>CM053784.1:686563814-687243814 GCA_028749045.1 Cupressus sempervirens | reverse complement strand
CATGACAAGGCTACTAGTGCATTTCTTACATGTATGTGATTTCAATTTTCAACCATCAGAAGGGACATCATCAAAATCACCATATACCATGCTTCTCTATTGTAGTCCATTAATAGTAAAAAATGCACCATTTTTTTCTTCATGATTATTATTGATAGTTTTATAAGAAAGGTGAAGTATATTGTAGTTGTCATATTTTTTCAGTCAATATTTTAAAAAGACAATACATTGTCTATATGATTGCTTTTACCACCACTCCAAGATTGTCGATCGTAGGATCAACAATAAGGAGCATGCAAACATCCACACCTACTGAAACTAGAGTTGGTAAATCCTTATTTTTCTTAATTTTTTGTGTACTAAATATGATGTGATTTGTACTTTCTTGTTCATTTGGTCATAGTATGTCATTGGTCAAATTTGTGCAGTGATAGGTATACCTTCTCATGATAGAACAGATACTAGTACTAGTGACAATTTACCATCCATTCTTGGAGCAACTCACATTACTTCTACTGAATTGTTTGAGGTATCATCGTTGATGGTTGAGAAAGATATGATTCCCTTAAAATTTCCTAAGCTTCTAGATACTTTAAAATTGTAATTAGAGTATAATTATAGATTACTTATTCATAACTCATTTTCTACTAATCATGCCATGATGATTTTGTAGGAAACAATATTTTTTATGGAACTCTTTATGATTTAACATTGAAGATACTCGAGCTCACATTATGTAAAAGGTACATAGCTTCATGTCATTGGTAGAATATTTTTGCATTCATCCATTTGTTGTAATAAATTCAATGTACATAGCTTTGACTAATTTTTTTATCTAACCATTTTTTTTTGTTAAAATTTGGAATGACCAAGGCCTTGAATTAAAAAATCAGCTCATAAATTTTCTAGAGGATCTCTTTGGTCAAAATATTTTCAATAGAGTCAAAATTCTTCAAAAATTTTCCAAACATGTAAAGACTTGAGAGACCAATATAGGAGGGACCTGAAGGTCAACCCAAAGTACGAGTGTCCTCCTATGGTTCCAGAGATGGAGTGGAATGAAATCATTGAAGATGAAAAAGAGATAAGACTAAAAGATAAAGGAATTAAACCACCACCCAAAAAAAAAAGGTATATGGTAGTATCAATGTAATTATGCACAAATTAGTGATCTTTATATCGATATAATCTAACATTTTTCTAATGTAGTTCAAAGTTTACATATATAGGTTGTAGGATACATCAAAGGTTACACAAGCTAGAAGAGATAAGATTGGCCAATACCACCTTGGCTCTGGTAGATATATGATACTTCATGCATGAATTGTAAGTCACAGTAAATGATACTTTATATCAATTATTTTTATATAAAATTAAAAATAAATAATTCATTAAATATTGACAATATTAGGCAAAAAATATAGGGCTATGAATTTAATCTAGCACCCACAAAAGAGGGTAATCAAATTGGATTCAAGCAAGGCTATAAAAGTAGTGGTTACCCACCACAACATAGATTATAGTGGCCAAAGAGATCTAGAAGATTCTGGTTCATCAATTTAGACACAAGTAAATAGGACTAATGAATAATAACTTAAATTGAGAAATTCATGAAAAATTATCCATTTGATGTTAGTTTTGAAAAATGATAATAATGCACATGGCACTTCACTGCAACCTTCTAATCCTAACACAGATCCTACACAAGACAAAGGGCTTGATGTGCATCACAGTAATACAGGTATACATTCAATTTCTATTAAAAACTAATTATGTAATTATTGATAAAAGTTAACATCTTAAATTGTAATTGGTGTAACCTTTATGTGCATTTTTTTAAGTATACAAAATCTCATGGTGATGGAGTCGATCTTAATGTTAGCGATGAGCATGTTGAGGTTGGGGCTGAACAAAATGTGATAGTAGATGATGTGGCACTATTAGGTAAAGAAAAATTCCTATTATGTTCTTTAGATTAATGAAATGCTTATAACATTTTAAAAAAAGGTTTACAATTAAACCTATTTATTTGTTATTGTAGGGGCACATTAGCCTTGTGCTCAAAAAAAGAAGAGGAAGCATCATGTCATAATATTAGAACCACAAGAGCCATAGGAGAATGTTGAACGTAGTCATGATGTGTCTATTAGCCTTTATCTTTGACAAACATCAAAGAAACAATAAAAGAAGAAATGACTATTAAAAAACTTGTTTAGTGATGAAAGTGTTTGTTAATTTTTGATGAACGTAACTTCTTATTAATGAATTTTATTTCATGTTATTGAATATTATTATGTAATTATAATTATTGATGTGTTCACAAATTTTTGATAAATTTTTATATGTATTAATGAATTGTATTTCATGTTAATGAATGTTATGTGGTTATAGTGATTCAATGATATAGTTCTTAAATAAATGAATGATGAAATATTTACTTAGATTTTAATGGAGAACCTAGAGTGATTACAGGGGGGGAGGGGAGGAGAGGCCAAATGATCTTCCACCTTCATGTGGTTGACCTTGTTAAGTAGAGAATATTAAAGGATTCTCAAAACCAAATGAAGCCCAAACTAAACCAATCAGCATCTACCTAGAGAGATATTGTTTTTATACTTATTAACCATGTAACTATTTGGGTGGGTCTTTATTTTTCATTCTACTACCTACATCTATGTTGTATTAGAAAAAAGAAATCGTTTAGTCTCTTCTTTCAAAATTCTTGATCTCTCACATTGGTCTTAACTAGTAATATTGGTCCCATTTCTGTCCCCAATTCAACTTTCTTCAACTTATTTTATTTCTCACTCCACCTAGGAATATTATGTCATTGAACCCAATTCAACTATTTCTTTGGATTTCATCTACTCAACTTTTATGCTCATTTATCAATATATGCTTGAAACCAAGTGAAACTCAACAATAACTATGTTTCACCTTCATGTGGTTGACCTTGATTAATAGATAATATTAAACTATTCTCAAAACCAAGTGAAGCTTGACATTAACCTATGATTGAATTACAACTTTGTAACTCCACTTAGAAATGTAACTATTTTAGGCTATGCATCTAGGACTATCCTCTTGTCTAAAACACCTAACCCTACAACAAAATACTTGTTTGTTCACACCTGTACAACTTAACTTTGGGCATCACAACTTTCTAACTCCACCTATATTTGTATGCATGTGCACCTCTAGTTCATATATATTTGCAAGCATGCACATATATTTGTTTGTGTGTTTTCAACAAATGATTTTTGTGCATATCCCACACTAATGACTTGCAAGGAGACCACACTTCTTTGAGGCATTCTATAAAATAGTTGACATGTCTTGCCTGTGTGATTTAAATAGGAATGTAGTAGTAAATAAATTGACAACATTAAATTTTGAACGGTAAATGGGTGAGCCCACAATATTGGGTACCACTTTTGTGGCACGAAGGAAATTGCGAAATGATGCAAAATTCCTATATTCAATTTTACGTATGTTTGTGCAAACTTATAACAATGTTCAAGAAAATATAAAACAATTGCACGTTTGTGTGAACATATTTAGTTTAAATAAGGTATGCTCGTGTGAATATACCTTATTAATATGTTCACGCGAACATACTTTAACAGTGATTTTGAGATTAAAACCCCTTTTTTCCATTTTTCCTATTCATTTTTACAGAGAGGTTAATTTGATCTAGATGTTGGAGCAAACATATCGGATTGGTAAGTGAGCTACATCACTTTGCATCATTATCCTCTAGATTTTGGTTGTTGTGCTATTTTGGTATGTTTATATGTTATTATTTGAATGTTTTTTAAATGTTTTCAAAGAATATTTTCATGTTAATTTAATATTTTTATTATTTATTTATGTTAGTTAATTCTATTAATTTATCACTTATAAATTTGTTTGTATTTGTTAGTTATATATGAGTGCTATTAGAAAAATATATTGGAAATTATTACAAAAGCATTAGTGTAGAATATTAGAAAAATATTAATTTAGCACTAGAAAATAAATTTAGAGAAAAATTATTGTTAAATTAGATAAATATTAGAAAAAAAATAGTCTAGAATATTAGAAAAACATTAGAAAAAAATTAGAAAAAACATTACATTTATATCAGAAAAACATTAGAAAATATTTTTAAAAACATTAGTCTAGAAAATATTATCAGAAAAATATTACAATATATTAGAAAAACATTACAAAATATTTTTAAAAAAATAGTATAGAATATTAGAAAACAAATTTAGAAAAATATTAGTTTTATTAACAAAATATTAGTTTAATTAGAAACAAATTTAGAAAAGTATTAGTTTTATTAGAAAAAATAAATTTAGAAAAATATTAGTTTTCTTAGAAAAGCATTAGAAAAAATATTACATTTAAACATTAGAAAAGTATTAGAAAAAATATTACATTTAAACATTAGAAAAGCATTGCAAAATATATTTAAAAATATTAGTCTAGAAAATAGTAGAAAAATATGACGAAATATTAGAAAATATTAAAAAAATTAGTATAACATTCGGAAACAAATTTTGAAAGGTATTAGCTTTATTAAAAAAATATTAGAAAAAAAATTACATTTATATTATAAAGCATTAAAAATTATTTT
Source organism: Cupressus sempervirens (assembly GCA_028749045.1). Lineage (NCBI taxonomy): Eukaryota > Viridiplantae > Streptophyta > Pinopsida > Cupressales > Cupressaceae > Cupressus > Cupressus sempervirens. The sequence continues at coordinate 687,239,193 of CM053784.1, read as the reverse complement.
AAAAAATTAGTGTAGAATATTAGAAAAATATTAATTTAGCATTAGGAAATACATTTAGAAAAAAATTAGTTTTAAATTAGATAAATATTAGAAAGTATTAGAAAAATAATAGTCTAGAATATTAGAAAAACATTAGAAAATATTAAAACATTAGAATATTAGGAAAATAAATTAGTATAACATTAGGAAATATTAGTATTTAACATTAAAGAAAATAAATTAGTATATAACATTACAAAACATTAGAAAAAACATTACAAAATATTATAAATATATTTTAAAATATTTGAAAAAAATTACAAAATATTAGAAAAAATATTAAACAAAATATTAGAAAAACATTAGAAAAAATAGAAAAAAAATTAGTGTAGAAAATTAGAAAATATTAGAACTCCATCTCCAACCCTTGAACCTTAACCCTAACTCAAACTCTAACCCTAATTTCTAACTATAACTTAAACTCTAACCCTAATCTAACACTAACTTGAAAACTCTTTAATCCTAATCTAACCCTAGAGTTTCGTAACTGAAACCCTAATCTAACCCTAAAATCATAACCCTAATCTAATTAGATAACCTCAATCTAACCCTAACCATAACTAAAACCCTTCTCTAACCCTAGAACTCAAACCCTAATCTAACCTTAACTCAAACTCAAACCCTAATTTAACACTAACCCTAACTAAAGTTACCCTAATCTAACCCTAGAACTGTAATCATAATCTAACCCTAACTTGAAAACTCTAGCTCCAAGTAGAATCTAACCCTAACCCTAATCTAACACTAACTGAAACCCTAATCTAACCATAACCCTAGAATTCAAACCCTAACCAACTCCTAATCTAACACAAACCCTAATCTAAATCAAACCTTAATCATACCCTAATCTACCTCAAATCCTTTAATTTAAATCAAATCGTAATCAAACCATAATCTAACTCAAACCATAACTCAAATCCTAATCTAATCCTAATTAAAAACCAAATCCCTAATCTAAATAAAACCCTAACCAAACCCTAATCTAAATGAAACCCTAATCAAACCCTAGAATCTAACTCAAACGCTAATCCAACTTTAACCCTAGAACTCAAACCCTAACCAAACCCTAACTAATCCCTAACTCAAACCCTAATCTAACCATAATTAAAAAATAAAACCCTAATCTAGAATCCTAACTAAAAATTCAAACCCTAATTTAAATAAAATCTTAATGAAACCCTAATCTAACACAAACCCTAATCTAACCATAACCTTATTAATAAACCCTAATCTAAATCAAACACTAATCATACCCTAATCTTTAACTCAAACCCTAATCTAAATTAAACCGTAATCAAACCCTAATCTAATCCCAACTAAAAACTCAAACCCTAATCATGGACCCTAATCTAATCATAACCCTAGAAATCAAACCCTAACCAAACCCAAATCTAACTCAAACCCTAATCTAAATCAAACTCTAATCAAACCCTAATCTAATTCAAGCCTTAATGTAATCGTAACCCTAACCAAACCCTTTAATCTAACTCAAAACCTAATCTAAATCAAACCTTAATCAAACCCTAATCTAACCATTACCCTAATCTAACTAGATAACCCTAACCTAACCTTAACACTAACTGAAACCCTAATCTAACACTAATTCAAATTGAAAGCCTAATCTAACTCAAACCCTAATCTAACTCAAATCCTAATATAATCCTAACTAAAAACTAGAACCCAAGTCTAACTCAAACTCTAATGTAATCCTAACTGAAAATTCAAACCTTAATCTAACTCAAACCCTTATCTAAATGAAACCCTAATCTAACTCAAACTCTAATGTAATCCTAATTGAAAACTCAAACCCTAATTTAACTCAAACTCTAATGCAATCCTAATTGAAAACTCAAACCCTAATCAAAACCTAATCTAACTCAAACCCTAATCTAATTGTAACCCTAGAATCAAACCCTAATCTAATGCAAACCCTAAGTCAAACCCTAGATCTAGAATCCTAATTGAAAACTCAAACCCTAAAACTCTAACTCTAATTCTCATGTATGATATATTGATGTGTTATAGATTAGATGATGTATGAAATTACATATCTTTTAAACAAAAATTTGTGTACTAGACTACATGCATATATGTATATGTGTATTTACAATATATATTAGCTTCATCATTGTGGATATGACTTCACATGATCAGCCTGCTCATCATCCTGAGGATGATGAGGCTCCTGTTGTGACTCCTCATGTTGTGGCTCCTATTGAAATTCCTATTGTAGCTCTTGCTATGGTTCCTACTATAGATCCTACTATAGTTCATGTTGTTGCTCGTGGTGGCTCTCAAGGTGGGGCTTGTGTTGAAACTTGTGGTGGGGCTCTTGTTGTGGCTCATCTTAGGGCTCATAGTGGGGCTTCTCGTGTTGTGGCTCCTAGTGCAGCTCCTACTATACCTCTTGTTGTGGCTCTTGGTACGACTCCTAGTGCAGGTCCTACAGGAGGTCCTACTACGACTCTTGTTGCACCACCTCCACTCATTGATATCAATGCATTATTTGCATTTTCAGAGTAGGAGGTTATTAGATTAGAGCAATCTATATTATCCTCCAATGATGGTTTATATAAAGACATATGTGCAACCATATGTAAAAGTTTACAGGATCTCACTACTAGATTTACAGCTCATCATTCATTTATGCCCAATGTATTAGTTTCCATATCTAGGGAGATTAGAGTTGAGATTTTAGGAGATGCATCTTTTGATGAAATTTAGAGGGTGGCCTCCAAATATGTCATCAAATGAGATCTATTTCCATCATATGAGGGTACACAGGGTAGGGTGAGAGGCTACTGAGTGACATGGTGTAGAGATCCTATTATCACCAATATGATCTATCCTTGTTTTTTAGATATACATGGTCATTATCCTAATAATCATCAAATACCTCTCTTTTTTTCACAATAGTTGTATGTTGAGTTTTGTATGGGCCTTAATGTCAACTACTTAGACGTTCTAGATTATTGCGGATAGGGGGTGGTCAGATTGTAGATCATGACCCGTGTCATAGTGTATAGCACCTGCCACCTCTAGATGTGAGATAGTTCATTGGATAGAGACTTCCTCCAGTAACCCCAGCACTATCACCTATTGCAGATAGAGTTGTCACTGCTTTCTAGATGGGAGCAATTAATAGTATTGGATACATTGCATCTATGGCTGCTAGTATCAGATCTGATTCTCTTGGTTGCTATATTTACACTCAACAGAGTTGTCTAGGTTGACCATCTTTAGAGGCATCTAGTAGAACTTTAGGCACCTCCCCTGATGATGCATATAAAGCTCTTGGACTACCAGTACTAGGTGATGATCAGTTATATTTATGATAAACAGGGGATATCAATTCACTTAGTGATGGATGCCATTAGACACCATCAGAGCCCCATAGTTCCATAGGCATAGGCCACACTAGTGACATTTTCCACACATCATAGCTCACAAAATTTTGCACCAAGCTCATAACACTCTACAGATTACAAGAACATACGAGTTGGAGATGTTAGGATCATAGTTGATGGCCTTGATGATTTTGGTGAGCAATTATGAGGGCTATTTGAGATTGATACTAGTTTGAGAATGGGATTTTCATTGTACATGGACATGTTATTCCAACTCAACATCAATTCTACACCATTACCTAGCTAGTTACACACTCCACTACACTCATCATTACTAGCAGTTGGAGATTGTGGTGCTAAGCATAGTTTAGTAGGTGTTGGAGTTTTAGGAGATGATGCTAGTGTATTAGGATGGGATGTTGACAGTAGAGGTGCATCAATAGATGATACGGTGGAGTTTGATGATCATCCTCCACCTCCTAAGACCCAGGTACATACATACATACATACATACATACATATACATATACATATACATATACATATACATATACATATACATATACATATACATATACATATACATATACATATACATATACATATACAAAGATTGAGATATGCAATTTTATTTCTTGTTGGTCTAGGTGACCAAACTCTTTCGTAAGAAAAAATCTCCACTACATGTGCTCTTTCTGTCATCAATGTTTCCAATCCAATTAGTGTTAGTGTAGGCTCTCAACTCAAAATTTTCACTTTTGCTATAGTATAAACCATATTATTATGTTCCTTTTAGATATCTCATAATTCTCTTGATAGCCATCAAATTATTCTCCTTAGGATTAGCAGAGAATCTTGGTAAAATCCCAATAGATAATGCAATAGCAAGTTTGGTATGCACTACATATTACAATTTGTCAATGATAGACCTATACAATGTTTGACCCACATCATCTGAATTATCATTCTTTGACAACTTGTGTCATGTCACCATAGGTGTGCTAACTAGTTTTGAAGCTTCAAATTCAAAAAATTTCAATATTTCCTTCACATACTTAGACTGAGTGATGTATATAACATATTTCATTTGATATACTTGCAAACTAACAAAGAACTTGATCTCTCCAAACATAGACATCTCAAATTCTTTCTTCATTTGATTTGCAAATGCCTTACATAATCCACCTTGACCTCCACATATGATATCATAAAAAAAATTCAGCAAGTAAAATACCTTTACCTTCTTCTATTTTTAAGTACAAATTGTTGTTATCATCAGTCTTCTTAAATCCAATAATTGTGAAGCCTTTCATACCTATTGATATTGTGGTAACTAATCATATAGTGGGGGTTGATGCTGTAGTACCTTCTTCAGTTGTAAAAACTCTAAAATGGTCAATTTTAGAGGTTTCCCTAAAATATTGTTATAAGTGGCTAAGGTGCATTATAATACATTGTAATGTTAGTGAACATTTTTGTTGGATAATAGAAAGGTTGAAGGCTATGTAGGTGGATGTAGTGAAATGTCCCTTTTCTGATTTTTCATGATATTTCCAACCTCTAATCAGATCTTTAAGATCAAATAACTAATATCACAAAGATCCTCCAAATTTCTCAAGAAACCCCAAATCGGGTATGCCAGAAATTGTGCCAAAAGCTTCACAGCTTCACCAATTACTAATAAATATGAAAATGGAAATTTTTACAGAACTTTCAGCAGCATAACAGCCTACAAATTGAAATTTCCAGATCCGTATAGCCTTTACACAACAGCTCAAAAATGTAGGACCAAAACTATGCTCATCGGGCTCCCGAAATAGCACAAAATATGCCCGGAAACACCACAAGAACACTAATAATCTATCTCAGAAGTTTAATCACGTCCCAATATATATATTCAGATCTATTTTAATAGCTTAAAGTCTAAAATACAGCAGCAACCAAAACTGATATGAAATACTCAATCGGAAACACCAAACTCTTACAAAAATACACCCGGAAACTCACAAATCTGCACTGTTCAGCACAAAGGCAAACTCTGTATGAGCATGCACATGGAATGGCTTCAAACTCCCGTCCTTAGCCTTCCTGGAAACCTGCAAACTCCCGTTCTTGGGTCTCCCTGGAAACCTGCAAACTCCCGTTCTTGGGTCTCCTTCTCCACAGGTTTGGCAGCCTCTGAAGAATAACAAAGAATGAGCGAAAATCAAGTCTGGAAATCCCCCCAAAATGCCTCCAAACCTCTTTAAAAAGGGCATAACTGTAACTCACGTCCAAGAGAGGTTAATGAAACATATTTTAATAATAATTATCATTTATTAGTCCAACGGTTTCCAAAGATTAACTCCCTTTTTCCGAAACTTCACTTTCTTGGGCCTGCCTGCCTTAGCAAAGATTTTCTTTTTTTTAAATTATTTGAAAAGGGGACATGACAAGTCCTCCCCTCCCAATCATTGCTTGTCCTCAAGCAATGGCTGAACAATAAACCAATCAATCCACCCGGATCCCAAATGTAGTCATGAACTATACTACTACCAATTAACATAGGCTCCTGCAATATCCTTTGCAATATGACCAAGAGGAATCCATAATCAAATTGACAATTATAGCTCAACCAAACTCCGAAATCACCACTACCACAAACAAAAACCCATGAGGCACAAACTCTTAGAACATCAGAACCCAAGTAAAGTGGACAAATCAAACTACCAACACAGTAAATACCATCAACGCATCCCACTGGCCTATATGGAATGTACAATCCAACTCTGAAACAATGGTGAACCCTCTTGAATGAAACTGTACCAAGTATGGAGAATCCACACACTGCACAACTCCTGCAGTCAACACAACTCTGCAAATCATCGGCCACTATCTCATAACCATAACTCCCATACACTGCTGATGGTGAAAAGACATTACAAGATAAAGAGTAAGAAATGGAATCCAAACCAAATTTGTCTACCATCAACTCCTCAGCACAAGGATCAAATGCTAACTGATGTACATACCCTGCAATATAATGTTGATAAAAAAAACCAACCTCAGTCAACAGCTCACCATGAAGAAGTGATACAACCCACTGTGACTGATCACCAGCTAAGTCAAGAGATGTCATAGCCAAAGGAGTAGAATCAATAACAACACCTGCTGAAGCATCACTCTGAAACTCCTGCTCTAAGTCATGTATTATCAAGCTGTCAACTGTAGAACCTATCGCCATGTCATGCCCATCACAACTCTCATCTTGAGGCATCAAATTGTCCCATAACTGATGATAAGCACTAGGAACCAAAGTACATCTCTGTATCATCATCTCATCAACATGGTCATCAAAGGTAGATAGATGAGCATACCTCACAGTGTAATGCCGATAGAATGCACCAATCTCAGTCAGTGGCTCAGACTGCAATCCAGATGTAACTAACTGCAATCGATCATTAACCAAATTGGAACTGACTACTACCTCTGAAGACATTGCGAAGGGAGTAGTATTACTAGTAGGAACCATGCCAACTATCAGCTCACCAATGTCACACATGGTCTTTGATACAACATCTCTAGTCTTCATGCCATTAGTACTAGAGGTCACCACCATGTCAGGCATACAACAATCTGCTACAACACCCAACTCAATTGAACCTAACTCTAGTGGGAATGAACCTGATATTCCAATGTTAGTATCAAGAATGGATGCATCCCCATCTCCACTGTCTCTGACAATCTCGGCCATGGACATCCTCGGATCACCAAACACCACTGCTTGTGACTGTATAGAATCAGGTGAAGACTGTAGTCGCTCTAACTCCATGGTCACCTTAGCCAAATGAAACTGTGACTCCTTGAAAGCCAACTGTGTACTCTCAAGAATCTCAGAAGTCACCACAAGCTGCTCAGTAATCTCACTCACCTCATCTTCCTTGGCCAACAATGCATCATATGCTGTACTGCCCCACTTCATAAGATAATCTCTGTCGGCTACCAACTGCATATAATCCTGTCTCAGAATCTGGATAGCCTCCCATAAAGAGTGGAACTCTGTCAAGGAAAGATAACTGCCTCCCTGCTCATCACTAGTAGGAGAACCCCATCCATAAACTGCTAACAACTGACGAGCAGCATCGAAATGCTGGCAAGTGATAGCAATGTCTTGGTCACTAACTCTCAACTGATTAGACACATGATTGCACTGGCTTGACTGTCTCCTACAAACCTCCTCTGATGCACTGTCTAAAGGAGTATCCTCAAAGTTACTAGTCTCTAGAGTATTACCATCCATATCCTGTGAATCAAATCTAAAACTCATATCAACATACAGAGTATCAAAAACATTAGCATTTCTGTCCAACTCCTCTATACCCAAGGAAACTAAGTCTTCAAAATTGCCCATTGCATCCTTCTGGATGTCATCAATGCCAATATGATCCTGGGACTCATCTATACACATTGCCAAATATGAAATATCATCAACACATTCCAACAAGTATGGCCGACTGGATATATGAACAAGGCCCAACATTGGTGTATAAAAACTAATACCAACATCAGACAAGATACTGGCACAAGAAAAGACAACACCATGTAATCTGCTAATCAAATCCATGATAGCACCCAAACAAACACTGCTACCAAAAAGTGTTAAAGATATCCAGTCAACTGAATCCCAAATGCCAATATAACAATCTCGAGTCCATATCCGTAAACTAGAATCAACTGGTAACTCAAGAAAACTCCTCACCTGAGTAATATGACCAATACCAACTAACTCCACATACCTGTCATGATGAGATAATGAAGTCACAATACTATCTTGGTTCACCTTCAGCTGGCTGGACAAATCATGTGAAGTACTACCAGCCTCAACCTCATGTGATGAAGCATCTAACTGTGCCTGGTACTCTTTCTCAGCAAAGTCACGAATGCTCAATGTCTGCTCATCTCTACCAGGTATCTCACCATCCTGCACAACAACATCCTCATAATCATCATCTGAACCCACTACACTGTTGTCACTGCCTGTTGTAACTATACCATCCTGAATACCTGTGGCATCACCCTTTGACAACCTGTAAACAATTGTCTCAATTTGAGTATCAAGTTGACCGTTACTATCAATCTGTGTAATATCCTTTCCCACCACCTCCTGTGGCAGAGTAGAATCTGAGACCTCTACCTGGCTATCAGCTAGTTTCTCAGACTCCTCATGCAAGTTCTTGGAAATTGTGTCATCTGTCCTGTGAGAAAATCTGCCAAATAGAAATCCAGTCAACTTATCCACCTTAGCTGGGTCAGATAACATGTCATTTATACGGTGGTGCTCAACCAACTGTTTAGACATGTCATGGCTTATTTTCATAAGTTTATCTCGAATGTCTAAATAACCATCCTTTCTATTATTTTGACTCTGGCTATCAATTGTCCAAGATTGTTCCCTCTGAGACTCTGTACTATACCTGTCCATTCTGGATAAAGTAGAGTGTAACCCCAATAGGATATAACTTCTTAAAACACCAAGAACTAACATGCAAATGATTAGAAGTAGCATGCAACCATAGATTTGGACATGCAACTGATTAGAAGCAACATGCAACCACCAAATTATGACATGCAAGATCTGGGTAGTTGTCAAAACTGAAATGCAAACTTCTACAACCACCAAATTCACCAAGAACTAACATGCAAATGATTATAAGTAGCATGAAACTATAGATTTGGACATGCAACTGATTAGAAGCATGCAACCACCAAATTATGACATGCAAGATCTGGGTAGTTGTCAAAACTGATATGCAAGATCTGGGTACTTGTCAAAACTGAAATGCAAACTTCTACAACCACCAAATTCACCAAGAACTAACATGAAAATGATTAGAAGTAGCATGCAACCATAAATTTTGACATGCAACTGATTAGAAGCAACATGCAATCATAAATTATGACATGCAAGATTTGGGTAGTTCTCAAAACTGAAATGCAAGATCGGGGTAGTTGTCAAAACTGACCTGCAACTTCTACAAACCCTCAGGCTGGCAAGATCATGGCTCTGATACCACTGAAATGTCCCTTTTCTGATTTTTCATGATATTTCCAACCTCTAATCAGATCTTTAAGATCAAACAACTAATATCACAAAGATCCTCCAAATTTCTCAAGAAACCCCAAATCGGGTATGCCAGAAATTGTGCCAAAAGCTTCACAGCTTCACCAATTACTAATAAATATGAAAATGGAAATTTTTACAGAAATTTCAGCAGCATAACAGCCTACAAATTGAAATTTCCAGATCCGTATAGCCTTTACACAACAGCTCAAAAATGTAGGACCAAAACTATGCTCATCGGGCTCCCGAAATAGCACAAAATATGCCCGGAAACACCACAAGAACACTAATAATCTATCTCAGAAGTTTAATCACGTCCCAATATATATATTCAGATCTATTTTAATAGCTTAAAGTCTAAAATACAGCAGCAACCAAAACTGATATGAAATACTCAACCGGAAACACCAAACTCTTACAAAAATACACCCGGAAACTCACAAATCTGCACTGTTCAGCACAAAGGCAAACTCTGTATGAGCATGCACATGGAATGGCTTCAAACTCCCATCCTTAGCCTTCCTGGAAACCTGCAAACTCCCGTTCTTGGGTCTCCCTGGAAACCTGCAAACTCCCGTTCTTGGGTCTCCTTCTCCACAGGTTTGGCAGCCTCTGAAGAATAACAAAGAATGAGCGAAAATCAAGTCTGGAAATCCCCCCAAAATGCCTCCAAACCTCTTTAAAAAGGGCATAACTGTAACTCACGTCCAAGAGAGGTTAATGAAACATATTTTAATAATAATTATCATTTATTAGTCCAACGGTTTCCAAAGATTAACTCCCTTTTTCCGAAACTTCACTTTCTTGGGCCTGCCTGCCTTAGCAAAGATTTTCTTTTTTTTAAATTATTTGAAAAGGGGACATGACATGTAGCCCAGGTTTTGGGTGAACCACATTAAATCTATGTGTTATATGTATTCTTTGTGCTTTCTTCTATTCCTAATGCATATAACTATTTATTCTTATATTATTCTAGATCTATCAAACCTTAACAATATCATGCTCTTAGGGATTGCTTTAAACCGCATAAAGCTTTGTGTAGTTTATATACCATGTTCTTGTTGTTAGCATCAACAAATCCTTATGGTTGTTCTATATAAACCTCTTCTTCTAATATGTTATTTAGAAATGTTGACCTCACATTCATTTTATAAACTTTGAAACCTTTATATGTAGATTAAGCAAGCATAGCTCTTCCTGCTTCCAATCTTTCTATAAAGGAAAATGTTTCTCCACAATCTATTCCTTCTTCTTGTACATACCCCTTGCAAACTAATCTTGCCTTATTCCTTGTGACTTAACCATTTTCATCTAACTTGTTTCTGTACACCCACTTGGTTCCAATCACATTATTGTCCCTTGGTATGGGAACTATAGTCCATGTCTTATTCTTCTCAATCTTCTCAATTTCTTCTTCCATGGCTTTACTCCAGTCCTCATTTTCTAAGGCATCTTTCACTGTCTTAGTATTATGCATGCTCACCAAACATGTATCACTTTTAAGCTTATTTCTTGTTATTGGTCTAGCATCTTTGTCTCCAATAATTTGTTTAGCAGGGTGATGTCTTTCGATATACTTTAGCAATCTTTGATCTTCTCTACTTTCCTCATTAGATTTTTCAACTTTAGAATCACTATTCACTTCTCTATTTAGTAATTTAATGTCTCTTTCATGTACACTTATCTCAAAATTAGAATGAGTTATAAATTCTATCTATAACTCAGCTCCTGACTATAGCTCAGTTCCTGAATGCAACTCAACATTCATTGTAAGTGACTTAGTAGTCACTAAAACTTGTTGTTGATTTTTGTAATGTCCCATTTTGAAAATACTTCAATTTGTTCTAGTAACCAATCTAAGGTCTTATGAATAACTTCAATTATTTTTTCTACACTTGGAGATATATATATATATAAATTTTATTATATTATCCCATTTTGAATGTACTTCAAATTGCTCCTAGTTTCCAATTTAAGGTCTTTGGGAATATATGAGGTTTGCATTTATCTTCAAGGGGTTCCAATCTTTTGAATAATAAATAAACACACACACACACACACACACACACACACACACACACACACACACACACACACACACACACACACACACACACACACACCTATATAAATGAGATGATAGCTTTGTATATAGAATAAAATATATTTGGGTTTAGGAATCTTATGCTAATATATCAACTTATAAACTTAGTACCAATTCCCTCTTTACCTATGGGTCCTCTTTGTTACATTGGCCTTTATCATTAATGTTTGTTTAACACTCCATTTACGTGCACTTCACAAAGGCTATGCTATGTATGGTACCCTATAGTTTTAGTTTAAGGGTTGACAGGTTTCAACATAACTGCTCTTTCTATTAATGTCAATATAGTGGAAACTAATTTGAAAATTCATATCTCCTCATTTGAATGTGCTTTGGCCATGTGATTTCGTGATGCTGATCCTTGTACTCTCCTCATTCCATGCCTATATTTGTGAATGAGATTTGATGTCATTACCTTTTTTCTACCTCCCTAATCCTTTCCAATCCCTCATTAATACAATTGACTTAGCTGTGAGTGGATGTGTCCTTTGATATGCTCAGCAATGGAATTGGCTTATGCATTAATTGTAATTTGTTTAGTATATTTTTTAATTTAAATGTATCGATTTAGGTATTGATTTATATTTAGATATCTATAATAATTAATGTAATCAGTTATTCATCTTTACTAATGTATATTACTATCATTGTTTGTTATTATTATTAATTTTAATAATATAAATTTATATTACTATGGATAATATAAATAATTAACCAGAATAAATATTTATTTATATTTTTGTCAATAATATTTCTTTTTTGAATAATAAATGATAGTATATATTTTAATCATATAATGAACTATTATTATATAATTTTATTCAATTATAATTGTAGGATTACCTTTAGGAGGGGTCATGACAATCTCCCCTTCTCAAAATTTCTTGTCCTCAAGCAATATCATTCATACACAAGCTCCTTCATAGACACAAAACATATTTGCATACAAAAGGCTTAGAAAATTTATGAGATATACATCTTTAATGAATGAAGAAACAAAGTAGACATGATGAAGACAGAGGAAAACATGAAGTAAACATGATGCAAACACATCATATATTCTTTATTGATTCTTTATAATTTATTTCTCACAATGAAGTAGAGTAAAGGGGAATGATTTACAAAATATACTTCCCTAGTACATTTTTTTATTATGGATCCTGCAAAAACAAGTAATTATTAGCATGCACAATTATATAATATCTTTGAAGAAAAGGTGTGTCATGATAAATTAGTTCTAAATTAATATCCTACCAAGCCCAAAAGTGAAACTTTGGCCCCCTTGGCCTCAATGGAAGGCATCGGTCATCCAATGAGGTGGTCTACTTGGTAGATTCTTAGCTAAATTATCTTGACATGATGTCAATATTTCTTAACTTGACCAATCTAAGCCCAAGAGTGAAACTTTGGCCCTCTTGGCATAGATGGGAATATTCTACCATTCCAACAAGGTGGTCTACTTACATGTCCATCTTAATATTCTTTTCCCAATCTAAGCCTAAGAGTGAAACTTTGGCCCTCTTGGCCTTGATGGCAACACTTTGGCATCAATCAAGGTAATCTACTTAGATGGTAATCTATTCTTCTTAAATATCCTACCTAAGCCCAAGATTGAAACTTTGGCCCTCTTTGCCTTGATGGCAATACTTTTCATCCATCGAGGGGATCTACTTAGGAGGTAAGCTGATTCACTAACTATTATAATTTTCTCTTTTCTTTTGTAAAATATTTTTATTGAATCACCACTAAAATTTTAGCTCATCTAGTTCTTGTTGGTCCTTTGTATCTTCATTACTCTCTTGATTATGTTCAAGATTATGTTAAGATCTCTTGTTCATCTTTTCCTTTTGTCTGTTATCAAGTGTGGCATCCATTCTTTGAGCTTGGCTTCTTTTTCCACATATATGTCTTGATTTCCAACTTTCCTTGCACTAAAAGCACAATTTTTTTCTTTTTAGTTCATCATGATAGATTTTGAGCTCTCTTCTACATTTATGGCCACATTCCCATGGTTCCTTGCAATGGTAACTTAACTCATTTTTCTAAGATTCCTTGGAGTGATTTCTTTCTTTTTCACAATGCTTGGAATGGGTGCTCAGTGCTTGGTTCTTGGACCTATCCTTTGTTGAGTGCATATCAAATTTCAATGCCTTTTGGATTGCATGTTCTAAATGTTTTGGTTCATGTGCTCACACTTAGCTCTTGATTTATTCCTTTAACCCATCTATAAATAAATAGGTTGGTCTCTTTTGTGATATTTCATGTACCATTGTTGATAACCTTTCAAATTTCATAGAAAATTCAATTACTAATCCTTCTTATCTAAGTTTGGTTAATCTTTCTAAGTAACATTCTAGATCTATTCAATCAAATCACGTTATGATTTTTTTGGTAAAATCATCATAACTCTTAATTTGTTTATGTCCTTGATTACTAAGGCCATGTTTCCACCAATCTTGTAAAGAAGAAAGACATCGAATAGAAAATGTAAATGTTTGGAACTCACCACGATGGAAAGGAGAATCTAGTCAGTCAAACATTGCGTAATATAAATAGAATATGAAAGTTGTAAAGAGTTATTAAATGTAGGAAGGAATCCATGTCTATCCTTAGACTCATTCACCAGCATGGGGATGCTGATTTTTTGGTTGATAAAAGATATTTTAAAAATGACAGAATTCCAAAATAGCAAAAAATATTATACTTGGGTCCTATATAATTGGAAGAAAATTTTCTTATATGAAGTATGATCTTTCTAATACCCCAATATTACAAGAAGATCAATTATATGATTTCACATCTTCTTTTCATGCTGACAAAGAGATGTGAGCATAAAGGTTGGCAAAGGTATTTGATAAATTAGTCTTCATATCTATTGTTGCGCCCACTTCTAAAGCTTGAAAATGTTCTCATTAGTTTGTTGGGCCAAATATTCTTGTAGTGCAGAATAAGATTAGCAAGTGTCATGGAACAATTTACTGGCCTTACTCTCATCAAGCATTGCTCATCCAGTGCACACAACACATGCTATATATAAGTTAGTTAGTTATCTTCTACTATGACATGTTTGGCTTTAGGTCATTGTGACTTACCACCTATGCATACCTAGAATTATGGTTCTTGGCTTCAACTGCAACAAGATTTGTCTTTATGGACTCCACGTTGCAAATGATGTGATCTAGAATGCCCAAAGGTCAAAAATTTGAAATTCATGAAGGCACCGAGCATATTAATTCTTGGCATGACTTTCACTTGTAGCAGATGGAGCAAGTTCGAAAAGATTTCCACAAGACTCCCTTTGCTCCAAATTAATCTCCTTGGAAAGCTCCAGCTATGGCTACCACCAAGTGTTGGAAATAATCAAGACTAACAAGGTTACTGAGAGGGGAGAGTTGAATCAGTAACTCTAAAACTTTAAATCAATTCAACATAATAAAAAATTCACCATTTATCCATCTAATCTATTGTATGCATGAAAAGATAAACATTCATAACACATGAACACACTGATTTGGTGACCCATAAACCTTCCAATTAGAAAGTAAAACTGGCATGGGGATGATGCCCACAAAACTTTAATACTACAGTATAAAGTTGGCTTGTTAAGGCATACAATGATCACTTCTGGTGATCTGTCCTGTTAGGAGAAAGTAGGATTGCTAGATCCACCTTGTTAGAGGATTTACAAACATACAATGAAGTATTCACTCTGTTAGGAGATTTACAAAAGACTGTTAAGTCTACCTTGTTAAAGAATTTACAAACTGATTCACCTATTAGGATGAAGTAGTGGATCTAGTTACAACTGATTGCTAATAAGATCCTTTATGCACTGATCAGCTGATGTGATAGATATAACTTTTTTGCATCTATGTTGACCTTGCTAAATTCCTCTGTTCTGCTGTTGATTTGCTTTCACTCTTTTCAAAATATTGCAATACAACACCATACAATGATATACAACATTTTTTTTCATATTTTACAAATGATTTAATACATTACATATATACCATTCCAATATTTATACTCGCAAGGTCAGCCAAACACAAGTGAACAAAACATTACTGAGTCAGCCAGATAGTAGAAAACTCAGGTTCCTCAAACTGACTCGGTGACCTTCTGATACTTGGCATCCACTACAATACACTGCATCATCATGCACTCAGTAAGAGTAGAGGCACGGTCCATAATAATCACTCTAAGTAGCTTGGAACTCGGTAACCATTGGTGAGTTGGTGAATATTGTGTCACTTGGTAAAAACTAAATCCATTGATAACCTTCTTCACTTGGTAAATACTAATTCCTTCATTTACCTTGTTCACTTGGTAAATACCAAGTCCTTTTTTTACCTTGATCACTTGGTAAAAACTAAGTCCTTCATTTACCTTGATCACTCGGTAAACATTGATTTTAACTGATGACTCAATGAACACTGAGAACTTGGTAAACACTGTTGAACTTCCCATTTGCTCAGTGACCACTGTTCAGCATGGTATGAACTGTTCTGCTCGGTAACCACTACTGAATGCTTGGTATGAACTGTAGACTGAGTGATGAGCTTAGCAAGCATTCAGAATCGAATAAGTGTTGTAACTAATGACAAATATATCATAATTCCAACAATCTCCCCCTTTGGCATTAGTGACAAAAACACTTATGAGCCAAAATTTATATACAACATCTAACATACTGACATCTGATTCTGTTGAATATACATGGCTTCCTTACATATAACTCCCCCATACAGTATACACAAGGTATTTACATGATTTATATGACTTTTATTCATAGTATCTCTTTGTCCCTTTTGTACATTTACCTCACCAATATCTCTTTCTGAGTATCTCTTGCTCCCCCTTTTTGACAATAATGCCAAAGAATAAAATAATATATTTACATAGAAACACAAAAATGTGAGATAAACTCAGAATTTACCTTGAGAATGAGTTGTAGAGTCTTATCCCAATTCTCTTGCAAGATTTTTCATGTGGATAGAGCTACTTGAACTTATACAGAAAGTCCAATCACATGGTCTGCAACAGAGAAATTGTTGTCATGGATCAATGTTTCGGAGTATACAATATGTTTCTACATTGTGTCCATGATAGGAAGAATCATGTTCTGGATATCTAGCAATGTAGACCGAATCCTTCCTTCTTCTCTGATAAAAATTTGATCCTAAGGTGATGAGATGAGCTTGAACTGGGGTCAAGCTTAAGCTTTTGTGCACTTGCCTTCAGATCCTCATCTATCTTATTCAATTTCTCTCTTATCTCCTTAGTATACTTGGTAACATCACAAAGCTTAGAAAAAAGAGACGTTACATTATTAAAAGAATTTTCAATGTTGGCCAAAACTGTGGTTAATTCAACCTATTTTATTGCTATATGCTGAGCAATGTGCTCAAGCACCTTATTATCAAACTTCTTTTCTGCCTTCTCCATCAACTTTTCTTGACTAGAGATATCCTCATTGAATTTATTAACTGCCTCTCCTAATTGTAACAAAATGTGTTGAGAAGTATCAACATCAACACCTATAGCCTCAATAATAATATTCTTCGCTCTTTCAATAATATTAAACTCTTTATCTCTCTCATTCCTTAGTTGTTTTTGCTTTGCCTTTAGATCTATACACTGACTAAGCAGTCTTAGTTCATCAATTGAAGTAGTATCCAGATTTATCTTGGGAATGACAATTTCATTATCCAAGTCTACATCCTCATCCACTGTCTTGCCTGTAAGCAAAAAATTTAATGGAATCTTTGGTTTTTCTGCTGTGCTAACATCTTTTCCTTTGAAAACAGAGACAATGGTTGATGAGGCTAGATTGGCTGTCAAAATTGGAATAGGACCAACTAAAGGAAGACTAAGAGAAGTGCTAACTGTGGGAAAAATTGATGTTCCCATATCCAAAACTGATGTACAAATTGGAATATTTGCAGTAGAAGAGCTGACTGGAGAAAAAATTGGACCCAATGTGGCTGGGGATGACAAAATTGAAGTGAAAATTGGAAAACTTACTGTACCTACTATAGGAGGAATTGATACACCTGATGTAGTAACTATTGCAGTGGATGACTCAGTGACTAAAGATATTTCTTGATGCTTGATAGATGAAGAAGTGATCTTTAGCTCGGTAGATGAAGTACTTGATACTTCCATTGTAGATGTCTAGAGCTAAGAGGTGACTGGAGGAGTTTGAGCTATTGATGTCTCTATGGTGCTCACAATCTTGCTCGAAGAACCTATCTCCATAGATTTAACAATTTTAGGTGGAGAGTGAGGAAGGGAGGCAATGACAGCTACTATAATTTTAACTGGATCATCCTCCTCCTCAACTACTTCTTCCTCCTTTTCTACTTTTTCCTTCTCCTTCATTAATTGCTGGAGATCTTCATCAGTTACATCCATGGTGATAGAGTTATCACCATCCACATCCTCTTCATCATTACTGTCATCATCCTTGATTTCCACAGGTTCATCACTTGGTTTATGCAGTTTATAAGTATCATTCCAAACATCAGTTGCATTCTTAGCAACTGGTTCCATATTTTTTAACAATATGAGACATGTATTGAATCTCATATTCATTCTTCCTTCTTGATCCTTCATTGCCTTTTTGATTTCTACATCTATCAGGCTAGGTACCAGTTCTCTCAATTTCTATTCAAAAATGTCTCTAACAGTTTGCTCGGTGATCTCCCATCTTACCTTTATTTTATCAAACAATATTGCTAGAATTTGGGACACAAATTGGTCTGGGGAGAATATCCAAGTTCCCAACTTCTCCATTACTAGATCTTCAATTTCCTTTTGCTCAGCAGGAGTCCTGGATTCATACTTTAAGGCTTTAAAGTTGTTGATTCCTACACCAATCCTAAGTTGTTTTAGCTTATCTACAAATGTGAGAGGAGGCTTGTTAAACACAATTTCACTTTCCTTTTTTCTTTTCCTTGTTCTCCTTGTGAATACCGCCTGAGGTTTGGTAATGATTACCCTACCTTTCTTCTTCATAGGTTTTACCTCCTTTTCTGGCTCCTCTTCTTCAGATTCTTCTTCTTCTTCTTCTTCATCATCTTTTCCTTCGGTAAGCACTAGAGGTCTAGCGTCAGTTTTCAATTTTTCTATCTTCCTCTTTCCCTTGGAGATTTCCTGGGGAAGCTTGATCTCAAGTTCTATTCTTACCTTTTCCTCATCGAATATTCTGAATGTAGGTAATTTGGGATCCACTAGTTCATTTACCAGTGCCTCAATGATGCCTCTAGTTTCATCAATGCGCACTTCATAGGGAAGTGATTTTACCCATGCAACATAGGGTTTGATTGCATGTATATATACTTTTTCATAGTCAACCATGAAACATACATCTTCCTTATAGTCTTCAACAAGTTTAGGAGGAATCTTGAACCTGTTGTTCATTCTCTCCTTGAAATCTTCAAAGTAGTTATCCATAACCTTATCAAAATTTACACCCATTTCTACAATAAACTCATTTATCTGATACAAAACTAGAACATCGTTTCTCCATATAACTATACCTTTAGAAGGGGAAAAATTTTGTACATAGAAAAATAAACAAACTAAAAAAGAACCAAATTTATAGGGGTTGTTCTTTGAGGACCTTATACTGTCCATGTTCTTATTTAGTTGTTAAATAGCACATCTGCCAGGTCAAACTCCATGTTCTTCTTCACAATATTATAGGCTAAGTCCATAGCCTCATAGGGCACACTATTGAATCTACTAGAACTATACAACTTGCATGCAATTACACTAATTCCAAATCTTAGCTCTATATCTGATACATTGTTAAGTTTCAGTCCTCTGCCATCCCATTCAGCTAGGGTTAACTTCCGAAGTTCATCCCGACTTAGGGTTTTAGTGGTTTTGGATTTGCTCAACATAGGTAAACCCATGATTTTGTGAATCATCTTCTTTGTAATCAGAGCAGCTTGCTCTAACCATAAATGACCATTATGAACACATCTCAAAATGTATCTTATCCATTTCACTTGGAAATTTCTTGGCAAATGTGGGATATGGGTTAAACCTTTGGTTTTTAGATGTTTGAACTTGGGTTTAAGGGTTCCATCCACAAATAACTCAGCTCAGGCATTATCCATATATAGTCTCCCTATCTCTTGAACAGTGCATTTGAAATGAGTACGAATGTCATTTATAAGTAGTACCTTGGGTGGAATTTTCAATTGAGCTCCATGCGGGTCGAGCGATTCAGCTATGGCGAGAATAAGCTTGAAGCTAGGTGCTTTCCATTTGACTCCCTTCACAAGCATTTCAGAGCACCTCTTCGCCTTACTGCTACTAGTGCTCATGGATGCCATTGCTGCTCGGTGAGTGAATGATTTCATAAAAAAAAATCTTTTCTAGAAAATCACTTCAAATCGCTTAAACTCATTTGCGTGCTCTTGGAAATCTCTTCGCTCTGTATATTCTAAATTCACGGTGAAAAATGAGATCAAATTCTGCCTTTTTGATGAAAAATTTTCCATTAATGCTTGGGTACGAAAGTAGATGAGATGACCTATGGTTTTTCAGATAGTCATCGACTTACTCGGTAAACCTTGAAACTCGGTGAACAAACAAAACCTTTCATATTCTCGACCTAGCTGGGTTAAGTCTGAGACCAACCTTGCTCGGTAGATGCATCACAGTGAACTATGTCTTGTATCTGAAATACTGATTTGTCATTTGCACTCCTTCATTCTGGAACTGCTTAGGATATGGCTTGAAGATGCAATCCCTAATCCTCCTTGATCAGTCTAATTAGAGATGGTGGAGTCACCCACTTCTTGAGTGACATTGCCATCATTTGAACTTTCTGGTTCGGTAGATTTAGGAATCCATTGTTGTCTCATCTATTTTTGAATGTTTTCAGCTCTGGATTTCTTTTCATCTTCAACTCTTCCTATCTTCATGCAATTCTTGGATATATGACCAAGTTTGGTACATGTATAACATCTTATGGTAGTATCTTTCTTCCTTAGGTGATGCCTTGTATAGTTTACTCCAATGTGTCCATATTCTCCACAATAGTGACATTTGCACCAAGTATTGTAGTCCCAACCAAATATTGCTTTGGAAATTTGTTCTACTGGATTGAATGATTTAGATCTACCCTCAGATGCCATATGACCTTGTTTCTTGCATCTAAGACATTTGCCTTCAAATTTTGGTTTCTCTTTGCATTCATTGGCTTTGTGACCATGCTGATTGCAATTGTAGCATTTACTATTGAATTTTCCTTTACCATTGCTCCAACATCTATTAGATGTATGATCTATCTTGCCACAGTGATTGCAAGCAGGTCTTTGATTCTTTTGGGCACCTTGTTTGGAAGATTCACCTTCTTCATTGTATCCAAGGCCTGCTTTACCTTTTTGTCTATGAAAATTTTGCTCATTTTTCTGATTCAATTGATTCACATCTGTTTGAGATTTTATTATCCTTTCATTAACTTTCTTTTCAACATTTAAGTCATTTTCCAAAATTTCATTGATTTTTCTTTTAGATCTTCAGTCGCTTTGTAAGCTTTCAGTGATTCATCTTTCAACATTCAGATCATTCCTTATTCTTTCATTTTGTGCTTTGAGAATTCTAATTTCTTCATTTGTATTGGAAAGTTGATCTGTAAGATCCTCATACTGAAGGGATTGATTTTGAATTTCATTGTTCCTTCCTTCTATCTCATCTTGCATCATGTTCCTTTGTTCTAAAATTTCACATAACCTTGTTGACTGAAACTCTTGTTCTCTTCTTAGCATTCTTACTTCTTCTTGTAGAGATCCATTCTTCTCTAAGAGTTCTTTGATTGCATTGTTTGCCTCATTAGCTTCATTTGAACTGCTTGATGGTAAAAGGTCTTCAATCTTTTCTTCAACATACTAATGATCATTCATTTGTCTTGCAAGTTCCTTCCTTCTTTTTAGAGATTGAGAAAGATGCTCCTTTGCTTCTTTGAGTTGAGCCATGGCCATTTCTAGATCTAGCTTTTCATTCTCAATAGATTTGTCAAGTCTGAATATCTCCATTGTCCTTGATCTTTGCTCAAGCTGTCAAACTTTATCCCGAGAACCACAATGCTCTAATACCAATTTTTGGAAATAATCAAGACTAACAAGGTTACTGAGAGGGGAGGGGTGAATCAATAACTCTAAAATTTTAAATCAATTCAGCATAATAACATATTCACCATTTATCCATCTAATCTACTATATGCATGAAAAGATAAACATTCATAACACATGAACACACTGATTTGGTGACCTAGAAACCTTCGAATTAGAAAGTAACTCAATATTGTAGTATAAAGTTGGCCTGTTAAGGCTTACAATGATCACTTCTAGTGATCTGTCCTATTAGGAGCAAGTAAGATTGCTAGATCCACCTTGTTAGAGGATTTACAAACATATAATGAAGTATGCACTCTGTTAGGAGATTTACAAAAGACTGTTAAGTCTACCTTTTTAAAGGATTTACAAATTGATTCACCTATTAGGATGAAGCAATGGATCTGGTTACAACTGATTACTGATAAGATCCTTTATGCACTGATCACCTGATGTGATAGATATAACTTTTTTTCATCTATGTTGACCTTACTAAATTCCTCTATTCTACTGCTGATTTTCTTTCACTCTTCTCAAAATATTGCAATACAACACCATACAATGATATACAACATTTTTTTTCATATTTTACAAATGATATAATACATTACATATATACAATTCCAATATTTACACTGGCAAGGTTGGATAAACACAAGTGAACAAAACATTACTGAGTCACCCAGATAGTAGAAAACTCAGGTTCCTCAAACTTACTCAGTGACCTTCTTATACTCGACATCCACTACAATACACTGCATCATCATGCACTCGGTAAGAGTAGAGGCATAGTCCATACTAATCACTATAAGTAGCTTGGAACTTGGTAACCATTGCTGACTTGGTGAATATTGTGTCACTTAGTAAAAACTGAATCCATTGATAACCTTCTGCACTTGGTAAATATTGATTCCTTCATTTACCTTGTTCACTCAATAAGCACTAAGTCCTTCATTTCCCTTGATCACTCAGAAAACACTAAGTCCTTCATTTAGCTTGATCACTCAGTAAACATTGATTTCAACTGATGACTCGGTGAAGATTGAGAACTTGGTAAACACTGCTCAACTTCCCATTTGCTCAATGACCACTATTCAGCATGGTATGAACTGTTCTGCTCGGTAACCACTACTGAATGCTCGGTATGAACTGTAGACTGACTGATGAGCTCAATAAGAATTCAAAATTGAATAAGTGTTGTAACTAATGACAAATATATTATAATTCCAACACCAAGATCCCACTCTCTTCCATGCTCAATTCAATAATATGAAAGATCTTAACAAGACCAAATAGACATAAATGCAACATAGATTGAAGGCATCATGCAGACAGCTTAAAATATCTATATTTATAGTTTAAGTGAATATCCTTGACATAGAGTACGTATATGTATGAAACATCACAAACTTTAACATTAATGCTCGTGAAAAGTCATCAAACACATCAATAGAAGCATAAGTATCCGTGAGTTATTATTAAGGTTATTTTCATATTATTATGAAGTCTATTATTTTGGGATTTTATAGTTGAAAGCATATATAACGTAGATGAGAAATTAAAAGATGGAATATATGCATATTATAAATATATATGTCTAAAATATATATTTAAGTTAGATATTTATTTATCTATATTGGAATGATCTTATATTATTATGAAGAATTATTTTTGAGTATTATATTAATCTCTCTATTATTTTTATACTATAAGAGTTATTTTTCCTTGATCTTTTCCTTTGAGAATGTTCTTATAGGAAAAGCAAGATAGATATCACATTAAGAGGGAGCTTGATATTTCATTTGAGGCTCTTGTAAAGCAAGGGGAAATTGTGAAGGGGAGCAGTGTGATAGAACATAGTAAATGAGCTTCATTAAGTTTTGAAATAATTGGTCATCACACATGCTACAGAATATGGTGAAGGGCCTTCTTCTGAAACACCCACATATGGAGAAATATAATTAGTTCCATTTACATTATCGTGGATGGAGAAAGGTAAAATCAGGTATCATTATACTTTTTTGGTATATATCATCATATCTAATTTTAATTTAATTTAGAAACATAGCATTATCGTATTCCTTTATGAATATATATGATGAAGAATTATATATATGTAATTACTTAAAGGGACATAAAATTGTTATTAGAATAATAACAATAATTTTGATTATTATCAGTATGATCATTCATTTTAATTTGTATAGTATGGTGAGATAATATAAACCTAAATATATGATCTCTAGTAATGGATATATATGTCTTTTGATTTCATATTTATTTTGATAAGGAAATATGTATATATGGAAATAAAGAAAATATATGAAAGTGAATCAAGTATTGTCTCTAAGATATTATCCCTTAATTACAAGAGAAAATTATTTTTGATTATTATATACTGAGAAATATCTTTATTACCTATATCTCTATACATATAAGCTATCTCCCTTGATCTTTTTTTTCCTTCGAGAATGTTATTTCAAGAGAATAAAAGGGAGGCTGATATTTCAAGCAACCTTGAAAGAGAGGGAGCAGATAGATGATATGATTTAGTAAATCTTCAATGATCTCAATCATATTGATTCAGAGGGAGTAAATCATGTTGTGATAGAATCTTCAATGATCAATAGATTGTAATAGTCAAGAGGACTGTAATTTCATGCAACTATGTGATTTAATGGGCCTACCCTTGTGGATAGGTTTGTGTTCACTTATACTACTAAGCTTAAGGTTTGGAGCATCTATGGATGAAAAGATCAAGTTGTAACTTAGAAAGAAGTATTCAAATTTGATGTGATCCAAAAGTTCCAAAGACCCTGATGATCAAGTTGGATAAAGTGAGGATCTTGAAACAAATATCCCTGATGATTGAGATTATGATTATCCTTCTTTATTAAGAGAGAGTTTTACACTTCTTCTAAAGGAAATGTTGGAGTTTGGAAGATTTATAATCAGAGGGAGTCTAGAAATACATGGATGCGACTTCGTGATTTTAATAGGCCACACCTTGTGAACATCACTAGAAAATGAAAAGATCCTTAAATAACTTGCATAATCATACTCTAGGTACCAGGTACATAAAATTGCTTGATAATATAAAAGTTGGAATTTCACATTGTGGGGACTAAACTTAATAAACAATATTCAAATTCCCACTTGAAACAATCTTTAGAGAGGAGATTTAATGATTTGACATTTATGGATTGTCATAGAAAGATAAGTAATTCTTACTCTTGAGTATTACAATTATCTACTTAATATAGTCTCTTTCTTAGTTATAAACTTATATGTACTATAAGAATTAAATTGCATTGATCTTTTCCTTTATATCTAAAGATGTTCTTGAAAAAAAAGGAAGTTGGGACATTTTACACCAAGATTATTGTGTAGGCTCTGGAAGTGAACATCCTTTATGATTAAGATTATGAAGAAGAAATCTGACATTGCTTCAGATCAAAAGGGAGAAAATAAGAACATGATTCTATCAAATTTTTATTTAGAGGGAGTAGATCATATCACTTCAGAGTGATAAATCTACTCTTGTAGAAAATTCTCCATGTCATGTGACCTTGTGATATTGGTGCATTTATCACAAGGATGAGTTATATTAGTACAGATGAGAAAAGTGCTAATATTTTTACCAAGCCTCTTGCAAAGTTGAAATTGTGTACTTCAGAGGTAAAATTGATATGACTTTGTTGTAAATGAATTTATTAAAATTTATATTCATGAATACAAAATTATTTTTTCTTGCAAGCTTGTATTGTGAAAAGTGACGACTTTTCTTGTGAAAGGTGATGACCTTTCGTGTGTTTTGATCCTATTATAAAGTGACAACTTTATTTTAGTTGATCTATTTTCAAACAAAGCTTGAATTTGGTGTTATCTTTTAGGCTGAATTTTGTTGAACACATTGATAACCTTCATGGGTCTTTTGGGTGATAGCCAGACACCATGAAAACCCATTGTTTTGAAAGTTTGGGTTATCTTTGTTCTTTGGGCCAGATCTTGCTGGACACATTGATAACCTTCATAGGTCTTTTGGGTGATAGACAGACACCATGAAAATCCATTATGTTTTTCTTTCTCTCTCTTAGTTTAAAACATAATGATGATTACATCTTATTGTGTAAGTTAAACTTATTTTAATTTCCCTTTGCTTAAGAGGGAGTATTGAGGATTCTAGCCTCTTAGTGTGTTGAAGTAAATTCCATATGTTAATTTTACATATGTGTGTTGATGAATTCATATTGTTATGCCATTTTTGGGATATCATAATGAGATGATATCTCCTTATACTCAAGAACATAGTATGTTATATATCAATCTTCCCAAATAAAGAGGGAGTGTTGAGATAGCTTCGATTGTATCTAAGTCATAGCTATGGTAGAAAACAATTGATATACATATCATTGTTAGAATTAGATATTGTTGGCATGTTTGTTCTGACACATTTTGTGAAGCAATGCCTACTATAAAAAGATCTCACCTATGATATAGACTTCTTATTGAGACTTATATTATCAAAGGATAATGTATCTAGTGTGATATATATATTAAGGTCTTTAATATGACATTCTAAGATTATTGTGATAATGTATTCTATTACAATCCTCCTGAGCTAAGAGGGAGTGTTAAATTGTAGCTCTTGTCGGATTGAACTATCTTAGAGTTAATCCTTTCTATGGTTATTGTTAATCATTAATTATACATACTCTAAAATATATATATATATATATATAGTATGCTATATATATAATATATAATATATTGTATGCTATATATTATATAATATATATATATGTTATAATTAATAATGTTTTAATTAATGATTAATTAACATATATAACTATAGAGACATGTCTCTTCACAAGACATGCCTCTTGAAGATATATTTATATATCTTGGAAATTTGCAAATTGAAACACATAGAATTACAACAATGTTATTACATTTGCAAAGATCCTAAATCTAGCACTTATAAACTTATTACCAATTCCATCTTTAGGCCCTCTTTGTTACATTGACCTTTATAATTAATGTTTTTTTAACACTCCATTCACATGCACTTAGCAAAGGCTATGCTATGTATGCTACCCTACAGTTTTGGTTTAAGGGTTGATGGGTTTCAAGATAATCACTCTTTCTATTAATGTCAATGTGGTAGAAATTAATTTAAAATTTTGTATCTCCTCATTTGAATGTGCTTCAGCCACATGAATCTGTGATGCTAATCTTTATACTCTCCTCATTCTACACCTATATTTGCGAATGGTATTTGATGTTGTGGCCTTTTTTCTATCTCCCTTGTCCTTTCCAATTTCTCATTAATACCATTGACTTGGTTGTGAGTGGACATGTCCTGTGATATTCTTGGCAATGGAATTGGTTTATGCATTAATTGTATTTTGTTTAGTATATTTGTTTATATGAATGTGTCGATTTAGGTATTGATTTATATTTAGATTGTATAGACATTAATGTAATCAATTATACATATTTACTAATGCATATTACTATCATTGTTTATTACTATGAATAATATAAATGTATATTACTAAGAATAATATAAATAATTAAGTAGAATAAATATTTATCTATATTATTGTCAATAATATTTCTTTTGTGAATAATCGATGATAGTATATATTTTAATCATATGATGCACTATTACTATATAATTTTATTTAATTATAATTGTAGGATTCGCTTGAGGAGGGGT
Source organism: Cupressus sempervirens (assembly GCA_028749045.1). Classification (NCBI taxonomy): domain Eukaryota; kingdom Viridiplantae; phylum Streptophyta; class Pinopsida; order Cupressales; family Cupressaceae; genus Cupressus; species Cupressus sempervirens. The sequence continues at coordinate 687,211,751 of CM053784.1, read as the reverse complement.
CATGACAATTTGTAACTTGGTTTACAACATCTTGATTAGTAGGTATACCTTCGTAAAAGTATACAAAAGATTTGTACTCCATAGGTTGCTTCATAGGTTAAGCTTCATGTACCTTTGTATCTTCATCAAACTTCATATTTGCACTTTCCAGAACTTTTTTATTGTTAGTATTTAAACAATTATAAGATTTGCTTCTTGTGGAATAGCCAAGGAATATACCTTCTTCACATTTAGCATCTAATTTACCATTCCTAGAATCCTTAAGAATGTAGCACTTTCTTCCTAATTACTTAAAATATTTTACATTGGGTAAGTATCCATTACATAATTCAAAAAGTTTTGAATGAGTACCTTTCTTGACTTGCACATGGTTCAAGGTATAGACAGATGTACTTACAACCTCTCTCTAGCATTTTAAAGCAACATTCTTCTCCATCATGAGTGTCCTAGCATAGTCTATTATAGATATGTTCCTCCTTTTAGCAATCCCATTTTGTGGAGGGGCCCTAGGTGTAGATGTATGTCTTTTGATTCCTATGTCATTATAGAACATCTTAAACTCATTTGATGTAAATCCTCCACCTCTATTAGATCTCAGACATTTTAGGCTTTTTCTATCTCCTTTTTAACTCTAGCTAAGTACCACTAAAACCTTTGGAAAGCATCAAATTTATGTTTTAGAAACATAATTGCCATCATCCTAGAACAATCATCAACAAATAGGATAATGTACTTGTCACCCTTGTAGCTTTGCACATTAATCGGTCCACACAAGTCAATATGAAAAATCTCAAATTTTTTTTTAGAGATGTGAGTCTTACTCTTAAAACTAGATTTTTTCATTTTGTCTAATTGACATTGTTTGCAAATTATATTGTCAAGTTTCATCAATTTAGAAAAACTTTTGATTATTTTCATCTTACTAATACTGACCAAGTTATAAAAGTTAACATGACATAACCTTTTGTTCCATAACCACACATCATCAAATTCTACAACAAGACAAGTAGCATCATTCATATCAAGATAAAATAAATTACCTCTAGTTTGATCACCTTGCCCAATTAGTTTCCCATTAGTTTCATGGATATTTTCTATCTTTTTCTCAAACTTAACTTTGCAACCTAAACTATTTAGTTGTAACACACTTTAAAAATTATAATTAATTCCTTCAACATAATAAGCATTGTCACACATGCTTTATTCTATGAGTTTGATAGATCCTTTACCTTTTATGAGACAAGGTGTATCATTACCAAAACTTACACTATTTCCATCATAATAATTCAAGGTAATGAACTTACTTTTATCTCCAATCATGTGATGTGAACACCCACTATCAATCATCCTTCTATCATTCTTGTTCCCATAAGACACTAGTGCAGTTGCCGTATCCTCATTAGAATCATCCTCCATTGCAAAATACACCACTTCATCATCATAGTTGTTAGATCCATCTTTGGTTTCCTCTTCTGCAATGTAGCAAGACTTCTTGCCTTTGTCTTTGTAATCTTTGTTGTCCTCATCTCTTTTACTTTTGTATTTGTCTCCACTTCTATTGTTCTTCTTCTTTGAATATCTAGTAGCAATATAGAAAACCTCATTGTGATTAAAATACATGATAGGTAACTTACCTTTGAATTTTCCTTTGCCTCTATGAAATCTCCTTGCTAGTAGTCCTTCAAGTTGTTCTACATCTTCGTCATTTGTGTTGCTATCACTAGAAATATATTTAACCTTTTTCTTCTTCTCTTTAGGTTCCTTCAATGGTAGTTTAGTTTTGAAATCATATTCAACATTCTAAGATTTGAAATTATCAAAATTAGAGAGTTCAAAGAAATTGAGCCTACCTGCCAAACCTTTAAGAGTCAGATTAGAACCTGGTATACATCTTAATTCTTGTATGGTATAAAATCTAATAGCATAGATGGGCAATAGTATTCTCAATACTTTTCTTAATACAATCTAATCATCAATTTTACCAGTAGCTCCTCTTATAGAATTAACAACATTTTTTTATTTTAGAGGAATATTGAGAAATGTTCTCACCTTCTTGAATCGTCATGTCATTGAACTTACCTCTAGGACTTTCAAATTTGGCTCTTAAAACATTTGTATCTCCTCCATAAATGGTGTGAAGAGCATCCCAAATCTTCTTTGTAGTATCACAACCCTTGATGTCATCAAACATAGAATAACTTAGGGAAAACACAATCTCCAACATTGCCTAATTATGATCTTTCTTCTTTTTCAGACCATCAATAGTTAGGGGTCCAACAGGGTTGACATGCTCAGTGGTGATTTTAGATTGTGCATGGTCTCCAAGACCTCCTAGGTATACCTTCATCATACTTTTCCATGTAGGGAAGTTCTCCTTATTGAGCTTGGGTACCTTTATTTATACATCTTGATCTTTTGCTTCTAGTACCTTCAAACTAGTTCCCTTAAGCACTATGGCTTTGATACCAATTGTTGGAATTCTTTAGAATAACTAGGGGGGGGGGGGGGGGGCATAAATTAGTTATCAAAGGTCCATATGTATAAATAGAACTTTATAATTCTTAGTAGACCCATACCCATACAACCTTATTATGGATGCATCCATTAGATCATAAAATACTTAAAATTTGTAGCTTACTATTCTAGGTCAAAACAACTTTGTAGAAATGCAAGCATGAAACATAAAAAATTCAATAACACATTTAACACAAAGATTTTACATGGAAACCCAATTTGGGAAAAAGCACCAGTAACATGCTAGTCATTCTCACTATTCTAAAGTGATTCCCTATGAAGGGTCAACCTTGTTAAACATTACAATACACACTATTACATGTGACTTGGTTAAAGGATTTCAATCACCCTGTTAGGAGTGAGCCTTGTTAGAGGAATTTAGACCATTCCATTAGAATGTCACCCAATTAAAGGATTTACAAATGACTATTAGTTCAACCTTAATCCAAGTGATTTACCCTAGACTGATACAATGATTAGAAAGTAATAGTAAGGCTTGGTCTAATAACAAATTACAACTCACTTATAGATTACAAATCTTAGTTTCAATCCTCCATTTTACTTGACATTCTCACACTTCATATTTGATAGCTTGTTCACCCTTCAAGCATTCATACTCTTAAGCCTTTTTACTTTTCATGCCAACTATAATCTCTTTTTTTGGCCACTAAATGAAACAATACCCTAGATTCCTTGCCTTCCTTAGATTCTCACACATGACATCCTTTGCTTCTAACTAGATCTCTCAATAAATAGATAATTAAGATCTTTTTCCACTTAACCACAATTGTCCATTTTAGGGTTAGGTAGGATTAAGTAAGATACAATGAATCTACCCACTTTTACAGTTGGTTCCTCCAAAAACTTAATCTTTCTTGAATTTTTTTCAAAATGGTTTTCCTTGAATTATGTGCCACCAACTCATCTAAGCTATCTTCATCACACTTCACATAGTTCAAGAAAACAAAATAGTCAGCTCAGATTTGTCAAATCTTCAATTTAATGTAAATACTGGCACTCGATATCAATATGTTGTCACTCAACTTCTATATTGTTCTTCTACTTGACTAACACTAGTTTATTGATGCTCAACATCAACTAAACTATACTTGGCATGTACTAACAATCACTTAGCTAGCACTACTTTTCTTCTTTTCTTGACATCTCTTGAATTTCACTCGGCTTGCACTTATTTCTTCTTGACTTGCACTTACTACTAGGCAAGGCTTGACAGACACTTTTCATACTAAAACTTCTTCTAGTCTTAACTTGAATAATCTTTCATTTCAGACTTTAAGTAGACAAAAAATACACTATAGTATCAATGTCTTACTAAGGTGAAAATTTGGCACAAACATCAGATTTGGAATGTTTCTTGAGGTGACAATTTATTGATTTTTTAGCATATAAAATAAGATTTTTCCATGTAGAAATCAATTTTTTTTGACACAAAAATCAGATTTTTGGGCACACAAATCAAGATTTTTGTACAGATAAAAATTGGCATGCTAATCAAGACTTCTAGCATGTAAATCAAGGCAAGTTTTTCAAAGATTGGCATGCTTCCCACGTTAATTTTGGTACTATTGGATGCACTTTTGAAGGCATTTTGGCATAGATCATAAGGCATAAAGTTAAAGGTTCTCTTTTTCCCTTTGGAAGATATATCTTGCAACATTCTATTTTCCAAATTTTGCTCTAGGTACATCCCATTCATTTTTTTTCTTTTTTAAAATTTGGTTCATATCTTGGTTGTTTTAGGTCTGGAGATCAGTTTTGTTGCTTGAGACAATTTTTCATGAGTTGTACTATCTCTTGTATCAGCCTTATGTCTCTTTTCATCTTTATTGACATCATTTTGTAGCATTTTTACAAATGCACGAAGATAAAGTGTCACTCTATTACATTTAAGGATCTTGCACATCTTTGTGCTTTTTTGTACTTGCAATGCATTATAAGGTACCTTGGGGGGTTTCATGTTGGCCATATTATCATCTTGCTTCTTCAAGTGAGTGTTCCTTCTATGACATTAGCCTCATAATGTGTTGATGACAAATGCCATTATAGGTGTTTGTACTTCTTTTGCACTCTCAATGTTTCTGGTTCTTCTTTCTGTAGGAGATATTACATTCAGTTTCAGTTTTCATGTCTTACCTCTTAGCATTATTGGGGGGTTATGTTGGTTCTATTTTTTTCTTGATTCAATCGAGTGAGCTATGTATTCAATATTTGATCCTATGTATTAGGTGATTGAAGTGGCTAGATACCTATGCATTTCGATGATATTGATCATTCACCATATAGATATTCATTCATTCCTATTTTTAGAGGCCATGAAGATACCTTCCATCTTCAATTTATTGGCTCTTCAGACTTAGTCTTCTCTACCTGGTCATGTTCTATACAATGGAGGTTCTTTAGATCAGTAGCTTGGCAGTGTTTCCAACTTCATGCTTCAGTGGTGTTCTTCATGACCATCCTTTCATTACTATCTTCTAGAACATTCTTTTCATCTCTTTTTGGAGTAGAGTTTTTCTCATGTGGTTTTCTCTATTTCTCCTCTTTTTAGAGATTTGGTTGTGCTTGGGTACCTCATCAGGCCTTATTGCTCATACCCAATTCTTCTTTCAATAGTAGTTTTTAGATTTTTGGCTACTCCCTAAGTCTATCTTAAGGGGGGGTGTTAGAGTACTAAAGTATATTCTTAATAATTAAATCATATTTATTTAATCATTAAATCACTTATTATATCTATTTTACTTAAGGTAAAAGTTGGAAATATATTAATTAATTCTGTTATTAATTATTATCATGCAACCTAGGTTTTACCTTTTCGAGTTTTGATCTCCTTTATAAGCATTTATCTCTTTGTAATAATACATTAATTCAATTTTGATAATAGAAAATTCTCTTTTTTCTCATCAAGAATATCTCATCTATGGATTTGTGAATTCCAGCCTCCATAGTTTTTGCTTCTCTCTTTTAGTGATAGATGTTTACATGCACATGATTCTTGGGAGATGTAGTGTTGATCTTTCATCAACTTCAATAGTTCTCATCAATTTCAACTAATCATTTTGGGTTTCTCAAGGTCTTGGACCTTGGATTTGGAATTTTTATTTACCCTACATAAGGGGCCTCATTTCTTAGCTAATTTGGCATTATATAATGTTCGTTTGGATTTTCAGCATCATTTTCATTTTTCAATTCCAACATTTTAATTTCCTATGTCATTTCCATAAGTGTTATTTCCTATGCCAATTCCATAACTCATTTTCTATGTTGATTCTAACATTCCAATCATCAGCACCAATTTCTTTTGCAACTCCAAAATTCTCATTTTTCATGCCAATTCTAACATTACTCATATCAATTTTAATACTTTTAATTCCAACTTGAAAATCTTATTAAATATTTTCATTTCCAATCTTTGCATTTTCATTCTCATTTTCAAAATCATGCTCAATAATTTTTAAATTCAATCCCACCTTCACTTGAAATAACTTTACCAATGGATTAGAGGCCTCACCTACACTAATATTTCACATACCTTATCTCCTTTTTTAAATGGGAGCTTCATTTCTCTCTTTTGTAAGCTTTATCTTTCATTTTTCTTTCAATGATTGTTTCTTCCCATTATACTTCCAAAAAGATGATTAAAAATGTTTCAATAAAGAATCTTTGAAAAAGATTCTCAAAAAATTATGATTTTATATATTGTCATCTTAAAACCCATGATTTTTAATTATATAATGAATATAGTGACCATTAAAATAGTAAAATTGGTCTAGTACAAAATTTCATGTGGCAAGGTATTAGATGGTGCATTTGTAATGCCTACCCCTAGTTGACTTTTCTATTGTATTGCCGGATTTTTTTAGGTCAGTTTACTAATTGTGCTTCATGATTATTGATACTTGGTTACTAGATTTGATTATATATCATTTCATACTCAGTTAATTTATGTGATGCATTGAACATTAAGTTATTTTATGTGTTCATATTTATCCTTTCAATGATGATATATGTGTGTTCAGTTAGTAATTTTAATTACCTCATGATGATTAGTTAGATGAATGATTTATATGTAGTTTCTATGGATATTTACCCCATACTTGCATGTGTATGGTGTACCTATCTATTTTACTTTATGATTGACATTCCTAATGTGGTTGAGGGAGGGAGTTGTAGTCCCCTGCTAGTCAGGATCTACACGATGTACCACTCCTTGGTATTGCCTATTGAGTTTAGAATATATGAGTATGTAGATGCATGGATTTTATGCACATTACAAGTACTAGGTATCAACTTCCCTAAATTGCCAGGATGAGCATACCCTATCACAATATCTCAATCATATAAGTGTGGAGATAATTCTAGAGTCCAAATCCTAACCTAGTCGAATTGTCTTAGAAAGTAGGACAACTATTTGAATTGTTTACCCATCTGAATTTGTCAAATGACATGAATTTGTGACTTTGACCCTGGAGTTTGACTTTATGTTTTGTCTTTTAGTTGAGTTTTCCTATTTGATTTTATGGGTTTGTGATGATTATCTATTATAGTTAAATCAAATAAAAAGATAAGTTAATGATTTAATTTAATGGAAATTTTATTAAAAAAATTTAATATTTAATTATATTTAATTAATTGTAAAATTAATTAAATTAAATAATCAGATTTAAATTGAAGTTCTAATTTGGGCATTTTATATTTATTTATTTCAATAATAATTTATTTTGGAGTTTTGTTGTAATAATAAACTCTAAATAATATTATTAGTTAAATTAATAAATATTATATTAAAACCATCTCATGATTTAATAAGAAAGAGAAACCATTAATTTAATAATTTTTATTTTAATTAAATTGCATAAAGCTTGTGAATGAAATTAAAATATAATAAAATAATAAAAGAGAAAGACCAACAAGCCTACTTGCATGATTGCACAATTGAAGCCCTAAATTTAGACGAGAACTCTTTATCAGAGATCTAGAGCTCATTTTGGAAGAATTAGAAGATTTTGGAGGAGCAATTGTTGGGAAGAAGCTTTTTAGAGGAAGGGAGCTCAATTGTGAGCTCGAACTAGCATTAGATTCAAGTATAATCTTGTGGGTTTATTTGTACATTAGTTTTATGTTCTTCCATTTTTTGTATTCTTCATGTCTTTTGTGTTTCTGGTTTCAAAAATGTTATTTTCATTGAAACCCTTGTTATGAATTTAGTGTTCTTCGTTTCTTGAAAACATCTATGAATTCTTTTAGTTTTGAAACCCTTGTTTGAGTGATTGGATTTGAGATGGGCATATTGGAAAAGAATTAGATTTAATATACAAATTTGAGTGGTTGTCCATATGTAGTGCCTGCCCCTAGTTCACATTTTGTTATCGTTGCTGAACTCTTTTAGAACTAATTTTATGTTGTTGGTTAGCAAAATTCTTTTGAGATTATTAGATATTGTGCTATGGATTCAGTTTATTATGTGATGAGATTACTTAGACTCTACATTTCATGTATGTATGATGATTATTTTTAGTGTTCACAATTATTGATGATGATTATTACATTGCTTTCAATTATTAATGATGATTAGTAAGATGATTTATTATCATATGTGCTTTTTTATGGATACTTACCCCATATTTGCATGTATATGGTGTGCGTGTTTGCCTTGCATGTTTGCTTTTGTATGGCGTGTCTGATGTGGTTAAGGAAGGGAGTCATAGTCACCTGCTAGTCAGGATCTACATGATACACCACTTCCTACCATTGTCTGTTTAGTTTAGTATATATTGTGTTTGTACATGCATAGTTTTTATGCAAGTTGCAGGTATCGGGTATCGACTTTCTTGAATTTCCAGGATGAGCCTACCCTATCACATTATCTCAATGATAAGAGAGGGGAGATAAATTCTCAAGTCCAAATCCCAACCTTTTGAGCCATTTGTCCTAATTGAAAAATTAGGACAAGTATCTGAGTTGAATACCCACCAAATGTGTCGAATGACATATTTCATGATTTTTAACCCTTTAGATTTATTTTGTATGATTTGTTCTATGATGGGTTTTCATATTTTATCTTGGAGGTCTATGGTGAATTTTTCATTAATTAAGTCTTAATAAATAAATTTAATTAATAAATTATTTATTTGAGAAAATTAATAAAATATCATGATCTTTGATATTTTGATTGTAATTAATTAAATGTGAATTATTGGGAAAAATGAATTAAATAAAAGAAAACTAGAAATTCAAATTAATAATAATTATAAAATAATAATAAAGTAATAAATAAAATAATAATAATAAAAGTTATAAAAATTAAAATGAAAGTTATAAAATTTAAATAGAGATTATTTAAAAAGTAAATTGGAGTTATAAGCTTGCATGAGAATTAACATGTGTCAACAACACAGGGGTTAGTGCATCAAGTAAGCACAAGGTGTCTACAATTCTATGACTCATCAAAAAAAAATAGAAAAGACCCATGCTTAGTTGGTGACACTTTTCAACGATTTCAAGAAGCAATCCAAAGATTTCTTGAGAGCTCTTGATATTCAAGCATTCATAGAAGCTTAAATGAAAAGCTTAATGGAAGCCTCAAGCTACAAGCTAAAAAACGAATTAGAAACTTCAAAGCTTACATGCATGGGAGAAGATTCATATGCTCATATATTTTCTACTTGCTTCTACGCTCCTTCTAGCTCTTCTAATCACTTGGAGGATTTGATCGGCTTAGATTCTTGGAAGAATTGCGAATGATGGAAAAGGAGGAGATTTTCTATGGACTTCTGAGGCATGGTAAATTAGTATCAGTGTCCAGGTGCACTCGTGATATTCTCATATTCCCTTTGCACTCTTTCTTTTTCTATCTTCATCATATTTGTTTTATGTGTCTGAATACTCTCTATATTTGAAATTAGAATCTAGATATTTTATTTGGATGAGAAGAAAACAATAGAAAAATCTTAGAGCCAACTAAGAAGAAATAATTAGATCTTAATCGGGTTTGGGTTCGAATTTATATTGTGGAATTAGATAGACAAGATTTGAAATTAAAATAGAAATTTTGTGGTGAAAATTCGAATGATTAGATGTAATCTTTCTATCAATTATATTTTTAGATGCGTATGAATAAACCCTTTTATGGTTAAATTTAGAGAACAATTATTTTAATAGAAAATTCTTAATTCATCACAAATTGTCCTGTTGCTGCCCCTTGGATAGACCCGAACTCAGTCATTCATAACTTTTTATCGGGATCAAATTTATTTGATCGCTCCAGTCAGAATTGGCACAACTTGGCCCTCTCCAACATATTTAAATTTCAGTCCGATCCAATGACACTTTAGAGAGATATGGCCATCGTACTGAGACTATTTTATTCAAAAACAGATATTTCTTCATTTCTCATAACCAAGAGTTCTTTATTCTTAAACTTCACAAAAATAACATATCAAAGTATGAAATGAATTAAAGATATTATTGAAATCTTCCCTTATTAGAATCTTATTAATATGCATTAGTTTTATATGGTTTATTATCTAATCTAATTAAATCAAATTTAATTAAGATTAATTAATAGTAAAAGAAGTGTAATTAATTATTAGGTAATCTAAGTAAATGAATGAGAGAAAATTAAAAGAAAATTTTTTTTAATATAGTTTATATAGTGGACTTTTTATAATGTATATTGAATACTATTTAATATATATTAAAAAAATTTAGAGTTGTTTAATGAAGATGATAATGTTAAAAATTTGAAGATTATTCATGTTAAAATCTACAATGAGTCTTATTGGTTTGTGATAGGGATCTCTTTCAAACAACGTTTATATAGAAAAAATATTATTAGAACAATTAGAAAATGGAGTCTAATGATTGATTTTAATATTGATTAAATAATTGTACGATGATAATTTATATTATGTTGATTTAAATTTAGAAACTCTGAATAATATTGGAATAAGACTGAATTATTATGTTATTGGTTAATACGTTTGAATACCTTAATGGAGTTAAGAGTTAGCCAAATATTAACTAATGAGTTTATGGAAGGATTCTATAGATCGAGTATGTATAGTTTGAAGAGTTTATTATTTATTAATGTTTGTAAGGACTAGCACACTATTAATAAATAATGGTATTAAATAGATATCAACAAATTTGATTAGAGTTAATCTAGTGGAGATTATTTATTGATTGAAGTTTGGTAAAAGATAATAACTTTTGGAGTTGGATTATAATTGATTTTTAACCAATTGATATTCATTGAGTTGATATTATAACTATGATATTAATAATTAAGTTGTGCGATAGAGTCTTATTTGAAAAGATTAATGATAATACGAATTTGTTAAGGGAATGTTGGTATTCTTTGAAAGATGACAAATATGATCATTTAAGATTTTCAATAATTATTATTGAATTATTAATATGATCTTTTGAGTATTGAATTATAGTTGATTTTTATCATACAGAATTATAGTTAGTTATTAGTCAACTGATATTAATTGGAACGTTGCTATGATTATGTAATTATTAATTAAATCAATCAATGAGAGTTAATTAGATTTAATTAACAATTAAGTTAAGTAATGGAGATTTAATTGATATAATTCTTTTAATAAGATTGTAGAAATATTGATATCAAGTTGATAAGTCTTATTCTTATGACTTGAATGACGACCTTAGATATTTAATGGTGAAGACTTAGTAATATTTAATTGAGGACTATTAGAATATGGACCTATGTTAATTGATTGATGTAATTGATCATTTTAATAAAGTTATAATCTCTTATTCGAAGAATGATAATTGGTCCTCTTATAATATAACGAATAATGATCTTAAAAAAAGTTGAAAGGTTAATCAATTAGAATATGGATCATGGTTAAATATAAAGGACAATTTAATTAAGGTCAATGATGATCAGTTTAGTGAATATTTATCCTTAAGTTATTCTTAAAATGTAATTCTTAATAATGGAAGGGTAATGCTATCGAGGAACAATTGGGTTGACTTGTAGGTCAAATGATGAAACTTAAAACACTTGAAGTATACTTGCAAACAGAAAACTGGAAACCCCTACACATTATTCAACTATGTGAATTTAGTAAACCAAAACATGTGTTTGCATCGTGTATTCTATATGCTTCTTGTTTAGGATTTTCGGTTGACTAGTGTTGACCAGTCCTAGGATGTTACTAGAGGCTTGGAGGTTATGAGATATGATGACATGTTGATCTTATTTGGTCTTGATCTTTATAAGCCCAACCATGGTAATGTGATCGTATGCTCTATGAAATATTTGTATTTATTGATTGTTATTGTTCATCAGTCTTCATGTGTGAAGAAGAGAGGTATGTGTATGAGACACTTGAGCTAATCATTTTTGAGTCATCGATCAGTTATCCTTGGATTATTTTCTAGTCACCATGATGAGACTGAAATATGGATTTATTTCTTGATGATGTCATGTTTTGACATGTTTGACTCAACCATTTTGGAGTCTATGATCAGTATGATTTTGAGATATTTTTGGTTGCTTATTGAGAACCATTTATCTTGAGATATATTTTGGTTATTGAGAACCAATTGATACTTATGATTATCAGTGATGCCTTCAGTTGCCAATAGAGAGCTGTTGTGGTCATGATTTTCTATGGATGCTTTTTTAGATGCTCATGGAGATTTGATGATTCTTATCTTAGAGATTTGATGATTCTTATTATAGATTTTTGATGCTTTTATGCATATTTGATGATTTTATTATGAATTATCTTTTATGATTTTGAGATTTATGATTCCATGAGCTTAGGGTAGGTAATCTACTTGTAGTGTCGGGAAGTGGCTTGCAATGGAGGCCAGGGCCCTAAGTGGCTGCCAGGGTAACTCATTGTAAGTTTGGTTAATAAGTGATAACATTTACACACTAAATGGGGATTAAATGAACCTAAAAAGATAATTGTTTTAATGTTCTCGCCCATCCCTTGAGTGCTTGTATAGGCTAGGATGGGAGTAGTGAGAACGCATGGTTGCGACAGTGCATTTCATAGTATGCCTCCTCAGTATGAGAGGATACTAGTGGCCGCATGAGATCAGTATGGACCCATGGAGTTTAGCTAACTGCCAGGGTAACTTGTACGTGATAATTGCGATGACACTTTCCCGCTTGCAGAGTAGGTTTCCTACATGTCATTGTGTGCCTTTGAAAACTAAATGTCAATTTTGTGTGTGTTGGAACCTTTGAGTTAGTATATTTTTAGGATTCTTGGACTTATAGAGATTTGTGCTTTGTGAATTGATATCCTATTTGGGACTTGAGATTATCTCCTTAGCACGGTGGGAGTGGACCACATAGGTTCCACGCGGTCGAGTGGTAGTGTATTTGTACTCTTATCATTTGAGATCCGTCCGAGACACCGTGGCTAGAGTATCCTTGGTTGGTATTTATTCTTCATTATGTTCTTGGAGCATTATGATAGATAATATACCCTATGATGGATGTATTTACTGGTATGTTTTTTATATTGATGTTTCGCTCTACCTTGCATATGTTAGTTGATGATTTATTATGCTTTACTTTGCATGTTAGTAGGATGTTTTAGGAGTGACATTCTTACTATGTTAATACCGATGATCTCTTCGGTGCTTTGGAATGTTACGCACAGAGGGATGGCTAGGATCCACGATGGTCTAATGATGCTATTTACGATTGGGAGGAACCGTGCACTTAGTAATTTATGTTTGTGATATATGGTTATCTTTTGTGATGATGTTTCATGTATGATATGTGGTTTCATTTTGTAGACACCTAAAAATCCTTTAGAAAATAAAGTATTTTTATTTTCTGAAAAAGTCCTGATGACATCATCATTTATTAATTAATTATTAATTAATTAATTAATTAATTTTTATGCCATTAAATCCCTGTATCTTAATTAAAAATATTTAATTAAGGAATCCCTCCCAAAAATGTTTAAATCTTATTTAAACATTATTTCCTTATTTATTAATTATTTAATTAATAAATTGACCAAAAATTCTTTAGAAAATAAAGTATTTTTATTTTCTAAAAAAGCCCTGATGACATCATCATTAATTAATTAATTATTTATTTAATTAATTTATTTATTTTTATGCCATTAAATCCCTTTATCTTAATTAAAAATATTTAATTAAGGAATCCCTCCCAAAAATGTTTAAATCTTATTTAAACATTATTTCCTTATTTATTAATTATTTAATTAATAAATTGACCAAAAATCCCAAAATAAATAATTAATTTATTTTTTTCCCAAAAGTTGGCTAATTTCCTTAAGACCAATAACCTCTTCCAAAATCTTCTAATCCTTCTTTAATTTCAATTAAAGGCTAATTTCATCATTTCCTACCCCTAATCCCAACTCAAAATATTTAATCAAGATTAAATATTAATCTTCATGTTTATTAAAAATATTCTAATAAATATCTCCTCAACCCAAACCCTTGAAATAAATAAAACTTTATTTATTTCATAAAATCTTATCCTAGGAAGTTCTAGACTCTTCTAGAAAGTCTTCATCCTCATCCAAAGCCTAGACTCTTCTAGAAGATGTCTTTAACCCTAATCCTAATCCCCTCCTAACCTTGTCACATTTCCTAAACATGGGTTAAGACTTGCTAACTCAAGCCAAAGTTAACTAATATCTCCTCCTTCACCCACCCTCATTAATTGCAATCCACTTGCCATCCACTTGCCTAGTCCTAAGCCATCTCTAACCCTTCCTCTAATAATTTTTACAACCCTAAGCAAGCTTAAAACCTCCCTAAACCCTCAAATTCGAATTTCATGGTATCTCTCACAAATATCTTCAACCACAAAACTTTATAAAGCCCAAAAAGTCATAAATGTTCTTACAAAGCACTTATGAAGGGTCTTTATGAAGATTTTATCCCTTGAGCCTCCTTTGTTGACTCATCCTTCCCCTTTCCTCCATCCTCTCACCATGTGACATGTGTCACTCCTTGATTGGTTGTAAGGAAGCACAATCCATGTGCTCTCCTCTCATGCAATCTAAGCCCTCCATGAGCTTTTTCCCATCCTTGCATCTTAGCCCTCAATCCCTCAAGCCTCTTGCCTATAAATTGGATCATTCCCCTTTGCAAAATAACACAATCCATGAAGTAAAGTTATAATGCTATTTTGAGAGCCAAATCCATACTAAAGCCATCTATCCACACCAAAAATCCACAATCATCCATTGAAGCCTTTGGAAGCATATTGAGCATACATCCTATCCATTTAGATAAAGCTACTCAACAAGAGAGCTTCTTATTGAGAGAGTCCATTAATGGCTCATATTCTCAATTGAGAGCTCATCTTAGTCTATCTTAAGGTTTATGAATTTTGTTTAGTTTTTAGAAGCTTTATTTAAATTTGGTTTCTATTAGCATACTAACATTGCTTATATACATTTTGGCACGCCTAGTGGGACCTCGCATGGGTCATCTTCATTAGCTTTTTTAGTCAAGTTTTGTATGTCATTTGCTGATTTTGGCTAATTTTGCTTATTTTTGTGATTGGTAGGATTGTATAAATTGGTTTTGTAGGTCCACATGAGCATGAAGAAGACAAAGGAACTCATAGTCTATCTCATAGTATTTGCAGATTTTTCAAGCTTATAGGTGGACAAAGCACTTGGAATTCTTCTTCCTCTTCTTGTCTATATTCTTCTTATTCCATCTACTTCTTCTTCTTCTTCTTGTGGGAGATCTTGGAAATTTTTATTTTTTAAGGAAGAAAAATCATACACACTTCTTTTTAGTGCTTAAAATGAACCCCCAAATCATACTTAAATCCATTAAAAAATTAAAAATTTGCAAAAAAGAAAAAATCTTTTAACAAGTGAAACTAAGCCAATCCAATCATTTGAATCCTTGCAACATCAAGGTTTTAGATGCATTCATGCAAAGTAAAGAACACTTCATTTTTGGAAATTTAAAAAAAACTTCAAGTTTCCATTTCAAAAGGTTCAAAATCAACACTAAGTGCACACTAAAAGCTAAATCAAACTCAAAGCATCAATCAAGGATAAAATGAACCTCATTTGCAAATATTTTAAAGTTCTTTTAAAAATCTCATGAAAACTAAGAGTCCTAAATGATTTCCATAAATTGTCCTAAAAAATTTGTTATTTGTTCCAAACAAATGTCTTGTTGCAAAATCTTGAATGTTTCTTAGGTTTTTCATGCATCAAAACAATCTAGGAATATCATTTTTGGGCTTAAAACATGAAAACTAGAACACAAAATCTTGAATAAAAACCAAAGTCCAAAGAGTCATTTTCACTTTTGAGTCCAAAACAATCTTGAATGATCTAAGGTTAAAACAAAGCACTTCAAAGTTCTTAAAACAACACACAAAATCCCAATCTTGAATGCTCAAAGGAAAAAACATGAATGTTTAATCACTTGTCTTTGAATGCATGTTGCTAAAATCACTCTTGAGTGCCATGGATTAAAATCAAGTTTGTTTTTTTTATGAATGCATGATTAAAACAAAAAATCCAATCTTGAATGCCATAGATCAAATAATCATCTTTTTGGGCATAAAAAGAATCCACATTTTTGAAATCTTCTAAGTTATAAAAACTAATAAAGACGCTTTGAGTAAGTTTGTAGTTGGACTCACCCTCTTTAATCACCCATCAATTTAACCATTGGTTGCAATTTCAGTGCCATCTATGGGGATGGGTCCACCTAAGAGGGTGTTAAGTGCTCCACACAAATCAAACTCCACTCACTTGGATTTTTAGTAGTTTTTCTAAGTTAGAAAATTCCTTGAATGCGCATTAATCTCGCTCACACTTCATTTGGGCATAAAAATTGGACAAATCTTGATGTGGAGGGCCTCCGGGCATGCGCTTGAAATCGAATCTCACACACCTTTGTTTTGGGCTTAAAATAAACTCACACTCAATATTGAATGCCTTAAAGAAAAATCAATTGATACTTGACGTGGAGGGCCTCTGGGCGCACGGGTTTACCTTCTTGTTGACCCTAACTCTTCTTCTTGCTCGCATTCTTCAAACAATTTTATTTTTGTCGACGCTTCAAACTTGGAATAAACATTGTATCTTAAACATGAGTTCTTGCAAAGTCTAGATCAGAAAACTTAAGTGTCAGTTGGTAAAAGAACAAGCGTGTTTTTTAGCCCAAGATCATCCAAGTCTTCTCTCCCCTTGTCATCTTTCGAGGCCATCTTGGGTGCATAAGATTAGGATCCAAAATCTTGTCTTAGCTTTTTAGGAGGCCTGCTTGGGGATTTCATCACCCCTTGGGACGACCTCAACTCTAGCGTTCTGGCAGAGTATAAAGATCGGGAGGTGAATCCAAAGACACCTCTCTTGGGATCAAAATTTTGTCACTCGAGCTAAGCCTCAAGGAACTTTATACCCTTGAGAAGTGAAAGAGGAGAAGTGGGTTACCACTCCTCTCGGCTGTGTGACATCTTTTTGGTTTCATCTACGGATTTGGGACTCACGTACCTTGCGTATATCGAAGACTCCCTAGCTATAACAAATTTCATCCTTGTAGAAAGCTTCCTAGGATGTTGGTGTGTTTGGCGTGCTTGCTCAAAACTTTTGTCTGCTTATTTGTTCATAGCTTTTGATTGAATGTTTGCCAACTTTGGTCAAAATCCCAAAAAAGCAAAAATCTCCCAGCTTAAGGCATACTTAGCATAGTCACTGCCTTATCAGAAAATTATCCAAGCTCCCTTGCTGCAACCAAATCTATCTAGTTCTTTGCCTTAGAACAATCCCAAATCCAAAGTCCATCCAAATCATCCCCCTAGCCAGCTAGCAACCCAATCCAAAATCACCCAAGCCTTTAAAGAGTTGTTGTCACTTTGCCAAAATTTGCTATCCAATCAATCTATCCTACCAATCAACCAATCTCACCAAGGTTATCCCTCTGATAGAGCATTGTCTAGGGTAATCTAGCTTTGTCACTTGCATCCCTCATCACCTTGAGCTAAAGGTTGGGATCCACAAGTGGTCAATCTCATGTCATGCCCATAGGATCATTAGTCTATCCTTAAGTTGACACAATCACCATGAATCCTACACATAGGAAAGCAAAACTCTCACTTTTTGATAGCATACCCTTGAAGTCTTCCACCCACAAGAAAGCCAAAAATCTCCAGCCAATCCTCCTTAGGTCTGTCATACAGCTTTGACTCTCCCTAGGAAATCTTTCATCAGCCAATTCAAAATCTATGCTTAATCCAAATCCAACCATGAGCTTCCGTGTTCATCCATATGCAAGACCCCATCCCCATCAAACTCATCATCAAAGCATGAAGTACCAATCCTATCATGATGTGTTTGGTTGCATTGTCCTTGCTCTCGCCACCTCCTATTCCAATGATGATGAAAATCTTGTTGACTATGACGGGTATATTGAAAGCCTTAGAAACATTCCCCCAAGCATCCCCCAAAATCCAAGAGTTATTCCAAACTATCTAGACATGCCATCCGATATTCCAGCTTCCCCTCCATCACCCCATCAACCAAGCTTCCAATCTTCCACCCCCATCACACTAGCTATTCCTGTCAATCCACCTCCACCTTCGATAGACGAGTCTCCAAGGAATCTCCTAGAGGAAATACAAGAAAAGTCACCTCCAACAGTCGATAAGCCATGTCATCTAATCCAACCATGTGAAGTAGTCAGTGATGAAGCTTCCCCATCTATAATATCACCTCCATCTCCCATAGCTATCATCCCCATACCATCCATCAAATTTCTTAAAATCCTTCCACTTCCCGCAAGCATCAAAATCCCACCACCTATCAAATCCCTCCAAATCCTATCCACATCGCCTCCAAGCATTTCCCAAATCTCTCGTAATGACCCTTATGCATCCATCTTCTACTCACCCATCTCCACTACTGAATCTCCCATCTATCCATCCGTTGCCTTTGAAGAATCCATCCCTTCACGTCCTATCGCACCATCCACTCCAAACCAATCCTATCAAGATCCTGCCCAAAAGCATGTTGACATCCCCCAAAGCATAAATGAAGATATCATCATACCATGTCTTCCATCCATAGTGCAGTCACCATCTCCTCCATCTCCAAAACCTCAAGCCATATCTCCTCCACTACAAGATATCTTGTCATCCCACCAGCTACATCAAGATCCTACCGTTCCATCTCCCCCGCTCCATGCTTCCATCTTACCACCTATCCAAGCTATTCCACCATCTATAATCTACCCTCTTGGTTCACTTACATTCATCCATGGTGGCCCTCTCTCAGCAAAAGAATTAAGAATAGTATCTCCCCATTGCAATACACCTAATAAATCACTTCTACCATTTTCTGCAAGCAAAAAGTTTCCTCAGCTTGTTCAAATGCTCAATTGATGGCATTATCAAGGTCAAGGTTTAGGACCACAAGAGCAAGGAATTAGAGAGCCTATTATTGCACAAAAAAATCTAGGATTTCATGGTCTTGGATATGTATCCAAAGGCTCACCATCTAAAGGTGTTGGTACACCACACCCCCAAACCAAGCCTATCTCCAAGCCCACCATGCCAGCCTCCTATCACTCCTTCAAGAAATCTTATGTCATCCCCCCTCCACCATCTTTGCAACCAAAAACAACCTACCATATCCCCCTTTCATCCGCTAAATCCATTTTGGGTCCCTATGTCCCAAAATCTACCATCCTCCATGCTCCTATTAGCCATCATAAAAATCCTATTCCATCCATTCCTATGCAAGATCAACAAAGACACATATCAGGGCACATCATCCATCATCATCCCCCTACATGCTCTTTCATATCCTCTCCATCTCACAAAGCTTCTCCTAACCATCTTCCTAAAGCTTACCACAACAATGTAAATGCCAACTTCAAAATGCATAAAGCTAAAAATCCACATCCTAGGCAATTATACGTCTATTCTAAAAGACATACTCCAAAAAGGAAAAATCCAATCAAAGAATGCAAAACAATGCAAAAGCCTATGAAAAGAAAATCCAAAACCATGTGGATCCCCAAGAAAAAATTTGAAAACCAATGCATAATGCCATTGCTAATCACCCATCTAGTGACTCATGTCCCCCATCTCCTAACTCCATCTTGGGTGCCTATATCCCCAAGCATGCTTCCACAAATCCTCCATCATGCCTGCATCTACCATCTATCCCCCATATGCTCTTTTCACACCCGTCCCAACATGTGCCAATGTTGCTCTTGCAAGCATCCCCATCTCATGCTCCTTTCCAGCATTTTCATCCCTCCATCTCCTACCATCAATCCCATCTAATCCGATCTATTGCATAAATCACACATCTGGTGTACCAACAGCTAGCAACAAAATTGAACATTCCAACAGCCAGTGGAAAATCCCAAAAAAGCCAAAATAGCTAAAGAATGCCAAAATCATTCCAGCTAAGTCCAAAGTCAAAAAGTCAAATAAAAGAAAAGAAAAATAAAGCATCCACTAGTGAAAACTTGGCAATTCAAGCGCCTTGGACAAGTACCATGATGAAAACTTGGCAAACAAGCATCATGCGTAATCTAGCCATCCCCAGCTTAGCCTATCATCCTCATGCTTTTGGTCACATCTTGCCATCCAGCTCCATCTTCCAATTTATCCACCTATCTTTCATCCTCCAACTTTTATCTATCACTATCCACCTATCTTTCATCCTCCAGCTTTTATCTATCACTATCCACTTATCTTCTACAACCTCACCCCATCATCCTAGTTATCATCCATCTCCCTAGCGCCTTCAGCTTTTCCATCCTAGCTTCAATCCTATCACATCCATTGTAAGACCTCCTTTCGCATGTCATCTTCTAACTGGGGGCACTGTATTCCTTGGAGATCTTGTCTTGTCCATCCTCCCTTGTCATTGGTACCTCACTCTAGGCTATCCTCATGCAAATCCAATGTCATCCTCTCATTAGCCATTCACTCTAGCACTATCTATCAGCTCAGCTACCACCAACCTTAGCATTGTCCCCATCCTTGGTCGCACATCTATCATCATCATTGGATTCATCCTTCCAAATCCATATCTTATGCTATCACCTCATCCTTAGTTTCTGCATCTTACACAAAATCAAGCTATCCCGCTATCCTCTCATCCTGAGCTTTTATCCATCTGTATCATACATATCATTGGTCTGTTAGCTTGTACCATATCTTTATTAGACCGCTTGTAAATATCTTGGTCTGTCAGCTTGTACATCCTCTTTAGCTTAGTACCATTGTATCTATCTAGTGTTTGTGTCAGTTTGTCCTTTATCAGCATCTTGTACACATTGCACAACTTGGTTAGCTATTCCAATGCATCCTTTATCTAGATCTCCTGTCACCAAAGTGTTATCCTTCTTAGTTCAATTTGCCAGACGCACCACTCATCCCGATCCACCAACTTAGGTTCTCTCCGATAGGTCCTTGCAGGATATAGCTTTCCTCATGTCTGATCTTGGTCTGTTAGTACCTTGTCCTACCCATCTTGTTGGCAAACGACTCTCTTTTGGATTTTCGCTTTCTTTTGATTTGGGATCTTCCCTTTTGGGTCTTGAAGTATCTTTTCCAAGCAATCTCCTTGTTCCCTCCTCAAGGTTGCCATGATATTCCATATCATGGTATGCTGCGAATGGGGCAATTAGAGCGTAAGGTCTTGATCAAGTCTTTCGTTTGTTTTTCTTTTCTACTTGTGGGTTACCCAGTGTCGGCTTCGCACTGCTTCCTCTGGGATTCATGTGTGATGCTCGGGAAACCCTTGCGTGTTTGTTTCGAGTCAGTTTGTTAGTCCTCTGGACAGTTGGTGAATAGGCCTTGATATTCTTGGTAACCTTGGCAATTAACCAACAATCCTATAGCAAATCTAGTGCTCAAATACATGGTGGTACTTCTCTTTGAAGTATCCCCCCACTCAAAAAGCTTCAATGGATTCCCTTCATCTCCATTATCCCCCATCCATATCCAGCACCTATCCAATCTTATGCATCAGTATCTCTTTGGATGACTCCTCACGCTTAGCTTTAGGGATCCACAATCCTAGTCTTAGGGATCCACCAATCAAATCAATCCACCAAGCCTCATCTTTCGAGATCCACAATCCTAGTCCTAGGGATCTCCGAAAACCCATCTTCCGCCAATCTGACTCTTTGAAATCCTATTGCATTAGCTTTTTAATCCCCTCATCCATCTCCCCATCCTGGATTCCTTTTATAGTGCTCTGCTCCTTCATCCTCTGCAATCTCTGAGATCTTAAGCTTGCTTCCTCTTGTGCCTCTGATTCTCCCTTTATCATTCTCCCGTAGTGAGAGTTTGAGCTAACCAAACCTCTTCTCTTAAGCAAATCTGAGTCTTCTTGCTCATCTCGGATTCTTGTACTTTTCAAGAAGTCGTTGAGCCTCGCTTTCTCTCCCCATAGCCTTCTTGAGGGGGCATCTCACAGTCCATTCTCTCCTCTTATGCTCTAGCCTTGGGCATCTTATTTTCTTATCTTTGATGCCATGCCACTTGCGGCATCACATCAAAGAGGGGCAAAATGTAGACACCTAAAAATCTTTTAGAAAATAAAGTATTTTTATTTTCTAAAAAAGTCCTGATGACATCATCATTTATTAATTAATTTTTATGCCATTAAATCCCTTTATCTTAATTAAAAATATTTAATTAAGGAATCCCTCCCAAAAATGTTTAAATCTTATTTAAACATTATTTCCTTATTTATTAATTATTTAATTAATAAATTGACCAAAAATTCTTTAGAAAATAAAGTATTTTTATTTTCTAAGAAAGTCCTGATGACATCATCATTTATTAATTAATTATTTATTTAATTAATTAATTTATTTTTATGCCATTAAATCCCTTTATCTTAATTAAAAATATTTAATTAAGGAATCCCTCCCAAAAATGTTTAAATCTTATTTAAACATTATTTCCTTATTTATTAATTATTTAATTAATAAATTGACCAAAAATCCCAAAATAAATAATTTATTTATTTTTTTCCCAAAAGTTGGCTAATTTCCTTAAGACCAATAACCTCTTCCAAAATCTTCTAATCCTTCTTTAATTTTGATTAAAGGCTAATCTCATCATTTCCTACCCCTAATCCCAACTCAAAATATTTAATCAAGATTAAATATTAATCCTCATGTTTATTAAAAATATTTTAATAAATATCTCCTCAACCCAAACCCTTGAAATAAATAAAACTTTATTTATTTCGTAAAATCTTATCCTAGGAAGTTCTAGACTCTTCTAGAAAGTCTTCATCCTCATCCAAAGCCTAGACTCTTCTAGAAGATGTCTTTAACCCTAATCCTAATCCCCTCCTAACCTTGTCACATTCCCTAAACATGGGTTAAGACTTGCTAACTCAAGCCAAAGTTAACTAATATCTCCTCCTTCACCCACCCTCATTAATTGCAATCCACTTGCCATCCACTTGCCTAGTCCTAAGCCATCTCTAACCCTTCCTCTAATCATTTTTACAATGCTAAGCAAGCTTAAAACCTTCATAAACCCTCAAATTAGATTTTCATGGTATCTCTCACAAATATCTTCAACCATAAAACTTTATAAAGCCCACAAAGTCATAAATGTTCTTACAAAGCACTTATGAAGGGTCTTTATGAAGATTTTATCCCTTGAGCCTCCTTTGTTGACTCATCCTTCCCCTTTCTTCCATCCTCTCACCATGTGACATGTGTCACTCTTTGATTGGTTGTAAAGAAGCACAATCCATGTGCTCTCCTCTCATGCAATCTAAGCCCTCCATGAGCTTTTTCCCATCCTTGCATCTTAGCCCTCAATCCCTCAAGCCTCTTGCTTATAAATTGGATCCTTCCCCTTTGCAAAATAACACAATCCACGAAGTAAAGTTATAATGCTATTTTGAGAGCCAAATCCATACTAAAGCCATCTATCCACACCAAAAATCCACAATCATCCATTGAAGCCTTTGGAAGCATATTGAGCATACATCCTATCCATTTAGATAAAGCTACTCAACAAGAGAGCTTCTTATTGAGAGAGTCCATTAATGGCTCATATTCTCAATTGAGAGCTCATCTTAGTCTATCTTGAGGTTTATGAATTTTGTTTAGTTTGTAGAAACTTTATTTAAATTTGGTTTCTATTAGCATACTAACATTGCTCATATACACATTTATGTTATTACATCATGGATTAATATTAGATGATGATGATGTACTTTATTTACTTGGATGTTTATTTTTTTAAGTTTTTCATACCCTGTGATATGTACAGTGGATGATTGAGCTAAACTAAAATATAATTACAAAAGGACACTTGTATATTGTTTAAGTACATTGGATGTATCATTGTTATTTCATAAGGATGGGATGTTAGATAAATAGTTAATTTAGATGTGATACAACGTTAAGGGATCTTTAAAGAATGTAGCCTATTATGTATATATGTTATGTTTATTTTCATTTGAATTGTTACTTTTGCTTCCGCAAATGTTATGAATGGTTTTATCTTTCATGTTTTAAAAAAAATTGTTTGGCCAACTTAGTAAAATTCTTTGGATCCCTTGGTGGGGCATTACACCATATCTATCCTATCGGATCTATTGTGTTGTTTTTAAATATCTATAATATAAAATTACCACGGTAAATAATTTTTTAGTGATAATTTTATATACATATATTAAAAATGTGTTTCTATACAAATTTAAAATCTGGAATGTACAAATTTAATTAGATGGGAGCATTATTTTTAACTGTTTTATATTAAACAAAAAAAAAAGATTTTGTGAGGAGGGGTAATGACCTCCCCCTTGCGTGACACATGTCATGTTGCTTGACAGTGGCTCACACTACCATTGCACCTGTGAGTGCTATTTGGCAGTGGCTCACACTACCGTAGCAAACTCATGCATAGTGCGAGAGCCCTTTGGGCTACATATATAGTTTTCCTTAATTTTTTTTTTAAAAATAAATTAAAATTATTATATTTAATAATTTAATAAATGGTTAATATAATTAATTTTATAATATTATTTTGATAATATTTAACATTCATATTAATAATTATATTGTCATTTGTATTATGAATGTTATTAGGCAAGAGCCTACAATACAATGGAAAAATGTGAGCCTCTTACCCGAGAGGTCTTGTGTTTGACTCTACACAAGTTTAATAAATAATAATAATGAATCTTGGCTTCAGCCTCTTGGTGAGGCCTCACCTCGACCCTTAGTAGCCTTAGTTGTTGCTTTATTATTTTGACACACGACTCGAGATGTCGAGACATTATCTGATGCTTAGAATATATTATATTATTTCATGCTGTGTGATGTTACTTTCAGATATTTGATGTTTGTCATTTAATGTTTTATGTATATGTATGTTGATGAAATCAGTAAATGTAGGATTGATACTTTGATTTACGAGATTTTAATGCTTGAGAAATGAGAGAAACCATGATTGATGTATGTTTCAATTTATGTGAATTTTTGATACGTATATACATATGTGCATGTGATTTTATGGGACTACTGATGTGTGCAATGAGTGTGCAGATATTTTAGGTGAGACAAACGATGGAGGAACATAACTGATCCCTATGTGCTAATTTTGAAAACCTTGTTGTTCGTAATTCAAGTATTTTAATTGTGAGATGTATGTATTAATTTTCCTGTGATCAGTGAATGTTAATGTTCGTAACTATGTTCTTTTAGTGTCGCTTGACACTCGTAAATTGTTTATGCTCTTCAACGTGCTAGTTAGGGTTAGCTATGTAACCCTTGGACATAAGTCAGATTAAGTTAGTATCTTTTGCTAATTTGGTTCTTAATCGAGTTTAGTCATCCTTAATTTGGATTAGTGCTTAATCTACATTGTTAGAATTGTTAGTTGGTCCTAATTATTTTCTAGATTTTTTTTGGTTCTTAACCCTTTTCTAAGGCCTTAAAACATGAAATAATTATACCTAAGGGGTATGGGTATGGGTTAGGGGTCTTTTCCATCCCCTAAGCCCCTTTTATTGACTTTTGAGGTCACTCAAAAAGTCTCTTTTTGCCTTTGTGCGAAAATTGACTATGGCTACCATGAGTTGTCTCACCTCACCTCCACTTAGTGATTAACCATAGTGTGGGTTGAGTTAGGAGCTTCTAGATTTGTAGGTGGGTGGGAGAAGTTATTGCTCCCTTTGGTGGTTGATTTTGAGGCTTATTTAGAGGCCCTTCTTGGACTGTGGAGGTTGTTACCCAATCTCTACATTTAGAGAGGAGTCTTGGAAGATTGAAAGAAGGAAGGGAAAAGCTCTAATCAAACTTGTTCATTGCCATTACCTCTTTGTGAAGGTAGGAATTCTCATCTCCCTTGTACAAATTTTCATGTTTGTTTCATGCTTATGCTATCTTGTTGTTGTTTGAATGCTTGTATTTTTGTGGGTATGTTGGAAAGATTTGAAAATCATGTTTTTTAAAATATTTTTCTTTCATGTTTATGTTTGAATTTTGAGATTTTCTTGTATGGGTGTTTTGGTATTACTCACCCTTGGATAGAGCAGAAGTGACCAATTTTGGGAAAGGTCCTTTTAGTTGGACTCCAACAGTGTAGCGTCTCTTCTCAAGATGAGAAGAGGGAGAGAGGGTAGGGTGTTATGGGCCCCTACCTGTCAGCACAAACCACGTATGAGTTTTGGCATGTAAGAATGGAACTTCTTGATTTATAGCCCCAATTGGGCAACTGGTTTGGTATTGTTTTGACATCTCCTATTGGAAAAATCCACCTTTCCCTAGTTTTGATTCATTGTGAGTCCTATTGTGAAAACCTTGTATGAATATGCATGTTTGAATTGTCTCTTGGTCATGTTTGTTGTCACCTGATCAGATTCTATTCTCTCCACGGGTCTTAGAAATGTGTTGCAAAAAAATGATGCGAAACCATTGATGAGGGTCATGTAAGAAATTTAGTTAAATTTTTGTAATTTTGGGAATGGAAATCCTATGTAAGTTTATTTCAAAACCTTGTTGTAATGGCAACGAAGTCAGATTTTCATCCTGGTTCTTTCTCGGCTGAGCCTTTGAATCAAGTTTTCCAATAAAATTGGTGATTGAGTATAATTGTTTATCATGTGATTTAATCGTAATTTTAAATTAGATGGATGCACATCAAAAATAGGATGAAATGATGATGGTTTAATTAAGAAAAATTCTCAAGATTCCTGATATGTTAAATATGAAAACTATGTTGAGGAAAGAAAAATGGTTATGGTTGATAGTTTAATTTGAGTTGTTTAAGATATCAATTAATCATGTATTATTGTGGCACAATTATTAACTCCATGTTTTAAATCCATTCAAATCATATACCCCTTCAAAATAAAATATACCTTACTTTGTAAATCCACACTTTAACAAAAATTGACAAAAAAAAAGAGTTCCAAGAGAGTAAAAACTCGTTGGTTTTTGTATGGAGAACCAATTTATTTCACCATTGCAATAGAGAATCTTTAAAATATTCTTTCTTATATTTTGGTTGAAAATATTTTTAAATTAACAAATTTATAAATAAATATATATCAATGCAAAAAAATAAACTTTTAAAATATCCTAAGTCTAACTACATAACTTTATGTCTTAAATGCTTACTCATCTTTCCTTGGGCATCAGTTGGTTGTGCAATTTAAAATGGTTTTTGTTTAAAAAAAAAAGTCAATTTTCATCATGGGGGGGGGGGGCGGTGACATCACCCTACCACCATGTCACATCCCCCATCTTCTCCTTTACTTCTGAGCATTTACTTCATGTTTGGATGGGAGTTAAATAGTTTTAAAAACAAACATGCATTATAAACTTTTTAAAATCCTTGTCTTCCCATACTCATTGGCCACCACCTTTTTGTGGGTCTGCACTGAGCTTTGGTTGGGCAGAGCGCTGTCCCAAGTATAGCGCTCCTTGGGAAGCACTGCCCATGGAGTAGGGGTAGGGGGGATGTAGGGTGGGGTGTAGGGTTAGAGTAAGGTGTAGGTAGAGTTAGGTGTTAGTATGGAGGGGTGTGGTTAGTAAGTAGGTTAGGGGGTTAGTAGTTAGTGTTAATTTTTTTTTAAAAATTGAAATTAGTTTCAGGTTAGCTTGATAGTTATAATTTAGTGTAAGTTATTAAATTGTTTTTAGTTAGTTTATTGTTTTTTTGTTGTGTAAGTTGTTATTAGTTTAAAGTTTATTAATATCAGCATTATATTAAAAATGTTAGTATAGTAATGTTATTGAAATAGGAGTTAGTTTTAATTTTATTTAAATTTTAAAGTTTTAAATTATATTATTAGTTTCATTTTTAGGAATAGTTGTGTTTTATTATGTTTGTTTAATTAGTTAAGTTGTAAATATAAATTAAGTAAATTTTAGTTAGTTATAACTTGTGTAAGCCATTGTTCAAAATTTAATATATTTTTTAGTAATGTTAGTTTTAATATTAATGTTAAATTAGTTGAATGTTACTTAGTTTTTGATTTGTAGGTTAATAATTAATCATAATTAAGAATAGTATATATAAGTGTATGGGTAGATGTGATAATTCTTTTAATTAAATTTTAAATGTATTTAATTTTAGTATTGAAGTTAGATTTAAGGTTATTGTCTATTTAAAATAAGTTTAAATGTAGATGTTATTTTCTTAGAGTTTTCAATTAAACTAATTTGAAGTCATCTACATTATTATTTAAATAATTTTTACTATAATGTTGTATAAGAAATGTAAGAACATAACTTTATCGATATAAATCTAATAATGAAAGTATCAAAATCTTAGCGATGTATTCATCCACTAGAGTTTTAAACTTAAGATGAATTGTAGTGCACCTTCACTTCTCTTGTAAGAAATCAGATTAAAACTTAGAGCATTTTAATTATAAATTTAAAAAAAAAAAGATTTGTGTATTTTGCCCTCGTAGTTTGGGTATGACATTTTGGTATCAAAGCCCATGTTTTAACACTAAGAACCTTAAACCATCATGCTTCTGAAACTTAAAACTAAACATTAAATTGTGTAGGATGCCTCCTGTTACTCGAAGCAACCGATGAGGCAGAGGTCATAGGGCAAGAGGTGGTAGAGCGCGATGGGAGGATGGACCACCTCCACCACCACCTAACCTGAACCAAGACATTTTGGATGCACTTCATACATTGATCAGTGTAGTTTAGCAGAGAGTAGTACCTGTGGTTTAGCCAGGTCAGCAGATTCCTATAATGGAAGTAGAGGGGCCTGGAGGAGGTAGGCCTAGAGGCAGAGAGAGTACTGGGAGTCCCCCACCGAGACAGTTAGAGGAGGAGGATGAGCATTAAGGTGAGTCAATACACCAGAGAAGACCCCCACTTGACAGACCTCCTAGACATGTAGGAGATGATAGCAGGGAATTGATTCGACTTGGGCCACCATTATTTACGAGTTTCACTGAGGGGACAGTAGCAGAGGCATGGTTGTAGAGCCTACAGTAGTGCTTTGGATTATGACCCTATGGGAGTAATCTAAAGGCATGCCTAGTAGTTCATTAGTTAAGAGGGGATGCCACTAATTGGTGGCATCAAGAGGAGATCATAGGTGGAGTGAGGATGGACACCCTCACATGGGAGTCTTTCCTAGAAATATTCTAAGAGAGGTACTTGTTAGAGCATTTCTGACAGAAATAGATAGAGGAGTTTCATTCTCTTTATCAGAGAGGTCTTACTATGGCTCAGTACAAGAGCAGGTTTCTCAAGCTCCTTCCTTATGTGGAATACATGAAGGACGAGAAACTATGGGTACATCACTTTATCATGGGTTTGAATTTCTCACTTCAGGGTCCAGTTCGGATGGCCTTCCCTACCACTTTCAGACAAGTAGTGGAGATAGCACTAGTGGTAGAGGATACTCCAGGTAGACAGGAATCACGGGATCGGTCTTAGAACTGAAACTCTAACCGACAGAAAACCCCTTCGAAAGGGAATCAAAACTATACACCAGGGTCCTCTAAGGGCCAACAGTCTCAGCAGTAGTGGTAGGAACTCTCATAGGGTTACTAGGGCTTCAAGCCCAAGCAGTGGTAGGTACAACAAGATCAAAAAGTACATACCCCACAGTCACAGTCAGTGAAGACTCAACAGTCTTCTAGGGGTGGATACAGTGGGTATAGCAGGTCAGGAGGCCCATAGCAGTCTGGATCACAGGATGCACGATCTTACACCCGAGGACCATGCTACACTTGTGGTGGCATGGGTCACATAGCTAGAGAGTGTCCATAGGGACAGTCATCTAGTGGTTAGAGAGGGGCTTTTTCAGAGTTGACAGTTGGAGACATGGGCAAGTCCCACAGAGTTTTTATAGCAGTTGACAACCACCAGTCTGAGCATCAGGCTATAGGTGGAGTTGGTTGGCTAGTTAGTGCTAGAGACTATCCATATTATTGCTCGACAGACCCTAGCTCCTCGAGGTCAAGAGCTGGACCAGGTTAGGGTCTAGTGGGAATGTTGTGATGAGGTCACAATTTCTTGGGAGGATGCAACACGGATGTGATCTCAATACCCTTATCTTTTGATGAGCTCCAGGAGGAAGTTCATGCCTAGTGGGGGAGGATGTGAGGCCTCACACTGACCCTTTGTAGCCTTAGTTGTTACTTTATTATTTTGACACTCACGACTCGAGATGTCGAGACATTATTTGATGCTTAGAACATATTATATTATTTCATGCTGTATGATGTTACTTTCAGATATTTGATGTTTGTCATTTAATGTTTTATGTATATGTATGTTAATGAAATTAGTAAATGTAGGATTGATACTTTGACTTACGAGATTTTAATGGTTAAGAAATGAGAGAAACCATGATTGATGTATGTTTTAATTTATGTGAATTTCTTATACGTATATACATATGTGCATGTGATTTTAGGGGACTACTGATGTGTGCAATGAGTGTGCAAATATTTTAGTCAAGACAACTGACGGAGGAAAAAAACTGATCCCTATGTGCTAATTTTGGAAGCCTTGTTGTTCGTAATTCAAGTATTTTAATTATGAGATGTATGTATGTATTTTCTTGTGATCAATGAATGTTAATGTTCGTAACTGTGTTCGTTTAGTGTCGCTTGACACTCATAAATTATTTATGCTCTTCAGCGTGCTAGTTAGGGTTAGCTGTGCAACCTTTGGATCTAAGTCGAATTAAGTTAGTATCTTTTGCTAATTTGGTTCTTAATCAAGTTTAGTCATCCTTAATCTGGATTAGTGCTTAATTTGCATTGTTAGAATTGTTAGTTGGTCCTAATTATTTCCTAGCTTTTGTTTGGTTCTTAACCCTTTTCTAAGGCTTCAAAACATGAAATAATTATACCCAAGGGGTATGGGTATGGGTTGGGGGTCTTTTCCAACCCCTAAGCCCCTTTTATTGACTTTTGAGGTCAATCAAAAAGTCTCTTTTTGCCTTTGTGCGAAAATTGACTATGGCTACCATGAATTGTCTCACCTCACCTCCACTTAGTGATTAACCATAGTGTGGGTTGAGTTAGGAGCTTCTAGATTTGTAGGTGGGTGGGAGAAGTTATTGATCCCTTTGGTGGTTGAGTTTGAGGCTTATTTAGAGGCCCTTCTTGGACTAGTGGAGGTTGTTATCCAATCTCTACATTTAGAGAGGAGTCTTGAAAGATTGAAGGAAGGGAAAAGCTCTACTCAAACTTGTTCATTGCCATTACCTCTTTGTGAAGGTAGGAATTCTCATCTCCCTTGCACAAATTTTCATGTTTGTTTCATGCTTATGCTATCTTGTTGTTGTTTAAATGCTTGTATGTTTGTGGGTATGTTGGGAAGATTTGAAAACCATATTTTTTTTAATGTTTTTCTTTCATGTTTATGTTTGAATTTTGAGATTTTTTTGTATGGGTGTTTTGGTATTACTCACCCTTTGATAGGGAAGAAGTGACAAATTTTGGGAAAGGTCCTTTTAGTTGGACTCCAACAGTGTAGATTCTCTTCTCAAGAAGAGAAGAGGTGTTATGGGCCCCTATCTATCAGCACAAACCACGTATGAGTTTTTGCATGTAAGAATGGAAGAACGAAAGTTCTTGATTTATAGCCCTGATTGGGCACCTAGTTTGGTGTTGTGTCTAAGATCTCCTATTGAAAAAATCCACCTTTCCCTAGTTTTGATTCATTTTGAATCCTATTATGAAAACCTTGTATGAATATGCATGTTTGAATTGTCTCTTGGTCATGTTTTTTGTCACCTGATCAGATTCTGTTCTCTCCACGGGTCTTAGAAATGTGTTGCAAAAAAATGATGCAAAACCCTTGATGAGGGTCATGAAAGAAATTAAATTAAATTATTTTAATTTTGGGATTGGAAATCCTATGTAAGTGTATTTCAAAACCTTGTTGTAATGGCAATGAAGCCAGGTTTTCTTCTTGGTTCTTTCCCGACTGAGCCTTTTAATCAAGTTTGCCAATAAAATTGGTGATTAAGTATAATTTTTTATCATGTGATTTAATCATAATTTTAAATTAGATGGATGCACATCAAAAATAGGATGAAATGATGATGGTTTAATTAAGCAAAATTCTCAAGTTTCCTTATATGTTAAATATGAAAACTATGTTGAGGAAAGAAAAATGGTTATGGTTGATAGTTCAATTTGAGTTGTTTAAGATATCAATTAATCATGTATTATTGTGGCACAATTATTAACTCCATATTTTAAATCCATTCAAATGATATACCCCTTCAAAATAAAATATACCTTACTTTGTAAATCCACACTTAAAAAAAAATTGACAAAAAAAAAGAGTTTCAAGAGAGTAAAAACTCTCTGGTTTTTGTATGGAGAACCAATTTATTTCCCCATAGCAATAGAGAATCTTTAAAAGATTCCTTCTTAGATTTTGGTTGAAAAATATTTTTAAATTAACAAATTTATAAATAAATATATATCAATGCAAAAAAATAAACTTTTAAAATATCCTAAGTCTAACTACATAACTTTATGTCTTAAATGCTTGCTCATCTTTCCTTGGGCGTCAGTTGGTTGTGCAATTTAAAATGGTTTTTGTTTAAAAAAAAAGTCAATTTTCATCATGGGGGGGGGTGTGATGTCACCCTACCACCATGTCACATCCCCCATCTTCTCCTTTACTTTTGAGTGCTTACTTCATGTTTGGATGGGAATTAAATTGTTTTAAAAACCAAGCAAGCATTATAAACTTTTTAAAATCCTTGTCTTCCCATACTCATTTGCTGCCACCTTTTTGTGGGTCTGCACTGAGTTTTGGTTGGGCAGAGCGTTGTCCCAAGGACAACGCTTGGGAAGCGCTGCCCATGGAGTAGGGTAGGGGGGACATAGGGTGGGGTGTAGGGTTAAAGTAGGGTGTAGGTAGAGTTAGGTGTTAGTATGGAGGGGTGTGGTTTGTAAGTAGGTTAGGGGGTTAGTAGTTAGTGTTAATTTTTTTTAAATTGAAATTAGTTTCAGGTTAGCTTGATAGTTATAATTTAGTGTAATTTATTAAATTGTTTTTAGTTAGTTTTTTTTGTTTTTTTGTTGTGTAAGTTGTTATTAGTTTAAAGTTTATTAATATTAGCATTATATTAAAGATGTTAGTATAGTAATGTTATTGAAATAGGAGTTAGTTTTAATTTTATTTAAATTTTAAAGTTTTAAGTTATATTGTTAGTTTCATGTTTAGGAATAGTTGTGTTTTATTATGTTTGTTTAATTAGTTAAGTTGTAAATATAAATTAAGTAAATTTTAGTTAGTTATAACTTGTGGAAGCCATTGTTCAAAATTTAATATATTTTTTAGTAATGTTAGTTTTAATATTAATGTTAAATTAGTTGAATGTTACTTAGTTTTTGATTTGTAGGT
The DNA here is from genome assembly GCA_028749045.1 of Cupressus sempervirens. Taxonomy (NCBI): domain Eukaryota; kingdom Viridiplantae; phylum Streptophyta; class Pinopsida; order Cupressales; family Cupressaceae; genus Cupressus; species Cupressus sempervirens. Next base: position 687,178,340 of record CM053784.1, on the reverse strand, counting down.
TAATAATTAATCATAATTAAGAATAGTATATATAAGTGTATGGGTAGATGTGATGATTCTTTTAATTAAATTTTAAATGTATTTAGTTTTAGTATTGAAGTTAGTTTGAATTTTTGAGTATTAATTGGTTTTAGATTTAAGGTTATTGTCTATTTAAAATAAGTTTAAATGTAGATGTTATTTGCTTAGATTTTTCAATTAAACTAATTTGAATTCATCTACATTATTATTTAAATAATTTTTACTATAATGTTGTATAAGAAATGTAAGAACATAATTTTATCGATATAAGTCTAATAACGAAAGTATCAAAATCTTAGTGATGTATTCATCCACTAGAGTTTTAAACTTAAGATGAATTGTAGTGCACCTTCACTTCTCTTGCAAGAAATCAGATTAAAACTTAGAGCATTTTAATTATAAATTTAAAAAAAAGATTTGTGTGTTTTTGCCCTCGTAGTTTGGGCATGACACTCTTATTGATCAAACAAAACAAAAAAAATTATTAATGTTATTAATTTAGTACTTTAGTAATTGAATAGTAATTATTTATTAATGATTTAGTATAAATTGTGAATAAATTAATAAATTATTGTGATTTTTAATAAAATGTAAATTGAGGAATTTTATTATAAAGACATATTGGAAGATAATTTGATAATTGAAAATGGGGTTTTATTTTTAAACAACTATTTATGGAATGTTGAATCTTCTAAGGTTCTTGTGAACTCAGAAGCCTTTATGAATTTGGCATCTAGAAAATGTAAACTAAAACCTTAAATGTATATCGAACTTTAATGTTTTGAAAACCATATGATCTATGAAAATAGTTGTTGAATTTATGATGAAATGTATGATCTATCTTGTGTTGGGTTCAGGTTTAACTTAGTAAAAATGACACTTGGAAATAGGAATGAAAACTTGAAAACCTATAAGTGAAAATTGAACTGTTGTATTTTTCAAAACCTAATGTATTATGAAAGTAACATTGTTGAACACTATATGCGATGTGTAACTTACTAATGTTGGGTTTTGAGGTTGACTTAGCTTTGACGAGTCAAGATGTTTACCAGATGCTTGGGGGCTTTGTTCTGTGATGAAGTTATGGCTTATTATGGTTATAATCTTTTATACCCAACTATGGTGATGTGTCATTTGTGTTCTATGAGGAATTTTTTTAGATGGTTGTTTTTACTTTCTAGTATCTCTTGCGTAGAATTGAAGTGAATGGTATGACTTTCCTAATATAACCTTTTGAGTCTTTGATCAGTTATCTTTAGATTGCTTCCTAGTTTCTTGTATAGAACTGAGGTGATTATATATGATTTTTTTCTTGGTGAGGTCATTTTATGATGTGGATTTGGTTTATGTGTACTTGATTTTGGATTAGTCCTATGAGGATGATTGTATTAATGAAATCTATGATTTTGATTAGTGATATTTTAGTACTTTTCAATTGTGTATTTAAGAACTGATGTATGGTTTATGGTTGTATGAGACCTTCTTCTTTTACTAAGCTTGGGGTAGGTTATCTGTATGTCATCTTGGGAAGTGGCTTGCATTGGAGGATGAGGCCCTAAAGAGGTTGTAGAGTAACCCATTGTAGGTTATTTTAATAAGTGATATCATTTTTTTTTTATGAATAGTCCTTTTCTATTTATAAATAATATACTAAGATTACAATTCACAATAAAGGGGCTGAGGGATACAAGATCACCTCATGAAATTTCACATAATTGAAGCCCAAATCAACAACTATTCATAAAAAAACATATAAGAAGCAACCCTCAAGAAGCTAAAGCAGTGCAAGCTGAGAGGGGTGGTTCATCCCAATCATGAAATCCCTACTCATCCCTAGGATTGGCAGGTGGGCTAGGAATAGTCCAACTATTAGCAGCATCATTAGGGGCTTGGTCAACATCCTTGGTATCAAGTGCAGCAGTGAGATGGCCAATTCTAGGCAAAAGGGCCACTTTCTAGAAAAATACACCAAGGACAAGGAGGAGAAACTACTAGGCCTAGGGACCAACTTGTGCCACCACAGGGTAGGGAAAATGAGTGGCAACACCAACCACCATTAAAACCTCTAGGAGAGTAGTGGCAGGAAGCTTGTTAACATAGTGTATGTGAGTGGCAACCCAAAGAGCAATGTGCTTGATGGTGATGTGGTATCAACTGAGGCATTTGGAGGCACTCTAGCAACCATACAAGGGGCACTACCCCAATGATTAAGAAGCTCTTGAAGGTGGGCCACCTCCAGAGCCACCTTGTTGGCTTGCACATGGATCTACATCATTACATTATTACAAATGCATGATTTAGTGTACATAGAAACATTTATAGCAACAAAATATCCACCCTAAAAGTATGCTAGATCTGGGAAAATTTTCTAGGAAACCTAGGGGAATCACCCAAAATAGCCATATGAAAAGAAGAAAAGGGTTCAGACCAAAATAACTTAAAGAAATCATGAATCCAGTGCCAATAATTTTGAGCATGTCTACAAAACCAAAAGATATGTAGGAAAGACTCTAGTTGGCTACAAAATAGACACTAAGGATCTAGAACCCCAATATGCTTAAGATGAGGCCCAAGGAGAAGACCTTGAAAATCCAAGTACCAAGAAAAATGTGCAATTTTGGGCTCTATAATGGCACTCCAAATAGTATCAAAGCATTTTCTCCACTAAGAAGAAGAATGACGGTATCCACCATTGATAGATGGGGAGAAAGCTACCGATATCCCAAACTTGGCTTGTAGCTGGTAAAGGGAGTGGCAAGATACCACTTCCAGTTAGTCCACCAAGGTCAAATAGATTGGATACTGACTTTAGGAATTAAGTGACCTGGAATTGTAGAATGCAACAAGTCAAAAGTCTTATGATCTAAATGGGTAAGATGGAACTAGACTTACATATTTGTCCAAGATTTGAGACTCATGGAGACCCTAGAGAAAAGATCTTTAGTAGTCTTGATGCAACATTTGAAAAAATGCAAAGCACTAGCACCTTGAGTCTTGGCTAGAGGAATACCCTGGATGGAAAACAAAGGAGACCACCAAATGTTCTGCTAGTTCAAAGAGAACCCATCATGGAACTCATCACCAGACCAGTGAAGCCAAGGTTTAATAGCTTCCCAAGCTTTCCATATGCTCTTGATAACAAAAGAGCCTTGTATGTGCATAGGTCCTCAAATGATGAGAAGGGTTTGAAAGATAATAATCCATTTTTCACAAAGAGAAAGGCCTTGCTTCTATGTGGAGAGAAGGCCAAGGCCTCTAGACTCTTTGGAGAGACATATAAAATCCAAAAAAACTCTATGAAAGCCCTGATGGTTAGAACTAGAGGCAAAAAGAAAATCATAGAGTAGTCGCTCTAATTTATGATAGGAGGATTTAGAAGGAGCCCAATAGGAAGAATAAATTTAGACACGCGTAGTTGCAAGAACTGTAGAGAAAATCTAGAATTTTCTCACAAGAGAAAGTGGTTTTGTAAGTAATGGTCCAACTTCTTCATAATATTGACAAGCACAATGTTCCACAAATCAACTAGAAAATATTGAAAGGCAAAAGGAATGCCCAGAAAAGAAAAAAATCTCCCTGTGAATGACCCATTTCCATTCAAACTAGTTAAGCCAACATGGAGCTAGCAAAAAAGACTAGGGATAGCAAAGTTTTTTATGCAATTGAATAGCAAAGCCAAAGGCTTGAAAAAAAGTGTCAAGGTAATTCAAGGCATTATTGATGTTTTATTCATCCTCAAAAAGAGTGAGAAAAGAATCATCAACAAAATGACCATTGACCAACTAGGATGAGGAATTTGGCAAGGAAATGCCACAAACCAAACCTAAAGAGATGGAGTGGACTAGCGAGTAACCAAACCCTTTAGTAGAAAGAACATATAACACCAGAGCCGAAGGAAAACCCTATCCGATGGAACAAAAAATCCCAAAGGTGTAAGATTGTGAGTTATTGATAGTAATAAAAGCATTAGCATCACCAAAGAGCATCTCCACAGATTGCAAAAAATTGGGACCAAAACCAAGAGCCTGGAGCATAGCCAAAATGAAAGGCCATTCAATCCAATCATAGGCATTGGAAAAATCAATTTTCAAAACAATAGATGGTTGATTGGATTTGCAAGCCCACTTCATACCTTTTCAAATAGCAATGATGTTGTCAACAATATACCTAGATTTGATAAAGGCAGTTTTCTCTGGCCACACAATTATAGGAAGGAGATGGAAAATTTTAAGAGAAATTGCCTTAGCAATAATCTTATAGGACACATTAAGAAGGTCAATGGACCACCAATTAAAAATATCCTTAGGATCACCAAGTTGAGGTATGAATTTGATGTTTCCTTTGTTGAAAATAGCTCCTACACTTTTAGAATGGTACGCTTCAAGATAAACTTTGTGCAAGTTGGGACCAATATACTCCTAGAGATGTTTGTAAAATTAACAAGTAAACCCATCACACCTGGGGGACTTGTCATTAGCCATGGAAAAATTTTCCTCTTCAAGGTCTCGAATGGTGAGAAGTTGCTCATAGAAAGCACGTTGCTCAACCGCTAGGTGGTTTGGTGTAATAGAAATACACTTTGTAAGGGCTTCCACCTGAGAAACCAAATTTCCCTATGAAGCAACACATTTTTATAATAGTAAACAAAAGCTTGTAGGATGTTGAGGAGACTAGAAAGAACAGAAGTTCCTTGTTTGATGCTTTTAATCTCAAAATTGGTATGACAGTCTTGAAGAGCCTGAAAAAAATTAGGTTCAAAGCTTTATCACCAATCTCCAACCAATGGAGGCAAGCTTTGATTTTGGCCACTCAAGTAGCATAATTATCTGCAACCTATATTTCATGGTGCACTTTGGCAAGTTTAATTTGTAAATCAACATCAAAAGGGTTAAGGGTGAGAGCCTTAGAAGCATTCTTGAGAGCAGTGGTGGTGGACTCATAAGACTGCCTTCTGAAAACTACCAGCTACTGCCCATAGATGTATAGAAATTGAGTAGTTCTAGTAATGGCATCATTCCACCACTTAATTGATCCTATCTAAGAATGTGAATGTGGCTACAAATTCTAGACACATAAGATATGAGCAATAGTGGAAGCATGCATCAACACTGGTTTATTGAGGAAAAACTGAGTCTTGACAACTCATTGGATAGTTGTGTGCCATGAAATAGCAAAATAAATAGGATATTGGTCTAATAACATCACATCTAGCAAGGGAATGATAGTTAAATTCTAATCCTTAGAAAAGGAGAAAAAAGAGTGTGCAATAATCATGACACGATTGAGACATTTTAAAATGTGGTCAAAGCTAGCTTGAAAGTTGGACCAAGTTTTCCAAACCCCACTATGTTGGCCATGGTTAGTATTAGGATCAAAAAAGCCCCATTTTTTATGCATGTAGTACTAGGCTTCCCTTTCCCCACTTGTCCAAAAAAAAGGAAAAATGTCATCTTTGTCCAGCTCAACCATATTGAAGTCACCACACATAACCCAAATAGTTGGAGGCAAGTTATCAGCCATCTAGCCCCACAATTGAGATCTTTCCACAACATCATTAGAAACATAAATATTAACAAATCCAAAATAATGATTGTTAATAGAAAGGAAAAGCCAAATGATTATGTGCATGGGGTCAAAACTATGCAAAATAATATTAGAATGAAGATGAAGTGATAGAAGAGTAACTACACCACCTATACCAAAATTGTGCTAAGAGGAAAACATAATGCCATCCGGCCAAATGATGTGACATGCAAAGGAAAGCATGAAATCAGAGATCTTAACTTCTTGCATATAGAGAAAATCTAAATTACCAAGTCTATGATGGGTATCCTTGACATAGTAATTTTGTGAGAGGTCTTTAAGACCTCATACATTCCATGATAAAAAAATTCATGAAAATTCTTCCATATCTTCCTTGTCCTCAAGAGAGGAATAGCTACTCTAAAAGAAAGTTGAAACTTGGTTAAAGCTAGAAGGAAAATCCTTTGGACTGATGGCTCAATGTTTCTCCTCTAGTTTCTTAGCACATCTAAGAGGACTACGAGAATGCCACACATTCTGAGTCACAATGGAGGAAGTAGCAAGAGGGGTGTGAATCAAAATTGAGGTGTTAGCCCTAGTGGCTACCTTGATCCTCTAAGAACTAGGATTTGAAACCTTTGAAATACTAAGGTTTGGTTTTGAAAAAATCACTTGCATTCCTACAATGGCTAGGGTTTGCACTTATATTAAAATAGGAGGAACCAAAATGACAATTGCATATGGTTTTTTAGGAGCCAAGAGATCCTTTCCCTTGCAGCCAGTAGTGTTCAATTCTTCCTTTTGCTTCCCTTTTGCTAGTTCAACAATTAGGTGGGTTTTTCCCTGGGCATAGCCAAAGGGAAATCCCTAATCTTGTGTTTTGGTAATTGGGACCTATAAGAAGTGTTAGGCAGGTTTAAATAAAGAACCTTTTGAGAGAAGGTTTGAAAACCAATCTACATCTGCACAAAATCCTTAAGATCCTTGGAGAGATCAACCTCAATGCAAATGCATTTCTAAGAAAAAGCATTGAAAATTTTGCATGTTCCTTTTTAATTACTTTTCCAATAGTATTGGAAATGGACTCAATAAAAGGCTAACATGGAAAGGGTAGACCCAAGAATTCTACCCACATAGGAACCCTAAGCTTTTAGTCATTAGAGATAGTGAAATCTCTCGACCATCTTTGGAAAACTAGTAGGGAAGAATGCACATTGCTAAAAACCACATCTACTTGTGATGGGTTGGGAAAACAAAATTTAAAAAAAAAAACCTTTGGTAAGGTTTTGCACAGCATCTAGGAAAACTCCATGGGGAGTTCAACTCTTGTTAACCCATTCTTGAAGCATAGCTTTAGGAGGAGTCCTACCCACAAAATACCCTATTAAGGTATGTTTCTCTAACCAATCATAGGTAGCATTAAATTCTTGCGAAGGAAGGATTATATCAAGATTACCTCATGAATGACCTTTGGGATGAATTTGCAAGGATGTTTGTTCAATGGAGCTGCCATGGCTTTCCGAAGCAATAGTGTGAACACTAGTATCAACAAATGGGTACCAAATTGATATATTTGATATATTTAATGACACCAGTGAGTTAATAAGATATTGGTACCACATAAAGTCACTAGGGGGTCCAGAGTCCTAAAAGACCTCTAGGGTAACTTTAGAATTCTCTTGTGAGTATGCCTTATCTATATGAAAGGATACTAATGCCGCATAGAGATACTAGGGAGTCTAGATTCAATAGTGGCTTCTAGGGTAACCTTAGAGTTGGTTCATGCAATGAAACTTGACCACTTGCATAGTAGATTTCCTATGTGTCATTGTTGCCTCTGGGATTAGTTGATACTTGTGTCTTGGTACCCTTTGGGATAGTTTTCTTTTAAGTATTCCCTTCACCTATATGTTGGTTTTGAATTGTGTTTTGATATCCATTTGAGACTTGAGTTTATCTCTTCAGTGTGGTGGGAGTGGGCCATTTAGGTTCCACGAGATTAGGTGGTAGTGCATTTTTCTTATACCATTGAGATCCAATAGTTGGATGTCATTACTCGATGTATCTATGTAGTTGTTCCCTTCTATCTGATCTTGTGTTTTTAACAGATGATTATTCTCTATTGTACTATATTTTTTTATTAGAGATCTTATGAGATGTTGTATATTATTTGATGATGTATATTCTTTAAGCCTCTCATACCCTATGACTTGTATAGTGGATGATTGTGCATTCTATTTATTGCTGAATGACATCCTATAATTGTATATTATTTAATGGATTAGTACTTGTAGTTTTTCTTTAATGTGGATGTGATATATATTGGTTTTAGTATTAATTAAACTTAAATATGACTCAATGTCATGGGAACTTTAGGAGATGTAATATGCTTATGATGGTTGTATGTATGAGAGTTATTTCTTTCATTATTTTATGTCTTGTTGTTATTGCTTCCACTATGTATTATTTGTTGTTGTTAAGTTATTATCTTTCAAAAAAGAAATGTTTGACAAACTTAGTGAAAATCTAGATTTATTTCTTTTGGGTTCCTTGGTGGGGTTGTTACAACATTAGTTTCACATATTTAATACCAAATCTATATATTTGAAAGCACTGTAGTACTTAATGCCTTGATGTTGACTCAAAATAGGGGAAAAAGGGAGATATAGGAAGAGGGAGAGAGATGGAGGGCAAGGGAGGGTTATATAGTGGGTGAAAGATAATATAAGAGGGAGAGATCATGAGAGGTAGAGAGAGTGGTTATAAGTAGATGGAGAGATAAGAGCTATAGGTAGAGGGTTAGAAGGGGATTTGGAGAGGGAGGGAGAGTGGGGATTAGGAGAGAAATATTAGCCTCAACTGATGGTGGTTGAGAATGTTATTAATGTATTTTAAAAGAGTCATATTACTTGAACTATATTTTCATTGATGTCAAGTCTTAGTTGATTAAACATTGTGATAATTCTATAGAGTTCCAATTCATTTGATTGATAAAGAGGATTTGAAGAAAGCATGTTGATGATAGAGTTCATAAGTATGGCGTTTAATGGGAATTTGAATGAGTTGGACAATGATAATGTAATGTATGTTTGATTATTTTATAATCATTTAATATTGTAATGTAATGAGCTATACAAGCTATACTAAGTGATAAGGTTAAAGAAGGAAGATAATGTTCACTGAGTGACTACAGTTGTCACCGAATGATTAGAAAAGCAAGTGAAAGTTCAATGTTAACCAATTAAATCTAGTATTGACTAAGTGATGTTTTAACCAAGTGAAAATTTATGTGCATTGAGTAACAGCAAGAAGAAAAATTTTATAAAATATTAAATCTAAGGTTGACTTTGGGTAAAAATTAAGAATGTTTGTGAAGTTCAAAGGCACAAGTCAAAGTTTGTTACAAGATCTATGATAGGAAAAATATAATGAAAATTTGATGATGGAGATTTAACAAAGATAAGGATGAGAAAAAATTCTATGAAATGAACCTGAGATCAATGATTGTGGTTAAGTTCTATTTTCTAAGTGAAAAAATGAAATGAACCTGAGATCAATGATTGTGGTTAAGTGGAAAAAAAAATCTAGAAGAATTTGGAAGTAGAGAGACTACTATTTAATGAGAAGTTGGAATAATTTTTTGTTGTTGATTAAGTTGTTGAAAAAGGAGATCAAGGTGAAAAGTTGTTGAAGCTGAAAGAAGCAAGGAGAATCGAGCAAAGTGAAGAGAAGATCAAAACATGGTTAAGTGCAAAGTGAAAGTGAAAAGGAGTGGGTCAGCGAGACAAATATTAGAAGGAAGAGATCAAAAAGAGATTGAGTAGAATAAAGTTTAGAACAAGAAATTTAGTGCTAAACCTTATAGATCATTTGTAATTTTAATTTCTTACAATTGTAGAAAAAAATCTCTTAATTGAGTGGACCTAAAAAGTCTATGAAATCCTTTATGGTAACATCAATTAGTTATGTTTATACGTCATTTAGAGTACACTACTCTTTAGACAAGATCAAGGAGTGATAAGGTCTAGATGATATTTTGGCATGTAAATTATCTAACTACGTCACATTAATAATGTGTATGTAAACCTTTAACAAGGTTGGATCCTAGTAGAGCTCAATACACTAGAGTGAAATTTTTTGGTTTGTCAATCCCAGGAGGTTTTCTCCTTTACATGGTTTCCATGTTAAACATTATGGTGTCAAATGTGTGATTGTTGTTATGTTGCTAGTTCATTTTTATGAAATTTACTTTTTACTACAAATTGGTAACAACTAGGTAATAAAGATGTTATAATTCTTATATTTGGTAATAAAATATATAGTGAGTTAACAATTTGGAGAGAACTGATTATAAGTGTTAATTGTGAAGTTGAATGAGATCATCGAGTAAGTAATTTTGAATTTTTTGAAGTTTTATTGATACAAAAATGTTTCAAGGGACTGTGGGATAACTTAACATAAATGATTCACCCCCCCACCTCTCCCTCTCAGTTATCTAACAAGAATAAGAGAAGGAGAGGGAAACATAGTGAGAGATGATAATAAGGAGAGGAAGAGAGTGGGAGAAGGGGATACAAACATAGATAGAAAGTGGGGATAGGGAAAGGGAGAGGCAAAGAGAGGGATGAGAGGGAAGAGAAGAGAATGAGATAGGGAGGGACTCGGGAAGTCAACCTAGAAAAATATGTTTTTGAGATTTCCTTGCATTTGATTCTTTTGAACTGGGATTAATGAAACAAAAGTGTTTCCTCAAAGATATTTTGTACTTTCAAACAATGTAGCATTTTTTTAAATTTGAAATATATGTCACATTATATTCTTCATTTACTATTAGGGGAAGAAATTATGAATTTTTTACTAAGTTATCATGGTCAAACATTTTTTTTGTAAAATTTTGAAAAAGTTGTAAAACAATCATATAAAGTTATTTGCCCTAGAGAAAAATACATAAGAAAATAAGAGTTACAACTACATAGGAGTCTTTTATTTATGTCTAGAATATTTTGAAATGAAATTTAATCATATTCAATTGTGATTAAGGTGGTCAAACATGCACATATTTCCTTTTTTCCTAATTTTTTTGTACTGATAAATTGAATTTTACAAGTTTCACCAAATAGACCTCTTTTTTTTTTTTTGGTTCTTTATATGAATCATAAATTATTTTAAGCTACTTACTAGAAGAATCCATGTGGGCATATTTAAATAGTTGAGATATCTACAAATATTTCTCACCATCTAATGATGTTGAAAGATATGGGAGACTTGGAGGAAATATGGTCTATTGATTGGCATTTTCATGAGAATTATTGGGCAGACTAAATCCATGTGGATTTTTAGTGATAATAGATTGGGGAAGAATTTAAGTAAAACTTGATCAAGGGAGAGAAAACCTAATCTTTTTGGTTGATTGAAAAAAGGGCCAAAAAATGAAAACAAAGAAATTTAAATCCCTAGATTCATCATAGATTTGTGTAATGTAGATGATAGTTATCTGGTTGTAGTATTGATCCATACATGTAGAGAAAATCCCTATGGTTGGTATTGTCTTGTTTAGGTCCATTAGCAGTGAGTAACCTTGATAAGTTATGATATGCAAATCCATGGTATTGCTTTGGACAATGGTCCATATATTAATGGTTCTCCACATGATTTATATCTTACTTAGTTTTTTGCATTGTGTTTATACTTAAACCTTGCATTTTCCTTGAGTCATGCATTGGTTTGCATGAGTGTAGCCTTCTTAATATGTGTGGTGTGAACAACCCCATAAAATGAGTATCTTGCAAACTATATTCAAATTTCTACAGATTCTATTTTTAAACATATTTTAGATAAGATTAATAACCTATACATATTTAATGTCAATTTTTCTTTTTTTTTTTTCTAACATTTCATTTCTAGTTGAGGACCTAGTTTGGCCCATCATGATCCTAGACATACCTAGAATGTTAATTTTTCCTTACTATTTTCATTTCTATTTAGTTTCTATTAGTGGTCAGTTATATATGGTTTAAATATTAGTATTTTGTAGTTTCTTGATTTTAGAATAGATTTGAATTCACTTACATAGGTTGTACATGTACTTGCCTCAAATAATGATATATTTCATAGATGAATTTTAGTAAATTCTCCTACAATTATTGGGATATTCCCATATAAACCATAATAATATAAGTAATAACTATATAGGTTAGTTGATCCCCCCATAAAATTATAGGCCATAACCATAAAATTTTAAGCTAGCCCTCCCTATTATTATAGTTTAGTTGATCCCTCCATACCCATAAAATTATAGGCTAGGCCCTAAATAGATTATTGCCCTACTATTCTATGGGAACTCTGAATAGAAACCCCGAAATAACTCCGGCGAATAGTAGGGCCCATAGAATTGTAGGAACCTGAACGCTAGTGAAGGTGAGGCCCTTAGAATAGTAGGCCTCCCGCCTCTAACAGGTTGAGAATGGCATCAACCTGCTAGAGTAAGCCTTTACCGAGTGGGAAACTATAGTTCCAACCCCACACACGAGCTGGCAGGTCTTGATGCAAAGGATCCTCCTTACCCGGGCATTCAGGTCTTGAAGGGATCAATCAATTAAGTAGACAATGAAGATCGTGAATTTGAGAGAGAACAACGGTTCATCGGGATGAAAAGATCACGGCCGCCCCTGCTGGCCGAGTCCCTCTTCATCCATTGTTGTTCTAACGGCCAGGACTAGGGATGGATATAATCAATCGACGCGCTACCATTCCCACCCCCTGGACCTAATCGACAAGGATGTTGACGACCCAGCAAATAGCAGTGGCCGTTGATCGACGATGCAGATGAAATCCGGCTAAAGCGGAGATATCAGAGCCGTTGCCCTATATATCCATGGGGGAAGTTCTAACGATCCACGATACATGAAAAAGGAGATCTAATTGGCTAATGCCGACGATATGAGATGCGCATTTGGGTTCAAGGGGGATCAATAACATCAACGAGTGATAAGAACCATTGATCCAAGATCAATTGACGATCGGCCTACTATTGTTATAATCAAATGGTGTTACTTTAGCATGAATTAGTCACTCAAGTCTTAATGGTAGTGAAGTTTTTCTTCAAGCCCACCCACCCCTGCCCAATGCCACCCACCCGCCCCACCCCCCCCAACGCCGTCCGCTCCACACCCACACCCACATACACATATATGAATAACCAAGAATATGATACTTCACTCTAACTCATCACTTCTAGAAGGTTGGAAGTTTACTTCTAAATGCTTATCATTGTCCTCAAGTTGTTAATACTAGGGAAAAGAGTGATTTGTTTCTCTTATGTTTATAGTCTTGCAAATAGTAGAGTATCTAATAATGTAGAGTGGAAAATAACTCTAATTTATATTAATATATTAGAATTTTGATAGATAGTAAAATCAACTAACATTATTTTACTGTTGATTTAGTTTTTCACATAGATGCATATATGTGTGTGTATTTCATTGATTTAATTAAAAAATTTAATTCTAACTATGACAACTATTGTACCTTAATATTTACTTCATTTGAATTTTTAAATACCCTTTTGAACATGCCTATATATATTTCATTGATTTAATTAGAAAATTTAATACAACTTTCGACAATTTGATTTGTACCTTAATTTTTACATTATTTGGTTTTTGAAATGCCCTTTTGAACATGTATTATGACCTTTTTCAAACTTAAATCTTAAAATAGGTTGAGAAAATACAATACCGATGATGCCCAAATATGTAATTATGTTTTTACAATAATATTTTAAAAATAGATTATATATACATTCATCATACTGATGGCTATATAAAATCATTTGAATGCCATTGTTAAATGTGAAATGGTGGAAGTATTATGATGGTAGTGGCTTCCCAGCCAAAAAGGATTTGGTCATGGTCAAGGCTCTCGAAGGTTGATAGCTAGGTACTTCATGCCCAGCTCCTCTAACTGTTGCGAATGTCAAGCCCTTATAAATTACACTATAACCCCCAACATCTAAGTCTCCATTCATCCAAGGATACCATTCTTCTTCTATTGGAAGCTTAAGTGCATTAATGGAATATCTTGTACCAGTCACAGAAACAATCGCATCCACATCTCCACTACAACCAAAATCATTTAACATTAATTAGATTTTGTAATTAGATTCTTCTCATTAAACACTTCCTATCAATAACATTATTTTCCCTTTATACCTGTAGACTAGTATCCTCAATCCTGCTGCCATCATTCTTCGGTATATTGGAAACATTGTGGTTTCAGATCTTAAGTATGAGAGTACATCACTATTTAAAGAAGAAGATTAGAAAATCGTTAGATGGTACTCTTCCAATTCTTAAACATTGTAAGATCAAATAAATAATCATTCATATATAAAAATATCAAATGCATACAATCATACCTGCATTCAGTCCATGGATAAGACAAGTCTGTTACATTCGCATGAAGAGCACTTTGCACTTCTGGGGTGTTAAGGTAGGTAAATACATAACCAGGACTACATGGATCAAATCCATCTAATCCATTTGTTGGGGTGTCATTCTGCAATTTAAAGAGAGTAGAACATATATCTACTTATTCTATACATATAGAATATAACATAGAAAGCATTGTACTAAATGAAAATTTCTATGTCAACAGATTCTAGGACCATGTTTATATACTTACAATACAAGTAGAAGATGGCCAAATGGGGTCTGGATGGTATGGACAAAGTGGGGCATATATATTATAGGGGTTTATCTTTCCATCCGTAGATTCTGCTTTAGACACAAATGTATTGTTGCGAGTTGTATGGCTTGATCCAGATGAACTACAACGCTGATCTGCATAATCTTCATCTGATATTAATGCATGTGACCATGAATAATCAATAGAACCACAACGATCTGTATCCGCATTCATTATTCCATTTCCAATCTGTACAACACAGTTTTCCAACAATAAGAATTCCAAATAATCCACTCTGTCAATGTGTATTGTTTACCCACATTTTCCTCACTTACCTAAAGATCACTGAGATTTATTATACTTTAAGAGATTTTTCAAAAGGATAAATATGGTTAGCATACAAATGATAGACTAGTTATGAGTGGAAAAGGGGAAGAAAAAGTAACCGTACCATAACTCCCTTGAGATTTATGAAGGATGTACGTGAGTTGTTATTCTTAAGAATTGTGTCTGCTAATTCAGGTACATAAAACCCTACATGCACATATAAGAAAGACACCCGCAGAGAGTTTATTTATAACATGAAGATGAGCTTTCTATATTCAGATACATCAATAGGATTATTGTTTGGCGTACCAGCGTAGCTTTCCCCTGCAATGTAGAAATCTCGATTCTTATACTGTGGAAATCTTCCAAACCAATTCAGAAGAAATGTGTACGCATCTCGAGCTATTTACCCATGAAAAACATTTGTTTTCATTAGTAAATATACATTGAAATAAGTATTGAAACATTGTTTACCCATGACAAACATTGTTTCCGTTAGTAAATAAGCATTGAAACGTTGCTTCTATCAAGATATCTTCATCGTGTGCATTGATGTCACAAAATCTGTTTTATAACTTATAAAGTGAAATACCAGTGTTATGATCGTTGCCGTTTAGATAATCAGAGGACGTATTTGAGTATGAAAATCCAACCCCAGCAGGGGATTCCAAAAACAGGGTGTTTGCCGCTGCAAATTAATACAAAAGTCAAATGAATCTCTGGGAGATATTTAACTATGGCATTACTACTTGGAAAGAAACTTATGATATTAACGCTTATAACCAACATTAGATATCAACAATTTGACAAGGAGAATATAAATATGGGAATAGGAATTGTTATTCTTATAAATATGGGAATATGAATTGTTATTCTGGAATAGTAGGTATAATTTGTGCATTCAAACAATTCAAAATTTTAAAAATTTACATATGCCTATTCCACTCATATTCCCCCTTTGCCAAATGAACTTTAAAAAAAAAGAATTCCATTAAATCCATTTGAACAAAAGGGTCATCATTAAACATCACATTAAGAAATTAAGTTTGAAAAAATAAGTAAATTTTCACTATTTAATACTTCTAGTCTAGGAATTAAGCCTTAACATATGATGTTTAAGCCATCCTAAATAGAAGCATTATAGAAAGCAGGATAATATATATATAAAACCTTGGTTCCATGCATATGGATTTTTAGAAAGAGTTTGGCCATCTGGTTGTACACGGAATGGACCCAATTCAGTCATTGCTCCTAAACCAAATGATGAGCATCCTGGCCCTGAATATACAGCTTATAACAGTCAGTAAGTTGCAATTGTTGGTGTAGCGATATTTCCGATGAGATCCCTTTCCGTCTCTACTATAAGTACATACTTTTGATATGATGAGAAATTCTACAACAATCCTATTTTCTATTTTCTATAGGTATATATTCATTGAAAAACAAGAAAAATATGTGAAGAATTAGAAAATGAAATACCTCCATTGAACCAGAGGAGGAGAGGCTTTGTAGATGGGTCTTCAGTGGCCTCTGCAAAATAGTAGAAAAGTGCTCTCCCTGCTTGTTCATCAACGGTCACATATCCTGCATACTGTTCAAACGTTATTCCTTCTGGTTGACCAGGCAGAGAAGTTATTTTATCATTCTCCTGCAAGCTATCTTGAGCGTATTGATTCATCTTCCATGAATATTCACTGCTTATGGAAGGAGCCGCCCATTCATTTCCCTCACTAGTCGTCACACCAGATTTTGACAGTGCTTCATAGCGACTCAGCTGATGAGAAGGATGAACCAGAACGGCTAATGCTACCGCCAAAACTATTAAATTTTTCATCTTGAACTCACCAACACAAAGATATGTTTTGAAGAAAACACTAATTGGGGGTGAATAAACAGACCCAATTGCTATGTTGCTCGGTCAGATTCTTCAAATTAGGGTTACTCAATCTCAAACAATTTGATCTTGACACGGTGGTTTATTCACCAATTTGGTCTTTGGTGTTTAGAAGAATTTGATCTTACTAATGTGTAAAATTATTGTCTTCTATTTATGCCACTGGAAACGTTATCTTCTATTTGTGTCACTTTGTGTCGCAGTGCGATAAATGGGTAAAATCCACAGACTATACTATCTTAGACAAAGATGCCTAAGTTTTACAATCATCGAAAAGGCAATAGATTTGCGGTGGGGATTGAGAAAACAGATTGCGTGGATAGGGTGGAACATCATGAGGAGCTGTGAACTATACTTGTCTATTCGGATGAATCTATTTTCTATTGGTAAAGTGATTTACTATGGAAAAGGGTAATAATGTTTATCTATTAGCTTTCATATATAAATGTCTAGATATATTACATATATGAAGATAACATCTTATCTAAATGATCTTTAGATTACAAATATTTTTTATTTTTTATTTCTATTCTTATCTATGATTTTGACAAACTAGTTAATTTCTTAAAATGTTTGTGACAATATGATCTTAGAAATAATTGACAAATTTCACTAAATGTTAGAGACATAACAAGTCTATTAGAGATTGCAGACCTAGCCTCAACTAATTATATGATCAAAATTGTAGGTACATGTAATTCACACAAATGGAGGTTCATCAATGTGAAAAATGATGTATATTAAATGTTTTTCTTGGTATGTGACAATAAATTTGAAACATAAAGCCACCAGGTAAAGCTTAGACTAAAGATTACACTTTATAATAATAAAAACATATAAGTATGATACATTAACATTAATTTTTTTTTGAAATAAAAGCATCCGAAACAAGGGGGCTGGCCCATTACAAACAAGCTGGTCGACTACCAACAGATAACTATCAGACTATAACTAATCCCTAATGCTTTTTAAAACAAAATAAAAGTTTATACTATAATTATAAAAGTAACTACAAGCTTTAAACAAAATGTCTGTTAACAAGCTAAAGTCACATAACAAAAACAAAGGTGTGACAGCCTTAAAACCGAAAAAGTCTGTAAACCAACAGATTAACAACATGCAAAAAATAAAAGAAAGTGGGAGCCCTTATGATTTCTTGACCTCCTTCTTCCCTAGAAGGACATTCACCTAGTCTCCCTCTAGGAAGTCAAAGAGCAGCTTGGAGTCCTCCTTGGAAAGGTCCCCTTCAGCATCCTTGAACAGGCATAGAGTGTTGGTCATTGCACTAGTAGCTTTAACTGTGAACTTAGTTAACAGTCCCATTCTTTCCTCTAGTGCCATGCAATAAATTTTAGCATTATTTTGACGACAATCATATCGAAAATTTAATCTACTTATAGCATTCAAAATAAATTAATGGAAAGGTCTATTCATAAAAAAAAATAACAAAAAGCTAGTTTTCTAGTTTTTAATATCATATGATATGGCTTATATGTCTTAAGATCAAGATCTCTTCAAATGTATTTAATCTCATCTAAGTGATTAGCAAAGAAATATATAATGGTGACATACACAAACTATAATAAAATGAATTTTATTCCAAATATGGATGACAAATAATATAGTCCAATTACATATATTGAATACATCTAATTTGACATCACAATATCCCACATTAACTTATACTATGAAAAGTACAAAATATCATAAGGATTACAACTACAATTCCACATACAAAATACATTTATTTTTTGAAATCAAATATAAGACTAACTTTAATGATAATACTCCATCAAAACTCTAATGTAACTAAGGCAATAAAAAGAAGTTGGAAAATATATAAAACTAAGAAATCATCATCAAGCGTACATGAAATACTGAAAGAGATTTGTAAGAAATCTTATCCATTTCTCAAGCATATTATTGAGTGGAATAAATACATAGGCTATTTTAGGCAATCATGAATCTACAATTAGAGATCATAAATAGACTTCTAGGATAATCAATCTCACACATAACTTTAGTCTCAAGAAAGACACTAATAATCCACATAAGGCTTGTACATTTATTTTCATGTCACCAATGCATAAGCCATGGGGATGAAAAAATCAATACTATGTCAATACACAACCATGGTTGAGTACATAATACATCAATACTTTAATGCATAATTGACACCTTGGGAATTAATGACAAAAAAATGAAAATAAAATAAGTTGTGATATGAATATCAGGATTTAACTGTGTGATTTTGAGTCAAACTTGATGACCCATGTTTCATGAGTAGTGATTCAACATGAATCCATCTCTCATGAGAATAAATGGAACACTTAGCACTCATTGGATCTAGGTGATGCACACTGATATTCATATCACAATTTGACTAGCTATGGAAATTATCTCCTACTTATCAATAAAATAAGTTGATAAAATCAAGTATCAATAATTCTAGTTTACTAATAATGTTCTTTACTATTCATCAATAGTATCCATTCTACTCATAAAATGTTTGAGGGTGCCTTTCAAAACCTTATGGCTCTATTTAGATTGGGTCACTCTTTCATTTCTCTTTTTGCAATTAGACACTACTACATTTGGACTTGTTTTTCTACCAAAAATTTTGACCAAAGCTATGATTCTATCTTTCTTTTTTGGTTTTAATCCTCGCATTGGTGAAAATTGAGTTAAGTTTTTCCATGTTGGTCAAAATTTTGACCAACTCGGGTCATAACAAAAAAGAAAAAAATGCATTATATTAGCAAAAGTATGAGCAACAACCCCAAAATTGGGTCTTCATTTGTGTGCCTAGGGAGCTCACAATATTTTGTATGGTTTGAAAGTATACAGGTTTGCAAATGATGAGCAGGGTATTTTTTATGGTTTAAAAGTATGCAGGTTTGTGAATGATGAGCAGTAAAAGTTTATTTTGGGGCTTTATACATTTGAAAGTATGGTTTGCAAATGATGAGCAGTAAAAGTATATTTTGGGGTTTCATTCATTTGAAAGTATGGTTTGCGAATGATGACAGTAAAATGTGTACAAAATCCTTGGCTTCTCCTTTGACTTATTATTCTTCTAGATCTTTCCTGTGGTTGTCTAGAATGAACCTATAAACCCTCTCTAGCCTCTTGCTTAGCCTTTTGATTATGATCTCTTAGCCCTGTGAGAAAAAAATAAGGTGAAAAAAGTATTGGGCATGAGATTTAACCACAAATTAGATGAATATTTATAAGACTAAGCTTCATAATACAAAGAGATTTCTAGTTCATTGCTGTGATAATGTGCAAGAATTACATATCAAAGCTCCTTATGTAAGTATCTTTATATTGTAGAGTAAAATAAGGTTTTTAATACATGATTCATGATTGCAAGTAAAAGAGGTTTATTTGACATGATGCAGTAAAGGGAAGAAGTCACTCAAAAATAAGAAAACAAGCAAAAAGAGGGTTTTTAAATGTTGGACTTGGTTGCCTTACTAGCATATTCGAAGCTTGTGACTAAAGTAGGAGTGTTTGGTGGTGAAGAATAAATCAGAAGAGTTGTTTGAGAAAGATGAGTTATGCACTCCAACCTCTTTTCAAAACAAAAAACAAGCTTAGCATATTATTAACTAAAATAAAATAATATAACATAGTAGCCTGGTGTTTTATTTTGATCATTGTCAAAATTATGTTGCAGTATATTAGAGTTTCTAGATATGACTGTGTATGCAATTTTTTTAGTTATGTTTTGGTTTGTAGTTCATGATGTATATTAGAATGTAAGAGCTTTGTAACTATTTATCATTTTATTTCTTTTCTTGGATTCCTTACATTATGTTGATAGATGATAAAGAATGTTATGAAATATTGATGTTGAAAATATTTATGCATTCATATCTAAATATTGTAAAAAATTGATATCATAGGCTATAGGAATCTAATGTCTTTAGATATATAATTCTTAAAATCCAAGCAATTATGAACCTAAAACTTATGTACCAATTAAATAATAATCCTTATTACAAGAACTTCCAAGGGGTTGTGGTGTTATAAAAAAGTGATGTATTAATAAAGAGAGAATACGGATATCACTAATGTCCATTAACCAGGAAGCAAGAATAGAGGTTTGTAATTCTTTGACCACTAGTATCTTCTTTTTTGTGTAAACCTCAAAAGCTTAGGGGTAAAAGCACAAACCTGTGTCACCTTTTGTGATATCTTGTACCGTTTCGGCCGGAACACTTTCGGCTGTAACGGTTTTGGTCGTAACCGATCCGGCCGTACACACATGGCAGTTTCGCATGCCTACGTGGCGTGGACTGTTCTGGCCGAAACTGGTTCGGCCGAAAGGGTTATGGCCGAAACCCCGAAAGGGAATAAAACTCGGCGCAAACCGCTAGTGGCTATCATTGTTACTGTTGCAGTTCCTGAATGTTTGGAGAGCGGATTAAGGGTTTCGGCCGTAACTGGTTGGTGGTTTTTCCCTCCCTATTTTTTAATAGTTTTTAAACGTATTTTTTGATTAGTAGATGTTAATCGTACTTAAAATAGTTGTTTTTTACGTATTTTGTGAGTGGAATGCTTTAAATTATTTATTTTTTAATATGTTTAAATTATTTAAATTATTTTAGATTATTTAAGAATGGTATTTAAATTAATTTGTTAGCAAAATGTAGTTAAACATGAGATTAAAATGTAGAAAAACATTAATTAAAAGTGTAGAAAAATATTAGGAAAAACATTAGAGTAAAATATAGAAAAACATTAGTTAAAAGTGTAGAAAAACATTAGGTTAAAATATAAAAAAACATTAGGTTAAAATATACAAAAACATTAGGTTAAAATATACAAAAACATTAGGTTAAAATATACAAAAATATACCTTCTAACATAACCTTATATTAACTACAATCATAACCCATACCACATTCTAACCATAACATAGGCCCTCTACTAACCGAATGAACCACACTTAGATATTGATGATGTTCATTTTAACAACTAGTTATTGTTAGGTAATAATGATTCTTACATTACCAAATGACACATAATGACCTCATGATACATTTCTAAGTATTTTTATCCATATATATGTTAAGGGGACCTAGGGACTCCTACTAGGTCATTACATCTGTTATAGGTTGTAATAGGTATTCATATGTTTACTAGCACATAATAGGTATTGTCAGGTAATAATGAGTCTTACATTACCAAACAACACATTACTTGATCACTTATGTCAACTGCATTTTTCAATACCTTATCCATACATGTGTGTCTTAAGGGGACATAGGAGTCGTAATAGGTCATACTATTTTTTATAGGTTAGATAATAAATCTTAATATGTATTATTAGGATATAATAGGTCTTATTAGGTAATGATGATTCTTACATTACCATATGACACATAACGACCTCATGATACATTTTTAGGTATTTTTATCCATATATATGTTAAGGGGACCTAGGGACTCCTACTAGGTCATTACGTCTATTATAGGTTGTAATAGGTATTCATATGTTTACTAGCACATAATAGGTATTGTCAGGTAATAATGAGTCTTACATTACCAAACAACACATTACTTGATCACTTATGTCAACTGCATTTTTCAATACCTTATCCATACATGTGTGTCTTAAGGGGACATATGAGTCGTAATAGGTCATACTATTTTTTATAGGTTAGATAATAAATCTTAATATGTATTATTAGTATATAATAGGTCTTATTAGGTAATGATGATTCTTACATTACCATATGACACATAACGACCTCATGATACATTTTTAGGTATTTTTATCCATATATATGTTAAGGGGACCTAGGGACTCCTACTAGGTCATTACGTCTGTTATAGGTTGTAATAGGTACATTCATATGTTTACGAGCACATAGTAGGTATTGTCAGGTAATAATAAGTCTTACATTACCAAACAACACATTACTTGATCACTTATGTCAACTGCGTTTTTCAATACCTTATCCATACATCTGTGTCTTAAGGGGACATAGGAGTCGTAATAGGTCATACTATTTTTTATAGGTTCTAATAAATCTTAATATGTATTATTAGGATATAATAGGTCTTATTAGGTAATGATGATTCTTACATTACCAAATGACACATAACAACCTCATGATACATTTTTAGGTATTTTTATCCATATATATGTTAAGGGGACCTAGGGACTCCTACTAGGTCATTACATCTGTTATAGGTTGTAATAGGTATTCATATGTTTACTAGCAGATAATAGGTATTGTCAAGTAATGATGAGTCTTACATTACCAAACAACACATTACTTGATCACTTACGTCAACTGCATTTTTCAATACGTTATCCATACATCTATGTCTTAAGGGGACATAGGAGTCGTAATAGATCATACTATTTTTTATAGGTTCTAATAAATCTTAATATGTATTATTAGGATATAATAGGTCTTATTAGGTAATGATGATTCTTACATTACCATATGACACATAACGACCTCATGATACATTTTTATGTATTTTTATCCATATATATGTTAAGGGGACCTAGGGACTCCTACTAGGTCATTACGTCTGTTATAGGTTGTAATAGGTATTCATATGTTTACTAGCACATAATAGGTATTGTCAGGTAATAATGAGTCTTACATTACCAAACAACACATTACTTGATCACTTATGTCAACTGCGTTTTTCAATACGTTATCCATACATGTGTGTCTTAAGGGGACATAGGAGTCGTAATAGGACCTCATGATACATTTCTAGGTATTTTTATCCATATATATGTTAAGGGGACCTAGGGACTCCTACTAGGTCATTACGTCTGTTATAGGTTGTAATAGGTATTCATATGTTTAAACTAGCACATAATAGACTGACCTTACTATCAACCTTAATAAAACTATATCCCATTTACCTTATTAACATTCTTAACTCTAATTCAAACTAGTAAATTAAGTCATGAGTTCTAAACTGTAAATTAATTTTTGCTAACTAAACTCATTTACTTATCTAGTAACAAATTTTTCTATCCCTATGTCCTAACTGTCATCTACACTCTGGGCCATAATCATCAAAGCATTTACATCAAAATTTAGATTTTAGTCAAGAATTATATTTTTTTATTGCATGTATGTACATGTGTGAACTTAGTTATCATTTAATCAAGAAATTTTATTTTATTTTTATTGCATATACATGTACATGTACGAATATTTATTTTTCACATTTGCATGAGCACGTTACAATGTACATTAGATATGGTCTCTAAGATAATTTATTTTAAAATACATATGTATGTTACATGATTGTTCATTTAGCACCATACATTTAATGTTGTGTATTTATATGTACATGTGTTTCAAATTAAATTTAACTTTTAATTATTTTAATTTAAATAGACTTGTATGTTTATATTTGTATATATATTGCATGTGCAGATCTCTAGATATTTATCACTCAGATTGTAGCTTCACATTCATATTCTCATATTTATTTTCATATATACACTATGGCATCCGGTTCTACGGATCGTGCTCCTGCATCCTCAGGGGATGCCAGTGTTCGTGGTGGGGGTCAGAGTGCTAAGTCTGGTACAACACGTAGAGCGACCTCCACCCATGATAGACAGTAGTTATTTAGAGATACAGTGGCGAGATTATCTCGTGCTATGTAGGTTTTGGATAGCTCGCTTTCCTCTTCTACCACCCTCCCTAATAGGGAGAAGGTTATAGTGATGCGAGAGGAGTTATTTCGTATGATTCAGACAGTTGAATCATACAACCCTTTTGATGATATGAGCATTGAGACATTTTATTCTTCTTTATCTCGCAGTGTCACTAGCACTGTGAAGTACACACAAATTGATACTGAGGTTTCCACCGGCATGGTGAAAACCATGTTTCCATCTTATGCACATCGTCCCAGAGTCAGAGGATACTCTGCGACAAAGTGTACTGATCCACTCGTTGCACCATTGATGTATCCTCATTGGTTGGCTACTCATCATAGATGGCCACAGAAGGATGAGTTCCCCCTATATTTCTGCAAACAATTGTTTGCAGAATTTCATTTACACTATGATGTTGACTATACAGATTATCCACGGCATGTTGGGCAGGGTCAGGGGAGACTTTCTGATAGATTTAGACCCATGAACACTCCTGTTCCCATTAACAAATAGGAAATGGTGGGGCCAAACCTTTTGGTTATGCCGAGAGGTCCACAGATGGCTACTGCGGGTGAGAGTGTTCCTGATGACACAATTAGGACACAGATTTTTTCGAGCATCGCCACCATCGCCACACAGATACACGAGATTTCTTCTGATCGATGTAGTCGATATATGCTATGGTCTTGAGGTACCGCTCCCATAGCTACATCATCTAGCACACCTGTTGATGATGATTATGGAGTTGCAGACATACCTTCTCCTGTAGACATTTTTGCAGTCTTAGAGGTGGATGCATTGCATCGTTTGGCATCATATTTAGCATCTGATCTTTTAGATGCATATTGAGCATTATCTACACTCTCAGGGATTCCACTTCGTGACATGAGCTCTCAGATTAGACATATTTTGTCACGTACAACAGTCCCAGAGGATTCACAGAGGCAGAAGGACATTCTTGCACCTTCTACTACTCCTACTGCTACACAGGCCCAGGCTACAGCACCAACCCCAGCTACTCAGAACCCTACAGCACGCCCCCCTACTCAGGATCTCAATGGCACCATACAACCTGGTCTATTTACTTCCATGCTTTCAAATCAGGGCCGCACTATTGACTTGGATGCTGATACTATTTTTTCATTACATGATTCAGATATCAGTCAGATCGGTAGAGCATTACAGAATGCTACGGTAAATATCTCTATATGTTTAGATTTATTTTTATTATAGTAAATAATATGTCTATATGTTTAAATTAATGTATATGTGTGTGTTTGTGTATGTGTTATAGGGTTTGACTGATAGTATGTTACGTTTTGCTGATTTGCAGACAGTGCCGACAGATCCTACACGTCGTGAGTCCCAGGTATGTTACAATTTATATATATATATATATTTGATTTATATACATGTAGATCTTGATATAATTTTTCTATACACAAAATTAAATGGCTCACTTGTTATCATTTGACACAGGGTTCAGATGCAGCTGATAGACCCTTTTGGGGACAAGGCCTAGGATCAGGAGGGGGGATGCAGCTAATTAGATCATATGTGGCCTTTTATTTTACTACACACATGTTATGTCTAGATACATATTTATATGGACAGTTTGATGTTTTATATGTTATTTCCATATGCATACATTTTATATCCAGACACTTTGCTATCTTATATGTTATTTTCAGATACATGGTTTATATGGACACTTTGATGTTTTATATGTTATTTCTAGATACGTGTTTATATCATGGACACTAAATAATGTTTTATATGTTATTTCGAGATACATGCTTATATGGAGATTTTGATGTTTTATATATGTTATTTCTAGACATTTGATCTACATGATCTATTTTTATACATTTAATATGGGTACATTATATTCTCCAGATATATGCACATGTATGTTATTGATCTTTTAATGTAGACGTCTATTTTATTGATCTTTTGATGTCTTCATCTTTTATGTAACTTATGTATGTGTTATGCACATGCTTCTATATGTTATTCATATTTTCAATATTCAAGTTTACATGTATATGTATAGTTATTCATCTTAATGCCTTAATCTAAGTGTAATTAACTATATAATTTTAATGGTCAATGTACATAACAATATAACATATATTTAATGACATGTCTTAATTAACTATATTTAGTGTAATTATATTTAATGTAGATCATGTATTAACTATATTTAATGACATGCCTTAATTAACTATAATTAACTATATTTAACCTAATTAACTATAACTAACTATATTTAATCCTATTAACTATATTTAATCTAATTATATTTAATATCTTACTAATTAACTCTATTTAATGACATGCACCTTAATTAACTATATTTAACCTTTAAATTAACTATATTTAATCTAATTATACTTAATGTCTTAATAATTAACTCTATTTAATAACTTAATTAACTATATTTAATGACATACATTCTTAATTAACTATAATTAACAACATTTAATTAATAAAATATAATGTACATGTAATTATATGTAACATAGTTCATATAACATATACATGTAATCTTAACATAACGATTATATACAAACATAAATAATGTATCATATAAAAACATATAAAGATTATATGTACACATACAAATACATACAAATACTAAAAAGGTTGTCTTAAGGGGAGGTCCTAAGAGACCTGGTCTTAAATGAGATATCCATGTCGAATTTAAATAAAAATAACAATACATGTCTAATTTTGCATATGCAAGATAAATGATCCAATGTACAAAAATTTATATAAAACAAATATCCTATCAATATTAAATATGAAAGTATAAGAGCTATACAGGCATAACTCAGCTAGAGCTCCACAATAAGTACATAGGTAAACTAGAGCTCCACAAACAATGTATTGTTAGGATCCTCTCTACTTTTTATTATCTCTAGAAGTTTTTCATGTTCTTCAATAGGCAATTTCCACTTTTGATTTCCACGACGTCCTTTTCTTTGTACTGCTTCAAATTGTAATTTGGTTGCTATAACATGGTTGCTATAGTGTAAAACCTTTTCTCCAGGCTTGTATTCAATAAATTCAATACCACTACCAATTACCCTTGTTTGTTGATAATCTGTTCCTTCAATAACAACTGATCCAATTGGATATGACTGTTCATCAGCATCTATAGTTCCTTCTAGCAACTTGTGTTTTTCTTTTGTGCATCTTAAAAGATAATAGTCCACATTTTCTGCATTATCTGGTAAGGCTTGAACTGCAAAAATATCTCCTGCATGTATATAAAAAGAGAAATATAAATTAATTTTTTAAAAAATATACATGTATATTAATTTATATATATGTATATATGCACACAAACCTGCCACAACTAAATCAGAAATGCGCTCATAATCAGCTGAATATACAAGATCATGAATGTCAATGTCAATGTCAACATCTTCAAAAGGAGGCTTTCTAACTATCTCCTTCAAATCCCAATCTGAAACATATCCATTCTCAATATTTTCACATGCACTCACTACATTGTCCTTAATGCAATCATCACAAAAACATGTTTTCTCTCTTACTTTAAGTACTGGAGGTTTATGGTTTCCTGTAGTCATCACTTGATGTAAACTTCTAATTCCAAGAATCGTTTGACAATTGTAAGGATTAGATCGATCTATATCTATTACAAATACATAAACTAATTGTCATATTTCAAAATAAATATTTAATTAAAAACTCAACTTGATTTGAAAAAGACATTAAAAATAAATATAATTTAGTTCACCTTTCACCTCCCAAAAGTAATGCTTATTGTATTCAGTATCTCAAGTAGCAAAATGAACTTTGCACCATTCAACAATTTGATTTGCGCTCTCTATCCTATTCCCTGTATGTACATAAAATATGCATGTATATATAAAATTAAAAATATATGCTATTAGAGTATCAAACATGTACATTTAAAAAATGCATATATTTACTTGCAAGTTCATGTTGTATAAGTGCACATTTTATACATGCTCCTGCTCCATCATGCTCCCCTTTTCCATGTCCACTTTCAAAGAAATTCCATAAAAACTTAACATTGGTTCTAGCATGTTGCATTGCTAACCAATTAAATGCTTTTGCAGATTTGAATTGTCCTATGAACGTGAAACATGATAAGTATCTACAATCATATATTAAATAGAAATAGACATGTCCAAATAAATACAAGTTAAAATAAAGTTAAATAAATGTGTAATTATTTGGTGTATACTAACCTGCACATCCATCAGACCAAATCCAGTGCTCTGAAACATTTATTCCACGATTTCTGAGATCTTCAGAGAACATTGCAAAACAATGAGCCACATAACTCCTGTCATGAACTTTATCATCACTAATATAGAAATGAACCTCTTTGATGATGATGCGTTCATTTTCATCCAATCTTTCTATCTGATCCACCTCAAATTGTGCATGTCTATAGGTCACTTGCACAAATATTGCAACTTGTTCAGAATGATAATATTGGCTTTGGAGCTCCGTATGAGGTGCAAATGTATAATTCTCAGAAAAATCTACAATTGAAAGTATACAACCGGGTGGAAAACAATTTTTGGAATCACGAAACTATTTAGCTTGCCATCGTGCACCATGACAATGTTGGATATGTGGATATATCAATGGACAGAACTTGGTCATGAACTCATCATAATGCAATTCACTCTCCTTCAATACAATTTTTTTGGATTCATCCCCTCTATTATTTTGGTATGTCTCATATTCATATCTCATCCATGAAACTGGTGTGGATTCATTAATATTCTCAACTTGCATAATTTGAGAAAATTTGTGTAAATCTGCACAAACTTCACATTGATTTTTGATGCATCGCACTTTAAATTCATCTGAATCTTCTAATTTATCACATAATATGGACCTCACAAATTGTGTTGTACTGCTAGGGATGACCAAATTAGGATCAAGTATTTCCATAACTTTTTTAAATGATTGCAAGTGTAGACGAAATTCAACATGATTTCTACAACAACAAGTTTCTCGCATCTTATTTATGCGTACAAAGGAAAGACATAAACTCTCAAACATTCTTTGACATATTTTGACATTTGAAAATTCTTGTTTGAATGCTTCAAAAAGTTCACTTTGAGTTATATCTATGAAATGTTTTGGATGTTCAATTTTGGCCCCTGTTTCTTGATCTTTAATTTGTATAGTATCATGCCTGTTGGAAGAAACACGAGAATGTGTGGTCCAAAATTCAATAACTTGTCTTTTTACTTCTTCAAAAATCTTGTCTTTTTGAGGAACTCTACAAATAGTCACCCAGTTATTCTCAATGTTATCATCTAGCATATTTCTCCTCTTGATGTATCTCTGGACAGTTCTTCTAGATATATGTAGTACATCAGAAATTGCACGTACCTATTTTCTATGTGTCAATTTTCTACTAGATATAGTAGTCATCAATGCTCTACGTGCATTACTCAAATCACCTCCTCGAGTTGTGTTGTCAATTTTGTTCTAAGCATTTTGCAAATTTTCAACTATTGTTTTATTAATATTATGAGCATGGCTTTTCCTGTTATCAACACCCAACAACTCTAAGACAGGTCTCATATCTCTTCTCCTAAATAACTTGACAAATAATTGTGCCTGTCCAAATATACTTTTATCCTTGAAATATTCATCCCACATGTTCTGACAATGCTTTTTGATAGTGTTATCATTTATCATATCTTTAGATGGAATTTGGTTAAAAAGTAGTTCTTCATCCAAATCCATCAAATTTTTTATGCTTTCTAATTTGTCTCTATCAATAGAACTGCCAATTTCTTCCTCTTCATTACTTTCATTTTCTTCATGAATCTCATCATATTCAGGAATTTCAGTAGGTTGGTTTTGAGCATGTTTTGTATGGCCTTTCATTTTGTCATATCTTTTTCTATCATATTTCCTTGATCTTTTCCTTTTACTACCCATTGAATAATTCAACCTATAGAAAAAAAAATTAAAAAATTAGATTTTACTAAATATCAGCTAATGGTTCAATATATAATACATAAAAATAAAAATAATTAGAAGAGAAAAAAAGCACCTTCAAATTATTCAATCTTTTGCAATATTGATTAAATCCACAAAACAGTTGTTGAAAATTGCTTCAAAATTAATTATTTTTTGCAAATCTTCTTTCAATTTTCGCTGTCCCTATATATTTAATTATTTAAAAAAGACAAAACAATATTTTTTTATATCAAAAAGTCACACTAACCGCTAGCAGTTTCTCAAGCCGACTAGGGGTTTCGACCGTAACTGTTTCGGCCGAAACGGTTACGGCCGAAACAGTTCCGGCCGTAACTGTCTATGTGGCAGCCAAACAAGCAAAAATTAGAACTTCTGTAAACATCTCACTTTGAAGGCCAATTTGACCTACTAAATTGAAGTATTTTTTAAAACTAAAAATATACTTTAGTAGTTCTCGGAGTCACGATTATGATTGTATAATTTTTTTTAAAGTTTTGATTATGAATAATATGTTATAATTTAAAAATATTACAAGTAGGTATCTTAAGATTCAGGAAGATGTCTATTCAAAATAAGAAAAAAATAGTAAATCATGTTAAATTTTTTTTGTTTTTTTTAATGGTGCACTAGAGGAGAGAGTCTTCTTCAAGAATATGTAATTTTTAAAAAAAAAATATATAGATTTGATGGAAAATGTTTGACGGGAGAAAAAAACTGTCTATTTTTGATAACTTTGACTTTGACCAGTTATAACTTCAAAAATATTAGCCGAATTTTTATTTTTATTTTTCGGTGCACCAGGTATACATGTTAACTCTAACATATTCCAAAATCAAACCAAAATATGAAGATTTGCATATATTTGTTTGACGGGAAAAAAACTCTATATTTTTAGTATTTTTAAAAAATTAAAAAATACACTTTAAAAATTCAAAAATAAATAAAATTTTCACTCAATTTAAAACAAAAAAATTATAGACATAAACTTCATCCAATTTTACACATTTCATTAGTTTACATCATCTTCAAATTCTAAGCACAAATGCCACTTTTATTTCGTTAAAGTTGAAGACTTTAAATTCTGATATCACTTCTCCTTTATAAAAGGTGACACAGGTTTGTGCTTTTACCCTTAGATTATGTATCATGCCTACATATTAACAATTTTTTTTTTTCTAGAGCTTATATGATAGTAAGGAATATTAGGATTAGAATTAGGATTGCTATCTTGTGTCAACAAATCTATGGTATCCATGATGAATTAGGAATATTCCCTAATCTCATCATTAGTAATATTTAAGGGTCTTCTAATATGAATTCATGTAAATTTGTATGGTGTCCTACAACAAATAGTAGCTATCAAGTTTCAGAATTCATAATTCATGTAAATTTTTGAGGTGTTCTGCAACAAATAGTAGCTATCAACCTTCATAATTCATGTAAATTTGTGTGGTGTTGGTAGGAAATGATTGTTCAATTTACACTTATTTATACAATTTTTTCTAACTAGGTAACTTGGGTAGACAACCCACTTGCTATATAGCAATCTTTCTTGCAATCATTTCCAACACTTTATGTTCAAATTTCTTCTTATCTCTTTCCATCAGCTTAGACTTGGTATCCACATCATTTTTATTGATCTTTTCAATGATTGCACCAATTTCTCCAAGATTGAAGTCTTCTCATTCAATGTACTATTTGGCACAATTTCTATCAGTATGTCTTCCACATCATCAAACATTCTTTCTTAGCTTTTCTAGCACACAATTCACTTCATACAACCATGGAATCTGTATCCAAAGTGTTTGGATTGAAATTAGGTATAATTATCACTTCATAATGAAAGAATTGGTTTGGGAAAGTTGGATAAATGTTTTGAAAGAAAGAGGCAACAAGACTTGTACAAGTAACTGAGAATGGAGAAGTAGTAGACAGAATGGAGGAACAACTATTTGTAGAGTGCATAATTGTTTTTTATTGCTTTTCAGCATTTAGGAAATCCCCAAATCCACATTCTTTCAAAATAAAAAAACTAGCATTTCCATGGATGTAGGAGTTGATGAAATCCAACTCCGCAGTCACCAAAATCACCTGCAGTGCAAATAGCTTGATGAAGACAAACCTAAGGAGCAAGAGCTTGAAGGAAACAAAGCAAGAGAAAATATTTCACAATAGAAAAAAATGAAATTGCTATGTGAATGGATGAATTTACAATGAGAAAGAGACCACTTATAAAGGCCTTAAGGAAGCTTGTAGAACAAGCTAGAAGGAGGTAGAAGATAAGGTTGACAACTAAGCACTCTTCCACAAAAAAGTGGAACATGCTAGAAAGGAACAAACTCTCGTGTTGTCAACAACTCATCACTACAACTAATAACTACTAAATATTAAATAAATGCATTAACCTAAGTAAGCTTAATTAAATAGAATTAATAATTAATAATTAATTAATTATTTACTCTAAAAATGGAAAGAAGCATAATGGTAGTCATTCTCAATTGGAGAGCTAATTGTGGTGAAAATATTAGGAAAAGAACCATGTGTGGTAAATTTTTCCCTTTAGGTTCAATTGTGAATTTCATTTCAAAATATCACTTAATAGTCAATGAAGATATGTAAAGAAGAACATTGTGAATATTACTTAATCATCTCAAACATACTAATGGAATTTCTAGATTTATTTCCATGTGCTAACCAATTTGTTTAGTCTAAATGGTCTTCTAGGATATCCTTTGCTGATCTTGTGTGTAAACTTGAATCATTATAGCTCTTTTTTCTTCCCCTTGTGTTTTGGTTGATTTCCATACTTCTTGGAGAAGATCAAAATGAAAGTGCTTTTTCATTTAGTTCATTTTAAATGGATTTCAAATATATGACCCTTCAGGGAATATATTTGATATTTGGGTTCTTAAAATAGAATTTAAGATTTATTTTAGGGAAGTAAAACATACTTCAAGCATCTTGGTATTCTTTTCAGATTCTTCTTAGTCCTTCTTGATTTTATTTATATTAAATGGGATTTTCAGTTGATCTTTAGGTCAAGGTTGGGTTAAATCTAGTTTATTATTGAGTTGAAATTTCTTCCTCACATAAAGGGGACTTGCTATGTTATTTGATTATTCTATTTGGGGAATAGATGACAGAGATTTAAAGGTTGAGAAGAGCTCTAATGAAGTTTGAGAGCTTAGAGAAGCTTGGGAGTTTATTGTAACATACCAATTTTGGTGAGCATTAGTTTTTCAATGTTTTATCCTATAACTTAGTTCTCAAATGCTAATAATGATGTTTAAAGGGCCTTATTTTGGAGATATCTAGTATCACAATTGGTAGTTTTCATCCCTACTTCCTTGGCATATATTGAGACATTGTTATTTAGGGTGTTCTAGCACCATTTTAATATACTTATCATTTGTAGTAAGTGTGTTGAAAAGGGCTAGTGTTACTATTTATAGTAGACACCCTATTTAGCAACAAATTGAGTAGGGTACCTCCTAATTAATTTAGAAATGATTTATGATGATTAATGATGGAGTTGAAATATTATAATTATTATTGAAGTTAGAATCCAACAATAATATAGCTTTACACATTTTTCTTTACAATAACGGTAACCCCACGTTTACAACAGCTCCTGGCATACATTATGAGAATCGATTGTATATGGTCTTTTATATAACAAAGCTACAAGATAGGGAACTCATCAAACACACTAGATAAGCTTACAATGGAAAGTGTCTTGTTGGTCTACATTATTCACAACTCTGAGATACTAACATAAGCACATCTAGATAAATTATTTTATGATTAATGGCATACCATTATAATCATGTATATTCCTAAATATGTTACTAATAACACTCTATATCTTTTGTGATTTATATTGTTGTACCATTGGACAAAGTTAAGTTTCTCACTTCACAAGTTGTGCTTACTATAATCCCTTAATGTAAAAGAAGATAATTTACTATAAAATTTTAATGCATACATGTTAATGTATGAATCTATATATTTCTTCTACATCTATAGGGTGGAGTGCAAAAGAAGATTACTTATCAGGCGATGTACAATTTGTGTCATAGAAACTAAGGAAATATAGAACTCTGCACATGCTTGTTAGTGTTTGAAAATAAAGTGTCCAAAAAAGTGCAAGACCAAGGGAAATGCTATTGAGATACAAAGGCCAAAATGATTGGAAATGTGAAAAAAAGAGGAGTCAAATTGTAATGCATTGATGCACAGGATTTTCATACATGTGTGATGTAATGGAAATATTTCTAAGTCAACTAGTGGGAATGATTATACAAACCAACAATAAAAAAATAATGTTGATCTCATATTGGTTTTGACAATTGAGTATCAACACACCTAAGATATTTACTAAGTTCATGTCAAGCTAGTAATGCATGTTGAGTATAATATGTATAGATGTCGAGTTGCAATGAGTGCCAAGTCACTCATGTGTGAAGTCACTCAAGTGCCAAGAAAATAAACAATTCTGAATTATTCAAGTGTTCAACGATTAGTTGATGCTAAGAAAGTTCAGGTACTGAGTTAGACAAAATTACAACAAGTGTAGAGGATCAGTATTATCAAGTCTCAAGTAACACAAATTGGACCTAGTTGTTTGTGATGGCATAAACAACTATGTAAACCATTTTTATGCTGACTTATGGATAGATCTCAAGGCTTTGAAGATAAGGAGAAACCTATTTGGATTCCCTATGGAATCAACATGCAACCAATGAAAAAATTGAAAAAATTATGCGGAAAAATGCATGAATCTCAGTTGTAGATTCATACATAACCCTAAGCCACCAAATTCTTCATAAGAAAAATGAAGCTCCATAATTCTAATGACAATGAATAGCATGTAAGGAAAGATCAAAAGGGAGAAAAGGGGTGTATTGATTAAAGAGAATTCAAGGTGACTTAACAAAGTGAAAGAATTGCAGAATCAATTTTGAAAATAGAGGACCAAGGATACAACATTTACATAGTAGATTAGAAAGGATCAAGTAGGACAGAAATGAGTTCTAAAATCATAAAGACAAAGTTGTAAGATATCAGATCAAACATTCTACTTTTACTTTCTAATGACTGTATTAGTAGAGTGAAATCCTATGGACTAAGGTTCACTTAACAGTCATTGTGAAATCCTTTAATAGGGTGACATCCAAGTGAATGTTCAAAAATCCTTTAGACAGGTACACTTCAAGTAAGGTGTGAAATCCTTTAACAGGGTGGGACTTAACAGTCTCTTGTAAGCCTTTAATAGCGTAGGCCTTTCATAGGGAAAATCATTTTTCATGGTCAAACTTTGTAACCTTAACAAGTTACACTTTGTTGTTGTAGTAGTAAATCATTGTGCATTTCATCCCCACCCCAGTTTTACCTTCTCTTTTGGAGGCTTTCTGGGTGATCATATTTGGCGTCAAGTGTTTATGTGAATGCATTCACTTAACATGTTATTTCAATGTGTTAATGTGTGTATTGTTTGAAATTAAAATTTTTAACAATTTAAAATTAGGACTTTTGATTCACCCCCCCACTCTCAGAAGTATATGTTTCCCATTTGTAATTCCAATAATTGGTATCAGAGCTTGGTTCTCATTAGGAGAAGCCTTACAGCTTAGAGAAAAGATCTTGAGATGGAGGTCTATGAACTGGAAAAGATTATTGAAAATCAAGGAATTGAAATCCTTCTCATTCTACATTCACTAGAAGAAGCTAGGGAAGAACTAAGGAAATCCTTAAAGAGAAGGAAATATCCATTGCAGAAAATGATACACAATACAAAGAGATTAACACCACCAAGTTTTTTTTGCTAATGGAGACTCAAATGATTATAATGCAACAATTGCAAATCTAATGGAGAAGAATAGACCACAAGTAGAAGAGATCAAAAATCTAAAGATTGAGCAAGAATCACAAGCCATGATTATGTGTGAAGTGACTAAAAAAAAGAACAGAAGCATTGAAGACAAGGTCATGATTGAAGAAGATAAGAGAAACCTAGCAAATAGACTAGAAGAGAAGTCAACTAAGCTTGCCAAAATCTCCAACATGCAATTGGATACTCTAGGTCAGATGATGAATACTCATCATGAGTTGAATGTCAAAGATATTGAGATAACAACAATGTTGCAAAATGAACAACTACAAAATGATTTGAGGAGGAGAGAGAGAGAGAGAGAGAGAGAGAGAGAGAGAGAGAGAGAGAGAGAGAGATTGCTGAAAGTTTCAACAAGCCAAATGAAGCCATCAAATGCTTTGAGCAGCTACTAAAATCCCCTACATCTAGCAATGAGACATAAAGACTAAGCTATACAAGCACCGAAGAAGGAGAATCATCCAAGACTGCTAAAGGAACAAATGAAAAAGGTAAAAACTCCAAACCCATCTATCATTTTTTTGGTAAGTAAGGACATATTGCTAATGTGTGTAGGAGCAAGAATGCAAATCAGCATGACAAACCTAAAAACATGGGTCACTATGACAAGTGCAATAGGGAAGGTCATCATGCACATGAATACAAGACAAGAACCATGCATGTACCAAGATTTGAAGGTTACTACTACAACTGTCAGAAGTATGGACATAAAGCTTCAGAATGTAGATCAAAATCCATGTGGGCATCAAACAAGTTAGCAAAAGAAAGATGTCATGGGCACTTCTATAATTGGGATTACAATACTAGGAAAAGCTATCATTATTTTTAAGAGTATAGACACATCCCTAAGAACTGCATAAGAACACACTTCAGTGGTAACTACAATAGATGGTTGAGTCAAACTACATGCTTTAGCTATTTGAAGACTAGTCATATCAGCAAACATTGCCCAACAAGGTTAGAGGTACCTAATTTTGAGTTCAACAGAGGAAAAGGTAAGGTAGATGTTGAACACACAAGAGGAGAGATGAACAAAACATGGAAGAAAAGAGATGGAGGCAACATATCAAATGGAGGGATCACTTCATCTAATAGGTCAAGTGGTCACACCTCATCAAACTAAGTAGAAGGAGGTATGTGGGACTGATATTTAATGCTTTATAATAAATCAGTTCCAAGAGAAGTTAGTACTGAAAAAGGATAGGTTAGCATGAATGAAGATACAAGATAATGAGGAAAGTCCAAGGTTAAATCTTCAAGTTTTCACATTACTGCCGAGTGTGAAAAGTCCCCTTTAGATGCCGAGAAAAATACTAGTAAGTGTCGAGTTGTCAACCAAAACTAGTTGGAACTAAGTCAGTAGTAATTGCTGAGTAAAGGAAATACCAATAGCTACCAAGTGAGGATCAAATCTCTATGGATATCGAGTAAAATGTAAATCATATTGAAGCTAAGTTTACAGCTATACATGCACCATGTAATAAATGTGATGTTTTGAAGGGTATAAGGATGGATGTTTACATATTTTTCATCATTAAAAATTTAGAGAAAGAATGAGCATAGCAAAGAAGTGACTCAAAAGCCAGATTGAAGCATTTGCATGGATAATAATAAAGATCAAGCATTAGTTCATCAATTTTTAAGGTATTCTTCTTCTGCCAAGCTACATAGTTTCACATTTGTTAAACCCTACTATGGGTCCTTAGATGGTTTTGACATTTGAGTGTCAACACACTTAATCACTTTCCACATTGAAGCTGAGTACACTATGTATGCCGAACCACAGCGTGTACTGAGTCAGATTTTAAATAGGTGTCGAGTGACTTTAAGTGCCAAGCAGTATATAAGTGTTGAGTGATATATAGGTGTTGAGTCACAATTGATGCCAAGCAAGTCAAAATGCTTCATATGCCAAATGAGTCAGAATCATATATGTGCCAAGCAAGACACAGTGCAATAGGTGCTGAGCAATCTAGAATAGAATATGTGTCAAGCACTAGTAGTCTAGTATGTGTTGAGTAAAGAATCAACATATGAGTCTATGTCCTCACAAACTGAAATGCAAACCATTTTTCTAGCTGACATAGAAAGATTTCAAATGAGAAAAAGGATAACAATGAATCTTTTATATTTTCTATATGATCATCATGCAACCAATCAGAAAAATGGAGAAGGCATACAACCAATGAGAAAAATGCAAAGAATGAGCAGGAACTTAAGATTCAATATGAATTGTAGATCCATACCTAACCCTAACTCTTCACAATCTTTAAAAGGAGGTCAATAAATCCATTATAAATATGGATGAGAACAATGTGTGGGAAGATTATAGCAAAGTTCAGTGCAAAGGTAGTAAGACTTAGAGGAATGGAGCAGCAATTATACATCCAGTTGATTAGAATAGCACAAGGGAAAAGGGACACAACTAAGATCTCAGATGATCAAGATCAGAGAGAGAAAATCAAGTGCCTGAATCTAGCAATTTCAAATTGCATTCTATCAGGTTCATTGTTCTAATACTTTCTTGCCATTGTATTAGAAGTTGGAAATCCTATATTGATAGGTTATCTTAATAGCTAGGTTGAAGAACCTTTGGAGAAGATGAATAAAAATCCTATTGTATTAAGTGGGTTTAATAGCCTATTGTAAATCCTTTAATAGGGTGACACTTCATTTAAAATGTTTGTAAATTCTCTAACCAGGTCATTATTGACATAGAAAGATTTCAAAGGAGAGAAAGGATAACAATGAATCTTTTACATTCCCTATATGATCAATATGCAGCCAATCAAAAAAATGGAGAAGGCATGCAACCAATGAGAAAAGTGCAAAGAATGAGCAGGAACTTAAGATTCAATATGGATCGTAGATCCATACCTAACCCTAACTCTTCACAATCTTTAAAAGGAGGTCAAAAAATCCATTATAAATGTTGATGAGAACAATGTGTGGGAAGATTATAGCAAAGTTTAGTGTGAAGGGAGTAAGACTTAGAGGAATAAAGTAGCAATTATATATCCAGTTGATCAGAATAGCACAAGGGACAAGGGACACAATCAGACATCAGATCTCAGATGATCAAGATCAGAGAGAGCAGATTAAATGCCTAAATCTAGCAATTACAGATTGCATTCTGTTAGGTTCATTATTCTAATACTTTCTTGCCATTGTATTAGAAGTTGGAAATCCTATATTGATAGGTTAACTTAACAGCTAGGTATAAGAACCTTTGGAGAAGGTGAATAAAAATCCTATTGTATTAAGTGGGTTTAATAGCCTATTGTAAATCCTTTAATAGGGTGACACATCATTTAATGTGTTCATAAATCCTCTAACTAGGTCATTATTGACATAGTGTAAAGCCTTTAATAGGGCAGGCCTTTCACAAATCAGATCATCAGAAGTGGTCAAACATTTATTGCTATAGTAATTTTTTTGGGTATCATCCCCACCCCAGTTTTACCTTCTTATTCCTGGAGGGTTTCTGGGTTACCAAATCTGGTATTATGTGTTAGTGCATGTGTTTAATTTATGTTTATTTATATGTTTACATGCATGCAATTAACTTTTTAGTTATAAGCTTAAAGGATTGAAAAAGGTTAAAAGTGTGGTACTTTTGATTCATCCCCCCCCCCCCACTCTTAGAAGTACTCTTCCCATTTTGGACATTCCAACAATTGGTATTAGAGCAGAGGTTCCTTAAAAAGAAGAAAGGAGACAACCATAGCTGAGAATGACATACATTACATGGAAATTGATACCAGACAAGTGTTTTCCAATGGCGATTCCAAGGAATTTGATGCAGCAATAGTAAAATTGATGGATAAAAATAGAGCACAAGCTAAAGAAATCATATTATCAAGCTTGAACAAGAATCACAAGCCATAATGCTTTGTGAAGTGACTGAACAAAAGAAGAGAGCTATTGAAGACAAGGCCATGAGAGAAGATGATAGGAGAAATCTTACCAATAAACTGGAGGAGAAGACAATTAAGTTTGAAAGGATCTCAAACATGTAGCTAGACACCTTAAGTCAGATGATGAATGCTCATCATGACCTAAACACGTTGGACATTGAGATTTCCACCTTGAAGATGTAGAATGAACAATTGTAGAATGAATCAAAGAGAGAGAAGGAGATAGAAAAAAGCTACAACAAACCCAATGAGGTAATCAAGTACTTTGAGGAACTACTAAAATCACCAAGGGCTAGTAATGACACTTTAGGACTTGGTTACACCAGCATTGAACAAGGAGAATCATCAAAGACTATAGAAGAAAGGAGCAACAAAAGTAAGAATACTAAACCTACTTGTCATTTTTGTGGTAAAAAGGGACATACCTCTAATTAGTGTAGGAGCAAGAATAATCATCAGCATGATAAGCCTACCAATGAAAGCTTTTTTCACAAGTGCAAAAAAAAAGGACATCAAGCACATGAATGTAGAACTAGAACTATGAGGACATCAAGATTTGAAGGTCACTACTACAACTGCAAAAAGTATGGAAATAGAGCATTTGAATGCAGATCAAAGTCTATGTGGACACCTAATCAGCTTGCAAGAGGAAATAACCATGGTCATCATTATAATTGGGATTACAATACCAGGTACAGCTATCACTATTGTCAAGAGTATGGTCACATTCCTAAAAATTGTATAAGGACACATTTTAGAGGGAGTTACAGTAGATGGCTAAGCCAAATTGCATGTCTTAGTTGCTTGAAGACTGGTCATATCAATAGAAATTGCCCAACAAAGTCAAAAGCACCCAAGGCAAAAGTCAAAAAAGGAAAAGAGAAGGTTGATGTTGAATAAATAAGAGGGCAAATGAACAAGACTTGTAAGAAGAAAGGAGAGTGCAACACATCAAATGGAGAGATCACTTCAACCAAAAGGTCAAGTGATCACACTTCATCCAACTAAGAAAAAGGAAAGGTGTATGGGACTAATATGTAAAGTTATATCATACATTAGTTTCAAGAAAAAAGAGTACTGCAAATGAAGAAATCTGCATAAGCAAAGGTACCAAGTCAAAATCTAATGTTTTTGCCATTACTACCAAATTGCCCTTAGATGCCAAGTAAAGTTCCAAAGGATGTCGAGTTTCTAATAGGGACCGAGCTGATAGTTGAAGTCAAGTGAAGTAGAATCCTAGCTGAGGTCGAGTAAATCAAATACAATGGGAGTTGAGTAATGGTGAAACCTTCAATTGTCAAGTTTACAGCTGTATGCATGAAGCATTTAATGCTAGGTCTTTGATAGGTATACAGTTGAATTTCTTTCACTTTCATGCCATTGAAATGAAGAGAAAAGATGAGAAGAGTGAAGAAGTGATCAAGTAGCAACCTAACAACCATTTGCATGAATTCCAACAGTAATTCAACACAAACTCGTTGATTTAAAGGTATTTATCAAGTGCCGAGCTACGGAGAGTTAAAGTTTTAATACATTTAAAACCCTAGTTTAGTAAAATGGCCTCAAGTTCAAGAAACCCCAAATCAAAAGAGATTAATGAGATTTAGCTAGTCAACAATGAGGTAAAAAAACTTGAATTTAGGCTAATCTGTGAAGTTGCCTACAAAAATGACCCTGCTAGTGCATTATCCATTATCCTACTGAAGGTTGTCATAGTTCAAGATGCAAGAAAATGTTATAACTAAAAAATTGGCACCATAGCTTATCTAGAAATCTTCCATGCCTATGATAATCTATGTGAGAATGGGATATTGAAGGATGAGTTCCAGATTGTTGAGAAGAAGGGTTTGACGAAAACCCTAGTTTTTCCTACAGTGTTTAAGATAGAATGGATTCACATTGTTTTGAGTTGAATTCACGATGGATGTGTATGGTTGGAGATAGGACCTATCAAGATTATAAAGAGGATAGTGCATAGGGTTATAGGATTCCCAACCCTAGATTAGCCAAAGACCTTGAGAAGCGACAGAAAGGAGGTGATTGAGAAGAATACTGGAACAAAGTGGAACAATAGGGGAATGGCCATTGATATTATAATTGATCCCCTTCTAGATTTTGTTGTGAGAATAATTTCACACAAATTATATCAATCTAGCAAACTAAATAGTTTACCCTACATAGCTATTGATGTAGCTTACAAGTTGGTAAAGAAAGATCATACCTATAATCTGGCAGAGCTAATGCTTTAGAAAATTAATGAAAATTTGGGAGCAATAAGAAGATCCAAGGGAGCACAATGTAAATTTGGATCAGTATTAATCTACATATTCTTTTATGTGGTGGAAGAATTCCCTTCAATTGGGAAGGTAAATTGGAATTCCAACAAGTCTACAGTCACCCAGATTAATGAATTCATTGATCAAATGGGAGATAACTTTGAGGCTCAACTGACTAGTTACTTTGAATATTTTAAGAACTCTATGAAGCAGAGAATGAGGATAGCAATATCATTAGTAGAGAAACATGTCAATGACATATCTTTCTTGTTTAATATTGACTACACCTACATTTAGGCAGCAATACCAAGAGTAAGATGGCTAAGGCCATTGGGCTATGAGCTTGATGTAGATGAAGCCTCAGCAGCAATCACAACACTTCTTGTAGAAGAAATAGATAAGGCAGGTTCTCACTTTGGAACATATGATGTTGTCAAGTCAAAAGTTGAGACTAAATTGAAAATAGCTTCAATTATCAAGAAGAAAGATAAAATGGTAAGGAAGATAAAGAAGACATTTGCAGCAAGCATTGAGGGAGAAACAAGTGAAGAGGGAGAAACAAGTTATGAAGAAGAAGAAGTACAAGCAGAAGGAGATAGTGAAGAAGAAGGAGAACAAGGGCACGGTCTAGTAGAGCTAACACAAGGCCTAGGAGAAGACAAGGAGGAAGGTGTCAAGGGAGAAGAAGCCACGAAAGCACCTACACCTATTGAGCAAAAGAAGATAAAGGAAAAAACTCAGCCTACAACTCAACCCAAGCCTAAAAAGGTTATCAAACTAGCTCAAACTGAGCCAGCTCCAGCAACAAGGTCCACTACAAGAGCATCCACTCAGAAGGTTAAAGAGGCATAAAAAGAGAAGAAGAAAGCCACAGAATAGCCTACTAAAGGGCCAAAGAAGAGAAGAAGGTATGTGGCACAACTAGATATAGATGATGGAGAAAGAACATAATTAGAGGACATCAGCCAATTTATAGTGGTAAGCCATCCTCCTAAATTTGCAATTGATAAACTTTCTAATAAGATTAAAAATGCAGATTTGAATGATTTAAAGTCTCTCAATTTCAATAAGCTTAGTAGGGAAGAGTGGAATAAAGTAGAGGAATCTATGTATTCCATGATGGTAGAATTTAAAAACACACCTCTATAACTTGACAATACTATGCCCAAGGAACTATATGAGATAATTGAGAATAAGTGGCATTATTGTCTAAAGATTGAAAGGGAGATTAAAGAATCTACCCTAGCTCAAGTAAAACCTGATATGACAAAGGCTCAAATAAAAAAGGCAAGTAAGAAACATAGTGGCAAGTTTGCACCCAAGTACAATGCCTTTTGCATCCTTCAAAATAAGATTGAGGATGTTGTGAATAAATCCACACAATTGTGGAAAACAATATATAAGATAACTGATGACAAGGTGGATGAAG
Source organism: Cupressus sempervirens (assembly GCA_028749045.1). Lineage (NCBI taxonomy): Eukaryota > Viridiplantae > Streptophyta > Pinopsida > Cupressales > Cupressaceae > Cupressus > Cupressus sempervirens. Next base: position 687,134,715 of record CM053784.1, on the reverse strand, counting down.
AAAATAAGGTACAAACCAGTGCCAAAGAGAAGGTAGAGGAAAAGAAAGTAGAAGAGAAGAAAGTAGAGGTAGAGGAAAAGGAAACAGAGAAGAAAGAAGAAGAAAATAAAGAGGAGGAAAAGAAAGATGAGGAAGAAAAAGAAGACGAAGAGAATAAAGAGAAAGAAGAAGATGAATCAGCTAAGGGAGAAGAAATGGAGATAGTTGATTAGCAGCAAGAAGAAGAATAGAGTGTGCAAGACACACAATTTCTACCTCCTAGTCCACCTCATACAACCATCACACATGCATACATAGTAATCATCAAGGATGTTCTTGACAAGTTAGCTCAGAACATCAATCCCCTTACTATAGAGGATCTCTCCAAGATCCTTCACCAATCTACTTTATAGGCATATTTATGCACAAGCCTTGCATTGGTGAGTGTTGATGAGTTACAAAAAGTAGTAGTAGCACTACAAAAGGAAAATGTGATACCAAAAGAACCACCTTTCACCTATAAAGCTACTAGCACTAAGATTTTGATGCTTACACCACCACCTCTACCAAGTGCAAAAAGTGATACTATTCAGATGTCGAGTGCAGAGGAAAGGAAGTCATATGAAAGAGAGGATACCTCAAAAGAAAAGGAGTAGGCTGCTATTTAGACATTGGTAGAATTACCAAAGACTGGCACTCCTACAAAGACCATTCAGAAGCTGAGCACTGAAGCCATTCCTTTGCAATTCTCAACTCCAAGCTCAAGTTCAACTAAAGTTTCAAGGGTACTTCATTGTGGAGACCCTGAACTAGATGAAGATATTGTGATTCCTTCCTATGATTCCAAGACCATTACAATGGCATAAATTACCAAAATGCAAAATGCATTAGACAAAAGGATGAGGTGGGAAATACTAAGGAAGGAATTCAAGCATAACCAAGAAATTCATGAAATTAAGGACATCTTTATCAATGTCTTCAGCTTGTAATCACCAAATGAAGAAAAGCCAATAGTTGAGCAACTATCAGATATAGTTGACCAGGTGACTAATGAAGACCAAGAAACTAATGTCAAACTCATGGAGTGATCAGAGAGAAAATTTCAAGGAAAAGTGAATGGAAAGATATCAAGTGGCATAGCACTTGAACAAGTATAGTTGACCAAGAAAATAGATTAGGTCAAAGTTTTCCTTGAAAACATTTTTTCATTGTACAGGAAGTTTTGTGATTTTTCCAATTTCACACAAGAAACAAATCAAAGAATAATGAGCTTAGAATAAAACTTGAAAATCTCTAGCATGCAATTACCTAGAGATCTAGTTCAAAGTGAGAAGCATTTTGCACAATCGCTTCACACTCAAAGAGAGTTAGCTATACTTATCGCAGAGAAAGCCAATATTAAGGCAAAAATTGATGCAAATCTAGTCCTCCATAACCCCTCATTTAGAAGTCCTCCATAAGGAGCAAGTGTATGTTGAAGTTTTTTTAAAGAAAGATCCAAATCTTTCTACACTTGATATACTTGTACGCCTTGCTATCAAGATTTCCATCTAGCACAAGTCACTTAACATAGCTTTGGAGAATTGGAATGCAGCTCTAAAAATAATGATGGAGGTAAACAATAGTTTTTTGGCTAAGTATGGTATTACTCCTTAGAACCCTTTGACATAAGTGTCAAAAAGGGGGAGAAATGATAATAAGAAAAGGGGGAGTAGATATATGTTTTGATGAAGATATAACTAAGGGGTAGAATAGTATAAATTTTGATTATATTCTTTCATGGGGAGAAACAATTTTTTGGGGGGGATATAGATCAGATACAAATCATAGGTACATCAGGCATATAAGAACAAAAATTTGGTTTCAAAAATGTCAAGGCACAATCAGCTCAGGGGGAGTTAAGGTATTTTGAACAAATTTTGAACAATTTTAAAATTTTGTGGATAACGTACTCATAAGGAAAAATTAGAAATGTTTAGTTAAGTGTTTTTGACACTCATGTCAAAGGGGGAGATTTTTGGTCCTTAGATGGTTTTGACATTTGAGTGTCAACACACTTAATCACTTTCTACATTGAAGCCGAGTACACTATGTATGTTGAGCTACAGTGTCTGCCGAGTTAGATTTTCAACAGGTGTGAAGTGACTTCAGGTGCCGAGCACTATATAAGTGCCAAGTGATATATAGGTGCTAACTCATAGTTGATGCCGATCAAGTCAGAATACTTCATATGGTAAGTGAATCAGAATCATATATGTGCTGAGTGAGACAGAGTGTAATAGGTGCCGAGTAATCCAGGATAGAATATGTGTTGAACACCAATAGTCTAGTATGTGTTGAGTAACACAGAATCAACATATGAGTTTTTGCCCTCACAAACTCAGATCCAAACCATTTTTGGAGCCAACATAGAAGGATTTAGAAGGAGAAAAAGGATAAGAATGAATTTTTTACATTCCCTATATGATCAGCATGCTGCCAATCAAAAAAATGGAGAAGGCATGTAATCAATGAGAAAAATGCAAAGAATGAGTAGAAACTTAAGATTCAATATGGATCATAGATCCATACCTAACCATAAGTCTTCACAATCTTTAAAAGGAGGTCAAAAACTCCATTAGAAATGTGGATGAGAATAGTGTATGGGAAGATTATAGAAAAATTTAGTGTGAAGGGAGTAAGGCTTAGAGGAACAGAGCAACAATTATACATCTAGTTGATTAGAACAATGCAAGGGACAAGGGGCACAATCAAATATTAGATCTCATAGGATTAGGATCAAAGAGAGTAGATCAAGTGCCCAAATCTAGAAATTACATATTGCATACTATCAAGTTCATTATTCTAATACTTTCTTGCCATTGTATTAGAAGATGGATATCCTATATTGATAGGTTAGTTTAATAGCTAGGTAGAAGAACCTTTGGAGAAGGTGATTGAAAATCCTATTGTATTAGGTGGGTTTAATAGCCTATTGAAAATCCTTTAATAGGGTGACACTTCATGTCAAGTGTTTGTAAATCTTCTAACTAGGTCACTATTGACAAAATATAAAGCCTTTAATAGGGCAGGCCTTTCACAGGGCAGATCATCAGAAGTGGTCAAACATTTATTGCTGTAGTAATTATTGTGGGTATCATCCCCACCCCATTTTTACCTTCTTATTCTTGGAGGGTTTCTGGGTTACCAAATCTGGTGTTATGCGTTAATCTATGTGTTTACTTTATGTTTATTTATATGTTTACATGCATGTAGTTCACTTTTTAGTTATAAGCTTAAAGAATTGAAAAAGGTTAAAAGTGTGGTACTTCGTATTCACTCCCGCTCTCAAAAGTACTCTTCCCAATTTGAACATTCCAACACCTACTACACAAAATGGCCTCTAGTTCAAAGAATGTAAAGGAGAAAGAGACTTTTAAAGTACAACTTTTTAGCAACAAGGTTAACCAACCTTAGTTTAAGGCCATACCAAAGATTTCTTACAAATAGGACCCTTCAAGTGTGTTATCTTTGATTCCGCCTCAGGTAATAATGGTAAAAAATATAAGAAAGTGCTACAATTACAAGGTAGGAGGAATTAGAGACATTGAAATTAGATAAGATTATGAAAAACTATGCAAAAATGGGGTGTTGAAGGAAGAATTTAAAATTGTAGAGAGGAAGGGATTAACCCGTGCCCTAAAATTCCAAGACATTTTCAAAACCAAATGGATCAAAATAGTTCTAAGAAAAATACATGATGGATGTCTATGGTTAGAAGGAGGACCTATTTAAATTACTAAGAAAATTGTACATAGGGTTACTGGTTATGCAACCCTAGATTAGCCCACAACCCTAAGGAGCAACTCTAAAGAGGTAATATAGAAGAATACAGGGGCTAAGTGGAATAAGCATGAAATGATCCTTGACACTATCACATATCCACTTCTTGATTTTTCTATAAGTGTCATTTTGCATAAATTCTATCAATCAAGTAGGTTGAATAGTGTTCCATGCATAGCAGTAGACGTTGGCTACAAGTTTGTCACGAAAGATCATACCTATGATCTTGCAAGACTCCAAATGTAGTAGATAATGGAGAACCTAGGAGTATTAAGAAAGTCAAAAAGTGCTCAATTTAAGTTTGGATCAATACTAGTATGTATATTTTTTATGTACAAAATGAGTTCCCATATTTTGGCAAAGTAGGATGGAAGACCAATAGGTTAATTGCTATTCAAATAAATGAGTATATTGAACAAATGGGAGAAAATTTTAAGTTAGTAATGACAAGCTATTTAGAAGACTTTAAGAAGTCTGTGAAGCAGAGATTAAGAATTATTGTTTCCTTAGTTGAGCAACACTACAATGATACATGTTTCCTTATAGATATTGATTACAATTACATCTAGGTTGCAGTACCTAGAGTTAGATGGCTAAGGCCTCTATGATATGAAATCAATATTGATGAAGCCTCAGCTACCATAATTGCACTCCTTGTTGAAGTAACTGATAAGAATACCCAAATATTTGGTAATTATGATGTTATGAAGTCAAAGGTTAAGATGGAACTGAAGACAACCTCAAATTTGAAAAAGAAGGATAAAATGTTGACGAAACTTAATGTTAAGTTTGGATAAGATGTAGGAGATGATGATGAAGAAAATTATGAAGAAGATGAAGAGGAAGAAGAGGTGCAAGGTCAAGGACTTCTTACTTTAACCCAAGCCATGGGTGAAGATCAAGAAGAAGGTGTTGAGGAAGAAAGAAGTTGAAAAAGCACCAACAAAGCCTGAACCTAAGAAGAGGAAGTCTAAGGCATAGCCTGTAGCCAAACCTAAAGAAAAAAGGGCTTCCAAACCAAGTCAAGTAAAGACAACTACTCCAACAATAAGGGCTAGCACAAGGGCCACTACACAAAAGGCCAAATAATAGTAAATGAAGAAAACAAAAGCAACTAAATGGAAGGGACCAATACAAAAGGAAAAAGGAGAAAATATATTGCATAGCCTAATAATGATGATGAGAAGATAGATTCTAAGGATACAAGTCAGTTTAGAGTGGTAAGTCATACACCTAAATTTGATCTTGAAAATATTTGTGATAATATTAAAGACAATGTAGACTTAATAGGATTAAAAGGTATTAATTTTGAAAAAATTGGTAAAGAAGATCATAATATGATAGAATAGTCAGTAGATGCCATGATGGAAAAATTCAAGAATACTCCTCTTGAATTAGATAATGCACTGCCAAAGGAATTGTATACAATTGTTGAGAATAAGTGGCATCATTGCTTGAATGTTGAAAAACAAATAAGAGAAAAAAAATTAGCCAAAGTGATGCCTGAACTAAAAAAAGGAAAAATTACCAAGGATAATATGAAATATGGTAGCAGATTTGCACCAAAATATAGGGTGCTCAACATTCTGTAAAACAATATTGAAGATGTTGTGATGAAATCCACTCTAATATGGAAGTTAATAATGGATTCACAATAGTTAAAGAAGGAGAAGATGATCCCTTTGAGGGAAGAAATAATGAAGAAGAAGAGGAAGATAAGGAAGAGGAGATACAAAAATAAAAATAGGATATTATTATGGAGGAGACTCAAGAGAAAACAACAAAAAAGGAAATAGTTGAAGAGTAGCAAACAAAACAGGTGTGGAAGACATAGAAATGCTAGCTATGAGCCCTCCACATAACACTAGGACACCTCTAGAAACCATAACAGTGAAAGATGTTCCTGATAGCTCACCTCAGAACATCAATCCATTAACTATAGAGGATCTAAAGAAGATCCTTGACTAATCCATACTACTAGCTAGATTGTGTGAGAACCCTGTGTTGGTCAATGTGGATGAACTATGGAAAGTAGTAGCTGATATTACTAGTGATAAGGTGAACACACAAGAACCACCTTCTACCATCCCTTTAGCTACTAGTGGTCAACCTCTAGTGCAAACATTAGATGATACATCTGCAAAGGTTAACACTACTATAAAAGTTATCATGGTTGAACAACAAACTCACATTGCTTAAGAGGAGAAAACATTAGAAGCACAAACATGACAGACAAAGGTATCTATACTTGATACACAAATGAAAGGAGCAAGTCAAATATTTTCTATTGACCAGGGTAGAACTAAAGAGAAGGACATACCAAGGGAGAAGGATCAAGAAGCCATACAAATGTTGGTAAATTTACCAAAATCTAGACCTCCTACAAAAGTCCTTTAAAGGCTAAGCACTAATGCAATACCACTACAAATTTAAGCACTAGGCTCTAGCTCATCCAAGGTTGCTAAGGTATTTTTAGTTTGTGGTGATTGATCAAGAAAGTACTTTACATACTTCATAAATTTGTTGGGGGTGCGGGGCATCACCTCGAAACAAATTTGGGCCATGGCCAACATTGTGGCTGACATATGGTTGACATATGGCCAACATGTTGTAACACTAAAGTGACATAAAATTACTTGTATAAAGGGGCTTAGGGTTAGGTATTTTCATTAAGTTGTGATGCAAAATTGGTTCTTACAGTGATATTGAGCTGTTAGGGATTACAAATTGTAATAAGGGGGTAATCACTGGATTGTAATAATATCGGACTTGTTGTTTGGTGGACGCAGCCCAGGGATTGGGTGAACCACATTAAATCTTGGTGTCTTGTTTTCTTTTCTATGTGATCTATTATTTTCTATTATTGGTTATATTTGGACGTAATTGTTATTTCTGTCCATGGTTTAATCCTAACAAGTGGTATAAGAGCCTAATTGTTTTTCAGTTATCCTCTGCAGGAAAGTCTTACAGTTAAGTGGGTGTCTCATGGTTGAGTGGGAGTGATGGTAGATGAGGTTAAGCTGAGGGTTGATAGGTTTAATGGTCAGAACTTCTAGTTATGGAAGATGCAAATGGAAGACTATCTTTATCAGAAGGATTTATTGAAGCTGTTAGAAGGCAAAGCCAATAATCAAGGATCTATGTCAAATGATGAATGGGATCTTTTAGATAGAAAGGCAGTCAGAAGAATTCAGTTATGCGTAGCACCATCAATGGTGTTTAATATCACAAAAGTGAAGATGACAGAAGAATTGATGCAAACCCTAGCAACACTGTATAAAAAGCACTCTACTTCAAACAAGGTATTTCTCATGGTGTGTTTATTTAATATGAAAATGGAAAAAGGTGGATCTATTACAGATCATTTAAATGAATTTAATACTATTACTAGTTAGTTATCTTCTGTGGGTATCAATTTTGATGAAGAAATTAGGGCTCTCTTGATTTTGTGTTCTTCGCCTGGAAGCTGGAATGGCTTGGTAATGACTATGAGTAATTATGTTCTTGGATCTAGTATCCTAAAATATGATGATGTGATTAGTGTTATTTTGAGTGAGGAAACTTGTAGGAAATCCTCAGGTGGATCTAAATTAGGAAGTTTTTTGAATGCACAAAGCAGGGGTAGAAAGACTAAGAGAGGAAGTAACTCTGGAAATCATGGGAAATCAAGAGGAAAGTCAAAGGGGAGGAGGTCTCAATTGAGAGGACCAAATGACTGTTGGTACTGTGGGAAACCATGGCAAAAAAAGAAATATTGTTAGAATTCAAAGAAAAATGAAGGAGATAAACCAGATGGAGACAAGGAGGCAAATGTGGTAAGTGAAAATGAAAGAGGATGCTTTGCTTCTATCTTTAGAAAGTGTTAATGATTCATGGGTTTTAGATTCTTGTGCTTCGTTTCATGCTACACCTCATAGAGGTTATTTCATTGATTATGTCTAAGGGGATTTTGGACTTGTTTATTTGGGGGATAATGAACCCTTTTAGATTGTTGGAAAGGGAAAAGTTAAGATTAAGTTGTAGAATGGGAATCATTGGCTACTACATGAGGTAATATATGTTCCAAGGCTAAGTAAGAATTTAATTTCAATAGGGCAACTCGGTGATGAGGATTGTGTGGTTACTTTTAATGATAAAAATTGGAAGGTTTCAAAAGGTTTCCTTGTAGTATAAAAAGGTGCAAAAGTAGGCACCTTATATCTTTGTACAAGTTATATTGTTCCTACTACTTTAATTGTTTTAGAGAAAAATGAATGTTCAATAAAAATTGTCGTAGTTGAGCAAGGAGAACAAATAGTTGCTGTAAATTTTGATACAAAATTGTGGAACAATAGGCTTGGGCACATGAGTGAGAAAGGTATAAAAGTACTTCATTTAAAGAAAGTTTTACTAGGTCTACAATGTGTTAATATGGATTTTTGTGAAAGTTGCATGTATTGAAAACAAAAGAGAGTGAGTTTTGTGAAGACTATGAGGAAAACAAAAGGGAGAAATTAGAGTTTATGCATACCAATGTATGGGGACCAGCTCAGGTATCTTCCCTTGGAGGATTTCATTAATATGTTACATTTATTGATGATATAACAAGAAAGGTATGGGTTTATTTCCTCAGATAGAAATCTTAATGTATTTCAAACTTTTAAGAAATGGAAATACTTAGTTGAAAATGAGAGTGGTGAGAAATTAAAATGTCTTAGATCTAATGATGATGGTGAGTATTGTAGTCATGAATTTGAAGATTATTGCTCCACTAATGGTATTCATAGACAAAAAACTATTCCAAGGACTCCATAAGAAAATGGAGTATCTGAACACATGACTAGGACTATAATGGAACATGCAAGGAGCATGAGGTTGCATGTTGGGTCGCCCTTAAACATGTGGGTGGAGGCTATCAATACTATTGTATATTTGATTAATAGAGGTCCCTTTATGCCTTTAGGTTTTGGTATTCCAGAGGAAGCATGGATTGGTAAGAAGGTGAGTTATTCTTTTCTCAAAACCTTCGATTATGAAGCATTTGATCACATAGATTCTAAAAATAGAACCAAGTTGGAAGCTAAGTCAAAGAAATGTGTATTTGTTTGATATGGAATTAATGAATTTAGTTATAGGCTTTGGGATTTTGAAAATCAAAAAATTGAACAAAGCAGGGATGTCATATTCAATGAGAAAGTGTTGTACAAAGATCTGTTGCAGCAACATGAGAAGAAAGAAGATGATTATGTGGTGTTGGATGATACTCCACAAGATGATATTCTAGCCATTCCTCATGCTGTGCAACAACCACAACAACAAATACCACACACACCAGTGCATGTTAGATGATCAACAAGGCAAATCAGACCTCCAAAAAGATTTTCTCCCTCTTTATATTCTATTTTATTAATAGATGCTGGTGAACCTGAAAGTTATGATGAAATTGTGCATGTGGATACTAAGATTCAGTGGGATTCTACAATGAAAGATGAAATGGACTCTTTGCTGAAAAATAAAACTTGGGATTTATGTAGGTTCCTTATAGGTAAAAGAGCTTTACAGAATAAGTAGGTTTATAGGTTGAAAGAAGAGGAAGGAGGTAAGAAAGGATTTAAAGCCAAGGTAGTTGTAAAATGATTTGCATAGAAAAAGGGCATTAATTTTGATGAGATATTTTCTCCTATTGTTAAGATGACTTCTATCCATGTTATTTTAAGTCTTGTGGCTATAGAAGATTTTCATTTAGAGCAGCTTGATGTTAAAAAAAACCTTCCATCATGGTGATTTGGGTGAAGAGATATATATGGCTCAACCACGAGGATTTGAGGTCAAAGGTAAGGAGAAGAAAAGTTGATATGGCTTGAAGTAAGCACCTCAGCAATGGTATCTAAAATTTGACAGTTTTATGCATGAGCATGGTTACAATAGGTGTCATTCAGATCACTATGTTTACTTTAAGAGGTTGGATGATGATAGCTACATTATTTTATGTTTATATGTTGATGATATGCTTGTAGCTGGGACTAACATGGATCACATTAAGGGGCTGAAATGCCAATTAGCACATGCAATTTCTATGAAGGATTTGGGGGAGTAAAAAAATCCTTGGTATGAAGATTTGCAAAGATAGTAAGAATAGGAAATTGATGCTATCTCAGGTTGATTATGTGGAGAAGGTGTTGCAACATTTCTCTTTGGAGAATGCTAAAACTATCAACACACATTTACCTAGTCATTTGAAGTTTACTAAGGAGATGTGTCCCAAGACACAAGAAGAGGAGGATAAGATGTCCAAGGTACCCTATGCTTCAACTATAGGAAGTTTGATGTATGCTATGGTATGTACTAGGCCAGGTATTGCATGTGCAATGGGAGTTGTTAGCAGATATATGAGTCATCTAAGAATTGAGCATTGGAATATTGTGAAATGGATTCTTAGATATTTGAGAGGAACATCTAATAAGTGTTTATACTTTGGGGGCTCGTCTACTAATTTACAGGGTTATGTTGACTCAAATTTGGTAGGGGATATTGATACTAGGTGGAGTACTATAGGTTATTTCTTTACTGTTGGTAGGGTAGCTGTGAGCTAGGTTTCCAAGTTACAGAAGATTAATACTCTATCCACTACTGAGGCAGAGTATGTTGCTGCTATAGAGGTAGCCAAGGAGATGATATGGCTTCAGTTCTTCTTGGAAGAATTGGGACATCCTCAGAAGGATAATTAATTGTTCACAGATAGTCAAAGTGTCATTCATCTTGCAAAGAATTCAGCTCTGCATTCAAAGATCAAACACATATAGTTGTAGTACCATTTCATTCGATCAGTTTTGGAGGATGGACAGTTAAAGCTGGAGAAGATACATACAAATGACAACCCAATAGATATGTTAACAAAGGTAGTAACAAGGGAGAAGTTGAATTGCTCTTCAACTTCGGTTGGTCTTCTAGAATGAACATGAATCAAAGAACAATAGAGTCCAGGGTGGTTTGATCTAGTGGGAGCCCCATGTGGTAGCAGTATTACTATAGGATCAGTCTCCAAGTGGAGATTATTTTCTATTGTGGAGTTTGATTAGTCCCCAAGAAAGAGATTGTTAGTTTTTGGTGACTAATCAAGAAAGTATGTCATGACTGATATATGGCCGACATGTTGTAACTCTAAAGTGGCATAAAATTACTTTTATAAAAGGGATTAGGGTTAGGTATTTTCATTAAGTTGTGATGCAAAATTGGTTCTTGTGGTAGTATTGAACTATAAGGGATTACAGATTGTAATCAGGTTATAATCACTAGATCGTAATAATATTAGACTTGTTGTTTCGCGGACGTAGCCTAGGGATTGGGTGAACCACATTAAATCTTGGTGCCTTGTGTTCTTTTCTATGTGATCTATTATTTTTTTTTATTGGTTATATTTGCATGTAAGTTTTATTTCTATTTGTGGTTTGATCCTAATAGGTATTTCATTATGGAGACTCAACTCTAGATGAAGAGATAGTGATACCTACATTCGATTATGTAACCATAACACTAGAGCAGATAGGTTTGATGCAAGAAGCCTTAGAAAGGAAGAAACAATAATAAGTACTAAAAAAGGAGTACAAATAGAGGCAAGCACTACAAGAGATCAAAGATATCTTTTTAGATGCTTTTAGCCTACAAACACCTGAAGAATCCAAGCCCATATTAGAACAACTATCAAAAATTATGGAATAGGTGACTAATGAAGAGTAGGATACTAATGCTAAACTTATGGAATGGTTTGAAAGGAAATTTCAAGGGAAAGTTAATGAGAAAATATCAAGTGAAACAGCACTATCACAAGTTGAATTGGCTACCAAAATTGAGAAAGTAAAAAAGGTACTTGAAAACATATTCTCATTGTACACAAAATTGTGTGATCCCACACTCTTGGCTCTTATGTTAGTAGAAGAGGCTAACATAAGAGCCATGTTGATTAATATACAAGCCTTCCTTACCCCTCATATGGAGATACTCCAAAAGGAACTAGCATATGTAGAAACAATGCTAAAGAAAAATCCTAATCTTTCAACTTTGGATGGACTAGTTCACCGTGTAGCAGAGACATCTATCCAAATAAAATTTTTAGATGTTGCATTAGACAACTGGGATGCTGCTCTAAAGATTTAAATGGAAGTCCACAAGAACTTTTTGGACAAATACCCAATTAGTGTATACACAATTCGACATCAGTGTCAAAAAAGGGGGAGATAAAAAAGAGTGTAGAGGGAGACAAATATGCAAGGGGGAGATAAAGAGTAAGAGGGGGATAACCCAAAAGGGGGAGAGAAAACAAAGGGGGAGCAAATAGCAAGAGATTAGAAATAGAGTATAACAGATAGATAAAGAGTATCAATATTTTTGAAGATAAAAAGTATTATCAAGAAGCAAATATACTTAGAGAAGAGAATAGATTTTGGATACATAATAGGCACATTAACATAGGGGGATTTATAAAATTTTATGGTATATAGTTTATTACAGAATTTTGAAAAAAAATTGAAGTTTTCTATATATGCCAAACTATGAATGTATTATACCCAAATAGATTAGAGTTGTTATGTATAATTTAGTGTTTTTGAAACTCATGTAAAAGGGGGAGATTATTGATGTTAGATTGGTTTTCACAATTTAGTGTCAACACACTTAAGATATTTCCTAAGTTCATGTTGAGCTAGTAATACATGTTGAGTATAATATGTATAGATGTTGAGTTATAATGAGTGTCAAGTCACTCATGTGCCAATTCACTCAAGTGCCAAGAAAATAAACCATGATAGGTGATTCAAGTGCTGAGAAAAGAGTTGATGTCGAGCAAGTTCATCTGCCAAGTTAGACAAAATTATAGTAAGTATCGAGCATCAATATTATCAAGTGTCAAGTAACACAAATTGGACCTAGTTGTTTGTGATGGCATGAACAACTATGTAAACCATTTTTATGCTGACTTATGGATAGATCTCAAAGCTTTGAAGATAAGGACAAACTTATTTGGATTCCCTATGCAACCAACATGCAACCAATCAAAAAACTAGAAAGATTAAGAAGCAAAATGCATGAATCTTAGTCGTAGATTCATACCTAACTGTAAGCCACCAAGGTGTTTATAAGTAAGATGAAACCACATAATTCTAATGACAATGAATAGCATGTGAGCAAAGAATAGAAGGAAGAAAAGGGGTGTATTGATGAGAGAACACTCAAGGTGACTTGGCAAAGTGAAATGATTGCATAATTAGTTTGCAAAATAGACTATCAAGGATACAACATTTATATATTAGATTAGAAAAGATCAAGTAGGATAGAAATGAGATCTAAAATTAGAAAGAAAAAGTTGTAAGTTATCAAATCAAACATTCTATTGTTACTTTCTAACAACTGTATCAGTAGAGTAAAATCCTTTGGACTAAGGTTGAATTAATAGGCATTATGAAATCCTTTAATAGGGTGACATTCCAAGTGAATTTTCAAAAATCATTTAGACAGGTACACTTCTAGTAGGGTGTGGAATCCTTTAACAAGGCAAGCCTTTCATAGGGCAAATCATGTTTCATGGTCAAACTTTGTAACCTTACCAAGTTACACTTTATTGCTGCAATAGTAAAACATTGTGGGTTTCATCCCCACCCCAGTTTTACCTTCTCTTTTGGAGGGTTTTTGAGTAATCATATCTAGTGTCAAGTGTTTATGTGAATGAATTTACTTTACATGTTCTTGCAAGATGTTAATGCATGTATTGTTTGAAATTAAAAGTTTTATCAGTTAAAATTTAGGACTTTTGATTCAACCCCAACCCCCCTAGGTGTATATGTTTCCCATTTGTAATTCCAATAAATAAAATTTGAATCAATTTAAAAAATAGTAATGAAAGTACATAGCTAAAGATACCTCCTATTACATTTTGAACCAAAAATATACAAAAAATTGATCAAAACAGAGAGTAGAGAACTAAAAACACTAGATATGGGATTACCCTAAAAAACCCCTCCAACTTCGAGGATAAACCCAACTACACCCAAAAAATCACTTCTATTAATGAAGGATCAGAGCAACTGGTTTACAATATGTAGGCATACTTTTAGTATCCCTATTTCAAAACTTCAAATATCTGGTTGTCCTCGTCGGTTTTCCCATAAGTTACCTAAACATTCTTTAAACATGATGTTGTAAAAGATGAAGATCATAATCTTGAGGTGCAGATGTAAAAGTTTTATGCCTCAGATTCAGAAGTTCAAATGTCACAGTTCATAATCGATATCACGAGAATAATCACAGCAGTGATCATAGCATGTGCAGATAAAGATATGAGTGGGAGGAAATCAACCATCAAAGTCCATCTGAATTTGTTATTCCACTGGCCAAATATGCTAAATTAGTTTTTCATACCCATGTTTCAATTGGGATGCGCTTGAGGATGTTATTTGAGATAGAAGAGTCAAGTGTTCGCCAATACATGGGCACTATAACTGGCATGGGTGACTTGGATCCTGTTTGTTGGCTACATTCACAGTGGCATGGGATGAGTCAATAGCAAGTGAAAAGGCAACCACACGTATCTCTGTGGGAGGACCATCACATATCCTTAATGTCTTCATTTGCTCAGAAATTTTGTGTGGCAATTGCCCATATGCTCAAATCGAACATTTAACCTGTTTTGATTGACTTAGTAGATCGTATTTGGCTCCAAATTAGCCAATATTGGTGAGGGTTAGGAGACTGCGAAAATGGCTCAGATTTCGATTGGACAATGCCCCTATTAATGTATCTCCATTTAGGGATCGAGCTAGAATATTTTGTATATGATACGGGGTAAGACAAAGCTTTATTTGGATCCCAAGCTGAGCAGTTCACTTGCTTTGATACTTCAAACTATGCTGTTGAAGGAATACGATGTTGAAAACCTAGGTCATCTTTCAACAAATCCTATTCCGAGTGACTGTAAAAATGTTTTGTACCTCATTCATCCTCAGATTAATTTGATGAAATTGATATTTGCACAGATTCAGCAAGATGTTACTTGTGTTACACGTACTCCAGATCTACAAAGCCCATCTCGCTGGTTCCTCCGGTGTATTACACAAATCTTGCTGCCTACAGAGGGCGCCTCTATCTCGAGGCTATCGCAAACTCATCTTCTTCTTCTTCCATTTCTTCGGTTTTTCCAAAGATTTGCCAGAGTATTGAGGGTGAAATGTTCATTTGAAGAAATAGAGGAGCTTGTTTCAAGAAGAAAAGTGAGACGAGTTTGTCAAAGAAGATTTTACAAGAGGAGAAGGTACGTGTGATGGTCAAGTTCCCCGTACTTCCTTATACAAACTCAATAACCTCAGTCGGCATGAGCACAGCCTAGAAGAATAAATGGCAGTGAAAAGGTTCTAATTGCTCAAAGAAAAAATGAGCGCAAATCATATCTATGTTTTTAAGAAACGTCAACCAAACAAATTTTCTTATGTTGCCGAGGTGAGGTCCACGGCTAAAGCACAAAATAGACCACCAAGTAGCATGTTTGTGCGCACGCTTTCAAGAGCATGTGCCAAAGGGGGTTCATCTGGGTAGTTTATCCGAGCAACATTGCCTTATATTCATTTGGGCATTCTAATTATTATTGTTTTCAGAGCCCTTGGGTTTGTTGCTGACAAAGATATTCTAGAGCATATATGCTACGACTTCAATTGTTGAGACCATCATTGGAGGAGGCATTCGTAATTCAGAACAAGCAGGTTGCCTTGGATTATATTGGGAAGCGAGGATCAACCGTTGGTGTTACCAGAGAAAATCGTATAAAGTATGCAAAAGACATTCTTCAGAAGGAAATGCTGCCTCATGTTGGTGTAGGAGAGCATAGTGAGGAAATATCTCCAGCAGCAATTCCAACAATACCAATATTTAGAAGATTGTTGAAAATTTTGGGAAATAATTTGCTTGAACCCATAAAGAACGATACTATTAGAATGTTTAAAGTATTGAAAGTTAATCAGTTACATTGGTAATTGAAGCGTCACAAAGATGAAATTTATACAAGCATTAACCGATGAAAGTGCTAGAATTGTGCAGCAAAAGTTTGATCTAGATAAGCTTCAAAAGGCGTTTGGAAGAAATAGCAACTCTCAATACGACCATGAAGAATTCTCAAAGCTCGTGAGACAAGATGATATAAAAACTGCCTAGCATTGGATGTCGGATAGCAAGCCCAATGACTTGAATGGTAATCAAACTTCATAAGCAAATATCAAAGCTGATGAGAATGTCCAAGGATGATGATCCAGTTTTGGGAGTCTTTTCATTTCATATTCTTGGAGGAAGATCAAAGGATGAGACAGAGTCTTTTGGGCTTCTCCTTATGTATCATTTCAAAAATATTATTCAAAGTCTTTCCAAGTCTCTAAATTTGAAGCACTTCATACTATGGTGTTTTCTATATAAGCTGTCATAAATGATTAATTAAGGGTCGGCAAATGGTTGGTATGAAGGGAGATTGCAGAGACAATCACGCTTGGTGTCAATTCTTTACTGTCTAGGGGGGTCTTCTTCTTGACTGCAGATAGTCAGAGAGCTGGAACAGAAGAGGGGGGGATTTTCATTTAGATATTTCATTGCATTGCATATAGGCTCTTCTTTTCTGCAAGAGACAAAGAGCTGGAGTAGGGGGGAAAGAAGCTTAGTTAATTTGTTTCGCATTTTCATTATGCAGGTTAAGAGTTTGAGTTTTTGTAATAGATTGAGCATAAGTTGTGAGCGAATAAAATTTAAGTATTCTTATTTGTGATGTTCAAAGCAACAAGGGTTTTATTCTAAATCAGAGCATTTAGTATTTCTCCTTTGATTATTATCAATTAGAGTATTGTTATTTTCAGTTTTGGGCATCATCTTCCATCTTGTGTTGAATTATGAATGGGTTGTAGATCAGAGTATTTGTAGATGTTCCTGTTACAAGAATTGGGATCATTTAACACTCTCTTTCATTTCATTTTCCAATGCATTTGCATACATAGCACTCACATTGCATTCCCAATATCGGGGAGTCATAGGAAATGTGAATTCCTAGGGTTGGCTAGGTGTAGAATTGAATTCTCTACCTGAGCTAGTTCTGTCTAGGGCTGGCTTCGTTTTCCTCTTCCGTTCTCGGGTTAAGAACGTACCCAATTAGTTTAGGCAATAAAAAAGATTCATTGCATATCATTCCATAAGGGAGCTGTACCTTCCAATTCAGAGGAAATCTATCAATCTCATGGTAGATTATCCAACTATTGGCATCTAATTGTTCTTTCAGAATTGGGCATTCGGAGAGTTTATTTGAAAGGACAATCTATTTACCAACACAATATTACCAAATTCTAGACTTAGCTAAAAACAATAATCATCCACCAATATGAATACCATCAAGACATATATGCTTTTCTTGACCCTTTATTGTCTTCATAATGAAGGGTTAGGTAGTTGCAATAAAGAATGATCTTTCAAATTTACAAATGAAATGAAGAGACACTCACAAAAAGATAACTCTAGACACTATAACATCAAATCCACTAGATAGTCTTTAAATGGAAAATGTTATGGTGGGATACATCCTTCACAACTCCAATATATGACTAACATTAATGCATCTTGATAAATGATTTCTAATTAATAGCATACCATTTAATCATATATAATCTTAAACATGTTACTAACAATACTTTGTACCTTTTTGTGATTGATACTAATGCATTAGTGGGAAAAGCTCACTTTCTCACCTCACAAGTTTTGCTAACTATATTCTCTATGACAATTTACTATGTGAGTTGAATGCATATATATTAAAATATGAATCCATATATTTCTTCCACATCTACAGGGTGGAGTACAAAAAAAAACTTATAGGGCCATGATAGATGCAAGTTTTGTCATAGTAATTAAATGAATATGAAACTCTACAAGTGCTTGTTGGTGTGGGAAAGAAAGTGTCCAAAAAAGTGCAGGACTAGGTGAACTACTATTCAAAATGTGGATCATGATTTATTCTAATGATGATGGATCATGAAATATGATCTAAAATGTGGATATTAAAATCCAAAAAAAAATATTTACATAGAACAAATGAATTATGAAAACCTTATTAATTTGAGTGTTTATAGTATTGCTACCCATTCCTATAGGAAAACCAATGGCTTGATTTGTCTAGGAATATTATTTCCATCATTTATTTGTGAATTGTTTATGATTTCTTTTTGGTCAATGGTTAAAAACCTTGTTTTTTAGAGAAGCTATTGTATGCTCATGCTTAGGGAATTATGCTATATCTCACTGGTCATTACTGTCAGAGTGAAATTGATAGGGCTGTGGTTGGTAATCATATCTTGGTCTTCTAGTTCTGGAGATCCAAATAAGAAGCTTTTTCTTGTGTGTAGGTGACTCCAAACTTGTCAAATGTATATCCCAAGGATTGTGAAATATTGCCAAGCAGAGTGGATGATATGACAAAACTTGCTTATTTACATGAACCAAGATTTCTACAAAATTTGGCATCTAGATATGAACTAGATGAAATATATGTAAGTTGTTAGGGTTTTCTTTGAATTACTTTGTATCATTATTATTTATATTTAGATAGATCTTTATTTTCTTGTTCTTCATTTATGACACTATTCTATGTTTTTGTCTTAGTTAAAGTGCAATTCATATGCTTTTAAATAAACAACAAAATAGTGTTACTAAGAGAAACATTCTATGATGACATTATGTTGTATCTAGCATAGCTACACTAGGAGTATATTAATTGCCATCGATCCTTTTAGAAAACTTCCTCACTTGTATGACAATCAAATGATGGAACAATATAAAGGGGCAACATTTAGAGAGTTATGTCCTCATGTGTTTGTTGTGGGAGATGCTACATACAAGTAAGTCTCTCCAAATTTTTGATTGAAGTTGTATTTTGTGTTAAAGAGGCTTTATTTCATACTTCTATTTAAACATTTTATGGATACTGGGTGATGATCAATGAGGGGATAAGTCAGTCCATCCTAGTGAATGGAGAAAGTGGGGCAGGTAAAACATAATCCATCAAAATGCTTATGCATTATCTTGGTTATATGGGAGGTCAAGCAGCAACTGAGGGGAGATAAGTAGAGCAACAAGTCCTAGAAATGAGAAATAATGGGCAATTTGGTTATGAATGGAATCATTGTGGAATTTTTTGTTGTGATCTCAATCTTCTAACACCATGTCTTCATTTTTGTATGTGGTCATTATCTAATTTCTATTTTATTTACTTCTTTGCAGTCAAATCCTATTCTAGAAGCCTTTGGGAATGTGAAAACTTTCAGAAATAACAATTCTAGGTAAATTATTTTTTCATTTTAAGATTTTCCATTGCATGTATGATAGAAGGAAATTGAATATAAGGAGTTTCTAGACCTTGAGTTGTTAATTTGGGGGTTTGGCTTAGCTTTTGGAATATCAAGAGTGCAATTTGTTGTTGTTCTTTTTTTTTTCTAGGAAGCACATTTTGTGCAATCATTTTGGTAAATTTTTTGAGCTACAATTTGACAAAAATTGAATAATATCAAGAGCTATTGTTAGAACATACCTACTTGAAATGTCTTGTGTTTACCAAATTCTAGATCCAGAGAGAAACTATCATTGTTTCTACCTTCTTTGTGCTACACCCGTAGAGGTATGTAACATCATGCTTTGGCAATTGTGACTATAATTGACTTTTGAAGTAGGTTTATTTCCTATTTTCTATTTGTATTCTAAATCGACATATGTTCAATTTGACATTGTAGAATGCTAACAGTAATAGAACCATTTTTTGAAACTTTTTTCATTTCTTATTTCAAGAAAATAAAAAATATAAGTTGGGACATCCAAGTTCATTTCATTATTTGAATTAGTAAAACTGTTATCAACTTGAAGGAGTTAGTGAAACGAAGGAGTACCTTGCAACACAGAGCAATGGAAGTTATTTGTAATCAGTACTAAAGAACATGTATGACATTTTGTAGAATGCAAAATTAAAATAGTTCCATCCTTTTAAACATGATTTGTTGTTTATAGTTTCTCTCAATTACTTAATATTTGCAAGATGCAATATTCCAAGTTGTGGCAGCTATTCTTCTTTTAGGTAATGCTGATTTTACTAAGGGCAAGGATAGAAATTATTCTAAGCCAAAAGATTAGATAGCTATGCTTCATGTTAAGATGAAAGAAATGTTATTTATGTATGATTCCTTTCTTTAAAAGTAATTTTGATGTTTTAATGAGTCTAAATATGTTGCTAGAGTGCCCATTTAATCTTGTCTGTGTACTGAGTTTTTATAGTGAACTACATTATTTATTATCTTAAGTATGATGTTAAGGATCTGGAAGACTCTCTTTTTAAATGTGTAATTGTGATTCGAGATGAAAGCATTACAAAATCTCTTGACCTAGTTGTTGTACTTACTAGCTGAGATGCATTGGAAAAAACAATATACTCATGATTATTTAATTGGTATGATGTACCATTTGTGAATATTGTGTTATTTAGGACAAGATCTCAAAGAAGAATATATTTGGAGAGTGAAGCATATTTCTTAGTTTTTTTAGAATGTATACTTATCTATGGGCTCTTCTTAAGACAATGTCATTTGTATTCGATGCATGCATGTGAACAAAATAAATAATTTGATCGGCTAGGACCCTAATTAGCATTCTTGATATTTATAGTTTTGAAAGTTTCAAGGATAACAGGTACATTTTATTTATAGACATCAAGACTGCATATTTGAAATCATGCCTTGTAGCTATAGTCATTGCAATTTAGTGAGCTATATTTGAAAGCTTTCATAATATGAAATGTTTACATATTACTCTTAGGTGAGCTAAGGAAAACCTATTTTTTTCTTCATTGTATTTTTGAATAGTTATTTACCAATCTTACAAATGAGAAGCTACAACAATAGCTCAATTAGGTTAGAAATATATTTTTTATACAGTTTTTTTTTTCTCTATGCTCAGGCTATATTTGCATATGTTGTGCAACATGTCTTTAAGATGGAATAGGATGAATACACAAGAGAAGAAATTGATTAGAGCTACATTGAATTTGTTGACAATCAAGATGTTTTGGATCTAATTGAAAAGGTCTTTTTGATATCCATTTCCTTTGCTAGTTAGATTTAGATGCAAACTGCATAGTTAAACATACACACAATATGTCATTTTAATTAAGGTTCTCAATAAACATCCTGGGTATAGGTAAATAAGTGGGGTTAACACTTATTCATAACCTCAACTACTATTTTTTTTTCCTATATAATTGAGTATCTTATGGACTAAATATTTAAGAGTGAATTATCCCTTTCTAAATTTAAATTGTAGTGCTTTGTTAGAAATTTGTGTTTATTAGAACACACATTTTTGAAATTGAGGGCTAGTATCTTAATAAAACTATATTTTGTATATGCAAAAACTAGGGGGAATTGTAGCTCTTCTAGATGAAGCCTAATATGTTTGTCAGACCATTGTTCATATAACTTTTGAGATGTGCATTTGACATTATATGATATGTTAGTTTCCCCTTAACTTTATTTTTTAATTCATAGATCTATCAATATACTAATTTTAATACTTGTTTGAAAATAAGACTGGCATTTCCATTACTATGTGAATATTATTTAGGGAATGGGAAGAAAATAATAATGACATTTTTTTAGCTATGAGGATAGGATATAATTAATGGAAAGTTATAATACAGTTGTTCAACAAAATAGGAATCTCATAGACATCAATGGAAGTTGAATACCAATGACAGTAAATCTTGGACTTCAGCTTTGAAGCAAAGATTAGGCCATAATTAACTTAACAAAATAGGAATAATAGGAAGGCTTGGATTGGTGATCATTTAATTAATATTTACAAAAATGAGGTGATGAAATCATACTTGAAAGTTCAAACAAATAGAGAGTTTTGTGACCATTCAGATAATAAAAGGGGATATATTAGGAGAATTTAAAATTAAGATGTACTAAAGTTAAGAAATATGCTACAATTAATTAATGATGATGAATAGAAGTCACTTTTTGTAAAATTTTAAATATGTTTATATATTTTTCTTGATTAGAATGAGATCATGTAAGGAAGGTTATTTTTTGTTTCAACAAATAGAGAAAGTCTTGCATTGGTTTTAAATGTTCTATTTTCATGCCAGTTCATGAGTAGGATATGTTGATGCATGATCACTATTACAAAGAGACTAAGGCCAATGCTTGAAATTTTTTTGTGATAGGGACATATGAAGAAAGTTGTCACTAATATGTATCTTTCTTTTGGATTTGCAGTATGTTTCCAAGATCAACCCATGAGACCTTTGCACAAAATCTTTACCAAACTTTCAAGAACAATAACTGTTTCAGAAAACCAAAAACTTTCTTGTACTAACTTCACAATTTATCACTATGTCGGTGAGGTGAGAAATTGCTTCAACCTTAATTTCACAAGCCTAGCATTTGTATCACAGTAATGCTCATCTCTTATGTCTTATGGATCTAACATGTTACATATCAGACTGATATGTTCCTTGACAAGAACACAGATTATGTTGTTGCAGAGCATCAAGATTTGTTACGTTCTTCAAAATGTACCTCTATTGCAAGTCATTTTCCTTCTCTACCTGAGGAATCTTCTAAATCATCATAATTCTCCTCCATTGGTACACGTTTTAAGGTAGGGTTGATGTTTTCTTGTATACTAGTGATACAATGCACCTTTCTTCCTTAAGACTATTTTGATTTTACAATATTAATTATTTGATTTTGTTTTCTTTTGTGTGCTATCATATGTGAACCCTTGAAATTTCCATTTTGTGGAATAAGATATTGATTTCACTTGTAATTTTGTTGTCATGAATAATCTTTGGAATGACTCAGTTATTCACTTTTTGTTCTGCAACAACAACTGCAATCTCTCCTAGAGACACTGAGCTCAACAAAGCCTCACTACATATGATGTCTGAAACCAAACAGTGTTCTAAAGCCAGGCATTTCTGAGAACCACAATGTTCTACAATAGTTGCATTGTGCGGTATAACATTTTTTGCCATTTAGTTTTGTTTGCTAGTAGTTAGAAAGTAGGCATATTTAATTTTTTAATGACTAATGGGATTTTCTTATTTAATCATTTGCAATTTTTTTCCCTTCATTTATGATTTGGATATTGTTTATACTACAGTTGCCACCAAACAACTATTCTTAGATGCCTTGTACACTTCTAAGCTAAGCACTTACCTAGTCAATCATTAGAGAATTTTTTCGCTCACAAAATATAGAACTGGCAGCCAGGATATTCCTAGAAAAATAAGTTATAAAGCTTATATAGTTCAAACATTGACCTGACAGCCCTCACTAGGATTGCAATTCTTATGTAGTCTTATCCTTACGCATTGTTAAAAATGCCCTTTGGCACTAGTAAATCCTAGTCTGACCTCTTTAGTAAATGAATTTAATAATTTTTCTTTCGAGTACAAGGTTATGCATTTCTTTTTCTTCCATTGTTGTTTTAATGACTCTTGTCAAGTGTTTGATGCTTGCAATATTTATCTTTGGTCTTGACTCACTATTCGCATCTGAAACCTTCCATGGCTGGCGTTCTTAAAACATCGTACGATGATGTTCTATCTCTATACAATGTTAGAAGGATTTCACCACATAGTGCATCTTCTTGAAATTTGAACTTGATGCTATCAAGTGACAAATTTCGTGAACAATCTCAAAGTGAAATGGAAAAGAAATCCCCGAGTTTTCATAATGTTGCAAACTTGTATTTTCCAGAAATGAGGTTAATAGTTTTATTCCAAAAAGGGTTAGAATTGCGTGTCATTGAATATTTCATGATGTAAATTAAAAAATATTCCCATTTTGGATTCTCATTAAGGGGATTTCCTCGAAAAACCACCTTTACTTTATATCTTGATTATTGTATGAGGATGAAATTTCTTTGACATGGTAAGAACTTACCCTCCATTACGATTACTATTCAACTGGGACAATGAACAAGTTATTTCTAATAACATTTGTCTCTGAAATGAGGAGATATGCTTTCTTCGTGTTTGATTTATAGATTTATTAATCCACACATTTTTTGGAACTATGTAGATAGGGAAAACAAGGATTTTTCTAAGAGTAGGGAAAATGGAAGAATTCGATGCTCGAAGAACTGAAGTATTAGGAAAATTAGCAAAAAATATCCAGCAAAATTTTTGGTCACATCTTTCTCTAAAAGAATTTCTTGCTTTCCGTAATGCAACCATTAATTTGCAATATCAATGGAGAGGTATTTTTGTTTGTGAATATGTAGGTCTATTGGTGGAAAGTTATACTGAATGTGAAATTTTTTTTCTACTTGTAAAATTTGTTTCTCAATGCCAGTGGTTTATTGTGCTTTATACACTATAAATTTATGGGCTAGACAATTGCAATTTTTTCAAGCAAGAAAATTTCCTTTCTCAACATATTTTAGCATTTTACTATTTGCAGGGAACTAAGCTTGTGAGCACTTTAAAAACATGAGGAGGGAGGCTGCTACAATTCGAACGCAAAAATATGCCCATAGATATCAAGCTCACAAGGCTTACACATAGTTGTGATTATTAGCCATTGTCATTCAAGCAGGGTTACATGCAATGGCTTCTCGCAATGAATTTTTCTTTAGATCTCAAACTAAAGTTTCAATTATTATACAAGTATTATTTTTGTCACTTTGGAAAATGGGTGATGTAAAGTGTGTTTTATCACTTGAGTTTTTTGTAATGTATGTTTTCAAATTTGCATCTTTAACAATGTTTTAGTGGATATATATATTTGCATGGTATTCTACATTTGAAGGAATATCTTTTCCTTTGAAATATCCATTTGAATGACGTGACATTTCTTCACTATTGTTAAGTCTACCCTTGGAGTTCATCATATCATCCTTCCTAGATTCCTCATTCAAAGAGTTTACTTCTTTCTTATGCCCATCCTTATCCTTAAAGTAATCAAAGAATTTTTGACCAATCCTTTGGTCGTGACCATGGCATCCTAGTTGTGGGATGGGCTAGAATTGGTCAACATTTTGACAAATTCTGGGAAGTTTTCCACCAAGAATTGGTCAAAATTTTGACCAATTCTTGATAGTTTTCTAGGAACAATTGGTGAAAATTTGGACCAATTTTTTATAGTTTTCTACAAACAATTGGTGGAAATTTTAACCAATTCTTGAAAATTTTTGACCAAACATTGGTGGAAATTTTGACCAATTCTTGATGTTTTCCACCATGAATTGGTCAAAATTTTGACCATTTCTTGACAATTTTTTACCACTATTTGGTCAAAATTTTGATGAAAAATGAAAAATCAAAGTTACTAGAGAGAAATTTTTTTTGACAAATGTATTCATCAATATTTCAACCAACCTACAAGTTGGTCAAAATTTTGACAAGAAAAATTGCACAAATAGCTTGGTCAAAATTTTGACCAAAATTCATCAAAAATTGAGTTCATATTTACTAGTGATATGTTCTCTTGAGATTATTTGGCTTCAAGATGCCTTAAGGGAGAATTTATTTAAGGCCTTTATGGTCTCTTTGCTTGTTTATTCTGGGTAGTCCTCCGAGTAAAAGGTTATGGGAAACCTTTCAAAATCCACTATTGGTTTGTAGTTTCCTTCCTTGTGTTGAGTCTAACACAAAGGTTTTTGTATTTGGAAGATTATTTGGGGTTTCTTCCTAAACCCCTCTATTTATATTTTGAAAATTTTTTTGTAGGTCATTGGTTCTCGTTGATTTCTTGCTCCACTCAAAAGTCTCACTTTCTAAAAAAGGGGTCTTCCCTTTCTTTTGTCTGGCAATCTCACTACTCATAATTTACTTCCCCTTGTCTACTTGTTTTAACTTATAAGGTTAATTTATCTATTCACAATAGTAACCAATTCACTTCAAATCAATTTAGAAAAGAAGATAACTCATCAAGCTATAATTAAAATTCATCCATTACTACGTGTTTAATCATCATTTACATTGAATGGTCGTAGAATGAAAATAAAGAAACATATCACCCTAGGTCAATAATCATATACATTGCACATTAATTCAAGAAATGATACAAAATGGTTATGCCAATCAATGACTAAAGCCACATGATAAAAATAGTGACAACCACCAATATCAATAAACACTATGGTGACCTAGAGCACTTCCACACTACAACCATATAAAAATATTAGGTGCAATTCCCTATTAAAAATGAAACAATGATGTTACCCAAAAAAGTAATAAGGTTAAGATTCAAAAGAACTGTAGCACTTTCTCCCTTTTAAGTACTAATATCCAGCTATAATGGTTGGATGATTCTATTAGCATTAATTTTGATGATACTACATTGGGGGAGTATCCTAAGCATTCAAGAGAATTCACATATTGAATTCATGACCGTGTTTGTCATTGATGTCAACATAACAATAAGTATTTGAAGGTCGACAGAGTAGCAGAGAGAGATCTTAGTTGTATAGACAAGGCTATTCTTGTCTAGTGATGCATGGTCATGGACATGTTCTACACTATGTCATGATGATGAGATTTAATGTACAACATGTAAGTCAAAGATGTATAGAAATTGTACTTCATTTACTAAGAGTAGTATAGAGACAGAGTGCTTAGAAACAAATGTCAGTAACAAAGAATGGTTTGATGATGACATCAGTACATGCACAAATCCTAGCATCTCACATGTCAAGTTTTGTATATACTACGAGCCAATAGTTCTATTATAATTATACATTAATTACTTATCTTATTATAACTAATTGGGAAAACCTCAAGGATGACTCAAGGAATTATTTTGAAGATATTATATAAAGCAAAGATGTTTTCCTTATTTGTAAAAGAAGTATGTGTGTAGTGATTCTTGTATGAAGTGCATAGTGTGAAAAGGAGAAGAGTGTTTACTAAATGTGAGTAATCAATCCAAGGGATTGTTGGATGTGAGTTTTCTGATTTGGTTACAAGATTAGAAGGAGTAGAGGTCTAGTTGATAGGACAATGGAAGAAAGTACTATTTAGTTCTATTATTTTGCAAGGGATAATATAGAGATCATTTGGGTAGTGGGTTCCTTGGTCTTTCCCTTGAAATTGTTTGTGCAGTGGGTCCATCTGTCTTCCAAAACTCCAAATAGGGTTGGTACGACTCCTAACAGGGTTGGAATCTCCTAATAGGGATAAAAAGTCCACTGATATGGACTAATATGTATTAAAAAAATGTATAGACTCCTAACATGGTCCATCCTGTAATAAGGGATATTTATATTAGTACATCATCTTGTGGGTACTATCCCCGCTAGGGTTTCCCTCTAATCAAGTGTAAATCCCTAGTTAACATATCTATTGTTAATGTGCATAAGTATCTTGTTGTAGTTTCTGATTATATTTCTCATATGGTTAAGTTTTTCTAAGGTTGATAATTGTCATAATAGTTGGATAATTGATTGACTCCCCCGCAACCTCGGTTATAATGGTGGCTATATATTCTAACAATTGGTATCAAAGAATCAGGTCCTTGAAGTATAAGCTTAATAGCTTTGGGAGATCAATGGTGAATCTTTCCAGAAAGGATAGTCCTTGATTTTATGGGGCCAACTATGATAGTTGGAAGGAGAAGATGGAGATTCATCTATTATGAATGGGTCTTGGTTATTGTCACTTGACAAAGAGTGAGAAGATGATTTTGAAAGAAGAAAGGTTTGAAGAATGTAGTGAAGCAGAAAAAGATATGTTCATGTGAAACATGAAAGTTAGAGAAGGTTTACTATCAACTCTTGCAAAGAATGAATATAGTCAGGTAAAATTACTTGAACCATCTCATAAAATTTGAAAAGCATTAGAATCTATTTTTGAAGGGAATATACATACAAAGAGAGTAAGATTGCAAAATCTAATATTGAATTTCAAGCCACTAAAATGATTGAAGATGAATATGTAAGAAACTATATTGATAGGATATTAGGGATTGTTACAGTAATCAAGTTGCATGGTGTAACCAAGGAAGAAGATGAGGTTGTGTGGAAGATCTTGAAAACTTTGACACCAACATTTAGACATGTTTCTAAGATGATTTAGCTACTAATACCCTACACTAATGAGTTTACCAGGGAAATGTTGCTTGGAAGATTGGAACTAGTAGAAGTGGGTTTGAGACAATCTTGAGAATTAACAAAAAGGGAGATAGGTTCCAATGTCTTGAGTATTTGGCCAAGCGTATCTAGAAGAGTAGACACCAATGGAGATTTTTCTAATAGCAGTAGAACCAGATCTAAGGAAGACAAGAAGATCGAAGAAGGTATAACACTTGTTGTGAGAAGAGAGAAAGAAGGTAAGAATATTTTTAAATTTTGGACATGTGATGAGTTTGGTCATTATCCATCTAAATATCCTAAAAGAGAGAAAAAAAAATATAAAGGAAAGTTTAAGCCTAGGAGATATAAAAATTGTTAATATGATAATGAAGATGAGGAATCTGATGAAAGAGTTCAAAGTGAAAGTGATCATGAGTTGGGATTTGTAGCTATTAAGTAAGATGGTCTTGATAGAAAAATTAGACAAGAAAAGGCTCTAGTTTCCCAATTTGAAAATAAATCTGATTGGATAATAGATAGTGGTTGTTCACATCACATGACTGGTGATATAAATAAGTTTCTTAAATTCATAAACCATAATGGAGGTATTGTTAGAGTTGGTAGCAATGCAACCTATCATATTACAGGAATGAGATCCATTACTTTGGATGGAAGAACTAACATTGGTGATGTTTGTTAGGTGTTGGACAGTTGGTGGACAAAGGGTATCAATTGCAATTCATATAAAAGAGTTTCACTATCAATGATAATAATGGTAATATGATTGAAACTAGGTCTAGAGGTAATGTATTTAAATTGAATTCCATAAAGTGGATAAAACTTTGTTATGGTATAGGAGATTATGTCATATAAACTTTGATAATATTGTAAAAGTTAGTAGCACATATGTACTCAAAGATTTACCAAAGATAATAAAGCCTACTAATGTGGTTTGCAAAGAATGTATTTTGGCTAAGCATAAGAAGGCATCTTTTCCCAGCAAGAAGTTCACAACCATAAAGAATATGGAGATTATTCAAATTGATCTCATTGGTCCCTCTAGAATAAGAGGATTCTATGGTGAAAGGTATTTCATGATTTTTGTTGATGATTTTAGTAGAATTAGGTGGGTAGCATTTTCTAAAGAGAAGTTTGAAGCTTTTAAGAAGTTTAAGTTATTTAAGAATAGAGTTGAGAATGGATATGGTGCTAAGATAAAGTGTTTGAGATAAGATAGAGGAGGGGAGTTCACCTCTAGAGAGTTTAACATGTTTTGAGGAAGAGAATGGACTCAAAAGAGAGTTATCTTCATTTAGAACACCTAAATAGAATGGAATTGTAGAAATAAGAAACAAATCAATAGTAGAGACAAAAAGAGCAATTTTGTTTGAGAATGATATATATCCAAGACATTTTGGAGAGAAGCAGTCAATACAGAAGTGTACACTATGAACAAAGTATAGAATAGAAAAGGTATGAGAAAAACACTTTATGAACTATGGTTTGGTTATTCACTGGCAGTTAAGTATTTTAGAATATTTGGAATCAAGTGTTATATTAAGAGAGATGATGATATTGGTAAGTTTGATCCAAGAAGTGATGAAGGTATGTTTCTTGGCTATTCATTGAAAAGAAAAGCATATAGATGTTTTAATCATAGAACTAAGATAATATTTGAGTGAGCAAGTGTAAAGATTGATGAAAATTTTGGAACTAAGGAAAAGATGTTAGATTACAATTCAAATGAAGAAGAAGATAATTCTAGAATTGTTAGACATAATGCTAAAGTTTTCTTTGAGGCTAAAAATGATCTACAAAATGATGTGTTAACTATTGAGAAAAGAGGAGTGCATGTATATGAACCTAGAGATGAGATAAGAGTTGAGATGTCAACTCCTACCTCTAAAAAAAACACGAAAAATAATCACCCTCCAGAGAAGATAATAGGAAGCAAAGAAAAATTTTGGTACAACTCAAATGGAGTTTTTAGGAGACTCCAGTAAGTGCATCAATCCAATGGTACAGATAACTATTGTTAGACTGGATTGAATGTTGATGCTTCATG
The DNA here is from genome assembly GCA_028749045.1 of Cupressus sempervirens. Lineage (NCBI taxonomy): Eukaryota > Viridiplantae > Streptophyta > Pinopsida > Cupressales > Cupressaceae > Cupressus > Cupressus sempervirens. The sequence continues at coordinate 687,104,741 of CM053784.1, read as the reverse complement.
AATAGGGGAGTATCTGTGATGAGCTGTTTCATTAAGGACTCTTGGTATTTGGTCTTGAATAGTGTCTTTGGACGCTTGAGTTGGTTGAAGACTTGGAGCATTAAATTGACATAATGAGGCCTTTGTGATTGATGTCAATAGGGGATAATATGCATGAAAGACATCTCTTGAATATGTATGGGGAGAGTGCATGGAAATCTCTATTTTTAGGGACATTTAAAAAGATTCATGTAAAGAAGGAGGAATATATCTATATTTTGATGTATGGTGAGTTGTTTACTATGAACAATAGTGGCTAATACTAAGAAAGAAGAAGAATAGAATAGTGTTCCAGAGGATTTCAAATCTGATTAATGAAGAGGATTTGATAAGATAAGAATAGTAGTAGTAGCAATAGAGTATTGTTTTGGTATTCATGGAACTTAGATATTTTTCATTTTCATCTATGCCAAAGGGGGAGATTGTTAGCATGAATGTTGATGATCTACTACATTGGGGGAATATCCTAAGCATTGGAGAGTATTGACATCTTTCATTCATTACTATGTTTGTCATTGATGTCACAATAGTAATAAGTCTATGAAGACTAGAATAATAAAAGAAAGAGATCTTAGTTGTATAAAAAAGGTTTTACTTGTCAAGTGATGTGTGGTCATGGAGATATTTTGCACTATATTGTGATGATGAGGTTTAATGTGCAACATGTAAGTTGAAGATGTATAGAAATTGTACTTGATTTACTAAGAGCAGTATAGAGACAAAGTACTTGGAAAGTAGTTTATGATTTTTGTATTACATCTTTCATCTGAGATGTAATCAAAAGATGTGTGGTCAGTCAATGCTAGAGAACAATTTGATAATGATGTTAGTGGATGCAAAAGATCTACTATCATATGTGTGAATTTTTTTATAGACCATGAGCCAACAATGTTATTATAATTATAAATTAAATAATTATCTTATTACAATTAATTGGGAAAGCCTAAATGTTGACTCAAGAAATTATTTTGAAGATATATTATAAAGGAAAGGTGTTTTCCTTGTTTGTAATATAATTATGTGTGTTGTGATCATTGTATGAAGTGCACAGTACAAAAAGGAGGAAACTATTTACTAAATGCAAGTAATCGATCCAAGGGATTAATAGATGCAATTTTTTTGATCTAGTTACAAGATCAGAAGGAGAAGAGGTCCATTTGAAAGGATATAGGAAGGAAGTACCATTCATTTCTATTATTCTATAAGGAATAATACATAGATCATTTGGATAGTGGATTCATTGGTCTCTCCATTGAAGCTATTTGGGTAGTGGGTCCAGTTGTCTTCCACAACTCCTAACAAGGTTGGCACAACTCCTAATAGGGTTAGAATCTCCTAATAGTTATTCAAAGTCTCCTAATAGGGACTGATATGTATTGAATATTTTTATAGACTCTTAATAGGGTCCATCCTCTAACAAGGAATATTTATATTAGAACATTATCTCGTGAGTACCATCCCCACCATGGTTCTTCCTATAATCAAGGGTTTCCCTAGTTAAAATATCTAGTGTTATTGTGCATGAGTATCTTGTTGTGGTTTCTGATTATATTTCTCATATGGTTAAGTTTGTTTAAGGTCGATAATAGTGGTAATAGTTGGATAACTAATCCCCACATCCCCTTAGTTATATTGGTGGACTATATATTCTAACACATCCCACAGTACTTATTTACACATTTTGATCAACTTTTTCATTGAAATCGATTAATTTTATCAAGTTCACACTTTCTAACATATATAGAAACTAAACCATTAAGAGTTTAAAGAAGTAAACTCATTAGTTTTGAGATTTTTTGTTTATATTTAAAATATATATTTTTTAAAAAGAATAAATAAGAAACAACTATGTATATATGAACACACTTTTTGATAATTTAAGTTCTATGTAATAAACATCTTCATGAAGTGACATTTAATATACTACATAATATTTTTTTTAGAAATAATGAAATTCTAATTTTGAAACATAGATATCTCACATCAATATCTAAGGTATGGATTCTATACTAAGTTTTTGTTGCCGATTTGGTTCTTGATTTACTTTTTAGGCTAGAGTAACTATAACCTATACATAGGTGTACTTTATCATGCATAACATTTTTCAATGAATTTTGATTAACTTTATCCTTTTTGTATTGGAATGGGAATACAAATACCTATAGAAAAAACATTTCTGATTATGCACAAAAACTCTATTTTTTCACATTTTCAATATGTGTGAAATAAAGACATAAATGTCTGAAAAGAAAACTACATCCATAAGAAATAAAAAATAAAATAAAAAATAATACACTAATGAAATTATGTGCACTAAAAATTGTAATTTTTGGAATTCTAACAATAAGGACCATATACTTAGAAAGAAAAACTTCTAAATGAATTCATTTGATCTCCAAGAAGGTAATGTTGAAGTGACTTTCGGTCAACATTTTGATAGGTGTAAAGGAAACCCTATCGAAAGTATACTTTAAGAGGAGAGTGGTTTATAACAGAGAGTTTAACATAAGAGGATTTTATATAACCATCATCAATTAATTATTTTGAATGATAGCTCTCAAAACATAAATTATTAGATTTTCTATAGAAATTCTTATTTAAAAAAAAATTAGGATGGCCAAAAAAGTGCAAACTAGCATTGTGGGTCACCTTGTTAGTAAAAGATAGATATTTGGGTGAAGAGGATAGTAAAACCTCTTTAACAACCTTAGTTAAGGACATGTTAGAAGATGACAAGAAACCAAAAGATAGTTAGATAGGATGACATAATTAGGGACAATGTCGTTAATAGTATCTATATAATAGAAAAAACTTTAATCTCACATTGAACCTTGGAATCAACTATTATTATTTTTGAAGTGGGTTGAATTTTTAAAACATCAATTATAGAAACATCTAAAGAAACATTCATCCTAGCATCCACCTTTAAATTGTTAAAAATTACTTTCGTTTAGCATAGAGAACTAAAAGAGTAAATTTCTAGTAGAGTGAAGAGGAGTACAAATAACCAAAGAATAAGGTGTCCCAAGTACATTGACATGTTAACTAGGCTAGGAGAAAAATCAAGAGCTGACCATTCTAAATCCTCTTTAAAAGAGAATCTAAATTGTCGTCATAAATAGAATTAGGAAAACACTAAGGTGGTTATTAGAAGGGGTCAATAAAACCTCATTAACTATCCTAAATAAGGAAATATTAGAAGATGGTAAGATATTAACAAATACTTAGATAGGAAGATATTCTTAAAGACAACATTATTAACAAAATAAATAATAAATAATTCCTTAATCTCACTATGAATCTTAGAAACAACCATTATGTTTTCTAAAGAAAGTTTAGTCTTGCAAACATTGGTTATAGAAATAATTGATGAAATCATAATCCTTAAATCCACTTGTATTATGTTACAAAAAATTTAGATAAGAAAAGAACAACAAAAAGTAAATTTGTAATAAAATGAAAAGGAACATGGCAACCACATAATAAGGAAATCCTAAATTCAATTGACACTTCAGCTAGCCCAAGAGGGAAAACAATCAAGAATTAGCCATTTTAAATCCACCAAAAAAGAAATTAAATCATCTTCATTAATATAAATAGGACAAATTGTAAGGTGGTCATGAAGAGCATTTCTCCATTGAGTTGAGGAAGACTTCCTAAAACCATCATAGGAGAAATCAAAAGAAATTTGATGTCCCTCATAGCCCACCAAGTAAAATAAAGATCTATTATTACCCTATACAATGGCCTCACTAGAAAGATATTTTGAATGATTAGCTTCAACCAATTGGAAAGAAAAGGTTATTTGGTCATACATTACACCTTCAATAATCTTCCTCAAGTATTATCAATAGACTTCTGAGCTTTATTACACAAAAAAATGAAGTATGGCATAAGTCAATATTACCAACATAAGAAAAATATCAATAGAATCTTTCAAAGGATTGATACAAGAAACCTAGGGGCACATTAAGAGGGGATGTAAATCTACCTTAATCTAACACTGCTAAGAAAAATGTTTTAATCATATTTATAATTTAAGATCACCATATAAAACCTCTTGAACAAGGATAAACTTATATTTTACTTTTGACTATAGGAAACAATACTTCATCAAATTAGTGGTGAAACCTTTACATGTATATTACATAAAAATATGCTTAAATTTCTTTTAAAATATATAATATTTATTTTAGTACCTTCTATAAAACCATTAAACCAGAAGAGATAAAAATTGTTAATGTACACTAAGATTTTTCCATATGATTATTTTTTCCTTTTTAATATAGGCATTCATCATTATTACCACGATACATGTTTTGAATATAATTGTACACCTGATAATGAGTTTTTAGCCAAGCTATTTCACACATTGCATTTATCACAACTTTGAAAATACCAAAATTGTTACACATCAATTTTTTTTTTCCATGAAACATCTTTCTAAAAATTTATTAAATCTTCTTGTCAATATGGGTGATTGTAATCTCTATTCCTATTTCACCTTTACTTGATGGAGAAATTATCATTTGTATTTTCTAAGAAATACTACATATATTATACTTTGAAAGAAATAAGTAGGAAAATATTCCTTTCTTTATTAGGTCAACCCATTTATGCCCCTTGTCTATGCTTCAACATGTTGCTCACATATCTACCAAGTTAGTGACAACTACAACATTTGACAAAATTTTGTAATGAATCCTACAACATGTTAAAAATTTCACATAGCATGAATAAAGATGTTGGAGATGTAAAGTTTTTGAAGTTTTATTTTATATCAACCTATTGTATTTAGGTATAAAGTTCCTCAATTTATTTTTCCAAATGATCCATTTAGCATATATCTAAAATTGATGACATTTCATTTTACCATATTTCTTTAAGATATTTGGTCAAATAATTCACATGTCTCATCAATTCTTATATATTTTGCATACATGTATATTAGAGAATTTTCCTTCTAGATATTGCAATAATAAGCTATCTATTTCTTCTATTCTATTCTAACTTTCATAGCATGAAATTGATGATTTAAATTTGATTTGACACAATTGGCCAATTAACATTTTACTATTATAGTTTATGAGACTAGTTAGGAGCATAAACAATTGGGATTTGGTAGAAGCAATGACTACACTAGTTACCTAAATGGTCAAGGCTTCGAGTGTGATAGTCAAGCATAGTTAAGAAAGATGTCTAGATTGGAAAAATATTTCTTTCTTAAAATAATCAAAATTAAAAGTTCTAAACAAATTACTTATACATTTCATTTCACTTTACATGAATCCTCTTGTTTAAAAATTAAATAATAATTTTTTTTTGTTTTTGAAAAGATAGACATAGCCATTTCCTATGTGAATAAATTTGGACCAAGGCTAAGGGTTGAATTTTCAACCCTAACACAATACTAAATTAGTAGATTTCAATTGTGTCATCCAAAAATATTATTTGGTTTGTCAATAAGGGTTTTATCTCAGTGCAAAATTTATATTTTTGTTAAGTTGGTTGTTGGAGCATACAATGTATTAATTTATTCCCTCAAAGTTCTCTTTGGATATATTGGTCAGCTAATAAAGTTTCATTTCAAGATCAAGTCTAGTTTTGAAGATATTAAATTTGATACTGGTAGTAGAAACTTTGAGCTTGGTTTTGATTGCTTCAAAAGCTCTAAAAGGAGGTCAAAGTTAAGCACTTCACACCATTTTTTGAAATGGGTTTATAATAGCCCATTAGTTCGACTAATGATGAGTGTCTCTAAAAGTTGCACTACTTGAAATAAAAAACATAATGTTCTTCTAAATTTTCATTTGATTTTGAAAAAATGTGTGGAGCATATTGCAATGTAATAACAGGTGAACAATAATATCTCAGGGATAGTTCTCCTCAAATTTAAGGTTTAATTTTTTTAGAACCTTTTTGGGTGGTTGAAACTTGCCTATATAATGAAGGCTCATAGGGTCGTCTAAGATAGTTCTTGAGATGTATACGGTGGTTCTGACTTTCAAAATATTGTAAGAAAAACATTCAGGAAAATTTGCATATCATATTTCTAAATATTATAATTCATTTTATTAAAGATGATAGAAAATAATTTTCATGTTTTTACAATTTTCTATTATTTCTTTATTCTATATCGTGTGTTTATGTTGATAAAAGCAATATCCTTTATCAAATTTTATAGAACATTTACTCATTCAATAATGTATATTCATTTTAAAAAAGAATAGAGATATACAATATAAATAGAAATGAGCCCCCATTGTATATGAGTAATGGTTTAGACAGTTCTAAATAAATATTTTTGTATGTAATGTATATTTATTTGTATCAAAGTATTTTTTTCTAGTACATGGCTTCCACAAAATTGGATTCAATTTTCCATACCTACCGTAAAAATAGTCCGCTTGCTTATTTGATAGTACTCTAATTTACTATTGAACAAAAATTATAACAAAGAGTGATGGATTACAAGTCTTCAATCTAACATATATGTGTTCGTATAGATTATATTTGAGATTGACTTTTTTTTGTGAGCACCTCCTTGTTGAGTTTAGCAGTTTTCATATCATTATTACTATATTTTATTGGCTAATGGGTAATTTTTTAATCTGTATTATGAAGCTGTGAAAGGTACATGTGAAATGCACATATAAATTCCCAATTATATATTAAAAGACGTGAAACTTGTATTGATTTTGAACCCCACTAGTGTGATGCGAATAGAAACAATGACAACGGAACAGAATTTATATTATAACTTTCGGACATTTATACATCTAAACCGTCAAGTAGCTAAATTAATCGAATTAGAATATAAAAATGAAGCAAGCGTGATCACACAATTGACTGTCATAACAAGTAGCTGCAAACAAACAAACCGTGATTGTGGACTTTATTTTTTAACAATTTACTGTTATTTCTTTATTTTATTGTGTTTATGTTGATAAAAGTAATATCTTTTATCAAAATTTTACTCATTTACTCATTCAACAATGCATATTCATTTTTAAAAAGAATAGATATACAATACGAATAGGAATGAGTCCCCATTCTATATGAGGAAGGGTTTAGACTCAAGTGTCCAGTTCTAAACAAATACCTTTTTTATGTAATGTATTTTTATTGGCTTCCAATAAATTGGATTCAATTCCCAGACGTACCCTACAAAAAAATCTGCTTGCTTATTTGATGGGACTCTGATTTACTATTGAACAAAAATTATAACAAAGCATGATGGATCACAAGTCTTCAATCTAGCATATATGTGTTGGTATGGATTATATTTGAGATAGTACTAAGTACTATTGTAATACATTTTGGATTTTATACTTTAACCAATTTCTTTATCAAACTATTACATTGTATATTATGGATGTAAGATTTTGATTGAGCTCATATACCTCAGAATGGATTTTAAAACTACGTTGATTTAGATTTGTAGATTTTTATTATATATATATTCTTATTATTTATATTATATAATTGTTTAAGAAATATTGTTTTATATTATTATTATTATGAAAATATTACTATTTTCATATTATAATTTATCAATAATTATAGTTATTTATAATAAATTTATTAAATTAAAATGTATTAAGCCAATATGTGTCAATTGTTATTTTTGCGAGCACCTTGTTGAGTTTAGCAGTTATGTTATCATGATTACTATATTTTGTTGGCTTATGGGTAATTTTTTAAATCTGTATTATGAAGCTGTGAAAGGTACATGTGAAATGCGCGTATAAATCCCCAATTATATATTAAAAGCAGTGAAACTTGTATTGATTTTGAACCCCACTGGTATGATGCGAATAGAGACAATTACAACGGAACAGAATTTATATTATAACTTTTGGACATTGATACATCCAAACCTTCCAGTAGCTAAATTCATCGAATTAGCATATAAAAATGGAGCAAGCGTGATCACACCAATGACTTCAATAACAAGCAGCTGCAAACAAACAAACCGTGATTGTAAGGAGAATGCGACATGGGGTAAGATCTATCGCACTCCAACACAAAGTGGAGTCAGATCAAATTCTTCCAAACAACAAAGACCAATTTGATCAATATCCATCCTGATGATTCCAATACGTTAATGGCGGAGACAAGTGTACATAGTTGAGAGAATCTCGAGCAACATAGCAATTGGATCTATTTACTAAGCCTCAATCGAGTTGTTTTGTTGTTTAGCATCCTATAGCGGTTTAAAGCTTGTCTATGAGCCATTTGAACATGTGCGCCAGTTGGATCCCTTCTAGTTTCCAGGTAGGCTTTTTTGATATTTTGATACCCTATTTTTTTTGTGAAAATTCAAAATATTCATAGGAGAGGTTAATATTCAGTGAATACGCTACTGAGTTTAAACTTGTATTTGTTTTCATTCGAGCTCTCATTATTCGAAAAGTGCATGCTTCAATAAAACGTTTATGAAATTTTGGTATCATTGTGAAGAATAAGTAATTAATTTCGGCTACATAATTTAATAATTTAGTTTGCGATTGAGATAGTTCAAAACCCTCCAAGCAAATTTCTTTTTTGAGATATTTATAGCATAGGTAGCACCAAAGTGCGTTTGAACAATCTTATGTCGTGACTGACCTCTTTGTATGTTGTATCATCATCGAGTGGCTTTAGCATTCATAAGGTTAATTGAACTTTTGTTTCTTTTCTTTTATTTAATTTTCTACAATGCAGTGTTTAAATGATTTTTTTGTTAGTTGTCTGAAGCTTTATAGTATTCAATTCAGCATTGTTGTGTTTGACTGTACCATACGAAAAGAATGATCATATGTGTTTTAATCAGTTGCAATAGTATTCATTTCAGCATTGTGTTTGATTGTACCATACAAAAAGAATGATCGCATGTGTTTTAATTAGTTGCAACAGTATTCATTTTGACATTGTTGTGTTTGACTGTATCATACAAACAGAATGATTATATGTATTTTATTTAAATGAAATAGTATTCATTCCAGTATCAGTGTGTTTGACTGTACCATAAAGAAAGAATGAACATATGAGTGTTATTCAGATGTAATAGTATAATGAGTACAAGTCCTAGACTGAAAACCTTTGACAAAGACAAATCCTTAGTTTAGGGATGAAAGTGTTGCTGAGTTTTTAGCTCATCATCCAGAGTATAATACAATCAGCATTAATTTTAACATCTTTTTGTAAGTCAACATGTAGATGTGTATTTTCCTTCATCGTTGGGTGTAATGTAGTAGTAATGAGAAGGATAGAATGGATACTTCATGTTTAGTTTTTTTTATCTACTAGATTTGTAGAATGGATACATGTTGTTCTTGTTTCTTCTACCATTAAATCTGGCTTTGTAAGTTCTTGGTCAAGTCACTTGTTTTCTACATTTAGTTATGTGGTCCAGATAACACGTGTGTGTGTGTGTGTGTGATTATGCTTATTTGGTTTTACTACATATGTGTAGATGTATAGTGTTATTTTCATTTCTTTCTACATTTCATGATTAGGCTGCTAGGCACATGGTTGCATGTAGTATGTTTCATGCTTGCACCAGATCCATCTAATCCATCCTGTTCTTAGAAGCTAGGCTTTTCATGCTAGGGTTGGGACATTAATCATGTCAAGAAGAATCTTGGGGGAGTAATCACTCCATTGTTGGCAAGGTAAAAGTGCCTAGGCCACACTCTTTTGTCAGATAGCAGATGGACAACATCCTACAACTTTAGAGATAGGTTACACTGAATGTCACAATAGGAATGGATAAACTTAACTTTGATTGTATTTTCATCCTTGAGATGAGCTATTCTATGTAATTATATATAAGGGCAATGCAATTTCTGGAAACTGATGTAAATGTATTTCACTGTAGTTGATGTATGTTGGGACCAACAACCTGGCCTTATGTTCTAATTAGTTCTCTGACATAACTTGTGATGTGTTAATGTGATTAATCATCATCATCATGATGTAACAGTAAAATCATAGACTTGTGTCACCCTTTTGTAAAGTAAAAGGCTAACAAAAGTATAATTGTTCACATTCAATGACACAAAACTGATATTATTATTTAGAATTTGAAAATGAGGTAAACTAATGAAATATGTAGAAATTATTGAAGTTTAGAATTATAAATTTTAATAATTATATGGAATAAGAAATGATATATTTTCCTAATTTTATAGATAATTTTTTAGTTGCTGAAAAATGTTGAAAATAGGGGTTTACTTCCCACCACAAAACTATATCGAAATAAACTTATTTCTATTTGATTTTAGATAATGTTATAGATAACACATATAGCTAGAACAAATAAAAATAAAAATTGACTTTGGACCTATATTTTCTCTTTTATAGTGATTTAAAATTAAACTTGGCTGAAATCGATAGCTTTCATTTCCTGCCATATTTTTCAAAACAAATCTATTATGACCAAAACAAAAAATATACACTCTCAAAGAGGTCTCTCTCCTCTAGAATGTCACATAATTTTTAAATTTTTGTTGATAAGATCTAATTTTTTTTTTCAAAATCGACATCCTTTTAAGTGTTAAAATAAGTGCTTGTAATTTTTTTTAATTACAATATATTATATCAAATTAAAACACTATAAATGCTGTATGATAATATTCTTGACTTTGAGTTCTATAAAATGGTATTTTTATTTTACTAGAAAAATATCATAAAAAATAGTAAAATTTATTAAAATGTCATTTTTGTGAAATAATATTATTTCTTTAGTAATTGGATACAAACTAGTATAAAACATGCATTTGATAGACATTTCCAACAGGAAAAGTGTGAGAACATATATAAATTAGCTAGAATAAATTTATCTAAGATTATATGTTTGAGAAAAAAAAAATTTGAATAGAAATACTCAATTTCAGTCGTTTTGACAAGTCAGCCTAAAAGGTGACACAACTTTGTACTTTTACCCATGACTCTAAAAATTCTTTGAATACTCTAAAGATGTGAAATTGTAGATCAGCATCTTAATATTAAGTTGGATTTGCTGATAAACTATTTTTAATATCAAGAAATTAATGGATAATGATTCTTGACTTTTCCACATTAGTTATGATTGGTTCTTTTTCACTCTTTCCACATTTTGTTGATGTGGAAAATTTTAAAGTAGTCTGTGGTTTTTACGTATGGTATTAGAGCATGGTTTAAACCTAGGCCTCTGGGCTACTATGATAACTTGTGCCAATGTGTCTCAGGTGTTCGATTTATCACCATGGCCACAAGAGCTAAATGAAGTGGTGGGTCTAGTAGTGGTGTGTGGGCTGAGGAACCTAATGAGAGGTTAGATCAGTTATTGGCATTGTTGACTCAACATGGGGGCTTTCTTATAAAAATAAGGAAAAATTATGGATAACCTAGAGCATGAGACTCGGGGTAGTCACGCTAAAGAAGAGGCAAGGAAGCATGATGAAAATTAGCACTCTGAAGCCCAACATAAACATGAAGAGGAATTGAGGAAGAAATGTGAGTATGAGCAATTGGCTGAGGCTCTTAGTGTTAGTATAAATAATTTTTATTTACACATTACATAAGTTTACTTAGGATAAATGCATTATTTTTATTATTTATTAGGTTAGACACCTATGATAATGTGCACTCATATGAGTTGTCATGTTGACAACATAGGAGTAACCAACTCTAATTTAGCACGTGGTGTCTACAACATAGGAGTTAGAATCTGATTTAAGCACATGGTGTCTACAATATCTCTACATGAGATACACCTTGTCATACTTATCCTCTCAATGATGCACATGCATTCATGCACAATGGAGGATAATTCACTTCTAGTGGATGTGTGCTTAGTTGTATGATCTATTAGATCTACACATTTTTTTTTTTTTTAGATCTGTATTTTATTTTCTCTATATTATTTGGATTATTTTGTTCAATTTTATTTTTTTAAGAACTGGGTGGTCAAATCCTAGGCCCTATAGGTGGAATATTTCGTAGAATTTGGCATATTTAGTTACAAGTTGAATCACATAACCCAGTGGCTCAAATCATATTCAAGTGAATATTTCACATAATAGGATAGTTCTACAAATTCTAGCTGAGCACCACCCATCACCAATACACACAAGCGTAGTCTGCACTATGATTCACATTAGCGGGTTATTGTTTTTAAACATTCTAACATAAGTTTCCACAACCAATGTGGGATTTTACATCCCATCTCCCAGTGTGACCTTCCAGGGATCCTTAGTGCCAATCTTTACATTTCTAGCCACTGCCGGACATGATCTGACTCTCCTAAATATTTTTGAAAGAACCCACTTCCTTGCCCCATAAAAATGCCAGAACATTATCTATGTTTGACATTTCGTGACTTCTCAATGACAATCAATCTCCCTAGTGTCTGTTGTACTCTACCCTGCAAATAGTTAGTGCCAGCTCATGACATCATTCTACCATGTTTGTACTACATCACAGCTTAGACCCCTGCCATGTGGACCTCCTACACATGCTAGCTAGATAGCTCATCTCATAAGTGGACCATCACCTCAGTGTATGGCTATGCCAAACAAGATTTTGTACTACTAACGTTCATCACTGACATCACTGCTATGTCATGCAAGACAATTTTTGCAGACATTAGCTAGTTGCTACAGTAAATTTGACAGTGATTTGACCATCATTAGCAGGCTCAATTACACTGTTGTGACAACTGTTTGGACGTCAAATTTAACCTTCCAATTTTTTTATCAAACCCATTTCTAGATTCAGTTTTGATTTGACAGTCCAACTTTGGGAGGCCATATCTTAGCCATTTGGGCTCCAAATCAAGCGCAATTTTTATTTTATTTTGGACATGACTTTGGTGCATGGATTTGTCAAAAGTTGTAGTTTTGGTGACTGTACCTATCCAATCCTACATCTTGTAACTTCAATTGCTCCGTTCAGGCTCATCTGGATACATAAACAGGTTCTTTTTTTAAAAAAGTGAATAATGTTTCATCTACTTTTTAGATCTGTAATTAGATTATAGGTAGGTGTAGACAAAAACACCACTTTTAGAAGCAGGTCCTTTTTTGCATCATATTACTTCAAAATTATTATATTTCTGTGCTAAATTGCTAAGTTCTAGATTTGAACTATAAGAACAAGTTGTAAATAGGAAAAATTAGAAGTCCACTTAGTCCATTTTGACACAATGGCCTATTGTAAATGCACTCGATATAAAGTTCCAAATTATACATTGGGGGGGGGGGTTTGATTGATTAGTTTTTCATTTTAGGGGGTGCATACATTCATTGATGTTGGTTTGGTGTTTGACCAAGGTTGACAAAGAGGAACTATCAGAAATAGAATGCCTTGATAATTGATCATCTCAGAAGAGCACATAAGGAAGTGTTTCCTTATTTATGTTTCAATGAACTGCTCTCTTTCATTGATGTGCCACTTGTTAAAATCATTTTAGATGTGATTTATTTCAATCTCAATCATTCTTTCTTTGATGTCATTGAAAAGTTCAATTATCCTTATGAAATTTGGATGCAACTCTTTGGAAAGTATATGGAGATCCTATAGTTCCTCCATTTCTAGAGGACATTCTACCTCCAACCACTCTAGTTATAGTACCTTCAACTCTAGATGAGATCATACATATTGATATTCCTATTGATCACACTAATCCAATTCCAGCCACAGATGCTCCTAATTTAGTACAACAGGATATACCATGTCTTCCTACTTGATCTTCATTTCCTTCCATAAATTATAGGGCTATTGGTGGATTCTCACATTGAAGATGTGGGAGACATCATTGATGACATCAATCCTCTCTTTGTTGAAGAGACTTCTTCACTCATTTCAAGGGCACACTCTGACCCTCAACCACTTGATTGTTCTGACTTGATTGTGGCTATTTCTTTACAACAGATGGAGAGGGACTCTTTCACTTATGAGGAGTCATATCAGTCTTTGGAGATTGTATTCTAGTTTCCTTAGACATCATATTTTTTGAAGATTCTTCCTATTAGTTGGGGAGCATTCTCTACTACACCTATGGGACAATTTCTTCCTACAAGGAGGAACATTATTTAGCTTTCATGGTGCAACTTCTTTAGTCATCAAGGAACTTCTTGCATGGTTGTGCCTATATCATTGAGGGGAGGCTACATTTCTTCTCTTCCTACATCTTCCTACCAGGATGCTTCATCATCTTTGGAGCTTGATTTAGGTTCATACATGGGCATGTTACCTTCTTCACCACCATCTTTTGGGCATTGACCAGATTAGTTCTTGACATTTACATTCATCAAGGACTTGTCGAAAAATAATAAGACTTCAGAGGCAACATCCACAACATACTACATATAGATCCCTCTTCCATCTTCCTATCCATAATGGGAAGCATACTTGCACCTATACTTGGTGTATCTTCTTCCTAAAGGGATAAATGTTGTTTGTTAACACTGGATTTTCTTTTTTCTTTAGACACTTATCATTACAAGATCCTCCACTAAAGGGGGATTTTGTAGGGGATTCTCTATTGTATATGCATGATGTATGCCATATGGGGGGTCTTAACTACTCCATCCATATATGCATCTTTCTTTGTTGTACATATCTCTCTTTTTTGGGGAGGGTTTTTTCCATTAGGTTTTCCCTCTTTCTCCATTTTTAGAGAGATTTCATTGCATTTCACATTGCATTTGTACTAGGTACCTAACTTGGCCTAGTAGCTAGGACCCATTATGCATTTCATCATAGCTTTTGTGAGCTTAAGTGCATTCCCCTAAGTTGTAGTTAAGGAGGGGGGTGTTAGTGTAAATAATTATTATTTACACTTTACTTAAATTTACTTAGGATAAAAGCATTATTTTATTATTTATTAGGTTAGAAACCTAGGAGCATGTGCACTCCTATGAGTTGTCATGTTCACAACACATGAGTAAGAAACTCTAGTTTAGCACATGGTGTCTACAACATCTCTACACAAGATACACCTTGCAATACTTATCCTCTCATTGATACACATACATTCATGCATAATGGAGCATAATTCACTTCTGATGGATGTGTGCTTAGTTGTAATACTTATCTCCTATTTCATTCTAGAGACATTCTAGATGCATCTTAGAGGCCTTTATATACAAAAAACTCTATCATATATATCATATCAATCATATCATTCATTTTTCATATTGATATTCTGATCATACTTTGTTGGTCTATTTTGTGCTAGTTGTTGAGCTTCTTGGTCTTGGGTGATTTTTTCCTAAGGAAAATTTTTACACTTAGGAGATCTAAGATAGAGAAGAAGGAAAAAGTTGACTGCTAGGTTGCTCTCATTAATATTGATAGGGTACAAATAGCAACAAACTTGAGTGAAGATCTCAAGAAGGTGACTCCACCCACATTTTACGATACAACTTCTAAGAAGATGTTGAGGCATGGATTACTAGCATGGAGAAGTATTTCCTAGTTCGAAACTATACAAGAAAATCTAGAGGAGTTTGGGAAACATTTCAATTAATGGGTGAGGCAGCTACATGGTGGAAAAATGTTATGGCTAAAAAGAAGCTCCAGCATGGGGAGGTAACCTAGGAATAATTCTTGCAATTCTTCCACAAATGGTAGTTATCTCATCTATTCTATGAAAATTAAACAATAAATTTCTACAAACTAGTTTAAGGGAACATGAACGTTACACAGTATCATGAACAATTTTGTCATTTGGTGAAGTATGTTCCTCAGTATCAACATGATGAGCTATTTAGAACTTGAAAATTTGTAATGGGTTTGTGACCAGAGATCTATAGTGAGGTCAAAATGCAAGAGCTTGAGACCATGTATTTTGCACTACATAAGGCCCTTAAGAAGGAACAGAGACTGAAGGATGCTTCTTCATATAAATCCTCCAACTAGAACTATAAAAGGATGTTCCAAGATAATAGGTTATTTTAGGATAAAGGGGTTATTAGGATGACAGACCAAAGGGAAATGGAAAGAAATAATAGATTAGAAACATGAAGGATAAAGCATAAGACAATTATGACAAGAACGAGAATAAGGAAAACTAGAACAACAACAACATCAAAATCACATAAATGAAAATAGAAGGAATGGGAACAACATAGGTGATTAGAATAGGAATGATGATAAGAGAGACCCTAGAATAGGATGTTTTGTATGTGGCAACAACCATTTTACTACTAAGTTAACACAACAATTTGATAGGATGGACCTTCCTCTATAGTACCACATTCATGCTATAGTTAATCATAGATAGGCAGATTATCAAGCCACTCCTATATAGATGACTGATACACTTTTTGGTTACCCTATTTCTATCCTTATAGATACTTGTGCTACTGAATTCTTTGTAGATCCTAAGATAGTAGCTAAGATGCCTATTAGGGCCAGTTTTATGGCTAAACCTTGGACTATAGAGTATGGTAATAGTGCTAAACATAGGGTAGAGCAATGATTATTTTGCAATGAGTTGGAATTCCCTAGATTTCAAATAGAGGTCAACTTGTATGTAGCACCTTTGGGCTCATACAATCTCATCCTAGGCATCAATTGGTTAAGTGAGCATAAAGCTTTAGTAAACTATTGGGATAAGGTGATTGAATGCCTTGATGACAAAGGGTATTTAGTGATATTGAATGGTGTCAAATGACCCTTGGAACTGAGGAAACTTTCAACAATGTAGTTGAAGAAAGCCAAGAGGAAAGGATGTCAGTTATACATTGCCCATGTTAAGAGTTTGGAAGAGATTCCACCTCGACTGGAGGATCATCCCATTTTGTATGAATTCATAGGTGTGTTTCCAGATGATTTTCCCAAAGTACATCTTAGGAGGGAGTTTGATTTCTCCATAGATCTTGTGCCAAGAGTAGAACCTCAATCAAAGGTTCCCTACTATATGACTTCCACCAAAATGTATGAGCTTAATATTCAGCTACAACAACTATTGGATAAATTTTTATTTTGACCTAGTGTATCACCATGGGGAGCTTCTATAATCTTTGTCAAGAAGAAGGATGGCAGCTTAAGATTGTACCTTAAGATTGTACATTGACTACCATATGCTACACAAGAAGACCATAAAGAATCTATACCCTCTCCCAAGGATTGATGAAATTTTTGATTAAATTAAGGGAGCAATGATTTTCTCTAAAATTTATTTGTGATTTAGATATCACAAATTTCGGATTTGGGATGAAGGCATACCTAAGACAACATTTAGAACAAGGTATGGGCAATATGAGTTTGTAGTCTTACCTTTTGAACTGACAAATGCACCTGTGGCTTTCATGAACCTAATGAATAGTGCCTTCAAAAACTTTCTCAACAAGTTTTTGGAGATATTTTTTGATGATATCTTAATATACAACAAGAATTTAGAAGAGCATGAAGAGAATTTTGCACATAGCATTACAACATCTAAGAGACATGAAACTATATGGAAAACTCTCCAAGTGCTCTTTTTATTAGAAAATTATCTTCTACTTGGGACATATTTTATCAATAGAAGGTATAGCAATGGACCCCACAAAGATAAAAGCCATCCTTGAATGGTCAACTCCACATAATGTAAGTGAAGTTAGAAGTTCTATGGGTCTTGTTGGGTATTACAGGAAATTCATTGAGGGATTTTCCAGTATTGTAGCACTGATCATGTCTCTTCAGTGCAAGGGTAAAAGATTTGAGTGGACAAAAGCATGTAAGAAAGCCTTTCAATTACTTAAGAAAAAGCTTACTACCACTCCTATCTTGGTCATACCCAATCCTAATGGATATTTTGTTGTCAACACAAATACTTCAAGAGATGGGCTTGGGGGTGTATTAATGGAGGATGGTAAGGTTGTTTCCTATGAGTCCAAGAAACTCAAATTGCATGGAGTAAATTATGCCCCTCATGATTTAGAGCTGATGGCAATAGTACATGCCTTGCAGATGTGGTGGCACTACTTACTAGGAAAGCCATTTTAGCTTAAGACTGGTCATATGGGATTGAGATACATTTTCACTCAACCTAATTTGAATGCTCAACAAGGACGGTGGCTTGAATTATTTAGTGAGCATGACTTTGGCATTGAATATGCTAAAGGAAAAGAGAATAGGGCAGTGGATGCACTTAGTCATAGGAGGCATACCACCACTATTACTTCATCTTGAACTCTTATGAGAGAGTTCATTCTTTAGTACCTTCCTAGAGATACCTATTATGAATGTGTGAAGTCTATTTTGGATATCGATACATTTGATTCATGATTTTTTGATTACTCTTTTGATGAGGATGGTGTGTTTAAATACTAGAATAGAATGTATGTTCCCAAACGTGAATTCACGTTTGTGGAAAGTTGTTCTTGAGGAGATGCATTGCACTCCATTTTTAGGGCACCTAGGGGTAAAAAAGATGATGGCTGATTTGAGACCTTTGTACTTTTGGCTGGGATTCAAACAAGATGTCACACAGTATGTTGCCCAGTACATGGAATGTCAGTGTGTCAAGGCTAAGCATGTCCATCTAGTAGGTCTTCTATATCCACATGAGATTCTGTAGTATGAATGGTAGGTTATTAGCATGTATTTTGTATAGGGTTTACCAATGACTCGATACAAGCATGGTGTAATCTTGGTTGTAGTCAAAAAATTAATCAATGTCATCCATTTCATCCCTAGCAATTTGAGGGATGGGTCTCTAGTTTTGGCAAGAAAAATTTTCCAAGAGATATTTTGACTGCATGGTATTCCAAAAACCGTCATCTCTGATAGGGATACCTGAATGACTTTAAGATTTTGGACAACCTTGAACTCCACTTTGGGTACACACCAGAATTTCAGCACAACTTGCCACCTTGAGACTAATGGGAAGACCAAGAGGGTGAACCAAATTTTCAAAGATTTTTTGCACATGTATTGCATGGATCATTAGTATAAATGGGATGAGTATCTTCCATTATTGGAGTTTTCCTATAACAATTACTATCATTCTTCCTTGGGTATGGCTCCATTTGAGGCTCTTTATGGATGGAAATGTCAGAACCCTATCAGTAGGGATAGGGATGAGGATAGGGCTATTGTGGTTCCTGAGATGCTAAGAGAGATGGAAGAGTAGGTGATCTTATTCTGCATCTGGTTGAAAGAGGCAATAGATCAACAAAAGAGTTATGTTGACAAGAAAGACACATTCAAATAGTTCCAAAATGGGGATAAAGTATTTCTAAGGTGTTATTTCCTTCTTCAATAATGTTTGGCATTTTCTTAAAAATAGATGTAGAGATATTTATTTTCATTTTATTGAAGTTTTAGATATACTAGGCCTATTGGAATGACAAAAAGGGAGGTCTAGACTAGTTTAGAATCATGGGTTGTCCTCTTAAGAAAGCGGAGCTCAAGTATTGTAAGAAGCTATTCTACATAATAGAGAATTATGGAATGAGTTTAGCATAGTTGGGCTTACCTAATATATTCAAGCTATGAAGATGTTTAACAACACCCTCTCCATAAAATTATGTAATTCATGGAACAAGGGTAATGTGGCTATTAGAAGTGTGACATTATGTGTTACATCAAAGCTAGTTACAAAGGCAATAGATGTGAAGTGTGAATGGAAAAATGTGGAGAGAAAAAGTGTTGGAGATTGAAAAAACTACATGAAATATAGTTTAAGAAGGGTGAGAAACTGGTGATATTGGCTAATGGTAATAAGTATGAGAATCTTCCCTTTCCCCTTCTTATGCTCTAGAATGTCTCTACATTATAAAGTAATTAATGTTAGAGCTTCATTTTACTTCTTTTCACATATACCATTTTCCTATTTTAAACCATATAAGACATGGAGAAAAAATGTTATCTATCTTATTTTATTTTCTCTTCCCTAACTAAAGTAATGCCAAGGGTAAATCCCCTCCCCTTCACCAAGGTATAATCTATGTGTTTTATCAATGTGTATTTTATGAATCTTATTTGTGTAGTCAGTGTAGTACTTGCACCCAATTAGAAGGCCAACAAGTTGAAGAATCCCCTTGGGCCATTGTCAAATTTGATCTTTTTGGTATAAGCCTTTTCCCTAAAATATTAAACCCTAAACCTAAGAGAAAGAAAAAAAAAAAAAAAAAAAACCTCCACAAACTCTTCAAAAAAATTCATATGAAGAGGCCCTCATTGACACTACCCTATTTAAAATTAAAGGCCCATCCATAACTAAGATAACCCTCCAAAATTCAAGAAAACCAAACCTAGAGCCAAACTTGATATATCATTGATGTAAATAAGGATGACATGGAACAAGGAAATAATTCTTAGGAAGGTGGAAATATGGAGAGCTATTTTCAAAGTAATTATTCAATGAGCTCTAGTGAGCATAGGAAATGTGTTAAATAGAAAATGTCTAAAGAGGAACTGGTTCCTAAAATAAAATTTGAGTATGAATTTAAAGACACTAAAACCATTGGCAATTCAGAGGATGAGGGTTATGAAGAAGAAACTAAAGAGTTAGATGAGATGCAATAAGATGAATATGTAGATATCATAGTGAACGTTTAAAACTTGGAAGAGATGGTGATTATTGATTGTAATACCATGTTCTTCAAGATAAGGATTGTAGGACAAATATTTACCCTACTCCTAAATTGGATCATGTATAAGGGAGAATACAATTTTGGATGAAATTAAGGATTCCAAAAAATAGTGGCTACCCTAGAGAATTCTATTACTTCTTCCATTACTAACCAATAATTTAATATTAATATCTCTATTCTTGGCATATTAATGAGAAGTGTTATGAATAATTGTCTTTGTCATGGTCTAGAGAAAAATTAGAAGGAAGAATGCAAAGAAGAAAAAATAAAAAGGTCACAAGGACAACAAGTAACAATAGGGAATTTCTCAAACATACCGGTAGAAGGATCTCAATTATCTCTCAAATGGATTTCCTTAGACTATCTCAAATTTCAATGGTATTTAATTGTTGTGTTATTTTTCATTGAATGGGGACTATGACATTCTTTCCAAAAGCAAAAAGGGATTATTTTTCTTTAATCACATGATGATATACAATAGTATAGATAATAGGGGAAATGGAATTAGATTAGGGACATATGATAGTACTAAACTAATTTTTTGATTAATTTTGATCAATGATGGGTTTTGTTGGATTCTAGTTGTAAAGGCCTAAGGTGGAGTCTATTTATTTTAGATGTAATGTGATTGACCTATTATTTGGGTTCAAGATCCTCTTTTTCCATCTCAATTAAAAGTAAACTATTTTGTAAAAAAACTTCCTCCTTTAATAACCATATTTTAATTAGAATAATATTTACTTATACACCATAGTTGAGAATATTCCATGGAAAATGTTTTTTGATGGGGCCATGGTGTACTTGATCTTTAAAGGATTCCACATACTCCAAACTTTCTAAAATAGTGCACAAATTAACAAAAAAATATACATAAGAATAATTCAAACCCTTTATGTACTATGACACATAGAAATTAGAAAAATATCATGCAAAATCTAACCTCTATAAATGAAACCTCAAAAAATATTGTAATTTCTTTTTTAAGTAAAGAGGTTTTAACTAGAAAACAAAAATGTAATAGTTATATAAAGTCTTAACATACTCTTGCCTTCCTCTATATGGATTGGTTTTGTGTGAATGTCAGTGCCAATGCATAAGATAGACTAATGATAGAATTTTACTAATTGGAGAAAACATGATTTAATCGATTAAACTGTTGCTCGAGAAGAAGATATAAAGAAGATGGTCAAACAAGTGGTTGAAGTAGGAAATAAAGTATACTAAGAAATAAATTATTAAAAACCATAAGATTATTGATATTGAGTTTTAATTTAACAAAAGTGGGCATATTGCAATGAAGTCCTAACTTAGACACGTGAGCTAATCTCCAAATTAGTATCAGTAGTTGAAGAAAGATAGGCTTTAATTATAGAATGGAGTTGGATTTTGTATATGATTATCTCTTCATTTGATTTTGATTTGATGTGAATGTATAATGACCAAGTAAAATTCTTTAAAAAAAACAAGATTCCTAATATAAATAGAAATATAAACTATAACCAATACAAAAGTGAAGATAGAGAAATGAATGTGTCAACATAGTGAAATGGATATCCTAGACCTAAAGATTGTGTATTTGTCAACTAGGGGTTTTTATTTTGGATCAAACAATTTTTACCAATTTTTTTTTCTATTGAATTTCATTATAGTTGTAATAAAAATTCCAAGCACTCATATAGAATATTGATAGACTTCAAAACTATTATGGGTAAGATTTTGCATGTTTTTTTTAATATGTAATTTATTTTAACATCAAGATGATAAAAGTTGATTTTGTAGAGGATGTGCACAAGTGACTTTTCAAATATCATATGTAAGTTTTTTTAATAGTTTTATATTTTATTTAAGTTTTATAAAATATTTTTTTCTATTAGCTATAGAGAGATCAAAAAGAGAAATACATAGTTCACTAAGTATCATAAAAGAGGCATAGCCTCACTTTGAATCCACAGTAGCAACTATACAACTAGAACAAACCATATACAACATGAAAAAAACATAAACAACAGAGGAACTAGTTCAGAATATCAAAATAAGTATCCACCCACATAGTCCAACTAAGTGGGCCTTCCATCCAAACAATATTCTTCCACTCCTAGATATCCTCCTTCTTGGCATTATGATTCATCCTTATCACTTGGTTCGATCTCCAAGACGTGTGCTCAAACATCCACAAATCATCAAGAGTTCTTCTCCATTGATAGCCATACTTAAGCTTGTAAAAGAATAAAGTAGCTTAACCATCTTTGAGAAACCTTCTTAGCTTATCCTTTTCAATCATCATGGTAGTTTGAATCTGCAAGAAGATACTAAAATATGTGAGTTTACGATAAAGCTCAATAAGAACCCTTGGCTTACCTTGATATTTTCCCTCATTTTTGCATTTCTATATCTACCAAAGAATGTTAGAAGATAGCATGTTCCATAAAAAAATAGTATCCTTACTAAGACCTTTAATGTGACCGGTAACAATTTCAATGATATTCACATTAATAGGATAAAAAATACCAAAAAGGTTCCATATTTCTTTAGCAAATAGGAAATCAAACAAGATATGTATACCAAAATTAGGCAACCTACAGTTATTATATATATCAGAATGTTGATTATCTCTTTTAATCAAAAGTCTATCAAGTAACAACAACCATTTAAAACATTGAATTTTTGGTTCAACAAGATTTTTCCAAATAGTATCTAAAAATTTATTCCAAGTTTTATTATCAAAAGAATAGTACCAAAATTTGTTAACATGAACTATAATATCTTCATTGTGATCAATGATCTTGTAAATATTCTTAGCATTAAGCTTGTTTAAGACAATTCCATCTAGCCATTTATATTTAAGGTGTCTATGAGAATCAACATGGAAGACAAAAGGAAGGTCTTTAGAGGCTTGTAATATTAAATTATAATTCTTCTTGTGAGACTGAGGTAAATTAAAATTACTCTTGAGATCTTCCCAAGGAATAAGTTTATCATGTTCAAAAATATCAGCAAATTGAGTAATACGAGAATTAGCCCAGGACTTGGCAGAACAACCTTGGTAGAGAGCTAAGGGTTTTCCACACATACTCAAATTCCACCAAATGGATCTTTCACCATGAATTTGATTATCATTATAAAATCCCTTATTGGTGATAAATCTCTAGATATGTCCCAAGCATGCCAAATAGATTTGAAGATGGCAGAACCTTGAACAATAACCTAGAATTTACCAACAATAAGGTCACAGAAAGGGAGATTCTTCCAAGATCTAGATTTCTTGGGAAAGATTGAAAGATCCACTTGGTGGAAAGAGCTATACCTTGTAACTTGAGATCTTTTAGCCTTAGCCCTCCTAGAGTCTTATCAATATGACACCAATCCCATTTAATAGAATGAGTTTTTCTTTTCCCCTTGCCATCAAACTAGAGAAAATGCCTGATGGCCTTTTGAATTTCAAGAATTTGGTAAGTGTTGAACATCCAAGCAGAAGGATAATAAATATTATAAGAGGATCGAATCTTTTGGCAAAATTGAATTCTCCCAACAAGAGATAAGGATTTTTTATGCCATTTATTAAGTTTATTCTCAATATTAGCCTTAACCCAACTCCACATGTCTTTAAGAGAAGGATCAATGGAGTAGGGTATACCAAGATACTTAACAATTTTATTAAGACCTCCCCATTGATAGTTATGCTGAGAAAACCATTCAGGAGGTTGATCATCCCGTCCTAGGAAAATAGATTTAGCATGAGAGATGTGAGCACCTGAAATAGTGCAAAACATATCCAACTTAGTTTGTAGATTATTAAGGTTGTTATCAGTGAGCTCAAAAAACAAAGTAGTGTCATTAGCAAAGTGGCTATTTATAAGCTCATTATTTTTAGGAAGGTAAAGACCTCTAACTTCTAGGGATAGGGTATTATCTCTTAGAATATACTACAAGGCTTGAGCAGCAATGACAAAAAGACTAGGAGCCAATGGGCAGCCTTGCCTAATGGACCAACCAAGAGGGAAAGGGTCAGAGAGAGAACCATTAATCTCAATTTGAGCACAAGAATCTTTGAAAAGGATTTGAATAGCATTGCAAAAATAAGGAGGAAAACCAAAAGATTGTAACATCATAATGATAAACCTCTACTCAACTCTATCATAGGCTTTCTCAAAGTCAAGGAGAAACAAAGTAGAGTTTTGATGAGAACTTTTAGCCCAATCCATGGCTTCCCAAGCAGTGATAAGATTCTCCAAAATGTATCTACCTTTGATAAAACCCATTTGAGTCACAGAATGTGAACTAACCTAAGGGCTAAAACTTTGGCCAAATTTTTATAGGAAACATTAAGGAGAGTAATAGGTCTCCAGTTCTTGATAAGAGTCTTATCCCCATCTTTAGGGAGGATTTTAATAATACCCCTATTGATCTTAGAACTGAGGGAACCAGCACATATGGCCTCAATATAAAGATCTTGCTAAGATTGGACTTGTAAAATTGAATTGGAAGCCCATTAGGCCTAGGGGCCTTTTCATCGTTGATGGTATTTATAGCCCCTATAATCTCATCGATAGATATAGGCTTAGAAAGGGATATGATATCAACAATATCCAGTTTATTAGGAAAAAGAGACCTACATTTCATTCTAACTTCATCAGCTTCTAGAGAATCCTCAGATGAGAAAAGTTTACTATAATAATTAGCAAAAGCCAAAGTAATGCATTTAGGGTCCAAAATTTCTTGATTGTTAATAACAAGCTTATCAATAGACTCTTTAATTTGCTTCTTCTTAAGAAGATTAAAGAAGAAATTAGGTCTGCAGTCCCCATGCTGAAGCCAATTGGCCCTAGATCGAATTTTAGCTCCTTGAATTTTAATTTGTTTGTGTTTGCTCAAGGCATCTTTGGTGACTAACACATAGTTCAAGAGATCCAGATTATAGGAGTCAGCTTAAACATTCTGCTCAGTGATTTGAAGTTCAGAGCAGAGATGCTTTTCAATGAATCTATAGTCTTTGGCAAACTTTATGCCTATGGTTTGAAGAAAACACTTCTAGGTAGGAAGGTTAGCCTTCCACTTGTTAATCATGGAAGTGTCCTTGAGATTAAAATGATTGATGTTTCTAATCATTTGAATGGCACACAAAACATCTTCATCCTGAAGAAGTTTAGAGTTTAACAAGAATTTAGGATAGGCAAGCTTCTGTCTAATAGAAAAAAAATTGATACTAACACGGGTGAATATAGGATGATGATTAGAAAGAATGGTAGTGGTGACCAAAACAATGTTGCCTTTATTATCTGGTAAAAAAGAAAAATAATCCTTATTACCATAAAAGTGATCTAATCTAGAGTATATCCTAGCTTGACCTTGCTGGAAGTTGCACTAGGTGTGACATATTCCAACATTATTATCTTTATTATTACCAAGAGTATCAAATAGGTTTTTAGAATTTATAAATTTAGACCAATGCAGATTTTCATAATCCTTCCATCTGAAAGGATTCCCACCAACTTTATCACTTTGGGATTCAACCATGTTAAAATCCCTTCCCAAGAGCTAGGGTATATTAAGAAGAATGGAAGCCAATTCCAAAGGGAAATTATATCTTTGGTATCATTAGGAGCATAAATAGAACAAAATCTCATAGGATTACTATTAATGTTCATGATGAACTAGAAAACTCTTATACAAGGAGAGACACCATTATTAGTAATGAGTGACCCCCATTTGGGATTAACAAGGACAACAATTCCTCCTTTCCCCATGATGTAGTTAAAGTAAAATTTAATAGTATCTTGCCAAATAAAATTAAGATTGGTTTCAAGGGTGAAACAAGTAGTTTTAATTTCTTGCATCATAAATAAATCCACAGCGTTAAAAGAATTTAATAAACTCTTAACATCATGTTTTCTTTCCTAACACTTGAGCCCCCTAACATTCCATGATAATTAATTCATTGAGAACTAGTAATAGGAGTAAGGCATGCATTATCAACAAACATTATGTGACTACTGGAGTTATCTCCAGATTTCTTACCCGTAGGTTTGTTTTTGACCCAGGTGGCCTCCTACACCTTTTTGTGGAAAGGTCATCTAGTTTAGGATCCTCATCAAAGTCTGAAAATTCCATATCCACATTTTGAGACAAGCCATTAGTAGGACTAACTTCAACTAAATAATCATCATCAAATTCTTTTAAAATATTTGGCGGCAATCTTTGAGTATTTGAAATGGATTTAATGGAATTAGTAATAGGGGGAGGATACTCAATGATATCAACAAATTGAGAAGGGGCAATGGTAAGAGGAGTAGTAGGTTTACCATTAGGGATCTTTAGCTTTGAGTTACCAGAGCTATTCCCCTTCCTCTTCTTCCTGTTCCTAACCATGGTAAAACCATCGTCAAGATTAGGTCCTGACACCATCTCTGGGAGAGGCAAAATAATTAAATTGGAAGGAGGAGCATTCTAGACCATAACAGATGATTTAGACATTTTCATAGAAGGAAGATTAGTAGAAGATGAAATAATAGAGGAGCTAACTGGCAAGGTAGAATTTAAAGGTGGATTAGGGTTACTGGTGGATTTAGCTTAGGGTTTTTTGATAATGGGATAATCCTTCTTGAGATGGCCCTCCTTCCTACATAGAAACAAGCATTCAAGCCACCTAAAACATTGATAGGGAAAACAAAATTTTCATTCAGCACATTGATAGTGATCTAAGAAGGAATTTCATTATCGGGGAGTAGAGATATGAGAAACCTGGCATCCATGTGAGGGACAAGTCTCACCGTATCATCCATCCTAGTAGTTTTACCCAAAGTGTCCAATAACTATGGTAAAAAATTCCATAGAAAAGGGGGTATATTTTTCCCAAGAATCCATCTGGGAGCTGACAAAGCCAAAATTTCCTCATGGATGGCTTTAGGGGTCAAAGCCAAAGCACGGAAGGAAGTTGACCTTACAAACTAATATTGTTTTTTCAACACTTCCTTTTGGGCCTCTTGATTAGCAAAAAAGATAGCAAATAAGCCTTTTTGGATTTGTCTACAAAATGATATATGAAACCCTAGCTTAATGTGCTAGAAATTATGGATCCAATCATCTAAAAACTTGTAAGGAGGGCACTTATCAATTTCAACCACAACAAAAAATATAGTAGTGTCTTTAAGTCTATTTTTTTCCTTAACAATTTTGCCAATCATTTTTGAATTAGGAGCCAAAGAAAAGGGTATCGAGGAAGCCAGAGGGTCCTTACTAGTTGGGTGGCTTTATTGTGCTCAAGACCTGCAACAACAAACCTTGCCTAAGCATTGATGATCACAACACAATGAGGAACCACCTCTAAAAATGTTATGGCTTTGAAGGTGGTAGGATTAGTAGTAGAAGTAGTGCCATTAATATTGGCATTCAGAGGAGTGTTTGTTGCAGATAAAGGAAGTTAAGAAGGTGCCAAGCAATTTAATGAAGCATCTACTAAAAAGATATAATGCAAATTTGAATTAATAGGAGAGGGAGGAGAGGTACTAATTGTCTCCATCACATGCGCGAGGACATCCAACTGTCCATCACCATCAACTGACTTATCTTCTAGTGACACCACCTTACTAGTAGCGAAACCCAACAGGTGAAAATTGATATCGCAAAAAAGAAAACGTTAATAAAATCTTTCACCTTTATAAACTATTTAAAATAATAATAATAAATAAATATGTCCAACAATTTTATATATCTATATATTTGTGTATATATGTACATATGTATCTATGTGTGTATGTGTGTGTGTATATATATGTGTGTGTATATGTATGTATGTATGTATATATATATCTGTATATATACATATATGTATACATCTAAAAATATGCACACACACACACACACACACACACACACACACACCCACATACATACATACATGTGTATGTAAGTGTAACATGTATATGTGTGTGTGTGTGTAATAATTTTTAATGTGGTCAAATGCTAATAGTTGAATTTTTAAACTCAAAATAATAACAAAATTATATATTTCAAACTCTCCTTTTTGCTTCTATATGACTATAAATTTAGATGTGAGTTATATTTTGTACGTGTGTGTATGAATATATATATATATATATATATATATATATAATGCATTTTAATGTGATTCAATATAGTTGAGTTTCCAAATTCAAAATAATAGAAAAATAGTAGGTTTCAAACATAATTTTTTAATTTTTTTTATATGAATATGAGTTAGACTTGGATATCCAATCGTTAGTAAATAAACATTTGGTCAATAAAAGTTTGGTTGATTTGTGTTGTGACTGAGTTAGATTAGATATGAGACAATAAGATCTAATTTTGAGAAAAGATAAATATACTTTTAATTATAAAAAGAATAGCAAAATTAGAAAATCTCATTACCAAATTATTTTGGGAACTATCTAAAGAGAATTGTTAATCTTATTGATCTTAGTTGTGAGAGAGAGACAATTCAAGATATAATAGTTCTAGCAAGATATACATAAGAAGTGCAACAATAAATGAGGCAAAGAGTACAAATAAACAATAAAAAAATATACTTTAGAAATATTAGTTTATAACTGAAATAGAAAGTGTATGAAGAAGTGATAAAGTGATGTTATATTTGTGCAAGGAAAGATTTTCTTAAAGTATTTAAGACAACTTAAGACTAAAAAAAAAATAGAATTATGAACAATAATGAAGATAATAAATGAAAATACTAATTTAAATGGAAGTAGTAGACCTAAATAAATTTCCCTGTAGTAGAAACGTTTGTGATGACAATCTGAGAAGAGATTGGAACAATCAATAATCTTAGGAAAAGAGGGAACAAATTGAAAACAAAGTGAGCATTAAGGTTTGTGTCACGAGATTCCAAAATATTTTTGATCAAGAATGGGTTGGTTTGCATGACTTCAACAATGCCTAGGTCACTATAAGATTTAAGCCCAAGCGCCTCACATACAGCATCGAAACTGTCAATGCTTAATTCGGACCTTCACCTAACCATCGTTGGTCCAAGGAGCAGTTTTCATATGGAATTTCATGTTGTTGCTGCCGGCAACTTTCCCAATCATATTCATCACTCAACCACCATATAGAATTTCATTTTATTGGTTCAGTCTTTACCAGACTAACTGAAGATCAGGGATATGATGTAATGACTACTTGGAGGTTGGCGTAGTGTATGAAAATGTAGAATGCTTACATTTATTTAAGGTAAAATGTATTCTGATCTTCGTTTCGTTGTCTTTCCTTTTCAGTTTCAGGAAGGGCGAGATTGTAGTGAATCATTAAAACTCGGGAATGGTAAGATTTACGTGTATTCACTCATCTTTGAAGCTTCAAACTTCGGAAAACCTTTCAATAACTAATCTCAATTAATTAGTTGTAAAGTGTAATCTCTAGTCTGTCTTTAAAATTTTCATTCGAATATGAAAAGAGTTAGTTGTGCATCATTTTGTCATTAACGAACCCTTGTTTCGGTGAATCTTAATCTTGTTCACTCAACTTCATGGAAACTAAAACCATAACTAATGTCTAGTTTGGTCAATACTTAGGATTTAGAATGACACAAATTAGGGTTTTATAGCTGACTGCGATGACAACAAGGACGTCTATAGGGAGCAGCTGCAAGCATAGAACAAGGCTGATGGCATCTTTGTCTACAACATATACTGTTTCTAGATTTTAGATTTTTATGGTACTGCGATGTAAAGTGGCAGAAATAGCAGATAATGGTTCTAGAGCCACTAGTGCATTTCACCTTAAATCACGACCAAAAATTGCGACCAAGTTTTTTAAATGGGTTGGTTGGTCGCGTTATAAAGCAATTTTTTGTTTTTTTTAATAACATGCCCATGTTGGTCGCAATTGCGACAAATTAATTTTGTCGGAATTGCGACACACATGGTAGCATAAAACAAAAAAAAGGGCAAAAATGTAATTCACATTTCATTTGGCAAAGCTGCGAGTCCAGTCTCCATCAACATTGGTGCGAGGGAAGCTACGAGTCCGGTCTCCATCAACATTGGCGCGAGGGAAGCAAAAAAGTCCGGTCTCCATCGAAAAGGGCACAAGGGCACATCTGCTACAGATCATTGACGGGTGCGTTTGATTGTAGAACATTGTAATAAAACTTTGTTGTGACTTATTGCTATGATTGTAGACTTCCATTTGTGCTTTCTTGAATGTCATCACCCTTTTGTTTTAGCTCTTGTTCTTGCCACCTCCTTCATGCTCCGATCACATGGTATTTTAAAGTTTTTTTTGGGGTATTTTTTTCCACTTTTTATGATATGTAGTGTATCATCTCATTAGATTCTTCACTCATACTATGCGACTTTCCACGAACTGCCTATTTGGATTATGTTCATGATCTCAACTATTAAGGGAAACTCTGCACACTCTGTCTTCTCTCGACTATTTAGGGTTCTAGAATTTTGAATGCTTTTGATCTCCTTAGGGCTTGAAGAGCCTTATCTTTATCAGGTCTTCTTCCTTTGAAATGGATGTTGTCTGAATTGACACTAAGTTTCTTATCAAACGCAATTGGCTACTTTGCATAATTCACACTAATAGAAGCAGTAACACCAACTACTTGTTACTTTGTAAGGAAAAAGTGAGCATCTTCTGCACCCCTTTCACAACTTTCATGCAATCTTTTGTGTCGGTTACAAAGTGCACTCCACATTTAATGATTCGTCTTGATAGAAGTCCTCTCCTTGGAAAATAACAAGCTTTTTCATTCTTGAATAGGGCTTGACTACTATTCTATTTATCCCAAGAATGCCATGTAAAACTCTCTGCCATATAGTGACATATTCAGGCTGTATTGTGTTTTTTAATGGACACTTTTAATGGATTTCTACCAAGCCACTACTTTAAGAATATGCTCTCTTTTGTCAAGATTACTTTCTAGGACAGTTACTAAAATTTTTATGTCAATACTTCAGTTAGAAATATGCTTTCTTGTTCAGCAACACAAAATCTGCCTTGTCTTCATAATTTTGTAAAGTTCTATGATGCTCATCTTGCAAAATCAACCTTGACATTTTTAAAAATTCATTGAAACATAGTGCATATTCCTTGTTTCTTGTATCATATTTCATTATTCCACAAACTTTTGCTCATGATCAAATCATACAATTACATACCCTGACAGTTCCTTAAATCAAATTAGCATACATATAGAAAAAATACACGGAGATGGCAAGTTGTGAAAGCAATCATATAGGGCTGCAACGTGGGCGGCCTGTATTAATCCTTGAAACCTACCATGTGTATGAGGGCTTGGTACTACTGACAGTTGGCTAAACACATGGAGCACATTCTTTAATTCAGACACTGCTTGACGAACCTCATCAGCAGTACGTTTTTGCTTTTGAAGTGTTGAAATTGAAAAATTCTACATGGCAATACCAACATCAAAGCGTAACATGTAATTTGAGGGTGCCAAATGTACTACTCTTAATAATGTTCTTTTACAATCTTGCCACTATTCTGCTTCATCATGTGATCGAGCTAAATATAATAAAATTTGGGTGTTAGTGCCAAAATAGAATCTCCTCAAACAATTTTGATACATTTTCACTGCAAGCCCAAACTGTCCTTGTGCAAAGTAAACATGTGCTAGATTTACCCACACATCAGGCATCTTAACAAAGATGTTTCCTGCTGCAGCTTCTTGAACTTGTGTGAAAATTTTCTTTGCAATATCAAAATGACCCCTTTCGGCTAGCACAATGCCTACCCCATTTGCAGCATAAACATTTCCAGGTCTCTGAGCCAACACTTTACAATACAGTTCCCTAGCCTTATCAAGATGTATTCCCTTCGCATCTGGATCCTTCTTCTCATTGCGTGAAGCTGTAAAATAATTCCAATTTCCAAGAGAAATGTCAGCATAAGCATCCTTACCATCTGATACATTTTGTGCAGTTTTAATTTTTTCTTTTGCTTTAAGCCAGCCATCTATTTTCAGTTCTAGGTTGCCAAGCATGGTAATCGCATTACTGAGGTTTTATTCACCTTAAGTGCCTCCCCAATCAATTCTAGGCTTAGTTGGATCTCATTTCGAGCCTGGGCCATGGCTGCAAGTCATAGATATGCATCCACATAATCAAGAAACTTGAACAATATTAGCCTGTATAAAAGATTTTCTTTTTCAGTGTCATGTAGTTGTTCAAACAGCCTGGCAAGCTTAAATAGTATGGTATATGAAATATTTTACATATTCAACAATGGATGATCTATACTCCAAGAGATCTTTTGTACTCAAAATAGAAGTTTGAAAATTGTTGAAAATCTAGTATAAGTTTATGTCGAAAATGGTTCTAATCTTTTAAATTGAATTCACTAAAAAAAGTTATTTAAGAAGATGTTTTGCAGTCAATATAGAAGTTTCAAACATAGAAAATGTTATTTGTTTTTTATTTGTTTCACAAAAAGATTTTGAAGTCAACAAAAGGAAAATCAAGTGATGAAATTTTGTTCCTCTTATGTTCTATGATATAGTTCTATTATCTTTTATTTTTTTATGTTTTTTTTGAATATATATCTTAAAATTATTTTAAATAAATCTTAGGTTCAAATTTATTCAATATTTGATTTATTTTTCAAAAATAAGAAATTGTAACCCACTTGAAGATTTTTGTGACATATGACTTCTAAATGATCCATGAGAATTTAACTTATATCTTGAAAATATTCCAGATTGATTTGATTTACATTATTACATATATACATATATGTTTCTAGAGATATTTAGTTTATTTAAATATGTTGTTGCTTCTGATCTATCTACTGTATAGGTAAAATACTAAAGGTTCACCACACAAAGAGTCTTTTTGATGAAATGATGTATTCACCAAATAAGAAGTATTACCAATGTAGGATGGAATGAATTATTTATTATACCATCCCCAAAATACCTCAATAGGAGACAAGAGGTAGTTGAATCATGAGCTTTCCATTGAGTTCGAAGATATTTTTAGAAAAAAAATATGTATTTTTGGAGAATGGTTAACACTATAAAAGACAAGTTATCTAAATAGATTATTGAATTTTTTGTTAGAAAATATCAACTAGGATAAGATTATAAATCAAGGATAACAACATGATTTGGTATCCTATTTCCAAGATAAAATAGGCTACAAAGAAAGAAAAGTGGTTCACCCATAATATTCTGAAATGCTAATTTGGGTATAAATTGTGTCTTGTTGTCTTTATGGGCTTCATTTGGCTGGTCATTAGCTGAAAAACTAGGAATATATAAAGATCAATTAAATAGGGATAATCATTTATAGTTTTTGTATGAACACATTTAGACTATTTTAAATTAAATATATTGATTTTCCTTTGCATTGAGTTGCTATAATAATTTTGTTTGCTTCAAATCCATATAGTAGATTAAATAAAATGTCTCGTTATTTCTATATTCACCACTACTTATAGGTGAAAAAGGAACATTCAAGCATTCAAGGACTATTGTGATATTTTTTATACAAGCTCACAATGTCCAATAGACTTTCAAACAACCAGAATGCTTCATCCCATGTATGAAAGTTTTCATTTATAAAATAGTTATTTTGTGGTATATGAAATATTTTATATATTCAACAATGAACGATCTATCGTTCTCTTGTAACATTTAACAAATAGTTTGAATACTTGACTTTCTATAATATTTTGTTACTTGTATGCACATTTTTGGGGAGCCAAATGACAAAGATGAGCTTGAAATATTTGAATACATTCCTTTTCATACGAGTGATTATGAACATATGTCAAGATAGATTGAAATATACATATATATTTTTATTGCACACTTATGTAGTGCACAAATTTAGATATGTGTAGTTACTTTTAAACATGTTAATCTAGTGTAACTTATAAAATGTCTAATATAAGTCTAGGTTGAAAAAGGTTATAATTTTTTAATAGAATTTGTCAAATAAAGTTATTTCAGCAGATGTTTTTTAGTCAACATAGAAGTTTGAAACATAGAAAATGTTAATTATTATTTTATTTACTTCATAGAAAGATCATGAAGTCAACAAAAGGAAAATTAGGTGATAAAATTCTGTTCCTGGGTAGGGCCACAATAATGGTTCCCACTTTCCATAATGAAGAAATCAGATGGAAAGTGGGGAAGCTAAATTTTAGGGGCTTCAAATGAAGCCAAATCTTTGAATGAAGGTCCCAAGGGGCTTCACTCGAAGCCTCCATGCCGATATTGGTGTGGGGGCTTTGAATGAATCTTAGGGCTTCATTCGAATCTGACATGCAGACCTCGTTCATAATCCTAATAACCAATCGAAAAAGCTTTTAAATCCAACATTTTTTCTTTTTTGTCCCATGGTTTCATGTAAGAGTTGATGGACTAGGGCACTAAGAGGGAAGTCGGTAACATCATACCTTGCATCAGCATCTCCGTCTATGATGCAAGAGCACCTATTCATTGGATTTCTCATGGATAAATTCATATTTTAAATTATATTTAAATAGTATTTAAAAAGCAGCTCAATTTAAATAGTGTTGTAACTTTATCCCACGGCAACTCAAGTGAAACACCTTCTTCTTCTAGTTGATGGAAGAATTCCATATCCTTTAAACACACAGGAAAAACTTCAGAATTGATACTGGGGCTTTTATTGATGAATTCAACCCAAATGCCATTTCCTAATGCCTCCATGAAAGTTTGCTGAGCCAACTCTAGTTCATC
The DNA here is from genome assembly GCA_028749045.1 of Cupressus sempervirens. NCBI lineage: Eukaryota > Viridiplantae > Streptophyta > Pinopsida > Cupressales > Cupressaceae > Cupressus > Cupressus sempervirens. The sequence continues at coordinate 687,069,434 of CM053784.1, read as the reverse complement.
ATGCTCAAAATGAAGAACCCCAATGTTGTTTAACAATTCAATGGGTACATCTTCTCTGCTCTTCTTCAGAAGAGACTTTGCTGTGTTAAGAGAATCTAAGGCTACACTAAGGTTTGATGATATCAATAACTCACCCATCTTAATAAAGGAATGAGCATCACGTGGATCTATGCAAGTTGTCTTTGTTAGAATTTCCAAAGCCTTCTCTTGGTGCCCTTATTGAGCATATATATGGCCTACAGCTTTCAAGCTCTCACAGTTCTCAAGGTGAACCTCCATAACCTTTTCAAAATTTGAGAGAGAACTCTTAAGATCTCCCAATTTCATTTAACCTGTCCCAACCCAAAGTATGGCAACACAAAATCATGTGGCTTCTATCTTTCCTTGACTGATGCCATGTAGTAGCGGCCAGCAATTTCATAATCACCTTTTCTATGATAAGATCGTGCAAGATTATAATATGAATGAGATTTCATGAGAGGGTGGTCTGTCGAAACAAGAGCTATCTCAGTCAACTGTTCATTTGGATCTCCACATTGCTAATCACTTGGATCAATGCTTTTCTCTTTCTTCACAAAATAGGTTTGGCCCCAGAGTTTAGCAAGTCAAGAAAGTGAACCATTTAGGTTAGTGTCTCCCCTCCCAAATGATTTCTTCAAAATCAATATAGATGGGTTTTCAAGGAGTAATCCACATCCAACAGGAATGGGTGGTACTAGTAGTGGAACTTTAAGCCTTGTTTAGTTTTTCTTTTCTACTTCCTTAAGTATTCATTCTAAAAATTAGATGGAAGCTTGGGCTATTCTCTATACTCTTGAGAAAGCCTGTGTATTGGTCTGGAAAATGATTTTTGCAAGATGGACTATGATTCTTCTCACCCTTCTGAATAGTGAAAATTTTCTAGATTGCTCTTGGAGGCTAGCCCTGTCGGCTATGCTGATGTACAATTTAATATGTTTGAGAATGAATATGAACCTTTTTGTTAATATGATTCTATATGTTAAGTAGTTAGCTATAGATGCACCCTTATGTGTGATCTTTTTTCTTAAATCAATATAAAAAGGTCTGGCCCCTTAGGCCATAATTTACGTGGAAATGAAAAAATGTAAAATAAACATAGATATGAGATAAGAAAAATAATAAAGAATGGAATAATAACAAAAGCAATAGCCATTGCTAATGTCTACCCTTCTCATACTTTGTCACTTGCATAAGCTCAAAAGAAGAGATGCTATAAACCCTAGAAAAGACATAGCTGTTGAACCTAGGAATTCTCATAAAACTTTTCAATGTGGAAATCGTTTCTCATCATGCATCTGAAAAATAAGTCTCGCCGTAGATTTTTCTTAAAATCACAGTCAATGAATTTAAGGCTATAAGAACAAACATGCCTACCAAATATGACACGTTGGGTTTCAACGTTGAAACTAAAAAGCATCAACCTACATTGGACAAAAAAATTTAAACAAATTGAAATAGAGTATCCAAATCGGGAATTGTTAAATGTCCTAATCAACCAATTTTTACGCTCTGTAGTAACGACCTAGTATTTATACCAATCATGCTAATTTTTGTGGAATATGTATCAATAATATTGCCCCAAATCCTTAGCCTACCCTATCGGCCCAGAACCTATCCTGTTTGCAAGTACTAACTAGAATTGAAAACCGATATCTTGATGTATTTGATAGATCATTGTCAATTGTCTGATTTCTCTTTATTATCGTTTCTTGAAGGATTGATGGGTGGATGCTTAACCAATTGATGTCTTAATTATAAATATTTAAATGATTGGGTGCTAGAATGGTTGATACTTGAATAGTTGATATTTGCCTGTATAAGTGACTGATTGTTTGCTTGCTGGTTTGATTGTTTGGTTATTTTGATATTTTATTCCCAATTGATGATAGGTGGACAATTGAATGGTTTACTTTGATGGATTCAGGATTGATGATTTAACAAATATTGATAGTGATGATTGAATGAATGTTGATTTGATATATTGATGTGTAATGATTTCATAAATTGATTCTTGAATGGATTTCTGATTTTGTATCTAGTTGAATGAAATGACATTTGATGGTGAATTTCTATTGATCTTCCCTTTATATTTTATTTATAAAAGAATTTCCTCCTTCAAAAGGAATTGAGTCACCACCCTTCATTGCTGCCTCACAGAATAATAATTTATTTCCAAATGATTGTTTGCTTCCTTCATGCTCTCTTCTCATAGAATAGTCTCTCCTTTATATCTTAATCCTTCAATACTCATAACTCTTTATTGCATTCATTTTGATCATTCACTAAACTTAATTAAATTATAATTATATTACATGTTATTTTAATTTTATATATTTTTACTTTTTATTTTTATTATTGAATGTCATGTCAAAAAGGGGACATTATAGTGAGATGCATTACAATATAGAAAAATAACAAGAACATTATTGAAACAAACTGATACAACATTCAGATTATAAAATCAAACTACTGCAACATCACAAATTAACCTAACAGAAAGCATAGAATACCATTCCCACAATGATCGAACATTTACCCAGTGAACTACACCTCTTCTAAATAATGTAAGATGCTGATAACACGTTGATATTTCCATCACACATGTCAAATTAGACTGATACACACTAAAAGCCACCCCAATCAATTGTAGCTAACATCTAGATGCACACTTATAATTGATGTCAATCAGAATACTAAAGGTTTGGAATAGGGCATAGTGGTTGTTGATACAACAGGTACAAACTTGTAGAAAGCTCACTAGATTCGCCAAAGTCTACATAACTAAGACTTAGCATCAAAGGCTCTCCCTAGGAACCTTGAAACCACCAAATATTGGCCCCAAAATAGGAGACCTTCATCTTCAAGCTCTCACATAATTGCTCCACTTGGTACAGCACCCCATAAAGGTCATCTATTCACTTTCAACTTGGATAGCCTACAATATGGTCTTTGTATACAATTCATTTTTTGTCGTTTCATTATATGGTTTGAACAAGTGTGGAAAAAAATTAGATTTTTATTATGAATTTTCTGTTCACCAATCTATGTTAAACTAATTAGCAAGGTCACTTTCCTAGTAGTTTATGAACTGGATGCTATTCGCAAGGTTAGTTTCCTAATACTCACTATAGTACTTGCTATTCAATTGAGATAGACACGGCTCATTACTTTTTTTGCATTCTCTTTAGATTTTTTTAAAGAAGATAGCTGAATGCTATATGATGAACTAAAAGTTCTATGGTGTCAACAAGCTTGTGCATCTCTTGAGCCAAATTACCAACCCCGGTGACATTTTTTGTTGTTCAAAAGCAGCACCATACTAGACTATTTACAAACAACCATGCAGATAGGCATTCTATAGATAGACTTGGGAACATCCTACCATGTCTTCAGTACATAATAAAGCAACTGAATTTCATAAATTATTTTTTTGATAGTTGATTTGTTTAAATATTGCCCATCAATCATTACTTAGTACATCTCATCTTTTTTCTGCATAGGAGCTTGCAGTTCTGAAGAATCTGATAGCGAAGAATTTGAAGAAGATATTGTAGCAAAGGTATATTTGGTGTTCTTTAAGTGAAAATGTGATTGGAAATTTTGTATATTGTCATATTTCACTTGCAGAAAGGTCAAATTGTAAATAGAGGTGAAGTTGTATGGATTTAAGTTTCTTCTTCATTATTTATAATGCTCTCGATTCCTCCTTTGTAGCTGTAAAAATACTTGTTTATTTTCACCTTTCCAGATACCCTTTACCAGGTTCTTCAAGATTCCAAAATATCTTGGGCTGACCCCACTCCAACATTCCTAAATCCTACTTGGTTCAGAGACCTAACTCCTTTTCCACCAACGAGTCATTCGATTCAAGAAAGACATGTCTAACGATACGCAAAAAAAAATAGGGAGACAATTGCTAGACTGTGGTCTAACTTAAAAAGAAAAGGTGATGGAAAATGTTATTGTCCTTGCAAAATGTGTAAGGTCTTAAAGAGTCAAAGATATCTAATCACAATAGCTGAGCAACATTGTAGGAAACATGATCACATTGAAGGGGGAAATGAGTATCACCCATTGGTATGTATTTTAATAGTTTATAAATTACATAAGACATGATTTGATGATGACATCATGGTCATGGTTAATATAAGGTCATCATTTTCATATAGGTCAACATCCCTGAGTTTCATGTTATGGACCATGACAATTCAGAGAATGCGGATTTCCAAATGAGGGAACATGGAGGTGTGAATATTGAAGTAGAAGGTAATGATACCATGGAAGAAGATCAGGATGATGAAGATCACGATGATCAAGATGATAATGATGATGATGATGATGGTGATGATGATGCAGAGTTTGATGTACCTTTACTTGAGAAGGCACACCAATCCCTATATGAAGGCTCCAAAACAACTCTTCTTGCCGTTGTATTGCTATTGGTGAACTTGAAGGTTATGAATGGTTTATCCAATGTAGAAATGACATGTATGTTAAGGTACGCCATATTCTTTCATTATTTTACTCATAGTTCCCTTACAATTAACATTAGGTTCATGTAGCAATTAATATTCTTTAAATTAAGAAATTATATTTTTGTTCGTAGGTTGATAGGTGAGTGTTTGTTACCACTATCAAACATTCTACCTCACTTGTACCGAGAATTATCTGCCATCATGAAAGATATTGGAATGGAGTATCAAACAATAGATGCATGTCCGAATGATCATATTATATATCATAAACAACATGAATTTGCAACACAATGCCCTACTTGTCATATCAATAGATATCAATCAGATCGATTAACAAAAAAGGTGCCTCACAAGGTTCTTTGGCATATTGCCATTATTCCACGTTTGCAATGATTATTCAAGTGCAATAGGTTGGCACAATTTATGGATTACCATACACGAAATAGAAGTCAAGATGACATTATGTGAATGCTTGCAGATGGTTCGGCATTTAAGGAAATAGAACAAAAATGGCTGCACTTTAAAGAAGAACCTCGTAATCTCAAGCTTTCATTGGCAACAGACGGTGTCAATCCTTATGGAAAGATGAGATCTACGTACTCAATTTGGCCTATTTTTGTTATCAACAATAAGATACCTCCTTGGTTGTCCATAAAGAGAGAGCACATAAAGTTGACACTGATTGTTCCAGGTATTTCTTGATTTAGTGGTCATCTAAATTAATTTATTATTACTAATCCATCAAATGGTCAAAATAATTATGTAATGTTTTTCCTCATTCAACTAGGTAAGTACCAAGTCAAAGATATCAATGTATATATTGAACCCCTTATCAATGACTTGGTGGTGTTATGGAATGGGGGTTACTATGTATGACATTTTTAGACCAATAGGACAAAGACAATTTCAATTTCATGCAATGCTTGTATGGACAATACACAATGCCAATGGGCTAACACATTTTTGTGGTATGTTCTCTTCTTGACACCTCTTTTTTGGTATGTCAAAGTTAACATGTTTAATCCAATTATACACGATCTTGTAGGTCTTCAGACAAAGGGTAAATTTGCATGTCGAGTTTGTGGTCCAAAGATGAAATCTTGTCATTCAAAAAGTTTAAGAAAGTAGGTGTTTGATGAGAATAGACACTTTCTGCACAGAAATCATAAGTACCAAATTACCGAAAAACATCTTTTCAATGGTCTAGAAGAGACTACGTCAAAGCCACAGAGAATGAAACCTCACCTATGGAAGTTGGCATACAATAAAATAAATCGTCGAGGTAATGTCATTCCATTTGATGCATTTTGTTTCAAATTTATATTTCGATATTGTGTTTTGTTTATTAATAATTTGATTGATGGTTTTGAAGGTCATCAAGACATCAATGTCCAACTTCCAAAAGGACTAAAAATTTATCCTATGCAATTTACTAGGTTGTCGTACTATGAACAACTCCCAATTGTGCATTTGTTTGATCCTATGCATATTGGAAAGAATTTAGCAGAGACATTATGGAAAATCTTGGATGGAAGGCATGACAAAGATCAAATTGTCAAAATCCAACCATGCAATGAAAAATGGTATTCGACCAAATAAAAATGGAGACCGGATTGATACAAGTGCCCTTAGTTGGTTATTGTCAGAGCAACAAAGCAATGCTATAAAAGAAGTCATAAAAAAAAATGATTTCCCACAAGATTTGCTGCAAACATAAACAATGTCATATCAAATAAAAGTGAATTTGGGCCAGGGTTGAAAACACACGAGTGGCATACATTTATTAAGTTAATTCATGTTATTTTGTATTCACTATATATTTATATATTGCATGCAGTTTCAATTCCATTCTTTTATAAAATATTGACAAGATCATTTTAAAAATATTGCAGTACGCTCTACCTCTATCTCTCCCACACCACTTTGCCAACAATGTCAAACAGGTTATATATGATCTTGGAAAATACATGAGGTGGTTGTCATCTAAAGAAATCAATAAAGAAGATATAAAATATTGGAAGAGAAAAATTCCTCTTCTGATGTGTGAAATGCAAAAGTGTCTACCTCCAAGTTTTTTCAATGCATAAGAACACTACCTCATACATCAAGTTGAGGTGATTGAATTGTGTGGACCTGTACCAACCAGCTCAATGTGGATGGTTGAGAGGCACTTGAAATTTTTGAAAGGCTTGGTTCAACAGAGAGCACATCTCGAGGGTTCTATGGTGGAGGGATATATGGTATACCAGACCATAGTGTACATTACTAAATATCTTCCTAAGTTTGCAGCAAACATCTATGTAGATCGTATTTGGGATCTCAACTCAAGTAACAAATTCAAAGGGGAGTACTTGATGGACAAAGGTAGATTGAGGAAAGTGAGAGGTAAATCTAAGATGTTATTGTAGTTAATTAATTCATATAAATCTTCAATATAAGTTATTTTTAATTGGTGTATTTTTTTGAAACAAGTGGTCGAGAGTGGGATGCAATACATTTGTACATTGCAAACAATCTTGATTGGATGACGGAATGGATTAAACAATGTCAACAAAATGGTTGTTCATTAACATGGGAAGGTGTTGCTTCATTGGTTACAGAAGCTCATCGTAATGGAGATTCTAATGTTATGCCGATGGTAGTTGATCTAGTAAAGGGTTTAAGAGGTGGAGAGGTACGTAGAAATTTATTAATGATCATAACTCAACGTATGTTTCATATCAACTCACGATAAAAATAATTTACACACACTTCAAAAATTACAGGTCAAGCACCACAAAGCTATGTACTATCATGGCCACAAATTTGGCATAAAAAGGTTGGATTACACAAAGAAAACTTGTGATTCTGGGATAACTGCAATTTTCGAGGTCACCAATATATCATCTAGAAATGACATACATCCTCAACAATCTCAAAATCAATACTATGGCATCTTGGATGATATGATTGAGTGTGAATTTAACACCTTCAAAGTAGTTCTATTTGTTGTCAAATGGTATAGGTTATGACTAAATCAAAATGATCCAGATAGAACGGTTATTCAACATGATAATGGATTTAGAATGATCAATACAAGGTCATTTGAGCCAGTTGGAGATGAGCCCTATGTTCTTCCAAGCCAATGTGAGCAAGTGTTTTACTCAGAGGTTCCAAATAAATAGGGTTGGTCATTTTTTGTTAGACATGATCCAAGAGGAAGGCCAATAAAGTATAATGTTATGGAAGAAGAAGATATTGAAGATGATGAAGAAGCAGATGATAAAGATCAAGATGATGGTGATGATGATGATGGTGATGGTGATGATGATGATGATGATGGTGATGATGATGATGATGGCGATGGTGATGATGGTGATGATGATGGTGATGATGGTGATGATGATGGCGATGATCATGGCAATGATGATGGTGATGATGGCGATGATGATGATGATGATGATGAAGATAACCAATGACTACAAACGTCATCACCCCTTCTGTTGACGATCTTTCATTCCATATATAAGGTAAATTTGTTCATGTTTATGATGTTGCATATTGTTCATGTCATCTTCTAAGTTATTTGTAGAATACACGTATCATGTAATTTTTAGCAAACTTAAGATAAATAATTAACATATGCAAGAAATTTGATTACATATTTATTGTGTTCATTTCTAATTATTACAACATATGTTATTTATAGTTACCAATGTTTATGTTGTGTCTGATTATGACCCTTTTTGCAAATAGTCAATTGACTACAGGTACATCATCACCCCTTCTGTTGACGATCTTGCATTCCATATATAAGGGAAATTTTTTCATGTTTGCGATGTTGCCTATTGTTCATGTTGTCTTCTAAGTTATTTGTAGCAAACGTGTATCATGTAATTTTTAACTAACTTAAGGTAAATGATTAACATATTTAGGAAATTTGATTACATATTTATTGTGTTCATTTCTAATTATTACAACATATGTTATTTATAATTACCAATGTTTATATTGTGTTTGATTGTCACCCTTTTTGCAAACAATCAATTGACTATAGGAGATTTGACCCATTTGGCGTGGATTGTGCACAGTGACATAGATCAACAAGTATAAGTCAATAAATAGACATAATTCTCTTATATTCTTCTTATTTATCATTGAGCACGTATGTTATAAATAGACATATTATATAATCATATAATGTATATATAGACAAAGAAGGTCCGTATAGAAATATAATTATAGAAATATAATTCTATAATCACTTTCAACTTACTACATTTTATATATGTCACTTTCACTTTCCATTTGATGGATTGCAGGACCCACCAAATAGGTACTTGTCAAATCTATCTACATCAAATGAGGGAAATGAGGAAATGGTAGATGAGAGCTCTACATGTAGTACGGCTAAAAGAGGGAGATCAACTAGAGGTCAAAAGAATAGAAAAATATTTGATAAACGCATGCAATTTTTCCTTGCTAATGGAGGGTCATGTTCTTATGATGATGAGACCAAAGGTGACATCAAGGTGCCCTTTCAATACTCACACATTGAGAAAGAATGGATACCCAATGAGCTACCTCCAATTAACACAGATTTTTGTGTTAATGAGAGGATATATCAAATTTCTCCATCCTCATTACATGGTTTGGGCCTATTTTCCATGGATGGGATAAAGGTATGTTACAACAAAGTTGTCGAATTGTTCAAGTATGTCAGTCCATGTTAAAATTACAATGATTGGATGCGGATTGTTCGATATAAAAAAAGTATGCGTAGGTATGGGGTATCAGCTAATTATATAGAATGGAAAGAAAATGATCAAAGTAAAAGATTTGCTATGTACATTGATGGGAGACCAAAATCAATAGGTAATATTGCAAGTTTTATAAATAGTACGCGACCTTCTTCAACTAGTAAGCAACCCAATTGCATATTTGAGGCGCGTGAGGGGAATGAAGTTTTTGTTTGTGCAATAAAATCAATAAGTGCAGGGGAAGAACTGCTAATTGATTACCATTTAAATCACATAGATACAAACAAAGTTACTATCATGAGGGCTGTAAGTACTATTTACCATTTTGTTAATAAGTTTTTTTTTGCTATCTATTGCTTTCAGTTAGCTAAAATTTTTATGTTTGATCTTTGTGACAGGATGATATGGATCTGACAGATGATAGAGGTCACCAGGATGCTACTCCCACCCCTTCTTCAGTGAGGGTAAACCTTTTTGAAATTGTACAAATTAGATAGTTGAAAAATGTTATATTATTACGTTATTTTATTTACGATTTTTAAGTTTTTATGATAGTTTTACTGATATTCCTCTCACAATTTGATGTTCAGGATAAGGGTAAAGAAGCAGCTATAAGCACCGAGCCACTAGCTATGCATTTTGATGAGGATATTGTTGATACTCCCAATTTCATAAAAATGTTGAAGAAAAAAATTAGAAAAATTAATATAGAAGCAATGAAAATTTTGGATGAGGCAAATATGGAACCTGGGGAGATGATGAAGAAGCTATCAGATTTGAAAGTGCAAGCTCAACATTATGAAGTAAGCTCTAATGAATATTTAGTTATAAAAAAAGTTCAATAAATATTTATATTTTATAATCTTTTATGTTGTGAAGTAAAATATGTAATATGTGCAAAAATACTTTATTGATGCAATTTTTTTAAAGAGTTGTAAGAAACTTTAACTATTAAATTCTTGTTATGCAAGAATTTTTGGCAATTGATCCACAACCTGGTCAAAGACAATGCGGTGAGGCCGGTAGTAGCAGAGCTTCGACTGCCACTGGTAAAATAATCTTTTAGTTGACAAGTTAGAAGGAATTTTTTATTTCGAACATTCAAAACTTCTTAACTCTTATTTTTATTATTTTAGAATGTCTTTGCTAACAATGTATTGTTCAAGTCATCTAGTGCAGGAGACTCATACGAGGTTGACGAACACCCATACGAGATTGCTGACTACAATGTCGAAAACAAGGGGACATCTAGCTGGTAAATCCTTGTTTTTCTATATTTGGTTTTGTGTTAATTATGAGTTGATAATATGTACTTTAATCTTGGGATGCATCACATAGTGTATTGTTTTTTTTGTGGTAGGAGATGCACCATATGGCACGCTGCCAAATGCAGATCATAGTGCATCTATTGGTGATAATTCACCATCATTTCCTGGAGCTACCCGTGTTTCTAGCATGAGATCTATGGAGACATCATTGTTGATTGACGATAATGAATTAATGCCTTTGAAAGATCCTACGATTCCAGGTACTTTAAATAATTATTTTTTATATTGTAATAAAGATTTTCTTGCAAGATGTAAACATGATAGGAAGTGGTGAATGCAAGGGCTTTTGATGTGGAGTGATGCCTTATGACCTTCTTTAGTGTGTCATATTGTGCAATTTGTTTAATTATTCTGGAATTCCTTTTTATTAGGGGTTTGGTAGGATCATCTGAATTATCAATGACCTTTTGTCTATACCAGTAATTCTCTAGTTTAGTAATTTGGTACATTGCAATTTCATGCTTTAAGTAGAAGATACTAACCAATTTTTCTGCAGAGAACCAAAAGTGGGAGTCTTCTTTCATATGATTCATTTTAATGGTTTTTACTATTAATTATCCCATGACATTTTTTGCAGGAAATGATACATTTTATAGGAGGCTTTACGACCTCACACTGTGAAGATTCGAGCCCACCATACGTACTAGGTTGTTGTACATCATAACTGAACTAATTTTATCCCACTATTTTTTTTCATATCTTTAATTGGTGCAACATTTTTCCTTTCATTCAGGTCTTTTCTTATACTAGCTATATCTAACAATTTTGTGTTTTTTCTTAAAAGGTGGAACTACCAATCTCAAAAATTAAAAGATGAGCTCATCAAAGATATAGAGCATGAGTTTGGTAGTAATATTTTTGATCGTAAGAAATTTTTACAAAAATCTGCCAGACATCTTAAGGTTGTGAGGGACACATATAGAAAGAGCCTCGTCCTAAACCTGAAGTATGAGTGTCCTCCCTTTGTTTCACTGAGGGATTGGAATGAGTTCATTTTGGATGTAAAGGAGAAAGGGAAAAGTCCAAAAGAAAGTACACCAACAAATCCAAAAAGGTATGCAATAGTATTAACTATAAGTACATTAATGAGCAAATTTAGGGTTCAACTTCAGTATCAACAATTTCAACTAGCTGAATTTAATCTATCTATTGATGAAAGGTATGTAATTCATATGCTAACACAATTGCTTATAAATCTCAATCTCAATCTAGGCATAAATCCTACATAAGATATATTGAGAAAATGAAGCCCTTTATTCATATTTAGTGACAAATTTTAGAGCCTATGTCTCCTATCGGTTCTTTTCTCAAATTTTATCTTCGCTGAACTCAAACTCAAATTCAATTAAGAAATTCCTACTCAAAGTTGTGACAACCGAATCTTGTGATATGATGTACCATGTTAGATTTTGAGTCATAAAAATAGGCAACGCCTTGACCAATATACTTGTTGACTTTCCCTTTCTTTTACAATAATTTCTCGCTATCTTGAGTTTCCTATCCCCTATTTTCTTTCAGGTCATGTGTGCATCAAATTTGCACTTAATCTGCATGTAAATCCTAATGAAATCCATCATTGAAGATATCAAATCCCATATTCTATAGTATTCTGTTAACTATGATAACAATATATAATGTTGTCGTTAGTGATTGTTATTTTATACTGTCATCAATTCCATTTTGTGCTTTGGTGCATATCAAAAAAGAAGTGCATATACACTATACATCAGATTTAAGTGTGAAGCATCATAAAATCTAATCTCTATCTTCAGATAACAATGTAGTCTAAGAATCCTAAAGAATTTAAAGCTGAGTGTTTCCACCACATCTAAAATCTATTCTTCTTTTTTAGTATTTTTCGTTGCTGCTGAAGCTTTGATCACATGGATTATGTGTCTATACCCAACCAATAGATTATCCTTTTTAGGGAATCCCTGCTTTTCTCCTATGGAAACTCTAAAGATGGAAACTCATTAAGAGATTTTTCCTGATATCACCCTGCTTCCAATCTTTCTCTTCTATTCCTTAGCTCCTTGCAAACTCACAAAAGGCATATCAGCTTTGGTAACATGTTAATTATTTGTGTGTAGACTAATTCAAACACATATATCAGTGAAGTAAAGAGACAAAGTACCAATCCTAACACATCTACCTTGGGGGAGCACTCTTAAAAAACAACATAATGTACAACAAAATTCACAGTGTGTACAAATGACTTTTCATGTGATTTGAACCTTCACCTGCACCTCTTATTCCTTCACATTCTCATCCTTTTGAATTCAATATTTCTCACTATGCTGTTTTGTCAAAATCCCTAAAATAGGAGTTATTTCTCCAACATACTACCATGCATAATCCTCAATTTCACTATTTAAATTTTGTTATTGTAAATATGAAAGGTATCTAATTCATATGCTGACACAATTGCTTATAAATCTCAATCTCAATCTAGGCATAAATCCTACATAAGATATATTGAGAAATAAAAATATATATTGACAAATGAAGCTTCTAATATGTTCTCTCTGTGACCAAAGGCACTCGCCCTTATAAAACCTTCACCTGCGGGTCCAAATCGACTTCCTGAAGTTGTAACTATATATGCTTTCTCAAGGATCTCAGTAAAAATATCCCATGAATTTTGACCAGGAAATCGAACCCATACATATGGCGCATTTTTTCCTCCAAAGACATCAAACCCAAGTGAAGTAAATGTTTCCACAATGATTCTAGTATTCTCTTTATAAAATTCAACAACTCCATGCATAGCCTACAACAAAATTGAGCATCCCACATTAATAATCATCATATGAAATATTTTAGCACTAATGCAAGTTAAAGTGAACGATCATTATTTTAGTCTCAAATAAACTTCCCTACTGCTTTGCAAATCTCTGTGACCAAAACCATGCTTTCTTATAATAAGCAATCTCAATCCAACAGAGGAAAGGTCAAAGAAAATTTGACAATAGCTACCTTATCAATGACTCTTTTTTGACATATTGTTATTTCTTTTCATATCAGCAAGAACAAGTATGATTCATACGAATTAGGTAAGTTAATTAATCATTGATAAAGAATAGATAAGGTAAATTATCAATGAGTTCTTAATTTTCCTTTTGCTACCTTATCAATGTCTCTTATCAAAAAATATAACTTGAAAATGATAAAATATGACACAACAGAAACTCGGATATTACATATCTGTCAAAACAACCGTTTTGAAGAGCACTTCTTACCTTTAACCCTTCTGGAGAAAGGCAAGCTAATCCACCAGCTTGTGCAATATTAGATGCATGATTGAAACAAGTACACATGATATGATTGAAATCATTTACAATAGGGAATCCATCAGAGAATCGAAGCTCATTAGGAACAACTGTCCATCCAAGATGGACACCTGTAAAGCCAACATATTTGGAGAATGATGCAGTCTCAATTGCAATCTACATCACAATATTCAACATTAGTAACCAAATGAGAATACCTTCAAAAGTACAGAAAATAAATGCATTAAAACTTAAAAAATTTCAATAAATGGCGATGCAAAGCAGAACATGTCTAGACTCTAGTATGATAAATAGCATGAACTCCATGGATAAATAGCATGATTACACATGTCAATTAAAGGTATGATGCTATACTTTCTTCTCCTTTTTCATATTTTTGGTGGAACATGCTACTTTATGCTAAAACCTTCATACCAATATATAATAATCCACTATTTAGTACTAATATTTATATCTATATCATCTAACATATTTCAAACTTTTCATAGGTTGTAGGACACATCAAAAGAAACAAAGGCGAGGTTGGAAAAGGTTGGACAACACAGACTTGGCTCTAGGGGATATTCAAAAGTCAAAGCACGTGTTGTAAGTAGTAATAAATGAATTGCAAAGAAAAATTATTTATAAAATGCAAATAATTTTGTTAATTAATAAAAAATGTAGGGCATTGATTTTAATTTGGAGGCCACAGAAGAAGACAAAAGAATTGCCTTCAAGCAAGGCTATGCAGCGGTGGTTGAACGCCTACGGCAAGCTTCCATTTCCCTAACTGAGCAGTCTCCTGCATCATGTGCATAGGTAAATATGCCAAAAAATATATTAGAAATTGAATACTTGAGCAACAATTTATTTGATAATAATGCGCATGACATTGCAATGCAGCCTATTAATCCTGACATAGATCATACACAGCATCATGAAGCCCCTGATGTGCATCATACTGTCGATGGAGGTGTTCATTTGTTATTTTAAACTAATTATCTAATTATTAATACAATTTAACATATTTAATTGAACTTGGTGTAATCTTTTTGTGTTGAGGATATAGAATCATGTCGTGCTGAATGAGTGCCGGAGGATGTTCAGACTGATCAGCAGGTAGATCATGTGACACATTTAGGTAAAGAAAATCTATGTTTTGTTCTTTTAAATTAATTTTTTGATTTATAGTTTTTTTACTTAAATAAAAAATCGTAATTCACTAATATAAAATGGTGGGAATTTAACCTCATGAAGTACTTGTTATTGCAGCGGACCCCCCTTTGGTGTAGTGGCCTCATGATGTTCCTGAACAGATGAGGAGGAGACATGTGTTAGAACCAGTAGAGGAGGGGGATCTTGACGAGGACATTGATATTCCTCTTAGAAATTATATGAAAAAAATAAATAGCAAGAAAGAAAAAAAGACATGATTATTCATGAATGACTTACTCTTGAATGTTGTGTGTTAATGAATTATTCGTGAATGTTGTGTGTTTATGAATTTTATGTGTTAATGAATGTTATCATGTGATTATAATGATTGAATGTTATATTTCAAAAATGGATGAATTGAATGTTATTAAATGTTAATGGGGATGATGAGGACATTGATATTCCTCTTAGAAATTTTATGAAAAAAGGAAACGGCAAGAAAGCAAAAAATATATGATTATTCATAAATGACTTACTCTTGAATATTGTTAATGAATATTGTGTTAATGAATATTATTCATTAATTTTGGGTGTTAATGAATATTGTGTTAATGAATTATTCATGAATGAATTACTCTTGAATGTTGTGTGTTTATGAATTTTATGTGTTAATGAATGTTATCATGTGATTATAATGATTGAATGTTCAATTTCAAAAATGGATGAATTGAATGTTATTAAATGTTAATGGGGAATTTAGAGTGATGTTAGTGGGGGGGGAGGGGCCAAATGAGCTTCCACCTTCACGTGGTTGGCCCTGTTAAGTAGAGAATATTTAACTATTCTTGAAACCAAGTGAAGCTCAAACTTTAAAGATAAGCTTATAGTTAATAGTGACAACCAATTAGCAAGTCAAAATGAAGTTCTTTGTTACAGGTACCTTTTTAGTTTTTAAAGCATGATATCATGTTTTAATATTGTATAGTTTTTTCTCTTAAGTTAAAGTATTCTTTTACTATAACAACATAATTTATGACCATTTTAGTAACTATTCTAACATCACTTTATGAAAAATCCTGTTTTGGCAAAGATGGTGATATGCGGTGCTGTCTATTCCTTGGGAGATTGGATTGCACAGGTCTGTATCTCAACATCAACATGGCAAATGGTGTGAAATTGAACTTTCCTTAGCCAAATTCAATAGTTTAAGAATAGTCAAATTCAAAAATAAGAAATGATAGTCCCTCCTCATACAATTGAATTTTAATAGGAATGTTGAGAAAACAATAAAAATGTTGTTCCATGAACAAAGTTGTTGTCTTACAGGACATGACAAGCAATAAGGGGTGTACGTATTTAAAAACATGACAATTATTGTAGCAGGTCAGATAAACTCTTTGTGCATTCACAACATTCTTTCTGGATTTGTTCTTGAAACCCAAGGTGTTTTTTTCCCCCTATTTTTACTTCCTTTCTTTAATCTTTACATTATAAATTGCAGAGCCCCTTCTTGGAGATGAAACCAGCACTCATAATGACAAGCTAGCTATTGAAGACACTCTTAATGACTTGGTTTTGGATGGCGGTTTTGTGACACCAGAAAGCAACACATTCAGCCATGCTTTCAAGTGATATATTTTTTTGCAATTTCCATGGCTACTTCATTTTGGATTAATGATAAATATCAAAAACATTATTCATATTGCACTATAATCTTTGATCCTTATAGAGATTATGAAAAGGAAAGCAAGAGGAAAAAATGTGTTGAAGAGTTTTACAGAATTCAACACATTAACCAGACTTATGATTTCATACGTTTTATAACTTTCATAAAAACATTTTTTCTCAAATAGATGTTTTGAAAGATTAGAACTATACACTCAATATTGGAAAAAGATTTTGAGATCTCTTGTTTGTCATAAAAAAGAACGAAAAATTGGGTCTGCTTTACTAACTTATCCAATGCCTTAGGGCATTCAGTTAGAAACTTCAAAATTAGAATTTTAGAGACAACTCTTGAATTCAAATAGTAAAGCTTATATGATCAACATATTGAAAAGTATGAGATATTAAAAGTTTTTCATCCTAAAATGTCTTATTACTCACTGCTAATATTTGGTAGCATCATCTTATCTTCTTCATTTGTACAAATTGTTTCATCACACTCTATTTTATTATAAATGATTATCTATGCCAAGATGATTTGGGTTATAGAGTTTTTAAAAATGTGGTTTTTTTGGCAGCTTTGGCAAGATTTTTGCGTCGCATGTGTTTGGATAGCCCACAATTGTATCTTGTGATTTCAATTTTAGTTTGTATGTTTTGCAGAATGAGGATTAGTTGTTTCAGAGTAGCTATCCCAAGTCAATAAATAGTATTTTTGGCAAGTTTTCTCATCACTGTGGGTGATGCACACAAGAGAATGCGATCTCTAGCAGTTAATATGATCAATACTGCTAAGAAAAGTGCCAGTTTTTTAGAAGATATTGAGTGGCATGCACTCTGTGTCTTTGATCAATGGAACCATCAATAGGACATACTTTTCTCTAAGGAGGCTAAAAAGGTATATTTTTCAAACTTCCAATTTGTGCTTTCCTTTAGAGGGGTCTTTTAGAAGATGAGTTACCAAAGAATACTCACCCCATATCTTTTTGTTTCTATGGTAAGCAAGATCCTACTAGGTTTTCTAGCCTATCAATACTGGTATAAGCTTTCTCATGTCAATCATAGTTTATGCATATATTTGTTGTACTATTGTTAGGCTGGAAGTAGTAATACTCTAATACATTTATATTTTTACTATATTATAATCTTGTTCTCTACTACAATCAGTTATGGTAATTGCAAGGATGTTTGGAGAGGGAGAGGGAGAGGGAGTGTAGTAATGGTAGGTTTGAACTACAGAGTTTACTAACTGGTAAAATTACTTCCTCTCATTAATTGCTTTGAATTGAACTACATTATATTATGTATATTATTATTATTACATGGGGGAATCCCTTTGAAAGCCCACGATGGTTGGTAAAGTCAAGGATTCTTGAAGGATAGCCTATAACAAAAGTTAAATTGTGCAACCATAATTTTAGTAAGAGATTTGTTCATTGAAACAGATGCAACGTCTTTGACCAAGTTCTCATACAGAAGGAGGAGGATTATAAAATAGATGCATCTTTAACTTAGTTCTCATGAAAGAGTTGGATCGTAACGTAAAGTGGTAGTAGAAAGTTTAAGCCTAATGTTCTAATAGGTGAACTCTATTGAAATCAAGAATATCATAACTTCTTATGCCATACAATGAATAATATGCTCTTCACTATCTGCAGTATAGTATGACATGAACTAGCTCTCTTAGTCCTCCCGGAAAGCTCTGGTTAATCTCTAAAATAACCAATCAAAATGTTATTATGCCATTTATTAAAACATTTAAGTTCAAAATAGTTCTCTAAGATCTAATGTCTTTTAACATTAAATTTTGTTTTTTGAAATTTTATCTCCTGTTTCTAGCAGGGTTGCCATGATCATTATCTTCCATGTCTCCTTTGTTTGTGAAACTATATTTAAGAACCCAATCTCACCGCAGGTAATGGATGGATAAGTCTTTAAAAAATTAAATAGAATATTCAGCTTGTAATGATCACTACTAAAACAATTTCTATGAAATATATATATATAGAGAGAGAGAGACAAATTGAAGCACTGCATCTTATTTGGATATTCATTTTGTGGCTGGGAACGCTTGGCTAGGAAGGCTTGTGGAAAGCAAAATTTTCTATTTGTTTTACATTAAACAAATTGGGTTGTCTTAATTATCAAGTATTTAGGGTAATAGGGTAAAATGTGCATCAAGTCTTGTCAAAGAGGCATCGTCGGCATAAGATATTTTGGTGTGAAGATAAGGGGAAGTCGGCTATCTCCACATCACATAAAAGGATTATATTGAAATTTGTAACAGGCCACTACCAAAACAAACTCTGCACATCTTGGCAAGAGATTTCATGGTAATTTAGAAGTTTAGAATTGAAATTTGAAAATTGAATATTTTATGGAAGGATTCACATGACTAATAAGATGATAAAAAGAGAGCTTTTTTGGCAAGTTTATAGCTATACTAGAATTGCACATAATGGTTTATAACTACAAAGGAGTCTTACATTTAATGCAGACTCATAGAGTAAATATTGTACAATCTTGTACAATGGAGCCTAGCATTAAAATTAGTCCAAGAAGAAAAGAATAGGGAGCTATAGAAGTGTAGCTCTTGGGATTGACAGTAACCTTCACAACAGTGCTATCAATAAAGAGCTAGGATAATCCAAGTTTATCATAGGAATCATTTGCAACATTTCAACTCTTAGAAACTACTGAAAAGACATATAAGCAAAATGGATTGTTCACACAAAATGGTGTCATAAGATGTATGCTGAATTGTGTACTTAAAATAAAACTAATATTATGCTCAGATGTACACAATTTATTTTTATATAGTGGTCTATGAAAATACAACCTTCAATCCAATATTAGGGGTTTAATCAAAATAAAATTACAACTACTGATAGACTAGTCATTGATAGATGCCAGATAGATAGGAATCTATCAGAGGTATTTAATTTTGAAAAAGTAAAACTTACCTCATATTTGGTACTATGTAATAGGTTTTGTTGTAAAATGCACACAATTGATTCCATAAGAAAGTTTGCAGTTTCAACTATTTTAGAGTGTATGGATAACAATTTGTTGGTTTGAAATCAGCTTGACATATTTTACCTTTTATATATTGATTGAAATGCAACTGCTCATCTGACCATGCTAAATAAAACATTAACATGGTCAGATGTGCATCGAAATGTGCTGACATGTTTTATATCACAAGTTTAGACTCCAGAAAGGGGAGGTGACTTCTGCCAGTCAAAACAATTGAAGATATGCCTCAAGCTCTGTCATTCAAGACAGTTTGGAAAGATGAGATTGTTTGTAATTAGATCTTAAGAATAATGAAGCATATTCTTCAAAGCATGTGACTAAATGTTTCATCAGCTTCACCAGTGAATTCCATAGAAATGGAGTAGAAAAGAAGGCATCGGCTGTCACCGATACTGTCCATACTATTCCATCGTTGTAAAGAGGAAACGCCATGAAAAGCAGTGCTCCAAAAACTACAATCTAGACAGTAATAACAGCCAAAATAGGGATATGGAATTTGTTCATCATGACAAGAAGAAGGGACAGAGAACCCAGTAAGTAAATCCCCCACCCTATTAATGGATAAATTGTTTTTGGAACAAGGACAAATGGAATCAAATAACTTGTAGCTATACAAAAATGAATTAGTTTTTTTAGTAACACTGAATGCAGAGAGTAGTTTAGTACAAATTTTAGGCAGAAGAGATTGGATGAAGAGAGTTGTGTCTTGAAGCTTTTCCCACTAAATAGTGCTATTATGGTTGTTACCAAGTAGAACACTGACTATGCTACTGAATGGGTATCTCCTCATCACAGCTGTCAGATAAGGAAATTATTCATTAGGGCAACATTATTTTGGATATTTTTTGATGATGTTTGTGATTGTGGTGTTTCTCAGATGTTGAGCATGGCTGCAGTTGTGCAATTGGCATTTCAGAGTATTGGTGTGGTTTATGGGTACATAGGAACATCACCACTTTATGTGTATGCGAGTACTTTTCCTAATGGCATAAAACATCTTGATGATATTCTTGGGGCTTTTTATTTGATCATATATTCTCTCACTCTTTTTCCCCTCATCAAATACATCTTCATTGTATTGTGGGTCAATGATAATGGAGATGGTAAGATTATAACAGCTCTAGTTTCACTTTGTTTTTAGGTCAAAGTTTGATCTTTTTGATGTGAAAACATGTGTTCTAAGTTTAAAGGGATAGTTTCTTTTGCAGGTGGAACTTTTTCTCTTTATTCTTTGATTTGCCACCATGCAAATGTCAACATGATACCCAATCACCAGGAAGAAGATAGGAAACTCTCCTCATATACACTTGAAGTTGTAGGTATATAGCCCAATAGAGCCATTAGGATAAAGGAAGCTCTTGAACAAAGTAACTTTGCCAAGAGATGTTTGTTAATACTAGCCCTTGTGGGGATGTGTATGGTTATAGGAGATGGCGTCCTCACCCCTTGCATCTCTGGTACATATTATTGTTTTTACAATATGTAATGCTTTTTGTTGTTATTTTTCAATATATTGTATGCTTTTTATATCAATGTTTCAATAGTGTGATCTATTATCATATGTTAGAAATCAAATGATCTCGAAGTCTACTTAATTCACAATAAAACCCTTAGATTGTACAAAATTTGTTAACTTTTCCCTTTCATTTGTTCAAGTAGTTTCACTAAAACTTAATTTTTTGATATATTTTAGTTTTTTCAGTAATGGAGGGAATCAAAAGGGTGGACAAGTCGCTCAACCAAGGTGAGTTTTCGGCATTTTCTCACATTATAATATTTGAGATGGGTAGGAAGAGTGGGTCATTTATTGAAATAGGAAGCACCCAACGTATAAATTTGGTGTATAAAAGTTAATTGTATATTGGTGCATCCTAGACATTAGACAAATTGGATAACAATTTCTCATACCTTCCAAAAGCATCTGACTTTACACAAAAAACTAAAATAGAGTCCATTTCATTGGTCGAAATGATTTGAAGAACAAAATTTGTGGGGTTGCAGGGGAGGAGGAAATGAAGCTAAAACACAATTCCTTAACAAAAGAAAACCAAAATAGAGTACATTTCATTTGTAGAAGTGAATTGAAAAACAAAATTTGGTGGGTTGCAGGGGAAGAGAAAAATGAAGCTAAAACACAATTCCTTAACAAAAGAAGATCAATGATATGAATTTGTGCAAGAGTGTGAATGGAAAATCAAAAAGTTGCTGACCCATTGATCTGATCAGGTGCTTTAAAGGTCATTGGTGCTCTTGAATATTTTCCACATTATGAACAACACTAGAGTTCAAGAAAAATGACTGATTCACCAAGCTTTGGAATGGCCAAATCAGACACTTCAATGCCTCAGCCTGAGCAAAGAAATAAATAAACAAGTTATGCTTAAGCTTTTACTATTTCAAACATAGATTACAATATAGAAAATTAATTTTGTTCTCGTTGCGATTTTTCCTAACTATTTCAATAGTATTCTACACATGTTGCTATCTTTATTTCACAATATATCATTCATTGCTTTTAGGGGCAGTTGGTCTTATCTACATTTTATACTAATTCTTCCACGCCCTATGTAGATAGCATCTGGATTAATAGAAATTGTAAACTTGACCTCCACCACATGAAAATATGATGAATACACTTTTTTTTTTATTAATCAAAATGAGTTTTTGATCGGGTGATGTTTGAATATAACAATTATTTGACTATCTTAGAAAATAAACTTGACCTTACTTTAGGTTCGATAGGTACATTGAATTTAGAGGAATAATGTAGGATGATTTGTATGTGTACAAAGATTAAAAAATAGTCATTTACAAGTTATCTTGGAGAATTACATATTGTTGTTCTAATAAAAGAATGATTACATAGAGGTGATGTTAGATAATTACTTTAGGTTGTTTCAACAATAGTTTCAATAGAGCCTCGCAACTCTTTCAATTAGATTAGGTGAGCAAGGAGTGCAAGATTAATGAAACATGGGCTATCTCTTTCCATTATCAACATCTATGGATCTATATGTAAGTAGTGGACATACAAGTTATATTGGAGAATTAATTAATCTTGTTCCAATAAAAAAGTGATTACATAGATAAGATAAGATAAGATAATTTTATTAATGTCAACAAAAGACCACTATAGGTCTCAACAATAGTTCACTATAACTATTTCAAAAGTTTGTACAATACATATTTTTCTAATATTAGATAATTACTTTAGGTTGTCTCAACAATAGTTCACTATAACTATCTTAAAGGTGTGTACAATACGTATTTTTCTAATATTCAATACATTTTCTTCTAACAACTGTTATCAATACACTCAATACACAAGCACAAATGTCTTTACTTGCCTAGTACCAATAAGGCCTCACACAAGGAGTGCAAGATTATTGAAACATGGACTAACCCCTTCCACTATCAACATCTATAGATCTATATGTAATTAGTGGACTTAATATTAAGGAACTCTATAGTTACACATGCTTTTATTGGAGTTGTATTCAGATTGGTGATCTCCCCCAAAAAAACCCAATACCTAATCTATCAACTTTGTCATAAGAGATGATTTTTTATGAATGACTACTAATAAAACATGCATCAATAAAATTCTCTCAAAAACTACTAGTTATATTCTGATATTAAGATTATAATTTATAAGCATTTTAAACTTTAATTTTAAGTAGAATATTTCTATTTATTTCTAAATTCTAATATTATAATTTTTACAAAGGTAACCTTTGTTGCTTAATGCAGTTTACACTCAATCTAATGCTGAAGCAGCTGGTAAGTTTAATGCTAGGGAGTCTGCAATCATCTCAAATTTTTAGTGATTTAATGAAATTCATGAATGGGCTAGTTGTATTTCCTCTCAACATCCTTGGTACAGATTATACAAAAGCTCTCAAGGTAATGTGCAAATGCTCTTTTTAGAGTGTTAAATGCATTATGTCAAATCAATGTTTTTCAATTTGCAAGGTTAGTCAAGTGTTATAATGAATGTTCTTGTGATATCTATTTGATTTCCACAATCCATGCTAATACTTTCAAATTTTTGGATTAGATTATGATTAGAATGTTCTTGTTTCATGACAGTCAAGGTCCAAAATTCATGCTACTCTAAGAGTTATTATAAACCAAAGGAGAAATGGAAATGATGATGAGAGTGGAGATTTTCTAGATTCACTCATCAAAACTACAAATCTTTTGGATGAAGAGATATTGAATCTTATTATGGACCTTATCCTTGGTGGCTATGAAACAACATCTAAGTTGATAGCATTAGTTTTGAAGTTTCTAACTGAATGCCTTAAGGCATTGGAGCATTATTAAAGAAAACATCGACGGATAATATTTGAATTGTGGATATTTGTAAATTATGTTGGTTTTACACAATTATAGTTATGGTTATATATGCGCTCTTATGATGATGTGATTGGGATTGTAAGTTTTTTTGTCATGTTTATCTGTTTAAAAAATAGATGAAATTATTGGCTTTCATTCCTGATAAATAATTATTTCCTAATTTTATTCTTCCCTGCAGGAACCAAAATTTAGATGTTGTGCCAATTATTGCAAAGGCTTTGCTCTCATAGGAGCCTTCTAAACACCACAAAATTTGAGTTGTAAAGCATAATTGCTCAGTGAAAACAGGATATCATGCACATTTCTTCCTCCTTCACATTGTTTTGTATAAAATAAATCATTTGATGAATGAAACAATGGTGTGGAGGTAGAAATGTGCATGATACCTTGACTCTCATGCATCAAGAAATTACGCTTTATAATCAAGTTTTGTGCAGTTTTGGATGCTCCTATGAGAGCAAAGCTTTCAAAAAATAATGGGACAGTGTGTCTCAATTGCGACATATCTTGGTCTCAATTGCGACACCAAATTGGCAAATTTTACTTCGCAAGTATGACACCAGCGTAGATAACTAAGGGTTTGTGGTCAAAATTTAGACGCAAAATTGGGTAGGTTTACATTAGAATTGAGACGACTTGCACTCACAAATGAGAAAATAACAGTTCAGGTTGGCTAGAGAAATTGACAAAATTCGTGTTGGTAAGTCCATGTTTATGAAGTCAAAATTGTGACTCGCAATGAATTTGGTAGGAAACCGACCAAATTTGTGTGAAAACAACTTTGGTGGCTTTAGCAACTTACTCTTGTCGAAATTGAGACCTTTTCGCATCGCAATTTAGCCCTAAATTTACTAGTGAGCTTGTAAAATATTTAAGACATTGCTGAAATAATGGTTCGAGATGCATACACGTTTCTTCTAAATTGGTTTGAGAGGTTTCCATAGTATAAGAACCGAGATTTCTATTTAGCAGGAGTATTGAATAATTAGTACCCACGCCATCAAACAGTTATAACAGAACATTCAGTCTACTGCCAGTCTATACCATTTTTCACTGAATAAGGGAATACACTATCAGTGTTGTCTAACACTCCTCTTTGCACCATCTTCCTTTGCCCATGTAGGAGATAACTTTGAAAACTTCTTCTTGGTATCTGACTGGTGAATGTGCTCTATAAATAAAGGCTTGACACTTGTGATGTATTGCAGTCACATATATTTATCAATAAAATTAGTTCTATTTTCTTTGTTCTACTCTTCTCCCTATTTAGCTCTATGACCCAATAGTGTGCTATTTTATATTTCAATTTTTATGATGGTATCAGAGCATCATTGACTCTTTGGCTATGGTAAGATTTTTTTATGTGATTTTATTCTATTGCAGGTTATAATCTGATTGAGCAGCATCAAAGAAACCTTTGGGTGTTTGGAAAGTCAAGATGGGTAGTGGAATAGTTTTTTTTTTGTTTTTTGAAGTTGCTACCTAAAGGACAATAAAAAATGTTTGGTAAAAGATTACTCAAGAGAAGGGCTATTGGTATTTCGCCCATTGCTACATTAAGAGAAGAATCAAATTGTTGAAGGAAAAATTATCTATTTCATCAATGTAGAGAAAAGGTCATAGAGTTTGGTGTGATGTTGTTGATATGGTGATCATGTCCAATAATCTTACATTTAAATTTTTAAAGGAATTAGATGAGCAAATTTGAAAATTTTATTGTGATTGTGAAGTGTGGAAAAAATACTAAGTTAATTCAAAGAAAGTGTTATTTGTGGATTAATCATAATGGGGAGGCAAGGTAAAAGAGTGTTAAAGGAAAATGCAAATTTAATTACTGAGATAAACATTTTAGAAGAAGAATTAATAAATGTTAAGAAAGAAAATGGAGACTTAATTTGTGAGAAGAATTTTTTGCAAGAAGAACTCATAGAGTTAAGAAATGAAATGAATATAGAAAGATGCAAATTTTTTAATCAAATTAATGTCTATATAGAAGCAAATAGAGAGCTAGAGAAAAAATTGAAGTTGTTGGATAATATTAAGAAAAGGAATGATGAATTAGAGGAGAAAATGAAGAAAGTAAAAGAAGAGGATTACTTGTTAAAGGATGAATCAAAGGAGAAAATGAAGAAAGTAAAAGAAGAAAATGACTTGTTAAAGGATGAACTAAATCAATCCGTCATTGAGAGAAATGTATATGTGAAAGAAAAATTAGTATGCGATGTTTCATGCAGTACAGATGATTTGAATTAACCACTAGAAAAGTGTGACTCTGTTGAAGTTGTTTGTGATAAAGAATATAAAAATGTGACATCAAATACTATTAGTTGTGATAATAAGAATGTTGGATGGAATATAATGAAGAAAAATGATTGCAAAGGTAAAAGATTGGGAAAACGTTAACAAGGAATTATTGAGCCTATTGAGCCAATAATGAGACCAAAGTATGGACTGGGATATATGATAGATGTAAGAAATGATTATATGGATTCAATAAAATTTGTTCAATGTAAACAATATATGCAATGTTCAAATTGTAATAGGAAAGGACACACGAAAGACAAGTGTTGAGATCTACGTCCATGTCGTATTTGTGGATTAAAGAGTCATTGTGAAAAGACATGTTGGAACAAAGAGTATAAAAAGAATTCTATAAAGAAATGCTTCAAAATGGACATTGAATGGAGTTACGGATCAAGTTGTAAAAATATCATAGGTAAGATTAAAGGTTTGTTTAGATACAAATGTTTGAGTGTGAATAATAATCAAAACCTATCAAAGTGTGAACCCTCAAGAAGGATCGCAAATGGTTCATACAAATAAAAATCATCATATACCAAGACATCCATGAAAAGTGAGACTTCATAAAAGAAAAACTTAAAGATTATTTTTTTTCCATTAGTGAAATGTTTTTTTGCTAAGTTTATTGAAGGGTTTTTGGTAATCCAAAACCATTTGTTTAGGTAAAAACCTCAAATTTTATTGAAGATTTTATTGTAATCCAAAACCATTTGTTTAGGTGAAAAAACCTAAAAGTTTATTGAAGGATTTGTGTTAAGCCAAAACAACTTGTAAAAATTTTGAAGAGTTTGTGGTAAGACAAAGCCACTTGTTTGGGTGAAAATCCTTAAAGTAGAGTAGTTGCACTAATTGTGGGAAATCCCAAAAGGTTAAGAGTGAACCAATCGAAAACTCAAAAGAATAATAACAAGAGGAATGAATTTTGCATAGTGATAGTGATAAGTGAAACTAAAAAAATAATTATGTTGTAAATGGGTACCTCAAAAGGCTTAATGATGAGACATATTCTGTTCAAATTTTTTATTGTAATTTCACCCATTGAAAGATTCTTTAGTGGTAGAAATTAAGGGAGAGTGTTGAATAATTAGTACCCATGTAATCAAACAGTGATAAAAGAACATTCAATCTATTGCTAGTTTGTACCATTTTCTACTAAATAAGTGAATAAACTATCAATGCTATCTAACAGTCCTCTTTGTACCATCTCCCTTTGCCCACATAGGAGATAACTCTAAACGGTTCTTCTTAGTATTTGATTGCTGAATGTGCTCTATAAATAGAGGCTTAAAACAATGGATGTATTGTATCAAAGATTTTATAGATCAATAAAATTTGTCTTACTTTCTTAGTTTATTCATTTTTTCTATTGTTTTACATATCTAATTTTCAGCAAGAAGAAAGCTATGCTGGTATGTCAAGGAAGAAATTCTATGGTATCTTATTGGAAAACCCATCAAAGTAGAATAAATCTTTTTTTTTAAATCAAAAGTAGGAAAACCACTAAAATATAAATATAAATGATAAATATCCTAGTTCAAAGGCAAAATTGGGAAAGAAACAAGAAGAAAACCCAATATCCTTGCCATACTATAACAAGAAGAGAAAGAGAAGAAAGATGAAGAAGTTGAACACCCATCAGCATGTTGCAAAAGAGTTGGAAGAAGAGGTCAGTACTTACAGTTTGAATAAACAATTCTAGAAGATAATAAATTTTTCAATTTAGGGAACAAGTTTGACATCTGGTCTACTAATTTTTTTTTGATAAAGTTGCCATCACAACCAAGGTTTGATAAACAATCAGCCACCTTGTTACCTTCTCTAAGCATGTAAATGATGCATATATCCTAAAAATAATGAAGTAATTGCCAAATCTTATTCATAATATATCGAAGCTACCAATTGTGAATTTTCTTGGTCGTACATGCATTAATTACCACAAGAGAATCCCCTTCAATCTAGATTTTAGAAAAACCAATCTTCTTTGCCAAAACCAAACTGTGAAGAAGTGCATGTGCCTTTGCCATGTTGTTTGTGCCAGGATTGATGAGAGCAGCCTTAACTAACAATTGCTTGCCTAACCAATCTCTGATAAAAATGCCAATCCTAGAAATACTAGGATTACCTCTTGATGCTCCACCAAATTTGATTTTAACAAAATCTCGGAAAGGGGGGATGCCATTTAGTAATGGACCTGTCTTTAGCATGACTAGATTTTGAATTTGGAGCTAAACCATCTAGTAGATTTATGTATTTCCATACTTTTAAAGTCATTTTGTCCCAATGAGAAAAATAATGATTGCATTGATGTTTGATAAATTAGAGTTAGCTATCTCCGATATAGAGACTTCCAACTTATCAAAAACTTGATCAATAGAAGAGACATCTTTCTTGAAAATTCTTTTATTTCGTTCCCACCATATCACCCAAACAACTGAAGAAGGTATACATTTCCAAAGGAAAGAGAAAGTGGACCTGAGGAGAACAACATGGCCTAGGATTCAAAAAATCCAAAATATTATTTGGTAAGGGCATGGACACATTAAGTTTCTTGATAATAAACAACTAGCAGGAGAAAGAAAATTTGTAATTGATAAATAAATGGTCCACTAATTCTAACTCTTCCTCACATAAGACACAATTAAAGGGATTTGCAATGCCAAACTTAGAAAGTCTCTCACTTGTTAGAATCTTCTTCCTGAGAGCTAGCCAAGAGAAGCAACCTGCTTTAGGGAGGATAGTGGGGTTCCAATAGAAAAAAGATACTCTACTCTTACTATTGTTATTTTCAATCTGTTGAAGAGCCCTATAACCTTCTTTAATTGAGTACTTGCCATCCTTAGATGGAACCTGAATTAGATTGTCCTCAAAGTTTGATAAGAATACAGACCATTGTTGAAAAATATTTGTGAGAAAAGAGGACTAGATATCATTGAGAGGCGATGAAGAAGGGTCCTTCGAAATTACTTTCCAAGAGAATATTTCCATAACCAAAATATAGTTGAGCAAGTTAGAGCCCCAATAGCTAGTCCAGATGACAATGATGTTTCATATTGATCCAAGTGGGAGAGTGGAGGGAGGCCATTCCAACAGTCAGACCAAAATTTGACACTACAAGCATTGTTCACTTCCCAAGATATGTACTTGGTAACAAGGTCTCTAAAATTAATCATGAAGTTCCATATTGCTAATCCCTTAAGAGGGTCAAGAATGGAGAAGATTCGTAAGGACACTTGTCATCCAAATATTTTTCCTACAATATTTCACACCATATAGAGCCAGGCTTAGTGTACATTTGCTAGACAAGCTTTCCCCCAAAAGCTTTCATTCTGTGGACAAGGTTGTGCAAACGAGCTCCCCCATGCAATTTCTTTTGGCCATGTTTTGGAGGGAGATGAAAAGAATCTTCTTATTTTTTGTCATATTGCTAACCCAAAGAAAATCATGAGTAATTTTCTCAATTTGGTGGATGATTGCTACAGGAGCTTTGAGGACCAACATATAGTAGTTGGGAATTGCAGATAGAACATATTTAATAAGAAAAAATTTCCCAGAAAAAGACAACCACCTAACCTTCTAAGCTAAGGTCCTAATTTTAATTTTTTTTATTGCAATAGACCAATAATAATCTTTTTTGGCCCCCATAAAGAAGGGAATCCCTAGGCAAGTAGAGAGGATTTTGTCAACTGAGAAACCCAAAATCTTAACAATCTTATTTGAAATGAATGATTTGGTGTTGAAGAAAAGGATAGTTGATTTATTTTCATTGATCTCTTGGCCAAAAGTTGAAGTATACAACTCCAAGGATAGCTTGATTTTCTTAGCTTCTATGACAGATGATTTACCAAATAAAAGAATATCATCTACAAAAAAGGAGTGGGTTACTAAGAACGAAGTACCTAAGATGTGAGCCCCATGCTAGAGACCATTTTCAAACTCTCTCAAAATGCTCCTACTAAATGCATCTGCTATAATAATAAGGAGGAAATGAGATAATGGTCACCCTGCCTAACCCCTTGAGTACAAGAGAAAAATCCTACTAGAAGTCTGTTGATAAGCACCAAAAACCAAGCATTTGAGACACAAGCTTTGATCCATTTGCACCATTTTTTTGCAAATCCAAATTTGGAGAGAACTTTGAACATAAAATATAAGAACACCCTATCATAGGACTTCATCATATCCAATTTAATGACAAAATTAGATTGTTGGTTTGACTGAATGGAATGAATAAGCTCATGGGCAACTAAGACCCCTTCCATTGTATCTTTTCCCAGAATGAAACCTCTTTGTTCATGAAAAGTAGTTAAGGGAATAAGATGTTGAAGCCTTAAGTAAATAGCTTTTGTGATAATCATGCAAAACATGTTTCATAGGGAAATGATTCTAAAGTCTACAAATGTAATTTGAGCTGCAACTTTTGGGATGAGAGAAATGTTTGTAGCATTAAAAAAATTTAGCATAGAACCATTTCTTTTGGATTCTTCCATGGAAGGTAGGAGGTCAACACACATGACATCCCAACATCTTTGAAAAAATAAGGCTGTAAAACCATCAAGCCCTGGAGCTTTGTTTGGAGGAAAAGAGAAAACCACTTTACATATTTCCTCAAGAGTAAATGGAGATAGGAATAGTTTTTTGTCACTAGTTGAAACTAATCTTGTAATGCATGCAAGGAGATGATCAACTACAATATCTGAGTTAGAGTCTAAATTTGGGGGAGTAAGAATTTTTTTGAAGAATTTAACTCCTTCCTTTTGTCTACCATGTGCATCTTCAATAAGACAACTAGAATCAAAACATCTTATGGAAGAAATAACAGAAGTAGCCATTTTATGTTTTATTGAAACATTAAAGAATTTAGTGTTTCTATCACCTTCCTTGAGCCACAACTCTCTTGATTTCTATCTCTAGTATACATCTTCCTAATTGCAAAGCTCATTCCACTCAACTTGTAGAGATTTTTTCTTATCCAATGTGGCTAAATAAAAACCATGTTGGATGATGTGTTGGTTAATGTCATCAAGTAGCTTACAAATCATCAATTTTTTCTTTAAGATTTTTTTGAAAACCTTGCCATTCCAATCCTTATGTTGGAGCTTAATGAATTTAAGCTTCTATGAAAATTGGAACATTTTAGTTCCTCTACAAAATGGAGCAGAAATCCACTAGTGTTGTTGTTCAGTAAGGGCTCGAAGCATGGGTGTCTAAACCACATACTCTCAAACTTAAAGGAGGAACCAAATGCATGGTACTGAGGAGAGACTTTCCACTCAACATTCAAGAGAAAAGAAAAGTGACCAGATTTAGATACTAGTAAAATTTTATAATTGAAAGAGACATGAAGGAGTTTCTAGCTCTGAGGTATGAAGAACTTGTCAAGCCTCTCAGAGATTTACAAAAATCTAGCTTGCTTGTTTGTCCATGTGAAAGATCCATTTTGTGGGATATCATCTAAAAATTGGTTGTTTATTGTAAAATTAAGAAAGTCTTGAATAGTTCTTGGATGAGGAGAAATACCTCCCTTCTTATCATCATCGGACAGAATTATCGTAAAGTCCCCACCAACTATGAATCGTTGATCTTCATCATGATGAGTAATTTGGGATGACTTTGTCCACGGGTTTCTCTTATCCAAGATGGAAGATGGGACATAAACATTTATTAACAAGAATATGAGATCGAAATACACTATCTTCACTAATTTCTTATTATGATCCTACCTAATCAAAAAGTCACAAACAGTCTTAGGATTCTAGAGAGTAAGGAGACCTCTAGAAGAACCTATACCTTGCATATGCAGAGACTTCCAAGCTGACCATTTCTTAATTTTTTTAGCATACATGTCACTAGAAATTTTGATCTCTTGAATAATGTAGATATATGCCTTAATAGAATCAAGTTGTTACTTAATTCTATACCTTTTATCAGAGGCACTTAAGCCTATGATGTTCTAGTGTGGTCTGAATCACTAAAACTATTTCCTCAAGAACCTTAGCACTATTAGGTTTCCATCCCTTAGACTTTGATAGTTTCTTCTCTACCTTCTTTGAAGAAGGTTTTTGTTCTAAGGTGAAGGACTGGGAGTAATTAAAAGAATCTATAGGTAATTATGACTATTTAAAATCATATTCATCTTCTTCAAGAGACATAATGTTCTCTGAATTTTGCAAGTGCAGAAAACAAGAAGGAGCAATATCAATAGAATTAAGTGTTGGAGGGGGTAAATTTATGCCTGATTGACTTTATGGAGAAATTCCTCCTTAAAATGAAGAGCATCAATCCCTACAGGAAACTCTAAGTTGACATATTGAAGAAGAGGAATAGGAGGATGGCATGGGATTGAATATGAATCTTACACTTGGTCAATACTATACTCAATCTGATTAAAACTAGTCTTCTCCAAGGATTCATTAGAGTAACTTAAAATTGTTGTTGAGATAATGGGTGTTGCACACATTGCATAATATTGTTATTTTATTATTATATTTTATTATGTATTGTTGTGCCTAGATGGACGTGCAACATGTAAAGATTCTCGTGGAATATTCTTGATGAGTTGTATTGTAACATTGTGAAAATATTTCATGTAATTATTTAATATTGGGGAAAAGAATTAAATGCCCAATATTAAATGTGGGGTCAGTGGGTTAGGTAGCACATGGTTTTAGCACATGGTTTATGTAATACCACTTAGTGGTTTTGTGGGACTTGCTACTATATAAGCAGCCACAAGGGTAGTTGTTGTAGAGTAAGAGAGAGTGACAAGGAGAAGACAAAAGGCAATTGTTTCTTCAACTATGGATGAACTCAAGCATACTTCACTCTATGATGGAAAAATTTCATTAGTCAAAATAAATCCTTCTACTGCAATTTCATTAATCATGGAAATGGCAATAGTAACAAGCTAGTCATCTGCTATAATTTGAAGACTCTTGTCTAAAAGCTTATGCCTTTTTTTTGGGATTTAATCAATCAATGCAAAATCAACTAATTTATCTTGAAAGATGAGATCATGCACTACAAAATCTCTATTCTCCAGATGAAAGAAATGGTATCGACACTGAAAGAGAAAGATTCTGTATTGAAGAATCTGAGTAAAGATGAGAGATAGTATAATAAAGACTCCAGAGAAATTTATGAATCGTCAAGAAGTATTTAGAAATGATTTCAGCCAACTTAGTTTGTATATGGTAGTCATCAAACTTAGAGAAAATTCCTGATATTGATGGGGGCTCAACTACAAGGAGTCATGATTGTCTTGAATATTTTGTTCTCAAACTGAGCACTTGCACAGATCAGATATGTGGTCCTCACATATTGAAACTTGCATCATTTCCATTGGATGATAGTGGGAGTTAAGATTCCCAAGCTAATGCTGAAATCTGTGAACTATACTTTCATCTTGAATGAAAAATTGTTGTGACCAAGAGCCCCATTTTGATCTAATGACAATAGCCTTTGAAATAGGCTTGGATATTTCTTTAAGGATAAAAACTCTAGATTCCTGATGAAGAAGTTCAAATGTAATAAAATCATATCTGACAAAAATACCCAACTAATTTGCCATGATTTCAAGAATTTATGGATCTATTTACTCCAAAGGAAATGAGGGAAAGACAATCCAAATTGAGAAATAATGACATAGATTGTCTATTGATTTGAAATTTGGCCTTCAGTGCAAAGTACACAGACTGATACCACTACAAAAATAAATTGGAATCAAATATTGCAACAAAGAAATTTGATGTAGAATCAACAGGGATGATTTCTTTTGAACCAAACTATTTGTCTTTAGCCCATCTTGAAATAATCTTAGATTACAAAGAAGAATTTGCAAACTTACCAATTAAAGTTGTTTGGTGAAGAAGTACGATGTTTGAGTCGATAAAGTGTTCTAGAAGAGTGATAGAAGGTATCTACTCCTTTTGTGGATCCTGTAATAGATCATTTCCTTTATCCATTTGCATATTTTTTCCCTCTAGACAATTTTTGGCATGCTCTGTGTAAAGGGGATAATTCCATCCTAAAAGCCTTGAAAGAGGTTGGAAGCCCTATTTGATCTGTTCATCAACATTTGGGCTTGTGGAAGACTATACTCACGTTGCTTGTTGACATCTAACACTGGATGAGTTGGCTTGAGGGGTAGGCCTATGCAATCTTCTGGCAAGAGTGGTAGGATTTGAAGATTCTCCCCTTTTAGTAGTGCATATACATGGATCATGACAAGTGGCATGTTCTAGGAAGGAGTATTTACCAACATGTGGTTGTTTCCCAAGAATGCCTAGAGCATTGAACGGGGTAGGAATGAATTTATGCTTAGTTCTAGCTTTTTGAACTATTGGTGTACTAGCAAAGATGCTAAGTGGTGAAAAAGAATCAGATCTGTGATCAAATTTTGAATCATCCTGGGTATGTGCAGGATCATGGTGTACCAAACTATGGCTTTAAGTGGCAGTGAAAAACTAGCAAATCAGGTTTATGTCAACTTGACACATAATTTTTAAGTGGTTATGGACTTTATATCAAAAAGTTGTAAGAAAATAATCTGTAAGAAATTGAATGTAGTTTCTAAACTACCAGGCCTTATCAGGAGAAAAAAATAATTAATTGGTCAAAAGTTTGAATTTTAGTGCATTACTAAGAAAATTCCAAGGAAAAAATAAAAAGTAGGTGTATGTCTGACAACCTTAATCAAAATCAAATCATAATATTTTTTTAATATAATTATAGATATGAAAAGTAGACTCATGCCCAGATATGACGCATATTTTTTGGTATTTTAATTCCAAATAAATAATTAACTATGAATTTTCTACCAAAACTTTTTTGAAAAAAAAAAAAAGTCCCGTGTCTGACCACCCTAACTAATAGAAAATTATACCAAATTTAAATTATTATTTTTTCTTATACTAGCCAAAGTATAGAATGTGACACAACTTTTAGATTTAAAAAATATTATATCATTTGAAAGTTATAGCTATTTTTCAATCAGTGTGTCAATCAGCACTTTAAAATTATCTTCATTGATAATTAACTAATAAATACTTATCGAACTCAGAATTTGACAAAAATTATATTTATGGAATCTAGAGATCGATATTAAAAAAAAAAATTGTTTTATTCAATTTCGATCAAAATAACATTGTCAGACGGCTACCCGAAGTCTGAGTATCACTAAAAACCTCTTCAAACACGTCTTTTGGGTTGACTAGGTAGGCTTGGTATTTACCAAGCCTAATCAGATATCCGATTTGAAATCAGATATCCGATATGTTGAGGTGAGAAAATTTAAAATCTCAACCCATTTTGGAGGGAAAATTGGGTTTAAACGTCACAACTTATTATTTCTAAATTATTTCACTTAGATTACTATGTAAAGATGTATTTTAATATATTATATATATATAATAACGTAATGTAAAGATATAAGATATAATCTAACAATATATATTAATATATTATGTTAATCTTATTACAATCTATAAATATAATTTATATTATTATTATTTTTACTAAATATAATAATGTAATTTTGTTAGCCACATTTATAGTCGCCAATTCACTTTCGGTTTTAATTTTTCTCTCAAGCGCATCCACTTTCACTATTGCATGAGAAACTTAACGCCCTTGAAGTGCCCAGCCAAAGCCTTAAACCCACACGGTCAGCCCTTTTTCCCCCATTCTAAACCACTTTGAACCACTTTGAACCTTAGTTCAAAATAGTTCAAAGTAGTTCAAAGTGGTTCGATGCGATTTTTATTACTAACGCTTTCTTTGTGTAGGTAATGTATCTCACTTGGTGGTTTGTTCTTCTGAAGCACTTTGAACCACTTTGAACCTCGGTTCAAAGTAGTTCAAGACTTATGTAATGATCACTTTCAAGTGTGGAAAGACAGTGCGCCACCTTTTACTCGTGATCTTGTCAGATGAGTGTGGTCTAAAAGACAGTCCTATTTCCAAGAAATATAATCATTGTAAATCATGTTGAAGATCTTCAAGTCGTCAAAAGGACTCAATTTGATTAATGTTGAAGTGTCCAAAAAAGGAAACAATTTAATGTCGAGCTCATGCAAAGGGTTTTCAAGCATGCGAAAGCTGGCGGAGGTGATGTCGAAGTAGTGGGTAATTATTATCCCGTACCCTCGCATGAAGTTACTGCTTTCCTTTAAAACTCATGTAATTTCCTCCAAAGTCTATTATCACGAGAGAAGCTGGTATAGACGGGGAGCTGTTAAGGAAATAGGAGAGATTTTTTGGGTTTTCGGCAAAGAACAGGTGAGAATTTGACAATCCTGTTTGCTCTGCAACTATATTCATTTCCAGATTTGTTTGTTTAGTCTTTGCATTTTTTTAGATTATCATGAGGACAGTCTTGCATTTCCTGGGTAACACTTCTGGTTTGGAATGCAAGAGACCAGTTATATGTGACACTGATCTACGAGGGGTAAAGATAGAAAGCTTGCAGACCAAGTTTTTAGAATATTCTAATTAAAATAATGGGTGCATGGAAGTGTTAACCAGTGGGTTAATAGAGGCCGCAGCGTTCCCCCCATCATTTGTAAGCCCTAAACTTTTGCAGTTGTGTATAGATCACTATGATGTGAGGAGAAAAAGTATTCTGAGTGAAGATGGCACCCCTATTCTTTCCATTTCGAGAGAAATTGTTGCCTCAGTCCTGCGTCTAACGACTAATACTTTTGCAGTGTTTTCACCTACCCAAGCCTTGGCTGAATACTGGGCAAATCCTAGTACATTTCGAAATACCTTAGCCAGGAAATGGAATGAAGTCAATTATGGGGGTGGGTCTAGGCTGCCAAAAGTTATTAAAAAAGATCACATGCAACCTCACATTGGTGACTTGGTCGTAATGTTGCATCGTGTGAAAGGTTCAGCAGATGTTTCTCTCTTTGAGGAATGGATGTTTAGATATATAGAAATTGTTTTCAAGGGTGAGCAATGGAGGGACTGGGCAGAAATCATTGCTACCTCTCTGAGGATGCAATTGATGCATGCCAAAGAGTTCTGTGAAGATTTCTACATGGCATCCTATCTGACCTATTCTATTGCATGTACTTGCGACCTCACCCCTTTGCCTCATGGTACTTGGAATGAAGAAATGTGTGTGTTTCAGTATTGCCCTCTATTGCAAAGAGATAATGTCTTAGAAGATTTCTGCAAGGTTCATGATGTGCTTCTGGATAATGTCCATATGTCTTTGAAAAAGACGAAAATGCCAAGGCTGTCTACAGAAGCTCAAAAGTTAGTACTACAATATGGGAGCTTCTATATACAATTTCCCAGGTTCACATACTTAAGAGTTGGAGGTTTTCAAGATGAACCTGTGAAGTTACCTAGGTACACCCTAGATTGTTTCATTTTGGTTGAATTGTGTAGACAGCTCTTTTCTGTTGTGAAAGACAATCTGCCAAAATAGAACTGGAGGTTACTTTTTCCCATTGAATTGAGTTCATTCATTTGCAACAGCATGGATAATGCTTCCATCATTGGGAGCAATTTACTAGGGTTCAATTTTGGCTTCTATCACGGAAGGAGGGATTCTGATAGTAAAGGCTATGCAACTGAGACTCTTGGCCTAGAAATGCATCCTCCAACTGTTTCATATTTAGAAGATATTTGGGAAGATTGAAGAAATGAAGAAGAAGTGCTGCAGAAAGATCATACTAGGCTGTCCCTTCAACAAATTAAAGCTTTCAATTTGAAGTTCAATGTAGAAGGGATAATGGATGATGGCCTAAATTTGATTGAACCTAGCTAGAAAAAGTCAGACAAAGCAAGGTTCTTGACAGTAGACTGGTTCAAATAAGAGGAAGATGACATTAATAGAAGAATCGGATTCATCCTTACCTATATGGATGATTGGTTGCAGCTGAGAGCTCACAGGAGTATCAGAGAGCCTCCTGTTGAAGTAACTTCTTCTCTTGAATTTTTTCAGTCTGACATTTCCTCTCCCCCTGTTGTAGGTGACACAGTCATTCAAACAAAGAAGGAAAAATCTCATCTCCAGCCACAAAAAATGGCCCCCAGGACAAGATCTCGCTCCAAATCCAAAATGGCATCTCAAGGCCAAGACTCGGGTGAAGGACTGGAGCCATCTAATAGTGGAGACGTAGATGTCCAATTTAAAGAAGCTCCCAAGACAGACCAGCTCAGATTCCTAACTTCGGTCAGGGATTCGCAATTGAGGCCAGAAAGCCCTACCATCCCCTCCTGGCTCTCAAATTCTATCAACAAGAAAAGAAGCCTACAACCTGTGATTACGCCAGTTAAGGACATTGTCACAAGATATGCGGCAAAAGGTTCAAAGGCCAAGAAAATGAAAATAGACGTCCAGTTGGTAAAGGACCCCCAAACCGGGAAGATAACTACGGAGGTGGCCACTTATACACAGAAGCAAGATTCTACAAAAATTGATGAGGAAGGGCTAAAGGTTACTTCCATTGACTTGGGGACTATAAACAGGAGCACTGGCAACAACATTTTCAAGTTTTCTACCGATCATATGCTCACACAATTAGAAAAGGACAGCAAAGAAAAGAAGGTGCTAAAAGCTATGGTGACTTCCATGGCCGAGTACATTGATTCCTTAGTAAATCTTGGAGTCATGCTAATCATCTAGTTGCCGCAACCCTTCGACCCCAACTCTGTAAAAAGCCAGCTGCTGACAAGACAGGTGCAAAGGGGGAAGCTCTTGATGGAGGCCATGGGAGTCTAGGTAAACAACATAATTCAAGAAGGTAACAAATTTATTTTAGAATTTACAAATGTCTACGCAGAAGGAGAAGCACTGTTAGGGGAAATTCAAACATTAGTACCCATGTGGGAAACAGAGTTATCACGATGCCAAGCCCTGGTTTCCTAGGTGACAGAGATAGAAAGCTTCGGCATCCTTAAGTTCCTAGGTGAAAACTCTATGAAAATCATAGACCAATGCATGCTATTCATCTTGAAGAATAACATGAACTAGAAGGAAACAGTCTACAGGGAAGCAATTAAAGAAATCCAGAGCATTGAAAATAGGATTACTAACGCGCACGAGGAACTTATTAAGGACATGAAGATAGTAAACTCAACAGGCATCCTGCAGTTTGATGAGAGAAACATGGACGCAGAGGTGCTAACGAAGAGCTTCACTGAAGTGGCAGAGATGATCAGGGACAGCGAACAATCCAAGGCCGAAGATTTCTCCATGCTGGCGAGTGTTGAGGCCATGTTGCACTTTAATCAGAACCTGATGCCACAACAGAGCTTGAAGATGAAAGAATACAGGTTGCAGAAAGATCCGTGTCGGGCCTGGCTTTTAAGCTTGAAAATCCCCCACCCTGCCGCAACTCAAGAATTGGTGGCCACGTTTCGTACCTGGAAATTAGTGTGGCAGACGGTTGGAGAAGAAGAGGAGGAAGCAAGTGAAGGCACGAGAGTTTAAAGGAATAGCTAGGTGTCTTTCTTTTTATTTTTTATAACTGTTTCTTGTTTTTAATCGAAAGAGCTGGACTTTAATGGAGGCTCTTTTCGGGATTTCAAACTATAAATGCTGGAACATTAAACCTTTTTTATTTTCAAGTAATAGTATCTTTAGCAATAGATAATTAAGTTTCTTTTAGTAGCAGATAGTGTTTTAAAAAAAAAAATAGAAAGCTGAGATAATATATGCATCTTTGAGCTTTCAGAAGACTTTGAGCATGAAAGTTATGGTATTCATATATTAAAGATTTGGGGTTTACGCTTTGAGACTTTGTGTTGGAGGCATTATGTTATCATTACTTTGTGAGTGAAAACTGTGAATCTTGAATTCTTAGCTGTTGTTCTTTTTATGTAAGTTGATTGAGAATTAGTTTAGTTTCAGTATCGTTTTTTCTTGAAAGGTTGCATGTAATGAAGCGAAATCATGCTTTGGAATGAACTCTATTTACATGTTAGTTTTCAATTTCATTATTGTTTCATGATTGACGTTGTTAATCACCTCGTTGTTAAAGAGAAACTAAGAGACCCTTAAGCATTTTCTAATATAAATGCAAAAATAATTTCAATTCATTGTAAATCCAAAAAAGGAGTTGTAGCTTGAGAAAATTCAGAGAAGAAGTTAAAGAGTAGGGTAGAAACTTCTTCAACTGTTGTGAATAGTTGTTTTCCCCCAAGAAATGGGCATAGAGTAAAATTAGTTAATTGTAAAGGTGGGACAATCTCTTCACCAACAAATTTATATATATAAAATACGTATTATATATTATTATATTAATATGTATGTTATTAATATATATATATATAATAACTTAATATATTAAATATAAATATATAATATGTATTATATATATGATTATATTAATATGTATGTTATTAATATATATATATATATATATATATATATATATATATATATATATATAATAACATAATATTTTCATTAAATATAATAAAGTAATACATATATATATGTCATTAATCTATATATAATAATGTAATCTGTTAATTAAATATAATAATGTAATATATATATATATATGTATGTATGTTATTAATAGATATGTATATTATTCATATATACGAGTCAAAGGGGGTCATAGGTCAACCATTGACCCCTTTTGACGCATTAAATGACAACATATGTCCTTAGGGGTCCTAAGAGCCCTAGGGACATATTACAATGGTTAGTATGGGTCAAAGGGGGTCATAAGGTAACCTATGACCCCTTTTGATCGATTAAAAGATGATATATGTCCCTACGGGTCCTAAGAC
Source organism: Cupressus sempervirens (assembly GCA_028749045.1). Lineage (NCBI taxonomy): Eukaryota > Viridiplantae > Streptophyta > Pinopsida > Cupressales > Cupressaceae > Cupressus > Cupressus sempervirens. Next base: position 687,028,332 of record CM053784.1, on the reverse strand, counting down.
CCCGAGGGGAATATTTGAATCGTTCATATGGGTGAAAGGGGGTCATAGGGTGACCTATAACCCCCTTTTACCCATTAAACGATGACATATTTCTCTTGAGGTCCTAGGACCCCTAGGGACATATTCGAATGGGTAATATGGTTCAAAGGGGGTCATAGGTCCCTTTGACCCATTAAATGATGACATATGTCCCTAGGGGTTCTAGGACCATTAGGGCGATATTCGAATGGGTAATATGGGTCAAAGGGGGTCATAGGGTGACCTATGACCCTCTTTGACCTATTAAACGACAACATATGTCAGTAGGGGTCCTTTGACCCCTAGGAACATATTCGAATGGGTCATATGGGTGAAAGGCGGTTTTGACCCATATGAATGATTCAAATATGTCGCTAGCGGTCCTAGGACCCCTAGAGACATATTTGAATCATTCATATGGGTCAAGGGGGTCATAGGCGACCTATGACCCCCTTTGACCCATTAAATGATGACATATGTCTCTAGGGGTCCTAGCACCCCTAAGGACATATCCGAATTTTTCATATGGGTCAAAGGGGGTCATAGGGTGACCTATGACCCCCTTTAACCCATTAAACGATGACATATGTCTCTAGGGGTCCTATAAACCCTGGGGAAATATTCGAATCGTTCATATGGGTCAAAAGGGGTCATAGGGTGACCTATGACACCTTTTGACCCATTAAACGATGACATATGTCCCTAGGCATCCTCGGACCCCTAGGGACATTCGAATCGTTCATATGGGTCAAAGGGGGTCATAGGGTGACCTATGGCCCCTTTGAACCATTAAACGATGACATACCACTTTGACCCATATGAATGATTTGAATATGTCCCTAGGGGTCCTAATACCCCTAGGGAAATATTTGAATCGTTCATATGGGTCAAAGGGGGTCATAGGGTGACCTATGACGCCCTTTGACCCATTAAACGACGACATATGTCCTTAGGGGTCCTAGGACCCCTAAGGACATATTCGAATCGTTCATATGGGTCAAAAGGGATCATAGGGTGCCCTATGATCCCCTTTGACCCATTAAACGATGACATATGTCCCTAAAGGTCCTAAGGACATATTCGAATGGGCCATATGGGTCAAAGTGGGTCATAGGGTGTCTTATGACACCTTTTGACCTATTAAACGATGACATATGTCCCTAGGGGTCCCAAGACCCATAAGGACATATTTGAAACGTTCATATGGGTCAAAGGGGGTCATATGTCTTTGAAAAAGATGAAAATGCCAAGGCTCTCCACAAAAGCTCAAAATTTAGTACTGTAATATGGGAGCTTCTATATACAATTTCCCAGGTTCACATACTTAAGAGTTGGAGGTTTTGAAGAAGAACCTATGAAGTTACCTAGGTACGCCCTGGATTGTTTCATTTTGGCCGAATTGTGCAGACAGCTCTTTTCTGTTGTGAAAGACAATCTACCAAAATAGAACTGGAGGTTACTTTTTCCCATTGAATTGAGTTTATTTGTCTGCAGCAGCATGGATAATGCTTCCATCATTTGGAACAATTTACTAGGGTTCAATTTTGGGTTCTATCGTGGAAGGAGGGATTTTGATAGTAAAGGCTACGCAACTGAGACTCTTTTCCTAGAAATGCGTCCTCCGACTGTTTCATATTTAGAAGATATTTGGGAAGATTGCAGAAATGAAGAAGAAGTGCTGCAGAAAGATCATACCAGGCTGACCCTTCAAAAAATTAAAGCTTTCAAATTGAATTTCAATGTAGAAGGGATAATGGATGATGGCCTAAATCTGATTGAACCTCGCTGGAAAAAGTCAGACGAAGCAAGGTTCTTGATAGTAGACTAGTTCAAAGAAGAGGAAGATGACATTAATAGAAGAATCGGATTCATCCTTACCTATATGGATGATTGGTTGCAGCTGAGAGCTCACAGGAGTATCAGAGAGCCTCCTGTTGAAGTAACTTCTTCTCTTGAATTTTTTAAGTCTGACATTTCCTCTCCCCCTGTTGCAGGTGACACAATCATTCAAACAAAGAAGGAAAAATCTCATCTCCAGCCACAAACAACGACCCCCAGGTCAAGATCTCGCTCCAAATCTGAAACTCTAGAACAAGTCGAGGACCGAAAGACCAAAATGGCATCTCAAGGTCCAGACTCGGGTGAAGGATTGGAGCCATCTGATAGTGGAAACGAAGATGTCCAATTTAAAGAAGCCCCCAAGATAGACCAGCTCAGATTCCTGACTCTGATTAGGGATACGCAATTGAGGCCAGAAAGCCCTGCCATCCCCTCTTGGCTCTCAAATTAAATCAACAAGAAAAGAAGCCTACAACCTGTGATTATGCTAGTTAAGGACATTGTCACAAGATATGCGGCAAAAGGTTCAAAGGCCAAGAAAATGAAAATAGACGCCCAGTTGGTAAAGAACCCCCAAATTGGGAAGATAACTGCGAAGGTGGCCACTTATACACAGAAGCAAGATTCCATAGAAATAGATGAGGAAGGAATGAAGGTTACTTCCATTGACCTAGGGACTATAAACAGGAGCACTGGCAACAAATTTTTCAAGTTTTCTACCGATCATATGCTCACACAATCAAAAAAGGACAACAGAGAAAAGAAGGAGCTGAAAGCTATGGTGACTTCCATGGCCGAGTACATCGATTCCTTGGTAAATCTTGGAGTCACGCCAATCATCCAGTTGCTGCAATCCTTTGACCCCAACTCTGCAGAAAGCTAGCTATGTACAAGACAGGTGCAAAGGGGGAAGTTCTTGATGGAGGCCATGGGAGTCTGGGTAAACAACATAATTCAGGAAGGTAACAAATTTATTTTAGAATTTACAAATGTCTACGCAGAAGGAGAAGCACTGTCAGGGGAAATTCAAACGTAAGTACCCGTGTGGGAAATAGAGTTATCATGATGCCAATTCCTGGTTTCCCATGTGACAGAGATAGAAAGCTTTGGCATCCTTAAGTTCCTGGGTGAAAACCCTATGAAAACCATAGACCAATGCATGCTATTCATCTTCAAGAATAACATGAACTGGAAGAAAACGGTCTACAGGGAAGCAATTAAAGAAATCCAGAGCATTGAAAGTAGGATTACTAACATGCACGAGGAACTTATTAAGGACATGAAGATAGTAAACCCAACGGGCATCCTGCAGTTTGATGAGAGAAAGATGGACGCAGAGGTGCTAATGAAGAGCTTCACCAAAGTGGCAGAGCAGATCAGGGACAGTGAACACCCCAAGGCCAAAGATTTCTCCACGCTGACGAGTGTTGAGGCCATGCTGCACTTTAACTGGAACCTGATGCCATGACAGAGCTTGAAGATGAAAGAATACAGGTGGCAAAATGATGTGTGTCAAGCCTGGCTTTTAAGCCTGAAAGACCCCCACCCTGCCACAACTCAAGAATTGGTGGCTACGTTTCATAGCTGGAAATTAGTGCGGCAGACGGTCGGAGAAGAAGAGGAGGAAACAAGTCAAGGTGCAAGAGTTTAAAGGAATAGCTAGGCATCTTTCTTTTTAGTTTTTATAATTGTTTCTTATTTTTAACCGAAAGAGTTGGGCTTTAATGGAGGCTCTTTTCAAGATTTCAAACTATAAATGCTGGGGCATTAAACCTTTTTAATTTTCAAGTAATAGTATCTTTAGCAATAGATAGTTAAGTTTCTTTTAGTAGCAGATAGTGTTTTAAAAAAAAAAAATATCAAGCTGAGATAATATATGCATCTTTGAGCTTTCAGAAGACTTTGAGCATGAAAGTTATGGTATTCATATATTAAAGATTTGGGGTTTATGCTTTGAGACTTTGTGTTCGAGGCACTATGTTATCATTACTTTGTGAGTGAAAACTGTGAATCTCGAACTCTTAGCTGTTGTTCTTTTTATGTAAGTTGATTGAGAATTAGTTTAGTTTCAGTATCATTTTTGCTTGAAAGGTTGCATGTAATGAAGCGAAATCATGCTTTGAAATGAACTCTATTTACATGTTAGTTTTAAATTTCATTATTGTTTCATGATTGATGTTGTTAATCACCTCATTGCCGAAGAGCAACCGAGAGACCCTTAAGCATTTTCTGGTAAAAATGCAAAAATAATTTCAATTCATTGTAAATCTGAAAAGGCAGTTGTACCTTGAGAAAATTCAGAGAAGAAGTTAAAGAGTAGGGTAGAAACTTCTTCAACTATTGTGAATAGTTGTTTTCCCGCAAGAAATGGGCATAGAGTAAAATCAGTTAATTGTAAAGGTGGGACAATCTGTTCACCAACAGATTTTTGGCGACTCTACTGGGGAGAGTCTCATTAAAGAACCTTAAAAACCCTAAGGAGAATTATGTATAAAAATGGTTCTTCCCCATAACGAGGTCTTCCTAGTATTACAACTCAATCTTTGATTCGAAGATACTCAAGAAGACCTGATAGAAGACTTAGCTGCAACCGCTTGGAGATTAAGAAGGAATAGTCCACAATACCAGCAGGTATTAATTGTGTTAGAAAGAGAAGAAGAAAGAGCCAAACTATTGAGAGGAGTACCAGAGGTCCAAGAAGTGGCAGTTGTTTATAGGTTAGCTCAAGCACCAGTAAGGACTTGAACTCACACCCACCATGAGCTGGCTAACCGAAGATACACAAGAGGAGAATCAGAAAAAGGGATTCTTGATGAAAACTTCGAGCCATTAAAGAACTTGAAATTGCTGCCTGATTTTGATGACCTAAAGAAAAAGATATCAAATCTCAAAGTAGACCTAGTTCGCCTCCAAAACAATCCCCTGTTTTGCCTTTAGTGTAGTCTTTGCTCCCCTTGAATCAGCTTATTCCTGCTATTATTAACGTCTGGCCTCTACAAGCTATACCACCTCCAAACATGGCTGCCATTGAACCATGGGGTCAGAACATAGGACCATTAAACCTAGGAGTCAATCCTGCCCCATTACCCAAAGGAGCCGCTGAAGTATTACCCAAGTTCAGTGGAGATGGCAAGATCTCCACAGAAGACCACCTGAGTGCCTTTCATTCGGCCTGCACCATTATAAGTGTCCCCACACAAGAATTCGTGGAAAGATTATTTGTAAAAACATTGACCGATGCTGCCGTAGACTGGTTTAATCATCTTCCCCATCACTCCATCGCTAGCTAGGATGACATGAAAAATGCCTTCGAAGATAGGTTCAAAACTCTTGAAAATGAAAGTCCCTATTCTTCCAGCTCAGCCAGATGAAAAAGGAAATGCATGAACCTATGAGGGAGTTTGTAGCTAAATTCAACAGACTGGTTCAAAGAATCCCTGCTACTTCTAGGCCTAATGTAGAAAGTCAAAAATCATTTTTCATCAATGCTGTACATCCTGATATAAGTTTCCACTTAATAAAAGATGCATGTGCCACCCTTGCTACGGCGCAAGTGCTTGCTATCCGATTGGAGGATGCGTTTATCAATGCAAGAAAATGGAAAGGAGAAGTTCAAACTCTAGGGACACCTTGCTCTTCAAACTCCACTGATCTTCTATTACAAAAATTGATGAATGATATTGCTATGATGAAGAGACAATAGAATAAAACCCATGGCCCTTTCCCTAACCCCTACTAAGACACACAAAGGCGATCACTACCTCAGAATTCTGGCAAGAACCCCACAACAAGTTCTTCTCCCACAAGACTACAGATCGAAGAAAGGCCCAAACAGACAATGTGCTCTTTCCATATGATGAATGATCATGACGAACATGATTGCCCTAAATGGCTAAATTGTGTACAAATGGCCAAAAATGCTATTGCTGCTAAACAAGCGTCTGAGGAATCAAAGGTTTAGGAGGAAAATCAAGGGGCTTATTTTCTAGAATATGAATTAGACTCTAAGAAAGGGGGTACTGTGTTCATGACCCTACAGAATCTTGCATGCATAGTGATGAATTGGGGACAGGGAAACCAAAAACCTTACTCTGGAGATAATCCAAATGTAACTGCTCCCAAAGGGAAAGACCCTGCACATGATGATCCAAAATCCTTGAAGAAGATGGAGGCAATAGCTGGTAGTTCATCCTTTGATATTGTTGAGTCCTACAAGTCATCCTCTATAACTATCTCCCTTGCTGAATATTTAAGACTCAACCCTAAAGAACTAGACAAGCTGGTTCATTACGTGAAAGGTAGTTCTACCAATAATGTTCAATTCACAAATGATACTTCTAGTGGTCCAAATGATTGCAAGGAACCAATCTTTGTTTCAGAATAGTTCAAGACTAGTGCTACTTATGATGACATATCTATGCACTCTGTTTGAGGAGAAAGAGATGAAAGAAAGCTTGAACCATTCTATATCTCCTTGCTATTAAATGGACAGAAGCTTAGCAACTGCATTATCGATTCCAGGGCTTCAGATAATGTAATGCCCAAAGTCGTCGCTCAAGCCCTAGGCCTCGATTGTAATCCAACCCTTGGTTCTTGCTATTCAATGGATGGAAAACAAGTGCCACTAATAGGACAAGTGAAAGATGCACAAGCTGTTTTACATGCTTGCCCTGAGAAAAGGGTAAAACTCACCATCCTTGTAGCCGACATTCTACCTAGTTACAGGATGCTCCTCAGTAGAACCTTTTGCAAGTATTTGGGGGGAGAAATCAAACTAGATTGGTCGAAGGCATATATCCCCATAGGCAAGAAGCGAGTAAAGTTGGAGCCTGAACCAAAGAACAAATATATAGTGACACCCTCAGATGACCCTAAGGCACAGATATTGTTCCAAGAATGTCAATTTGGGAACTACGTAATCTTGCTGGAGGAAAAATGCGAAGTGAGCAAAGTAACAAACTGCGAAGATATCCTTTGGACCCTTGAATTTGATGGAAGTTGTTCCCATTCCAGATTAGGAGCTGGTGTCATCCTTATTTCACCCGCTGGACAGGTCTTCCCTTTCTCTTTCAAATTGGATTTTCATAACACTAACAACACTGCCAAGTATGAGGCATTGCTTTTGGGGCTACAAGAAACAAAATCTAAAGGAGTGAAACAGCTAAGGGTAAGGGGAGATGCTGAACTTATTATGAAACAGGTGAAGGACCAATTTTCTGTTAGAAGTGATAAGTTGAAGCATTACAAAAATTTAGTATGGGATGAAATTGAATCTTTTGAAGCCTTCTCTATTGAATACATTCCTCGCGTTCAAAATACGAAAGCTGACTCTTTGGTTGTATCGGCATCATTATTACTACCACATCCAGAGTTTAAAAGTGATACTTACAGAATCGAAATGATATACAGACCCAAGGTCTCAGACAACATTAACCACTGGCAAGTTTTCAATGATGACGCTCAGCTGAAAGAATTCCTTGAGTGTGTTGGAGATTTTGCCGAAGTTTTCTTTGAAGGCTCTGAACACATTGGTAAATGGGTCAGAGAAGAGCTCACTAAAACCGGAGAAATTGTTCAGCTAAAAGGAAATAAAATCCCTAAAGGTCCGGTGTCTTTAGAAAATCTTTTTGGTAGAAAGGACGATAGTTCCTTAAAGAAGGAGGTTGATTCTAAAGAGAATAAGGACGGTCATGACAAAGTCAACATTGGGACTAAAGAGAACCCCAGGTTAGTTTCTATTGGAAAAACCTGTTCTGTAGAAGAAAAAAGAAAATTGGTTGAACTTTTGATTTCATGACAAGATGTCTTTGCTTGGGGATATGAAGATCTAAAAAACTTCAGAAATGGTGAGTTTGTTCACCACATACCTTTAAAACCTGGGGCTAGTACTTTCAGGCAGAAACTTTGAAACTATAATCCCAAGGTATCAGAAGCTATTTTCAAAGAAGTGGAGAGAATGCTAAAGGCCCGTATAATATATCCCATACATCATTCAACTTGGGTGGCCAATATTGTCCCTGTAAGAAAGAAAAGCGAAGAAATAAGGATCTGTGTAGACTTCAGAAATTTAAACCAAGCAAGTCTCAAAGATAACTACGCACTGCCCACTAGGATCATGTTCTGCAGACAGTGGCTAGATCTGAAGTAATGTCCATGCTTGATGGATACTCGAGATATAATCAAATCTGTGTTGCGCTAGAGGACCAACATAAAATAGCCTTTATTACCCGTTGGGGCACCTTTGCTTACAACCGGATGCCTTTTGGTTTGATCAATGCAGGAGCCACTTTCGAGAGAGCTATGAACTCTTCTTTCAAGGATTTGAGAGATAGGATTATTGTGATATATTTGGATGACCTAACAATTTACTCTAAGAAGAGGAAATCTCACCTTGAGGATCTAGAAAAAATGCTTGATAGATGCAGGCAACATAAGATATCTCTGAATCCCAAGAAGTCCATATTCTTTGTAGAGGAAGGTAAACTTTTGGGACACATTGTATCACAAGATGGTATAAGGATTGATCCAGAGAGAGTGGAAGCTATACAGAAACTAACTTTTCCCACCAATAGAAGTGACCTGAAATCATTCTTTGGTCAGATAAAATTTTCAAGAAATTTTGTTCCAGAATTCTCTGAGAAGGTAAGGTACATGCTAAATATGATGAGTGAGAAGTGCCCTTTCAAATGGCAACAAGAAGGCAAGAAATCTTTTGAAGACATCAAAATAGCTATCGCAAATGCTCCCATGCTGGTAAGCTCGAGTTTCGAAAATGATTTTATCATTTATTGCTATGCTTCTAAACATTCAATATCGAGTATTCTGACCCAGCCAGATGAACAAGGGAATGAAGCCTCGATTGCTTTTATGAGTATCCCATTAAAGAAGCATGAATTGAATTATACTCAGACTGAAAAAAATGCATTCGTAGTGGTTAAGGCGTTGAAGCAGTTCAGATATTATATTTTGCATTCGCATTCCATTGTGTACGTACCGGAGACTGCAGTCAAGAGTATCTTAACCCAACATGAAGTAGGAATGAATAAGAGGGCTATATGGGTCGCTAAAGTTCAAGAGTTTGACCTAACAATCAAACCTACTTCTCTGGCAAGGGGAAAAAGCTTGTGTAAATTGATGGCCGAAAGTAAAGCTATCTCTTCTGCAAAAACTGAAGAAACCCCTTTTGTTTTGCTGGTCAGTTTGACGGATCCATGGTTTTTCAGATATTGCATATTTCTTAATGTATGGTGAATGCCCTTCCCATATGAATCGTAAAGAGAGGCAAAATCTTAGATTGAAAGCCGAGAAGTATGTGATTTCAGATAGTGTTCTGTATAAAAGGGGGATCGACAGAACTTTCCTAAGGTGTGTAGACGAAGAGCAACAGAAGGCATTGTTGAAGACCTATCACTCTGAAGCCTACGGAGGTCACTTTTCATCCACGGTTACCACTTTCAAGATACTCAAGAATTTTTTTCATTGGCCAGGTGTGTTCAAAGATGCATACAAGTATGTGAAGGGCTGTGAAAAATGCCAACTTTTCACCGGGCATCCTCAGTTAGCGGCACTACCCCTTAGACCTGTGGTCATCGATGAACCTTTCCAGCAATGGGGTATTGACTTTATAGGGCCTCTGAATCCACCATCCAGTGCCGGGCATTGTTACATACTGACAATGACAGACTATTTTACGAAATGGGTGGAAGCAATTCCTACAAAGAAAGCCAATTCACGGGTAGTTTGTGATTTCCTATTGGAGCATCTTTTCACCAGGTTCGGGGTACCTCAGAAAATAGTTTCAGACAATTCCTCTTATTTTTCCTCTGAAGAAATATCTATTTTCTGTTATGAATATGGTGTGTCATTAGCTCATTCATCAGACTATTTCCCACAAGGGAATGGGCAGGCAGAATCTAGCAATAAGAATCTGGTGGCAATAATGAAAAAATTGGTATCTGAAAACTCCAGAGACTGGCATAAAAAGCTCTATGAGGCATTATGGGCAAACTGGATCACACCAAAGAGAGCGATTGGCATGGCTCCCTTTGAACTAGTATATGGAATTGGAGCTCAAGTATCTTTACCACTGGAACTATCTGCCGCGAAGCTGCAATCAGTAATTGAAGATCAGGTTTTTAAATACTCTTTGGAGAGAAGGGTAATGTATCTTCATAAGCTTGAGAATGAAAGAAGTAAATTGGCTGACCACATAATAGAACACCAGCTAAAGGTGAAACGTATCTTTGACAAGCAGGCCAGGCCACGACAATTTCTGAAAGGTGATGAGGTTCTTCCATGGGATAAAAGAAGAGAACCTAAAGGAGCCCATGGAAAATTCAAATCTCTTTGGAAGGGTCCTTTCCTCATTTCAGGAGTAGTCGGTTTGAATACCTTTCAACTGAAATATCCTGATGGGACGGTTTTGCCTTTTACCTATAATGGGCAGGACCTAAAGTTAGTCATCCTTTAGCTCTTGCAGCTCCTTCCCCTTCCCATGTACATAATTCTTTTTGTTGTGCTTCGCCTCTCTTTCTTTTGCTTTGGTTTCGTTGTTTTCTCGTTTCTAAGTTCTCTGTGTATTCTGCATACATAGTCCCTAGTCAGAGCCCCTGTTAGCCACATTTATAGTCGCCAATTCACTTTCGGTTTTAATTTTTCTCTCAAGCATGTCTACTTTCACTGTCGCATGAGAAACTTAATGCCCTTGAAGTTCCTAGCCAAAGCCTTAAAGCTGCACAGTCAGCCCTTTTTCCCCCATTCTGAACCACTTTGAACCTTAGTTCAAAATAGTGCAAAGTAGTTCAGAGCGGTTCAATGCAATTTTTATTACTAACGCTTTCTTTGCACAGGTAATGTATCTCACTCGGTGGTATGTTCTTCTGAAGCACTTTGAAGCAATTTGAACCTCAGTTCAAAGTAGTTCAAGACTTACGTAATGATCACTTTCAAGCATGGAAAGACAGCGCCCCGCCTTTCACTCGTGATCTTGTGAGATGAGCATGGTCTAAAAGAAATTCCTATTTCCAAGGATGATAATCATTGTAAATCGTGTTGAAGATCTTCAAGTCATCAAAAGGACTAAATTTGATTAATGTTGAAGCGTTCAAAAAAGGAAAGAATTTAATGCTGAGCTCATGCAAAGGGTTTTCAAGCATGCGAAAGCTGGCGAAGGTGATGTCGAAGTAGTGGGTAATTATTATCCCGTACCCTCGCACGAAGTTACTGCTTTCCTTTAAAACTCATGTAATTACCTCTAAAGTCTATTATCACACAAGAAGCTGGTATAGACAGGGAGCTGTTAAGAAAATAGGAGAGATTTTTTGGGTTTTCGGCGAAGAACAGGTGAGAATTTGACAATCCTGTTTGCTCTGCAACTATATTCGTTTCCAAATTTGTCTGTTTAGTCTCTGCATTTTTTTAGATTATCATGAGGATGGTCTTGCATTTCCTGGGTAACACTTCCAGTTTGGATTGCAAGAGACCAGTTATATGTGACACTGATCTACGAGGGCTAAAGATAGAAAGCCCGCAGACCAAGTTTTTAGAATATTCTAATGAAAATAATGGGTCCATGAAAGTGTTAACCAGTGGGTTAATAGAGGCCGCAGCATTCCCCCCATCATTTGTAAGCCCTAAAATTTTGTAGTTGTGTATAGATCACTATGATGTGAGGAGGAAAAGTATTCTGAGCGAAGATGGCACCCCTATTCTTTCCATTTCGAGAGAAATTGTTGCCTCAGTCCTGCGTCTAACGACTAATACTTTTGCAGTGTTTTCACCTACCCAAGCCTTGGCTGAATACCGGCCGAATCCTAGTACATTTCGAAATACCTTAGCCAGGAAATGGACTGAAGTCAATTATGGGGGTGGATCTAGGCTGCCAAAAGTTATTAAAAAAGATCACATGCAACCTCACATTGGTGACTTGGTCGTAATGTTGCATCGTGTGAAAGGTTCAGCAGATGTTTCTCTCTTTGAGGAATGGATGTTTAGATATATAGAAATTGTTTTCAAGGGTGAGCAATGGATGGACTGGGCAAAAATCATTGCTACCTCTCTGAGGACGCAATTGATGCGTGCCAAAGAGTTCCGTGAAGATTTCTACATGGCCTCCTATCTGACCTATTCTATTGCATGTACTTGCGACCTCACCCCTTTGCCTCATGGTACTTGGAATGAAGAAATGTGTGTGTTTCAGTATTGCCCTCTATTGCAAAGAGATAATGTCTTAGAAGATTTCTGCAAGGTTCATGATGTGCTTCTGGATAATGTCCATATGTCTTTGAAAAAGACGAAAATGCCAAGGCTCTCTATAGAAGCTCAAAAGTTAGTACTGAAATATGGGAGCTTCTATATACAATTTCCCAGGTTCACATACTTAAGAGTTGGAGGTTTTGAAGAAGAACCTGTGAAGTTACCTAGGTACACCCTGGATTGTTTCATTTTGGTTGAATTGTGCAGACAGCTCTTTTCTGTTGTGAAAGACAATCTGCCAAAATAGAACTGGAGGTTACTTTTTCCCATTGAATTGAGTTCATTCATTTGCAACAGCATGGATAATGCTTCCATCATTGGGAGCAATTTACTAGGGTTCAATTTTGGCTTCTATCATGGAAGGAGGGATTCTGATAGTAAAGGCTATGCAACTGAGACTCTTGGCCTAGAAATGCATCCTCCAACTGTTTCATATTTAGAAGATATTTGGGAAGATTGCAGAAATGAAGAAGAAGTGCTGCAGAAAGATCATACCAGGCTGTCCCTTCAACAAATTAAAGCTTTCAATTTGAAGTTCAATGTAGAAGGGATAATGGATGATGGCCTAAATTTGATTGAACCTAGCTAGAAAAAGTCAGACAAAGCAAGGTTCTTGACAGTAGACTGGTTCAAAGAAGAGGAAGATGACATTAATAGAAGAATCGGATTCATCCTTACCTATATGGATGATTGGTTGCAGCTGAGAGCTCACAGGAGTATCAGAGAGCCTCCTATTGAAGTAACTTCTTCTCTTGAATTTTTTCAGTCTGACATTTTCTCTCCCCCTATTGCAGGTGACATAGTCATTCAAACAAAGAAGGAAAAATCTCATCTCCAGCCACAAAAAATGGCCCCCAGGACAAGATCTCGCTCCAAATCCGAAATGGCATCTCAAGGCCAAGACTCGGGTGAAGGACTGGAGCCATCTGATAGTGGAGACAGAGATGTCCAATTTAAAGAAGCTCCCAAGACAGACCAGCTCAGATTCCTAACTCCGGTCAGGGATTCGCAATTGAGGCCAGAAAGCCCTACCATCAACAAGAAAAGAAGCCTACAACTTGTGATTACGCCAGTTAAGGACATTGTCACAAGATATGCGGCAAAAGGTTCAAAGGCCAAGAAAATGAAAATAGATGCCCAGTTGGTAAAGGACCCCCAAATCGGGAAGATAACTACGAAGGTGGCCACTTATACACAGAAGCAAGATTCTGCAAAAATTGATGAGAAAGGGCTGAAGGTTACTTCCATTAACTTGGGGACTATAAACAGGAGCACTGGCAACAACATTTTCAAGTTTTCTACCGATCATATGCTCACACAATCAGAAAAGGACAGCAAAGAAAAGAAGGTGCTGAAAGCTATGGTGACTTCCATGGCCGAGTACATTGATTCCTTAGTAAATCTTGGAGTCGTGCTAATCATCTAGTTGTGGCAACCCTTTGACCCCAACTCTATAGAAAGCCAGCTGCTGACAAGACAGGTGTAAAGGGGGAAGCTCTTGATGGAGGCCATGGGAGTCTAGGTAAAGAACATAATTCAAGAAGGTAACAAATTTATTTTAGAATTTACAAATGTCTACGCAGAAGGAGAAGCACTATTAGGGGAAATTCAAACGTTAGTACCCATGTGGGAAACAGAGTTATCATGATGCCAAGCCCTGGTTTCCTAGGTCACAGAGATAGAAAGCTTCGGCATCCTTAAGTTCCTAGGTGAAAACTCTATGAAAATCATAGACCAATGTATGCTATTCATCCTGAAGAATAACATGAACTAGAAGGAAACAGTCTACAGGGAAGCAATTAAAGAAATCCAGAGCATTGAAAATAGGATTACTAATGCGCACGAGGAACTTATTAAGGACATGAAGATAGTAAACTCAACAGGCATCCTGCAGTTTGATGAGAGAAACATGGACGCAGAGGTGCTAACGAAGAGCTTCACTGAAGTGGCAGAGATGATCAGGGACAGCGAACACTCCAAGGCCGAAGATTTCTCCATGCTGGCGAGTGTTGAGGCCATGTTGTGCTTTAATCAGAACCTGATGCCACAACAGAGCTTGAAGATGAAAGAATACAGGTGGCAGAAAGATGCGTGTCAGGCCTGGCTTTAAAGCCTAAAAATTGCCCACCCTGCCGCAACTCAAGAATTAGTGGCCACGTTTCGTACCTAGAAATTAGTGTGGCAGACGGTTGGAGAAGAAGAGGAGGAAGCAAGTGAAGGCACGAGAGTTTAAAGGAATAGCTAGGTGTCTTTCTTTTTATTTTTTATAACTGTTTCTTGTTTTTAACCGAAAGAGCTGGACTTTAATGGAGGCTCTTTTTTGGATTTCAAACTATAAATGCTGGAACATTAAACCTTTTTTATTTTCAAGTAATAGTATCTTTAGGAATAGATAATTAAGTTTCTTTTAGTAGCAGATAGTGTTTTAAAAAATAAAATAGAAAGCTAAGATAATATATGCATCTTTGAGCTTTCTGAAGACTTTGAGCATGAAAGTTATGGTATTCATATATTAAAGATTTGGGGTTTATGCTTTGAGACTTTGTGTTCGAGGCATTATGTTATCATTACTTTGTGAGTGAAAACTATGAATCTTGAATTCTTAGCTATTGTTCTTTTTATGTAAGTTGATTGAGAATTAGTTTAGTTTCAGTATCATTTTTTCTTGAAAGGTTGCATGTAATGAAGTGAAATCATGCTTTGGAATGAACTCTATTTACATGTTAGTTTTCAATTTCATTATTGTTTCGTGATTGATGTTGTTAATCACCTCATTGTCAAAGAGCAATTGAGAGACCCTTAAGCATTTTGTAATATAAATGCAAAAATAATTTCAATTCATTGTAAATCCGAGAAGGGAGTTGTACCTTGAGAAAATTCAGAGAAGAAGTTAAAGAGTAGGGTAGAAACTTCTTCAACTGTTGTGAATAGTTGTTTTCCCCCAAGAAATGGGCATAGAGTAAAATTAGTTAATTGTAAAGGTGGGACAATCTCTTCACCAACAAATTTATATATATAAAATACGTATTATATATTATTATATTAATATGTATGTTATTAATATATATATAATAACGTAATATATTAAATATAAATATATAATATGTATTATATATATGATTATATTAATATGTATGTTATTAATATATATATATATATAATAACATAATATTTTCATTAAATATAATAAAGTAATACATATATATATATATATGTCATTAATCTATATATAATAATGTAATCTGTTAATTAAATATAATAATGTAATATATATATATATATATATATATATATATATATATATATATATATATATATATATATATGTATGTATGTTATTAATAGATATGTATATTATTCATATATACGAGTCAAAGGGGGTCATAGGTCAACCATTGACCCCTTTTGATGCATTAAACGACAACATATGTCCTTAGGGGTCCTAAGAGCCCTAGGGACATATTACAATGGTTAGTATGGGTCAAAGGGGGTCATAAGGTAACCTATGACCCCTTTTGATCGATTAAAAGATGATATATGTCCCTACGGGTCCTAAGACCCCGAGGGGAATATTTGAATCGTTCATATGGGTGAAAGGGGGTCATAGGGTGACCTATAACCCCCTTTTACCCATTAAACGATGACATATTTCTCTTGAGGTCCTGGGACCCCTAGGGACATATTCGAATGGGTAATATGGTTCAAAGCGGGTCATAGGTCCCTTTGACCCATTAAATGATGACATGTGTCCCTAGGGGTTCTAGGACCATAAGGGCAATATTCGAATAGGTAATATGGGTCAAAGGGGGTCATAGGGAGACCTATGACCCTCTTTGACCTATTAAACAACAACATATGTCGGTAGGGGTCCTTGGACCCCTAGGAACATATTCGAATGGGTCATATGGGTCAAAGGGGGTTTTGACCCATATGAATGATTCAAATATGTCACTAGCGGTCCTAGGACCCCTAGCGACATATTTGAATCATTCATATGGGTCAAGGGGGTCATAGGCGACCTATGACCCCCTTTGACCCATTAAATGATGACATATGTCTCTAGGGGTCCTAGCACCCCTAAGGACATATCCAAATTTTTCATATGGGTCAAAGGGGGTCATAGGGTGACCTATGACCCCCTTTAACCCATTAAACGATGACATATGTCTCTAGGGGTCCTATAAACCCTGGAGAAATATTTGAATCGTTCATATGGGTCAATCGGGGTCATAGGGTGACCTATGACACCTTTTGACCCATTAAACGATAACATATGTCCCTAGGCATCCTCGGACCCCTAGGGACATTCGAATCGTTCATATGGGTCAAAGGGGGTCATAGGGTGACCTATGGCCCCTTTGAACCATTAAACGATGACATACCACTTTGACCCATATGAATGATTTGAATATGTCCCTAGGGGTCCTAATACCCCTAGGGAAATATTTGAATCGTTCATATGGGTCAAAGGGGGTCATAGGGTGACCTATGACGCCCTTTGACCCATTAAATTACGACATATGTCCTTAGGGGTCCTAGGACCCCTAAGGACATATTTGAATCGTTCATATGGGTCAAAAGGGATCATAGGGTGCCCTATCATCCCCTTTGACCCATTAAATGATGACATATGTCCCTAAAGGTCCTAAGGACATATTTGAATAGGCCATATGGGTCAAAGTGGGTCATAGGGTGTCTTATGACACCTTTTGACCTATTAAATGATGACATATGTCCCTAGGGGTCCCAAGACCCATAAAGACATATTTGAAACGTTCATATGGGTCAAAGGGGGTCATAGGGTGACCTATGACCCCCTTTGACCCATTAAATGATGACATATGTCACTAGGGTTTCTAGGACCCCTAGGGACATATTCGAATGGGTAATATGGGTCAAAGGGGGTCATAGGGTGAACTAAGACTCTCTTTGACCCATTAAACGACAACTTATGTTTCTAGGGGTCCTAGAACCCCTAGAGACATATTCGAATGGGTAATATGGGGCAAAGGGAGTCATAGGGTGACCTATGACTCTCTTTGACCCATTAAACAACAACATATGTCGCTAGGGGTCCTCAGACCCCTAAGAACATATTCGAATGAGTCATATGGGTCAAAAGGGGTCATAGGGTGACCGATGACCCCCATTGACCCATTAAACTACGACATATGTCTCTAGGGGTCCTAGAACCCCTAAGAACATATTCGAATTGTTCGTATGGGTCAAATGGGGTCATAGGGTGACCTATGACCCCCGTTCACCCATTAAACGATGTAATATGTCCTTAGGGGTCTTGCGACCCCTAGGGACATACTTGAATCGTTCATATGGGTCAAAGGGGGTCATAGGGTGACCTTTGACTCCCTTTAACCTATTAAACGATGACATATGTCCCTAAAGGTTCTAGAACACCTAGGGACATATTCGAATGGGTAATATCGATAAAAAGGGGTCATAGGGTGACCTATGACTCTCTTTGACCCATTAAATGAAAACATATGTCTCCAGGGGTCCTAGAACCCCTAAGGACATATTCAATGGGTAATATGGGTCAAATGGGGTCATACGGTGACCTATGACCTTCGTTGACCCATTAAATGATAACATATGTCGCTAGGGGTCCTCGGACCTCTAGGAACATATTCGAATGGGTCATATGAGTCAAAGGAGGTCATAAGGTGACCTATGACCCTCTTTGAACCATTAAATGAGGACATATGTCTCTAGGAGTCCTGAAATCTCTAAGGACATATTCGAATTGTTCATATGGGTCAAAGGGGGTCATAGGGTGACTTACGACCCTTTTTGACCCATTAAACGATGACATATGTCTCTAGGGGTCCTATAACCCCTAGGGACATATTCGAATTGCTCAAAAAAGTCAAAGGGGGTCATAAGGTGACCTATGACACCCTTTGACCCATTAAACGATAACATATGACCCTAGGGGTCATAGGAACCTTAGGGATATATTTGAATCGTTCATATGAGTCAAAGGGAGTCATAAGATGACCTATGACCCCCTTTGACCCATTAAATGACGACATATGTCGCTAGAGGTTTTCGAACTCCTAGGAACATATTTGAATGGGTCATATGGGTCAAAGGGGGTCATAGGGTGACCTATGACCCCCTTTGACCCATTGAATGGCTATATATGCCTCTAGGGGTCCTATACCCCTAGGGACATATTCAAATTGTTCATATGGGTCAAAGGGGGTCATAGGGTGACCTATGACCCCTTTTGACCCATTAAATGATGACATATGTCCCTAGGGGTCCTAGGACCCCTAGGGATATATTTGAATGGTTCATATGTGTTAAAGGGGGTCATAGGGTGAACTATGAGGACCCCTAGGGACATATATCATCGTTTAATGTGTCAAAGGGGGTCATAAGGTGACCTATGACCCCCTTTGACCCATTAAACGATGACATATGTCGCTAGAGGTCCTCGGACCCCTAGGAACATATTTGAATGGGTCATATGGGTCAAAAGGGGTCATAAGGTGACCTATGACCCCCTTTGACCCATTAAACGATGACATATGTCTCTAGGGGTCCTAGAACCCCTAAGGACATATTTGAATTGTTCATATGGGTCAAAGGGGGTCATAAGGTGACCTATGACCACCTTCGACCCATTAAATGATGACATATGTCTCTAGGGGTCTTATAACCCCTATAGACATATTCAAATCATTCATATGGGTCAAAGAAGGTCATAGGGTGACCTATGACACCCTTTGACCAATTAAATGATGACATAAGTCCCTAGGGGTAGGACCCCTTTGGACATATTCGAATCATTCATATGGGTCAAAGGAGATCATAGGGTGACCTATGATCCCCTTTGACCAATTAAACGATGACATACGTCTCTAGGGGTCCTATAACCCCTAGGAACATATTAGAATCATTCATATGGGTCAAAGGGGGTCACAGGGTGACCTATAACACCCTTTGATGCATTAAATGATGACATATGTCCTTAGGGGTCCTTGAACCCCTAAGGACATATTTGAATTTTTTATATGGGTCAAAGGGGGTCACAGGGTGCCCTATGACCCCCTTTGACCCATTAAATGATGACATATGTCCCTAAGGGTCCTAGGGACATATTCAAATGGGCCATATGGGTCAAAGGGGGTCATAGGGTGACCTATTACCCCCTTTGACCAATTAAACGACGACATATGTCCCTAGCGGTCCTAAGACCCCTAGCGATATATTCGAATCATTCATCTGGATCAAAGGCGGTCGTAGGGTGCCTTAGGACACCCTCTGACGCATTAAACGATGACATATGTCCCTAGGGGTCCTAGGACCCATAAGGACATATTTGAATCGTTCATATGGGTCAAACGGGGTCATAGGGTGACCTATGACCCGCTTTGACCCATTAAACGATGACATATGTCCCTATGGGTTCTAAGACCCGTATAAACATATTCAAATGGGTATAATGGGTCAAAGGGGGTCATAAGGTGACTTATCACTCTCTTTGACCCATTAAATGATAAGATATGTCCCTAGGGGTCCTAGAACCCATAGGGACATATTCGAATGAGTAATATGGGTCAAAGGGGGTCATAGGGTGACTTATGACCCTCTTTGACCCATTAAACTATTACATATGTTGCTAAGGGTCCTCGAACCCCTAGAAACATATTCGAATGGGTGATGTGGGTCAAAGGAGGTCACAGGGTGACCTATGACCCCCTTTGACCTATTAAATGATGACATATGTCTCTAAGGATCCTAGAACCCATAGGCACATATTTAAATTGTTCATATGGGTCAAAGGGGGTCATAGGGTGACATGTGACCCTCTTTGACCCATTAAATGATGACATATGTCGCTAGGGGTCCTCGGACCCCTAGGAACATATTCAAATGGGTTATATGGGTCAAAGGGGGTTATAGGGTGACCTATTACCCCCTTTGACCCATTAAACGATGACATATGTCTCTAGGGGTCCTTGAACCTTTAGGGACATATTCGAATTGTTCATATGGATCAAAAGGGGTCATAGGATGACTTATGACCCCCTTTGACCCATTAAAAGATGACATATGTCGCCAGGGGTCCTATAACCCCTAGGGGCATTCGAAATGTTCATATGGGTCAAAAGGGGTCATAGGGTGACCTATGACACCCTTTGACCCATTAAAAGATGACATATGTCCCATAGGGATATATTCGAATCGTTCATATGAGTTTGACCTATTAGACGACGACATATGTCGCTAGAGGTCCTCAGACTCTTAGGAACATATTCGAATGTGTCATATGGATCAAAGGGGGTTATAGGTCACCCTATGACCCCCTTTGACCTATTAAATGATGACATATGTCTCTAGGGGTCCTATAACCGCTAAGGACATATTCGAATTGTTCATATAGGTCAAAGGGGATCATAGGGTGACATATGACCCCCTTTGACCTATTAAATGATGACATATGTCCCTAAGTGTCCTAGGACCCCTAGGGATATATTTGAATCGTTCATATGGATCAAAGCAGGTCATAGGGTGACATATGACCCCTTTTGACCCATTAAATGATGACATATGTAGCTAGAGGTCCTCAAACCCTTAGGAACATATTCGAATGGGTCATATAGGTCAAAGGGGGTCATAGGGTGACCTATGAACCCCTTTGACTCATTAAACGATGACATATGTTGCTAGGGGTCCTAGAACTCCTAGGGACATATTAGAATTGTTCATATGGGTCAAAGGGGGTCATAGCGTGATCTATGACCCCCTTTTACCCATTAAACGATGACATATGTTGCTAGAGATTGTATAACCCCTAGGGACATATTCAAATCATTCATATGGGTCAAAGGGGATCATAGGGTGACCTATGACACCCTTTGACCCATTAAATGATGACATATGTCCCTAGGGGTCCTAGGACCCCTAAGGAGATATTCAAATAGTTCATATGGGTCAAAAGCTTTGACCCATTAAACGACGACATATGTCACTACGGGTCCTATAACTCCTAATTACATATTCAAATCGGTCATATCGGCCAAAGGGAGTCATAAGGTGACCTATGACACCCTTTGACCCATTAAATGATGACATATGTCCTTAGGGTTCCTCAAACCCCTAAGAACATATTCAAATTGTTCATATGGGTCAAAGGGGGTCATAGGGTGCCCTATGACCCCCTTTGACCCATTAAACGATGATATATGTCCCTAAGGGTCTTAGGAACATATTCGAAAGGGTCATATGGGTCAAAGTCACCTATGACCCCATTTGACCCATTAAACGACGACATATGTCCCTAGGGGTCCTAGAGCCCCTAGGGACATATTCGAATCGTTCATATGGGTGAAAGGGGTTCATAGGGTGCCTTATAACATCCTTTTACCCATTAAACAATGAAATATGTCCTTAGGGGTCGTAGACCCATAAGGACATATTTGAATCATTTATATGGGTCAAATGGGGTCATAGGTACCCATTAAACGACGACATATGTCCTTAGGGATTCTAGGACCCATAGGGACATATTTGAATGGGTAATATGGGTCAAAGTGGGTCATAAGGTGACCTATAACTCTCTTTGACTCATTAAACGATAACATATGTCTCTAGAGGTCTTAAAACCCCTAAGGACATATTCAATGGGTAATATGGGTCAAACAGTGTCATAAGGTGACATATGACCCTCTTTAACCCATTAAACGATGACATATGTCACTAGGGGTCCTCGGACCCTTAAGAACATATTCGAATGGGTCATATACATCAAAGGGGGTCATAGGGTGACCCATGACCCCATTTGACACATTAAACGACGACATATGTCTCTAGGAGTCCTGAAATCTTTAGGGACATATCTGAATTGTTCATATGGATCAAAGGGGGTCATAGGGTTACTTATGACCCCTTTTGACCCATTAAACAATTACATGTCTCTAGGGGTGCTATAATCCCTAAGGACATATTCGAATTATTCATACGGGTAAAAGGGGGTCATAGGGTGACCTATGACACAATTTGACCCATTAAACGATGACATATGTCCCTAGGAGTCATAGAAACCCTAGAGATATATTCGAATCATTCATATGACCCATTAAACGACGACATATGTCGATAGAGGTTCTCAGACCCCTAAGAACATATTTGAATGGGTCATATGGGTCAAAGCGGGTCATAGGGTGACCTATGACCTCCTTTGACCCATTAAATGACGACATATGTCTTTAGGGGTCCTATAAATCCTAGGAACATATTCAAATTGTTTATATGGGTCAAAGGGGGTCATAGGGTGACCTATGACCTCTGTTGACCCATTAAATGATGACATATGTCGATAGAGGTTCTCGGACCCTTAGGAACATATTTGAATGGGTCATATGGGTCAAAGGGGGTCATAGAGTGACCTATGACGCGCTTTGACTCATTAAACGATGACATATGTCTTTAGGGGTCCTATAACCCCTAGGGACATATTCGAATTGTTCATATGGGTCAAAGGGGGTCATAGGGTGACATAGTACACCCTTTGACCTATTAAACGATGACATATGTCCCTAGGGGTCCTAGGACCCATAGAGATATATTTGAATCATTCATACGGGTCAAAGGGGGTCATAGGGTGACCTAGTACCCCCTTTGACCCTTTAAACGACAACATATGTCCCTAGGGGTCCTAGGACCCATAGGGTAATATTTGAATCATTCATATGGGTCAAAGGGGGTCATAGGGTGACCTATGAGGACCCCTAGGGACATATTTGAATCATTCATATGGGTCAAATGGGGTCATAGGGTGACCTATGACCCCCTTTGACCCATATGAACGATTCAAATATATCCCTAGGGGTCCTAAGACCCCTAGCGACATATGTCGTCATTTAATGGATCAAAGGGGGTCATAGGTCACCCTATGACCAGCTTTGACCCATATGAACGATTCAAATATGTCCTTAGGGGTCCTTTGAATCGTTCATATGGGTCAAAGGGGGTCATAAGGTGACCTATGACCCCCTTTGACCTATTAAACGATGACATATGTCGCTAGAGGTCCTCAGACCCCTAGAAACATATTTGAATGGGTCATATGGGTCAAAGGGGGTCATACACTGACCTATGACCCCCTTTGACCCATTAAACGATGACATACGTCTCTAGGAGTCTTAGAACCCCTAAGGACATATTTGAAATATTCATATGGGTCAAAGGGGCTCACAGGGTGACCTATGACCACCTTTGACCAATTAAATGATGACATATGTCTCTAGGGGTCCTATAACTCTTAGGGACATATTAAAATTGTTCATATGGGTCAAAGAAGGTCATAGGGTGATCTATGACAGCTTTTGATCCATTAAACGATGACATATGTCCCTAGGGGTCCTAGGACCCTTAGGGACATATTCAAATCATTTGTATGGGTCAAAGGGGGTGATAGGGTGAACTATGACCCCCTATGACCAATAAAACGATGACATATGTCTCTAGGGGTCCTATAACCCCTAGCGACATATTGGAATCATTCATATGGGTCAAAGGGGGTCACAAGGTGACCTATGACACCTTTTGACCCATTAAACGATGACATATGTCCTTAGGGGTCTTGGAACACCTAGGGACATATTCGAATTGTTCATATGGGTCAAAGGGGGTCACAAGATGCCCTATGACTCCCTTTGACCCATTAAATGATGATATATGTTCCTAAGGGTCCTAAGGACATATTCAAATGGGCCATATGGGTCAAAGGGAGTCATAGGGTGACCTATAAGCCCCTTTGACCCATTAAATGACGACATATGTCCCTAGGGGTCCTAAAACCCTTAGAGATATATTTGAATCATTCATATGGTTCAAAGGGGGTCATAAGGTGCCTTATAACACCGTCTGACCCATTAAACGATGACATATGTCCCTGGGGGTCCTACAACCCATAGGGACATATTTGAATCATTTATATGGGTCAAAGGGGGTCATAGGGTGACCTATGACCCCCTTTGACCCATTAAACGACGACATATGTTGCTATGAGTTCTAAGACCGCTATAAACATATTTGAATGGGTATAATGGGTCAAAGGGTGTCATAACGTGACCTATCACTCTCTTTGACCCATTAAATGACAAGATATGTCGCTAGGGGTCCTAGAACCCCTAAGGTGACCTATGACCCTCTTTGACCCATTAAACGATTACATATGTCGCTAGGGGTCCTTGGACTCCTAGAAACTTTATTCGATTGGGTCATGCGAGTCAAAGGGGGTCATAGGGTGACCTATGACCCCCTTTGACCCATTAAATGATTACATATGTCTCTAGGGGTCCTAGAACCCATAGGGACATATTCAAATTGTTCATACGGGTCAAAGGGGGTCATAGGGTGACATGTGACCCTCTTTGACCCATTACACGATGACATATGTTGCTAGGGGTCCTCGGACACCTAGGAACATATTCAAATGGGTCATATGGGTCAAAGGGGGTCATAGGGTGACCTGTGACCTCCTATGACCCATTAAACGACTACATATGTCTCTAGGGGTCTTGGAACCTCTAAGGATATATTCGAATTGTTTGTATGGGTCAAAAGGGGTCATAGGGTGACTTATGACCCCCTTTGACCCATTAAACGACAACATATGTTGCTATGGGTCCTATAACCCCTAGGGACATATTTGAATCGTTCATATGGGTCAAAATGGGTCATGGGGTGACCTATGACACCCTTTGACCCATTAAAAGATGACATATATCCCTAGAGGTCCTAGGACCCCTAGGGATATATTCGAATCGTTCATATGGGTTTGACCCGTTAAACAACGACATATGTCGCTAGAGGTCCTCGAACTCATAGGAACATATTCGAATGTGTCATATGGGTTAAAGGGGGTCATAGGGTGACCTATGACCCCGTTTGACCCCTTAAACGATGACATATGTCTCTAGGGGTCCTATAACCCCTAGGGATATATTCGAATTGTTCATATGGGTCAAAGGAGGTCATAGGGTGATGTATGACTCCTTTTGACCCATTAAATGATGACATATGTCTCGATGGGTCCTAGGACCCCTAGAGATATATTTGAATCATTCATATGGGCCAAAGCGGGTCATAGGGTGACCTATGACCCCTTTTGACCATTAAATGATGACATATGTCGCTAAAGGTCCTCGAATCCCTAGGAACATATTCGAATGGGTCATATGGGTCAAAGGGGGTCATAGGGTGACCTATGAGCCGCTTTAACTTATTAAATGACGACATATGTCTCTAGGGTTCGTAAAACCCCTAGGGACATATTTGAATTGTTCATATGGGTCAAAGGGGGTCATAGGGCGACCTATGACCCCCTTTGACCCATTAAAAGATGAAATATGTCGCTCGGGATCCTATAACCCCTAAGGACATATTCAAATCATTCATATGGGTCAAAGGGGGTCATAGGGTGACCTATGACACCCTTTTCCCCGTTAAATGATGACATATGTCCCTAGAGGTCGCAAGACCCCTAGGGACATATTTGAATCGTTCATATGGGTCATATGGGTCAAAGGGGGTCATAAGGTGACCTATGACCCCCTTTGGCCCATTAAACAGTGGCATATGTCCTTAAGGGTCCTAGGACCCCTAGGGATATATTTGAATTGTTCATATGGGTCAAAGCGAGTCATAGGGTGACCTAGACCCCTTTTGATCCATTAAACGATGAAATATGTTGTTAGAGGTCCTCAAACCCCTAGGAACATATTCGAATGGGTTGTATGGGTCAAAGGGGGTCATAAGGTGACCTATGACCACCTTTGACCCATTAAATGATGACATATGTCTCTAGGAGTCCTAGAACCCCTAAGAACATATTCGAATTGTTCGTATGGGTCAAAAGAGGTCATAGGGTGACCTATGACCCCCTTTGACCAATTAAACGATGACATATGTCGCTAGGGGTCCTATAACCCCTAGGGACATATTCAAATCATTCATATGGGTCAAAGGGGGTCATAGGGTGACCTATGACACCCTTTGACCCATTAAATGACAACATATGTCCCTACTAGTCCTAGGACTCCTAGGGACATAGTAGAATCGTTCATATTGGTTAAGGGTTTTGACCCATTAAACGATGACATATGTCACTACAGGTCCTATAACCCCTAAGGACATATTCAAATCATTCATATGGGTCAAAGTGGGTCATAAGGTGACCTATGACACCCTTTGACCGATTAAATGATGACATATGTCCTTAGGGTTCTCCGGACCCCTAAGGACATATTTAAATTGTTCATATGGGTCAAAGGGGGTCATAGGGTGCCCTATGACCCCCTTTGACCCATTAAATGATGACATATGTCCCTAAGGGTCTTAGGGACATATTCGAATGGGCCATATGGGTCAAAGTCACCTATGACCCCCTTTGACCCATTAAACGATGACATATGTCCCTAGTGGTCCTAAGGCCCTTAGGGACATATTTGAATCGTTCATATGTGTCAAAGGGGGTCATAGTGTGCCTTATGACACCCTTTGATGCATTAAATGATGACATATGTCCTTAGGGGTCCTAAGACCCATAAGGACATATTTGAATCATTCAAATGGGTCAAATGGGGTCATAGGTACCCATTAAAAGATGACATATGTCCGTAGAGGTTCTAGGACTCTTAGGGACATATTCGAATGGGTAATATGGGTCAAATGGGGTCATAAGGTGACCTATGACTCTCTTTGACCCGTTAAACGACAACATATTTCTATAGGGGTCCTAGAACCCCTAGGAACATATTTGAATGGGTAATATGGGTCAAAAGGGGTCATAGGGTGATCTATGACCCTCTTTGACCCATTAAACGATGACATATGCCGCTAGCGGTCCTCAGACCCCTAAGAACATATTCGAATGGGTTATATGGGTCAAAGGGGGTCATAAGGTGACCTATGACCCCATTTGACCCATTAAACGATGACATATGTCTCTAGGGGTCCTAGAACCCCTAGGGACATATTCAAATCATTCATATGAGTCAAAGGGGGTCATAGGGTGACTTATGACCCCCTTTGACCCATTAAACGATGACATATGTCTCTAGGGGTCCTAGAACCCCTAGGGACATATTCGAATCGTTCATATTGGTCAAAGGGGATCATAGGGTGACCTATGACACCTTTTGAACCATTAAATGATGACATATGTCCCTAGGAGTCCTAGGACCCCTAGGGATATATTTGAATCATTTGTATGGGTCAAAAGGGGTCATAGGGTGACCTATGATCCCCTTTGACACATTAAATGATGACATATATCGCTAGAGGTCCTCAGACCCCTAGGGACATATTCGAATCGTTCATTTGGGTCAAAGGGGGTCATAGGGTGACCTATGACACCCTTTGACTCATTAAATGATGATATATGTCCTTAAAGTTCCTCGGACCCCTAAGGACATATTCGAATTATTCATATGGGTCAAAGGGGGTCATAGGCTGCCCTATGACCCCCTTTGACCCATTAAACGATGACATATATCCCTAAGGGTCCTAGGGACATATTTGAATGGGCCATATGGGTTAAAGGGGGTCATAGGGTGACCTATGCCCCCCTTTGACCCATTGAATGACGACATATGACCTTAGGGGTCCTAAGACCCCTAGGGACATATTCAAATCATTCATATGGGTCAAAGGGGGTCATAAGTCACCCTTATGACCCCCTTTGACCCATTAAATGATGACATATGTCTCTAGAGGTCCTATAACCCCTAGGGACATATTCAAATCATTCATATGGGTCAAAGGGGGTCATAAAGTGACCTATAACACCCTTTGACCCATCAAATGACAACTTATGTCCTTAGGGGTCCTAGGACCCCTAGGGATATATTTGAATTGTTCGGATAGGTCAAAGGGCGTCATAGGGTGACCTATGACCCCCTTTGACCATTTAAAGGATGACATATGTCGCTAGAGGTCCTCGGACCCTTAGGAACATATTCAAATGGGTCATAGGTTGACTTATGACCCCTTTTGACCCATTAAACGATGACATATGTCTCTAGGGGTCCTAGAACCCCTAGGGACATATTCGAATTGTTCATATGGGTCAAAGGGGATCATAGGTCACCCATTAAACGATGACATATGTCGCTAGAGGTCCTCGGACCCCTCAGAACATATTCAAATGGGTCATATGGGTCAAAAGGGCTCATAGGGTGACCTATTACCCCCTTTGACTCATTAAACGATGACATATGTCTCTAGTGGTCCTAGAATCCCTAGGGACATATTTGAATTGTTCATATGCGTCAAAAGGGGTCATAGGGTGACCTATGACCTCCTTTGACCCATTAAATGACGACATATCTCTCTAAGGGTCCTATAACCCCTAGGAACATATTCGAATCATTCATATGGGTCAAGAGGGTCATAGGGTGACCTATGGCACCCTTTGACCCATTAAACGATGACATATATCCCTATGGGTCCTAGCACCCCTAGGGACATATTCGAATCATTCATATGGGTCAAATGGGGTCATAGGGTGACCTATGACCCCCTTTTACCCATTAAACAATGATATATGTCTCTAGGGGTCTTATAACCCTTAGGGACATATTCGAATCATTCATATGGGTCAAAGGGGGTCATAGGGTGACCTATGACACCCTTTGACCCATTAAATGATGACATATGTCTTTAGGGGTCTTAGGACCCCTAAGGACATATTCGAATTGTTCATATGGGTCAAAGGAGGTCATAGGGTGCCCTATGACTCCCTTTGACCCAATAAATGATGACATATGTCCCTAAGGGTCCTGGAGACATATTCGAATGGGCCATATGGGTCAAAGGGTGACCTACGACCCTCTTTGACCCATTAGACGACGACATATGTCCCTAGGGGTCCTAAGTCCCCTACGGACATATTCAAATCGTTCGTATGTATACAGGTTAAAAAATGAAAGGATATATATATATATATATATAGTATTTATACTCTGTTATTGTAATAATAATAATAATATAAATAAACATTAAATATTAATATTATCATATCTATAGTAATAATAATAATACTATTAAAGCTATAATAATAATATATATTAATACTATATTGTAGCATAATAATAATAATAATAATATAAATAAACACTAAATATTTACACTATTATATCTATAGTAATAATATTAATACTATTATGGGTATAATAATATTGATACTATAGCTATATTAATACTATATATTAATATTACTATATATTAATACTATTATATATTAACACTATTGATACTTTATATTAATACTATTATACTATTAATACTATTATATATTAATACTACTATACTATTAGCTTAGTAATAAACCAAAGTCAAAAAATTATAGCAAGTTTTGATTTTGATAATATTAATATAATTATGGAAAAAGAGGGAAATTATAGCAAGTTTTCCCTCCAAAAATTCGCTTTGCAATATCGGATATCCGATTTTACTAGCACTAATTCCCAATAATTCCCTGTCTCTGCAAACCTGACAAGATCACTTTTCCACTTTTTTTTCAGTGGTTTTGAAAAAAGTCACGTTTTGGGGCCCAACTAGTCAAAAAAATTTCAAAAATATAACCTTACATGTTTGAATTTGTCATCTGAATGGGGAGCAGCAATCGTCGAAAGGATAAACACAAAAGGAAGATATCCAATGAAGACATTGCGACATATAGAGAAAGGGACAAAATGGAACATCGAAGAAAAAGAAAAGGTATGCTAAATATCAGTCAAGTTGACGATGAATTAATTGAAGATGAAATCATAGAATCAGATAATGAATATGTACAGTTCAGGAATAAAAATGTACCTATTGAAAACAATAATGCCAAAATGAAAAATTTGGAGAATGAAAATTTTGAAAAAAAAATGCCACCAAGTCATAATCCAAATTGCATAATTGACCATGTCGAAGATGAAAATGCACAGGAACCTAATGCACAAGAACCTTACATATCTCCTAATTATAATCGGCATGAAGGTTCTAAAACACCAAAATGGATAATTGAAATTGATGAAACGATTATTGCTAGTTTAGAAGGAAAAAAATTAGAAAGAACCATTCAGTTATGGGCTTTAAGACTATATCAGATGTTTTTCGGCAACAAGATAGTGGTAGAGCAATGTCAGCTTTTCATTCACTTATTAAAGATGCAAAAGATGAGACCTATGCTTTCCAAATTGAAGATTCGTGTCAATAAAAAGTTGGAAAGAAATGCCATTATTGTGAAGAATCTTTTCAGTGCTCTTAATAGCATTGGGAAAAATAGAAGAGAGAAGGATAATAGAGCTACTCGAAGGGTCATTAAAACCCTTTTGGTAAGTCATCATTTGAAAAAGGGTAGATATATGAGACAAACTTGTATTGATTTGAATCTAAATTGTACTACTTTGAGAAGAGCACTTAGTCGACGAGAGAAAATTGATGATCCTCTTCAAAATGAAACATGGGCATTTGGTGGGAGACTTTCACATTTTTATAAGAAGTTATGCGATGATGTGAAGGAAGAAATTACACAATTTTGGCACTCTAACTCATGAGTATCACCCAATGCTAAAGACGTCTTAAAGTTGAGAATTGGCATCAGAGATCGCACGCCACATCCTAAACACCATTTAAAAGTAAGTCAAACTATGTAGTTCAAACAATTTAGAGAGATTCATCCAAGTGTTCATAAATCACAAAGAGCTTTTGAATCTTTGAAGCCATTTTATTGTGTGCCACTCAAAATTAGAAATACATGTTCTTGCAAATATCATGTTGAGTTTTCTATGCACCATGAACTATTACGCTCCATCCATTCTACTTTGCATAGTAAAGAAATGTTGGAGGATTGTGGGGCTAGTGGGCTTCCAAAATCATCAAGAGACTTGCTAGATCAATTGTTATGTCATAGAGTTGATGGTTGTTCCTTTTATAGAAATGCTTGCTTAAATGAGAAGTGTTCAGAATGTGGTGGCTTATCCAAGTTTGACACATGTTTCCATGAGGGGTGCGAACAAGATTTTGGAAAGACAATACTAAAAAAAAAGGTATATGAAATGGTGAAATACACATTGAAGAGTGGGAGTGAGAGCTCTAGATGTGAATTGGTTGGAAAAGATATCAGTGTGGCTAATTTTATTTCAGATTTCAAGGCAAATCATTTTTACAAGTATGCAAGACATAGTCACAGGTCTTAGTGGTTGGATCAACAATTTAGAACATGAAAGGAGACTTTTCTCATTGGCACTATTATATCAGTTGTTGATTTTGCTGAGAACTACACATTGCAACCTCAAAATAAGACACAATCTTAGTATTACAACTCCATTCATATTGCAATTTTTCTTCACATAACATATAGACATGCCCCTGATAGTGCGGAAGATAATCGAAAGATTATTAGAGAGTATCATTTTTATATGAGTGATGATAGATCTCACTCTCACGAGTTTGTGCAACATTGTTTTGAGATTTTTTTTGATTTCTTACATGAGCAAGAAATCGCTATGGATAGACATATCATTTGGTCAGATAACTATATAGGTCAATTCAAGAATACTCACATGTTTTATTGGTTGTGTAGGATGCATGTAGAGAGAGGGGTGCCTCATATTTGGAGTTTTTTTGACTTCGGCCATGGAAAAGGGGAACATGATGGAGTAGGGGCATGTGTGAAGAGAGCTCTAGTTAAGGAGCAACTGAAGATTTTAACAACAGAGCTTCTTGATGCTCATAGCATTGTTAATTGGTGTAGTTTAGCATTATCACAGGGGGGGACTCTTGATTCAGTGGTACACAGGCTCTTTTGGTTGGTTGAGGAAGGGTCCATAGGTGATAGATTAGATTGTGCTATAGTGAGAGACTCATCAAAAATGCATTCATTTCAGAGCTCTAATTCTAGTACATGGACCATTTGGACACAACAACTAGCTTTTTTTTGTCGTACTTATTTTCAGTGTGATTGGGATCACTGTGAGTCAAGTGAGTGGGTGGACACATGGGCTTCACATTATCTTACTCCATTGTCTATCATACCTGTTGTCACTTAGGTTTGCACCCTTGTTCAAGGCCTATGCGCGAGGACAACCTAGTGAAACATGGAAACAACCTCCAAGCTGTGGGACTTGAACTGCGAGGTTGAGTCTCCGGAGAAGGCTGGCTTCCTCTTACTGTTAGGGTGCACCTATCTATTCTCAGAAGGGAAAGGGAGAAAGAGAGCATTAAAGCAAATCTACCTAGTCTAATCTAAGGTGGTGATGCACCAAAATAGAGTGTTCAGACTCATTTCTGCCCATATATGCACTACAGAACTAGGGTAACATCCAAAGTCATACATTCATTTAGACTTATTTGGACCAACAACCACATACAGATCAGGAAACCAACTGAATAACACCAGGAACAGAAGATTTCACTTGTATATTATTCAATAGGCCAAAGATAGATACAGTATGTAGACCACTGATCTCAACAATACGTCAATGAGAGGTAAAATGATACACTTACACGTTGATGGCTAAAAGAGATGATATAGGATGCTTATCTAGCTCAAAGACAAAGGGATTTTTACCCTGCAAGTCTGCAAGCAGTAGCAGAGAAAATCAAGGAGAGTCGACCCTTACAAAATGTACAAAATCTCCTTTATAGTTCAAGCGTAACTAAGATCTTTTTGGCTGAAATGACCCAGCAACTACCTGCCATTGAGTACCAAGGAAGACAATCATGGAAAAAATCTCTAGAAAATTTGATCTCTTTCGCCAATAATGTCCTGAGAAGACTGAAAATGGCATCATAACTGCGCTCTGACTTGGCAGATGGATCAACGGCTGGGTGGAGTGTCATTGTGTGTTTTACATTTTCTCTAGTAGGTCGAGATTTATCATGGAGATTATATCGCACAAGTAAATCAATTATCCTTGCCTCTTGGTTCATGAATCCGTCGAGGTTAAAAGGTCAACCGGGCTCCCTATGCGTCAACTAGGCCACGCGGGCCAATTGCATTTCTTTATTTCGCCACTTGGAGGTCCTCCTGCAATCGACCACCCTTCATTGGACTAATCGCGCCATCCTCAAAACTATCATGATGGTGATGGTTACACTAACTGCTAATTGCCATCCTAGACTGCGCCGACAGGATGTGTGTCGACAAGGCGTTGTGTCGCCAACATAACCCTCGCACATCTCCACCATAGCACGATGGCACCTACCGTTGATCGGCCTCGATCCAATGATCATGGAGACTCATCATTCTGCAACCTCTTCCCTTGTAAATCACTGGGCCTATGGCACATGTGGCACTTCCCCACTAGTCCGACGATCGCTTAGTCCTTACTGCGCTAGCTGTATGAAACATGGTTCCACCAGGACACGTGGCACACGGGCACTAACTCGCTATCATAAAATTCACGTAGCTTCTCCATGGCGAGATAGTTCCCGCCGCTAATCCCTATAGATCTGACAGTGTAGAACCCACCTCTGCAACGTGTTGGTTGCGTCAAGAAACTGGTCCCACAGAGTGTCCGTGCCATGACCTAGCATATGTAGCAATTCCTGATTCACCATGGATCCTCCAATCTGCGACTAGGCCCATCCTGTTTGGCACCACCTCAGTGACGCATCCTGGCGAAACTTGACCCCACCGACATGTGGCAAAAGGGCGCCAAGTCGCTATGCTAAAAAAACTCACAGCTTTGCCATGGCGAGATGGTGCTTGCTGTTAATCCTTTCCAATTCGACAGTCAGAAGACTCTCCCTCCTGCGACCCTCCTTTTTCTCGTGATTCGCCGGGGCCGTTGATATGTGGTGTCTCCTCGTTGGTCTGTTGGTCACTTAAATCTAACTACACTAGCAGCATGGAATGTGGCCCCGCCAGGACACGTGGCGCATAGGCGCTATGTCGTCGATGTTAACTCCTGGGCAGTTCTCGATAACGAGACAGTGTTAGTCGTAGATCCCTGCGGATCCGATGATCATGAAGACTCACCATTCCTTCTGAGACTACTAGGCCTGCTGTATGCTATGCACTAACTCATACACACATGGCACTTCCCTATTTGGTTCAATGAAACATCAACTGGCAACCCAAGACCTAATCCGCAGAGCGACCGCGTGTTAGCTAGGCACCATGTCGCTATGCAAAAATCAAGACCAAATTCCCATAGCACCATAGCGCCCCCTGACAGCATGCCTTGAGATTTACACGTGTCCCCATTTGATTCGCTATCTTGATGCCGGGTTGAAAAATTGCATTGCAGAGTACCGACAGGACCCATCTGCCTGATCCTTCCTCGCCACGGTGAACTTTCCGTTTGGGTGCTATGTCGCCATCGGAAAATGCATTGGTTTTTCGTTGGTGCCTCGCCATTTTTTGAAACCTCCAGGCCGTGAACCTATCTGCCCACCACCATGAAACCTTTGACCTATCGTACACTGCGACCTGCAACCAGACCCATCCCACTCATTGCCATATTCATAATTGCACCACACCTTGGACGACACCTGGCGATCCTTGGTGAGACTTGGTCCTATCGATCCACGTGGCGGATGGTTGCCATGTCGCTATGATAAAATCCGCACATCTTCTCCATAGTGAGATGGTGCCATCCGTTGATGCGACCAAATTTGACGATCGTGAGGACTCGTCGTACCTCATGCTTCCGCCCTCCATGTCGATACACATGGCATCGCTTTGAGACACGGCCCCACCTGACACGTGTCACTAGGGCACGATGTCACTATCATAACCCTCGCGCAACTCCTCCATAGCACGATGGTGCTTACCGTTGATCCGATCTGATCCGACGGTGGTGGATGTAAGCCTCGACTGTGTTAGCCGTGCCGACAGGAACTCTGACCTGGCACATGTGGTTTCTCCTAATTTGTTGCCACAACACCTGATTTCGTCAGTCATCAAAATTTGTCACCGTGACTATTTTTGCCAAGCGCTATGTCGCTATGGAGATTTTTTGGTCGATATGCGATAGTGACATAGCGCCAAGGGCATCAAAGAACTTTTCTGACCCACCGAACGCCGGACCCACCCCTGCAATATGTCGACAGGGCATCATCACGCTATCATAATTATCATGCATTTCCTTAATAGCGTGATGGCGCCAACCATCGGTACCGCTTAGATCTGACAGCTAGAAACTCGTGAGTCGTAGCATTAAATACTAATTCAAGACTAACCGTTGCACGAGCCATGCATTCAAATTTAAATCCTTGGCGATAAAACTAGAGGTAACACTTTTGGCGACTCGCAGGGGGCATGAGCCTGCTCAATGCATGACCAGTGCCTGAGAATGATCCATTGGGCCATGGAGTTAGAAAAGAGGGCCTGGAAGGTACGGAACTGAGAGCTGCAAGAAACCCTAACCCTTAATGAGGAAATCAAAACATTAAAAAACCCTTGAACTCTGGCTCTGTCCATGCGAC
Organism: Cupressus sempervirens; assembly: GCA_028749045.1. Classification (NCBI taxonomy): domain Eukaryota; kingdom Viridiplantae; phylum Streptophyta; class Pinopsida; order Cupressales; family Cupressaceae; genus Cupressus; species Cupressus sempervirens. Next base: position 686,992,761 of record CM053784.1, on the reverse strand, counting down.
TTGAAAACAAAAAATTGGACCTCCTCAGCAACCTGAGACTTGTCAAAACTTTGACAACTGGTGACTCAAGAAGTGAGCCATGTGCACGCGCACTTATTGTAAAACAGGAACAACAGTAAGTAACTAAACTAGCTATGTACATGGATTCACAACTTTCAGAAACAGGGCTTCAAATGGATCCCATTGACTGGAATGGGTAGAATTTCACCATTTGGCCTGCTCAGCTGGAATGCATTGGCCTATTTGCAACTGGAGATCAGATAAGGGCCACTCCATAGTGGATCAAATTTGGAGTGCCTTCCTTGTTTTGCTTTGTCTGAGTCCCACTTGAGAACTAAATCTCCTTCTCTGAAGATTCTGGCCCTTGCCTTCTTATCAAAACTCTTCTTCATCTGCTGCTGGTGTATCTCCAGGGTTTGCATAGCTTTGTTTCTCTTTTTTTCCAGTTCAATCAACTCTGCCATTCTCACTGACATGGGACTATTTTCAACCAATTCCAGCTGATGAGCCAACTCCAAGGATGGGAATTCCAATGAGATTGGAAGTCTGGCCTCCCTACCATATACCAGCACAAAAGGTGAATTCCCAATAGATCTCTTGGGTGTTATCCTATCAGCCCACAGAGCAGTCCTTAATTTTTTATGCCAGACCCTCTGATTGTCTTCTATCATTCTCCTTATGATTCTAATCAGATTCTTATTGGAGGATTCAGCCAAACCATTACCCTGCGGGTAGTAATTTGATGATGTGCTCAGATAGATATTGTGACTCATTGCCCATGCACAAATCTAGGTTCCAACAAAAGATTTGGCATTATCTGAGATGATAGTAGAAGGAGCTCCAAACCTAGATACAATTCCATCAAGGAATTCAACAACTGATGGCTCTGTAGCATCCTTCAAGGCAACTGCCTCTGTCCACCTAGTGAAATAATTGGTAGCAGCCAAGATCCATTTATGAGTTGCGCTAGATGGAGGATTAATGGGGCCTATGAAATCCAACCCCCACTGGGTGAAGGGTTGATCCACCTGAATGGGGTGAAGAGGAAGAGCTGCAAGTCTTTGTTTACCTGAGAAAAAGGCACATTTCTCACATTTTCTCACATACCTATAACAATCATGGAACAAAGATGGCCAATAATGTCCAACCCTTCTGATCTTCATGGCGGTTGTTCTTGCAGAGAAGTGGCCACCATCAGGGCCATCCTGAAGTTCTTTAATCATCCTCTCAACCTGATCTTCTTCAATACATCTCAATAGGGTCCCATTAAAATCCCTCCTGAATAGGATATCATCAATGACAACATAGGGAATGGATTGCAGTCTATATTGTCTTTTTTTAGCTCTGTCCAATCCCTGAGGGTATCCATTCCCTAATAAAAAGTTCCTCATGTCATCCATCCAACTCCTTGGGGCATTAACATTTCTTTCCTCCTGCTGCTCTGCAATTACCATAGCAGTCCCTTCATCTGAATCCTAACCTGATAACATTTCCTTGCATAATCCTCTCCCTCTTACCAATTTGGTAATCTGAATATCAACATCATATTCCATTACCCTAGTGATCCATCCAGCTCTCCTTTCACTGATGTCCTTGTTTAATAGGAAGTCTTTTACACTCGCATGGGGCACCAACAAATGGATCCTATTGTGGGATAAGAGGTGTCTAAATTTCTTCAAGGCTCTAATGACTGCAAGGGCTTGCTTCTCAACAAAGCTATACTTATCTTCATACTCCTTGAGTCCTTCACTAAAGAAGGCTATGGGCTGCTCCTCATTCTTGTCATTTGTCTGAGTCGAGACAGCAGCAACACTTGACTCACCACCTAAAGTGTAGAGGATGAAATCTTTCTCAAAATTTGGGTTCATGAGATTGGGGGCTAAGGCTATGGCTGCCTTAATTTCTTCAAAACTCTCCTTCCCCTCCTTGGTCCATGAGAAGACCATATCTTTCTTAAGCATGGCTGTGAGGGGTTTCACCATGATGGCAAGATTAGGAATAAACCTTCTTACAAAATTTATCCTACCAAGGAAACTTTGCAGCCCTTTCTTGTGTTTAGGGAGGGGAAGGGAAAGTATGGCTTTTGTTCTTTCTGGATCAATGGTCAACCCATCCTTAAATACAATGTGTCCCAGTAATTTTCCTTGGCTTGTAGCAAAGACGCACTTGGCTGGGTTAAGGGAAACCCCAAACTCTCTACATCTTAGAAATACCTGTCTCAAATGATCAAGGTGATCTTTTAAATTCTTGGAATATACAGTTATATCATCAAGGTATACTAAGACAAACTTGTCGATTAATCTTTTGAAAGCTACCTCCATTTCCTTTTCGAACGTGGCACCTGCATTTGTTAGTCTGAATGGCATCTTGCAATAAGCATAGGTGCCCCATTTAGTAGTAAATGTTGTCTTATATCTGTCAGATTCTTTAACCAACACTTGGTTATAACTAGAAAATCCATCAAGAAAAGAGAACCTCCTTGACCCACTGACCTTGGACAGAATTTGCTCCATAGAAGGGAGAGAATGGTGATCCTTAACGGAAGCCTGATTAAGATCCCTAAAGTCCACACACAATCTGATTTCTCCATTCTTCTTCCTTACAGGGACAAGGTTAGCCAACCATGATGAGTGTTTGATAGGAAAAATTATGTTAGCTTCAATCAACTTGGATAGTTCCTTCCTCGTTAAGGGTTTAATCTTGGGATTCATTGGCCTCTATTTTTGCCTTACTGGTTTGACCCTATCAACTAAATCTATGGTATGCTGAAACAAACTAGGGTCAAACCCCTTTAAGTCATCATATGACCAAGAAAACACATCATTAAATTCTTGACATAGATGAATGAAATTTTCTTGCTTAGCCTCAGAACATACCTTCCCCATGTTAAGAGATTTTCCATCAGCAATAGTAACTGGAGCATGATCATCCTTTTCTGTAGCTAGATTTATTCCTTTGCCTCTTGTCTGATCATTAGGATTAAAGACACTCTCCAAGGTAATGAGACCCTTGGGAAACTTGTTGGAATTGAGGTGAATGATCTGATCACCATACTGATCTTGTAGTCTTGACTGACTTCTTTCTGAAAATTCTGCTTCATTCTGCAAGAAACTCACAATCTGCTCATCAGACTCAAACACCTGCCAATGAGTATTATTATCAGGAATAGCAGGCCTTATTACCACCTTTATTTGTTGCTTCTTCTCTTCCTCAAGATTCCCTAGCACATCATAAGATGCACCCACTGCTGCAAGTCTATCAGCATATTTGTTTTCTTTCCTAGGAATGCTCTGGATATAAAATGCTTGGAAACCCTCAAGCAAATCCCAGACTTTGTGTTTGTAAGACTTGAGTAGGCCATTTTTGGTGATATTCTGATTTCTCACTTGGTTCACTACCAACTCACTATCTCCATATACTTTCAAGGCTTGAATTCCCCTCTTTCGGGTGAGTAGGAGACCTTGGATCAAAGATTCATACTCGGCCACATTATTGGTACAACTAAATTGGAGCCTAAAAGAGAAATGGTATCTTATTTGTGCAGGAGAGATCAACATAACACCAGCCCCTGATCCATTTCTATTCCTTGAGCCATCAAAGTACATACTCCATATTCCACTTATGTCATCATTAGCTCCAACAAGATCAGGAACTTGAGCCTCCTTCTCTATTATGCAATATGTACTAAGGCCTGTCTCAAGAGTTTTCGGCATAGGTTCAAACTAACATGTATTTTCCCACTCATCTAAGAAGAAATCAAGAATCTCTACTATGGAGGTGGCAGGCTCTTTTACCATGTCATTTTCATCCATCTCCAAAATAGGGCAATTCATATTAATGAAGTTGGGAGTGTAGGGTTCAGTGTGATGAAGGGCTTGAGGTTCTGCTCTAATTGAAGCATTGGCCCCATATCTGGTCTTAAATGACATATAAGACCAATCAGCAGATATGAATCCACCTATTTGGGAAGTGAAGTCTCTTGAAAGACAGATGGCAAAATAGGGCTTGACTTCAGCAACAGATATGTCTTGAATCACAGTACAACCAGGGCATGCATGCAGGGCCATTTCCACATTCCTAAGGATGCCTACGGTTTTGACAGTACTCCCATCTAGTTGTAACACATCCCTAATAATGGGCTCATATTTCATTCCTAAAGCATCAGCAACACACCTAGGCATTACTGAGCTGCTAGCCCCTGAATCTATCATGCAATTATGGACTAACTTGCCCCCTATAATCATAGAAACATAGAATGGAGGAGGTCTAACCTTTTTTTCTGTCTCCACGTCACCTGATGGTTGTACTAAACTAGTGTCACCCTCCATGGTAGATGATTGATCTTTGGGCTCAATCTTTTCCAATTCTTGCTACAACATCCTTTTCTGCATTGGTATGGCGACAATGACATCCCACATGGAAATGCTTAGATTGGTTTTCTTCATTTTCTCTACCACACTCAAGGGTGCATTAGGAATTTTGGCAGAAAATTTGGGAGCTGTACCCATGAGAGGCAGAGATGAAGCAACATAGAGATCACTTGCATCCTCCTTTCTTGGACCTTGCCTTTTCTATTGTGAAGTGTTTGTCTACTCATTTGCTTTTTGTGTATGAGGTATAACACTCGAAGTTGAGGCCTGCTTAGGAGAAAGGGGGGCAGTATGTTCCATACCTCTCCTCTTGCTTCTTATGTTATGAGCAACGGAATCCTGGTTTACATTGCAATGCTCCTCCATCTAGTGATTCATAAAAGAGCAATCACCCTACCTCTGAACATATGAGGCCTCCTTGGGATGATCTTCCTTGTGTGATTGCTTTACTATGGACTCCTAGATAGTTAGGGCCAAATAAGATTCTACTTTCTGACATGGCAGTAGGTATAAAAATAGTTACATGAAGGACAAAAGTCTTGATCTTGGGCTAAGTTATTTTGAGGAACTAAAGCTCTACTCTGATTTGATCTTGAAGCAGAAGCATGACTATTTTTCCTATTATGATCAAAAGAGCTATTCCAATGATTAGGAGGCTTACCACCACTTAGAGCCTGATGTTGTAATTGGGGGGGCCTGCCACTTTGGGCTTGCTGCCTTTTTAAGGCCACCACCTTGTTACTGATTTTTTGTATTAGAGAAAAACTATCCTCTAATCTCTTCCCTTGGTCCTTCAACTCCTTCCCCTGCTCTTGCAATTTTTTATCGAGAGTCCTCTCTCTTTTATCTGTATTCAGCACTAGACCTTGGAGCATTTCCTTGAGTTCCTCTATTCCATTTGAGGATGTGGAAGCTTGGGGAACTGGAGTAAGGGCTTGTGACATAGAAATTGTAGGAAGAGGGGCTATTTCTGGTTGGTGGTTGGGAACATCAGGAAAGAAAGGCATAGGAGGCCTTGGAGTCAACTTCCCACCTTGTATTAGGATATTCTTAGCTTTTATAGCTGTCTCATAAGCATTCGGTAATGTATCTCCTCCCATAGTTTGGATTGTGGTGACAATGCCACTGTTGAAAGCTCTAAGGTAATGCAAGAAGGCATTACCAGGGGTAGGTTTCACTATAGTAGGTATTCTATCCCATGTCTTTTTGAATCTGTAATTAAAATCAGTCATACATTCATGGGGGGCCCTTTTTATTGTAGTCAACTGCTCTAGTAGTGACAAATGGTCACTCTTATCCTCAAAATGTTTGCATAATCCTGCTCCTAGTCCATCCCAATCAGTTATGGAACCATGAGCTAAGCCTCTATACCACTGTAATGCTTTTCCTTTTAAAGACGAGGCTAGAAGTCTGACGACAACATCATCTTCTACAATACCATGAATATTGTAGACATTCGCTACCTCTTGGATATGCTCTAGAGGGGAAATAGAAGTTTCACCAGTAAAATCAGGTATACTTTTTAGTGCAAATACTGGTATATCATGTCTTTGGGCTAACAACAGAGGACTTCCACCATTAAAGGTGGAAAAAGCATGAACTCTTAGCTGTGCCATATAAACAAGTGTTCTATTGATGAGTGTTGATGGAAATCTAGGCTGAGTTCGAACAGTAGGGGGAGTAGAGACAGATCTTACAGGTATGTCAACTGTTATTCTACCCCTAACTGGTGATAATGAAGTTCTAGTCCTTCTTCTCCTAGGATTTGAAAGAGAAAGCTCTTGATATTGAAATTTACCTCTAGAAGACACCCTTGTTTCAGTCCTAGGCATGAATTACTACAACTTGGTCTGGAACCAGACTTTTTGATGTTCGGAGTCGCCAAGTACTTGAAGAACCAGCCTCTTAAAGGCTCAAAAACTAAAGCTAGCACTACTTCTTCAGCATTTATCTCTAGAATTCTTTCTTCTTGACACCAGTAGACCTGAAATCTTCTGATATATGTCCCACCGAGCATGCCAAAAACTGTTGTCACTTAGGTTTGCACCCTTGTCCAAGGCCTATGCGCGAGGACAACCTAGTGAAACATGGAAACAACCTCTAAGCTGTGGGACTTGAACTACGAGGTTGAGTCTCTGGAGAAGGCCGGCTTCCTCTTATTGTTAGGGCGCACCTATCTATTCTCAAAAGGGAAAGGGAGAAAGAGAGCATTAAAGCAAATCTACCTAGTCTAATCTAAGGCGGTGATGCACCAAAACAGAGTGTTCAGACTCATTTCTGCCCATATATGCACTACAGAACTAGGGTAACATCCAAAGTCATACATTCATTCAGACTTATATCGACCAACAACCACATACAGATCAGTTAACCAACTGAATAACACCAAGAACAGAAGATTTCACTTGTATATTATTCAATAGGCCAAAGATAGATACAGTATGTAGACCACTGATCTCAACAATACGTCAATGAGAGGTAAAATGATACACATACACGTTGATGGCTAAAAGAGATGATACAGGATGCTTATCTAGCTCAGAGACAAAGGGATTTTTACCCTACAAGTCTGCAAGCAGTAGCAGAGAAAATCAAGGAGAGTCGACCCTTACAAAATGTACAAAATCTCCTTTATAGTTCAAGCATAACTGAGATCTTTTTGGCTGAAATAACCCTACAACTACCTGCCATTGAGTACCATGGAAGACAATCATGGAAAAAATCTCCAAAAAATTTGATCTCTTTCGCCAATAATGTCTTGAGAAGACTGAAAACAATGTCATAACTGTGCTCCGACCTGGAAGATGGATCAATGGGTGGGTGGAGTGTCATTCTGTGTTTTACATTTACTCTGGTAGGTCAAGATTGATCATGGAGATCAGATCGCACGACAAAATCGATTATCCTCACCTCCTGGTTCATGAATCCGTCAAGGTCAAAAGGTCAACCGAGCTCCCTATGCGTCAACTAGGCTGCGCGGGCCAATTGCATTTCTTTATTTCACCACCTGGAGGTCCTCCCATGGTCGACCACCCTTCATTGGACTACCCGCGCCACCCTGAAAACTATCATGATGGTGATGGTTACCCTAACTGCCAACCGCCATCCTAGACTATGCCGATAGGACACGTGTCGACAAGGCGCTGTGTTGCCAACATAACCCTCGCACATCTCTGCCATAGCGCGATGGCGCCTACTGTCGATCGGCCTCGATCCAATGATCATGGAGACTCATCATTCTGTAACCTCTTCCCTTGTAAATCACTGAGCCTGTGGCACATGTGGCACTTCCCCACTAGTCCGACGATCGCTTAGTCCTTACTGCACTAGCTGTATGAAACATGGTTCCACCAAGACACGTGGTGCATGGGTGCTAACTCACTATCATAAAATTCATGCAGCTTCTCCATGGCGAGATAGCACCTTCTGCTAATCCTTGTAGATCTAATGGTGTAGAACCCACCTCTGCAACATGCTGGTTGCATCAAGAAACTGGTCCCACGACATGTCCGTGCCCTGACCTGGCATATGTGGCAATTCCTGATTCGCCGTGGACCCTCCAATCCGCGACTGGGCCCATCCTGTTTGGCACCACCTCAGCAACCTATCCTGGCAAAACTTGACCCCACTGACATGTGGCAAAAGGGTGCCAAGTCGCTATGCTAAAAAAACTTGCAGCTTCACCATGGCGAGATGGCGCTTGCCGTCGATCCTTTCCAATCTGACGGTCACAAGACTCTCCCTCCTGCAACCCTCCTTTTTCTCGTGATTCATCGGGCCCATTGATACGTGGTGTCTCCTCGTTGGTCTGTTGGTCACTTAAATCTAACTACACCGGCAGCATGGAATGTGGCCCCGCCAGGACACGTGGCGCACAGGCGCTATGTCGCTGATGTTAACTCCTGGGCAGTTCTCGATAGCGAGACAACGCCAGTCGTAGATCCTTACGGATCAAACGATCGTGAAGACTCGCCATTCCTTCTGAGACTACTGGGCCTGCTATACACTGTGCACTGATTCATACACACATTGCACTTCCCTATTTGGTTCGACGAAACATCAGCTGGTAACCCAAGACCTAATCCGCAGAGCGACCACGTGTCAGCTAGGCGCCATGTCGCTATGCAAAAATCAAGACCAAATTCCCATAGCGCCATAGTGCCCACTGACAGCGTGCCTTGAGATTTACACGTGTCCCCATTTGATTTGCTATCTTGATGCCGGGCTAACAAATTGCATTGCAGAGTACCGACGGGACCCATCTACCTGATCCTTCCTCGCCACGGTGAACTTTCCATTTGGGTGCTATGTCGCCATCGAAAAATGCATTGGTTTTCTGTTGGCGCCATGGTGCCTCGCCATTTTTTGAAACCTTCGAGCCGTGAACCTGTTTGCCCGCCGCCACGAAACCTCTGACCTGCTGTACTCTGCAACCTGTGACCAGACCCATCCCACTCATTGCCATATTCGTAACTGCACCACACCTTGGACGACAGCTGGCGATCCTTGGTGAGACCTGGTCTTGTCAATCCACATGGTGGATGGTCGCCATGTTGCTATGATAAAATCCGCACATCTTTGCCATAGCAAGATGGCGCCATCTGTTGATGTGACCAAATCTGACGATCGTGAGGATTCGTTGTACCTCATGCTTCTTCCCTCCATGTTGATACACCTGGCATCGCTTTGAGACATGGCCCCACCTGACATGCGTCACTAGGGCACAATGTCACCGTCATAACTCTCACGCAACTCCTCCATAGCGTGATGGCGCTTACCATTGATCCGAGCTGATCTGACGGTGGTGAACGTAAGCCCCAACTATGTTAGTCGTGCTGACAGGAACTTTGACCTGGCACACGTGGTTTCTCTTGATTTGTCGCCGCAACACCTGATTCTGTCAGTCGTCAAAATTTTCCGCCATGACTATTTCTGCCGGGCGCTATGTCGCTATGGAGATTTTTTGGCCGATATGCGATAGCGACATAGCGCCAAGGGCATCAAATAAATTTTTTGACCCACCGAACGCTGGACCCACCCCTGCAACATGTCGATAGGGCATCATTGCGCTATCATAATTATCGTACATTTCCTTTATAGCACGATGGTGCCAACCATCAGTACCGCTTAGATCTGACGGCCAAAAACTCATGGGTTGTAGCATTAAATACTAATTTGAGACTAATCGTTGCATGAGCCATGCATTCAAATTTAAATCCTTGGTGGTAAAACCAGAGGTAACAATACCCTCTATCAAAAATGATGACATGGAAAATTCACTTGAGCATAACCATCTATCAGATCTACTTCAGCCAGGACATGTCTTTGCATTGGTTGTACCACAGGGGAATGATGAGAAATCTGATTATTGGTTAGCATGTTGTGTAAGAGCCAAACAAAAACTTGCACAACTGATCACAGATGATGATGGATTCACGTATCCTATTGGTTCAGTGGTTGTTGCTGGAACATGGCTGCGGACATACATGCTTAGAAGGAATGGAATTTCTGCATTTGAAGACTATTAGAAGCACAAAGTAATTCTCATATATTTGCATCTTATTATAGCAACAAATATAAAGTTATTGAAGCATCAAGGAAGACCAAAAGTAAAAGAACTTTTTACTATTGCTAATGCTGATCATGAAGCCCTGTTGGAGACCCTAAAATAGAGAGAGGACCCTCTTGGAATACTCAACTAGGTATATATACTTCTTATGTTATTTTCTTCATAATGATTTAATGAATTGATGATTATCTTGTTTAATACAATAAGTTACTACTTTTTTTATGATATTGGAATGTAGGTACATCATGAAGAGTTGGAGGGGGGTGGTATTGGGGAGAATTTCTAAAATTTATGATGTATTATGATGTAAAATGTGTAGTTTTTTTTATATGGTTTTGTATTTTGGTAGGTTCTTTGTAAGGAATTATAAGAGGAAGATATTGAACAAGTTCTTTCAAATCATATTTGCATGTGATACAAGGCTATAACAAAAATTTTAAGAGCATTTATAACTATATGAAAGATAATTGCATGCGGATATCTTATTACAAATTTGGTTTTTTCCTTATTTGACATAAAGCTGACATTATGATTATTAAAACTATTTTTATCAAACTAATCAAATAAGACAAAAATCTAGAAAGTACATATGAACAATTAGAATACTTGATTTCTTCCATTTTGCAACCAATCATAGCATTTGAAAGCATAAAGAGTCATAATATTATATAATGTTTTGAAAGACTTTCATATTGAAAAGTTGTATGAAGCACATTTGGGATAAGCCATGAAATCCATGAAAGAAGATAGCATGTAGGATAAGCAATTAAAGCCAATAAGCAAGATAGCACATGCATAATGACATGATATGAAGTTGGATATGAAGGCTATGAGTGGATGAGAAAGTAAAATAGGATACGCATGGTTAGCTTGATTTTCTTTTAGTTTTAGCCCTTGAGGGTACACATGGTCTATATGGAAAGAATTAGGTTCTTTGTTTGGTGGAGGCATTTTCGAAAGCTTTGACACTTTAGGAGGTTCATTGGTGTTATAAGAAGTGAAGGTGTCAAGGAAATCATCACTTGACATAGGTTCATCAGCATGATCTTGTGACACATGAGTCATTAGAGGTACCAACAATCCCATCATAAATGAGATCTTGGATTTTATGTTTCAACACTATGGAATCTTTAGTTTTATGAAATTTTCTTCCATGGAGATTAATTTAAGAATGCCTTGTGTGTATGTAAAGGTCTTAAGGGAGATTAATTTAGGAATGCAATATTCTCCTCTAAACTTTTCTCAAGTTTAGAATTGATTTCTATCATGTTCTTAGAGAGATGAAGGTAAGAAAGATTATTTGTCTCTTCTAGCTCTTTGTATTGAACATAAAGAAAGAGAGATGACAAATGAACAAATTTAAGTGTGGTCAATAGATCAAGAAAACCATTTAGTGAAAGAAATTCTTAGTATGCATATCATAGACCATGAAGTTAGAAAATACCAATAGCTCTAAGACCAAAGAGCCATTTTAAGCATGTTCAAGCACTAGAGACATAGAAAATCAAAGTCAATTTATGAAACTCCCCTTAGCAAAAAATGCAAACAAATATTTGCATTTGACGTTTTGACTTGGTTGAAAAAGTTTGACAATAATTGATAATATTGCAAGCTTGATGTTCAAAAGCAATTTTTTTTCCAAGAAAGATAGTGACACATGGAGTAGTCTTCAAACAATCAAACAAGGCACAAAGCAACCTTTCATGATACAAGTCAAAGGGGTCAACCTTTCTTGACAACTTTTCAAAATCTAACTCCTAACGGCTACAAGTCAGTGCCATTAGCTCTGAGTGGGTGGGTGAACCATAGTGACACCCTTGTTCCAACCACGTAGACCCTCTGTTGTCCGTGGCCACCCCGTACCGAGGAGTCTCCAAGGTGCTCTAAGTGCATTTTGAGGTCGATATTTCGAGGGTCATAACTCAAAGCTCATGAGGGCTATCGATGAACTATAAAATGCTATAGGACGGTGATACTGAGGCCTAAAATAACCTAGCTCATTTTTGAGAGATCACATTCCGTTTGGATTCAGTACAGCAATCTCGATCGATGCCAAAACTCGTAGTGTACCTCAGTTCATAGGTGCACCATAGCGTAACTTTGAAACCGCTAATCTTGGCATCGAATTGTCAGTTCCATTAGCTCTGGATGGGTAGGTGAACCCTAGTCACACCCTTGTTCTAGCCATGAAGACCATCCATCATTTGTGGCCACCCCATACTGAGGAGTCTCCAAGGTGCTCTAAGTGCATTTTGAGGTCGATCTTTTGAGGGTCATAACTCAGAGCTTGTGAGGGCTATCGATGAAATTTCAAATGCTATTGGATGATGATACTGAGGCCTAAAATAACCTATCTCATTTTTGAGAGATCACATTTTGTTTGGATTCAGTACAGCAATCTTGCTCGATGCCAAAACTCACAGTGTGCCTTAGTTCATAGGTGCACCACAGCGTACCTTTGAAATCGTTGATCTTGGCATCGAATTGTCAGTGCCATTAGCTTTGGATGGGCGGGTGAACCCTAGTCACACCCTTGTTTTGGCCACAAAGACCATCCATCATTTGCGGCCACCCCGTACCGAGGAGTCTCCAAGGTGCTCTAACTGCATTTGGAGGTCGATCTTGCGAGGGTCATAACTCAGAGCTCATGAGGGTTATCAATGAACTATCAAATGCTACAGGATGGTGATACTGAGGCCTAAAATAACCTATCTCATTTTTGAGAGATCACATTCTGTTTGGATTCAGCATAGCGATCTCGCTCGATGCCAAAACTCGCAGTGGGAAGGGAAGAGAAGTCCAAGGTGAAGGGCTTAAGTTGGGTTCAAAAAATGTATTGAGAACCTTGGAGTATGGGATCCATTGTATGCCATAACATTTCATATCTTGCTAGGGGTGATAAGGAAAGTATGGTGTAGAAAGGAAGTTTGAGGAGTTACAGCTGATGGTAGTGGGTTTGGAGGAGGAAATGTGGAGGCCCCGAGAGGGCATTAAATGGTTCATTTATGATAACCCCGAGAGGGCATGAAATTTTCTGAATTATGATAGCCCCGAGAGGGCATGAAAATTGTTTATTGCAAATATGGTTTGGTATGGCAAGTCTCCATTTTGGAACACACCTTCACCCTATGTTTATGGTTCCATCTGTGAAGCCATTGTGAAATAGTCTTGGGGGGGAAATTGTTCAAGTTTGAAATGTAATGTTTATGCATTGAAAGATTGTATGTGTATCCCAGTTTGAACCTTGTTCCCTAGCACGGGGGTGGTCTCTTTGAGGCCTATGGTTGGGTGGAAAGCACCCATGGTCCTTGTTATTTTGTTGTGTTATATATGCAGATTTGTGTCCAAGGGAGCAATGGAAATGGCTTGGAATGATCATCTTGTAGATTGATGTTGGATGAGAAAACTTGACATTGTGCCCTCATTTGTGAAGAAGGATTCACCAGCTTGTTCATGTTCTCAATGATCATGTTGGACAATTTTCATGCTACTCATTGTCCATATCTTTCAATGTCCATGTTCCTTATGATTTTGAAAAGTCCCTTATGTTGCCCCATTGTGATGGAAGGAGATTGTATCATTGTTACCTAATGTACGTGTAGAAGAAATAATTGATAAGGTTGTATATGCATGTTTCATTTGGAGTTTATATTGTTATGAAAGTATTGGTATGAGTCACAGATTTGCTTTGACATCATTGTTATCATTTGAAAATGTGAAAGAAAGTTTTCTCCTTGTGGTATTGTAAATGACTAGTTGATAATAACCATCCATAGATGTTATGTGATACCATTGATTGTATAAATTTAAAACTTAGTAGATTGCTTACAATCTTGTTGTGCACTCAATAATTTGGAAGGAAAATTTTATGTTCATATCACATGCATAGATAACATTGATTTTAATTACCAAGCTTAATGCAATTCTAAGCAAGGAAATCATCAAATTAATTTTATGATATAACAAAATGAAGTTTGTTGTAAGAGAAGACATAATAAAATCTATGAGATACATTGCTGTAGGCATGCATTTTCCTCTTTAGAAAATGTATGCTAAAGGCAAATAAATCCCTTCCTTAATACAGAGCAATAAAATATTAAAGAATATTCCTAGATTCTAGACTGCTATCCAATAAAAATAAAAATAATAATAGCATATAGAGACTAATGAGTCTCCTAGACTAATATATTTTCTAAGTGACAGAATGGTACACATTACAATCTTGTGACCTCTAAGTCACATCCAACACTCAAATAATAAATTAGTAATTAAATAAATAAATGCATATTAGTGTGCATTTTAGAGAATATGACAAATTTAAATATTTAACTCAAAAATAAAATAAAAGCCAAGATTGATTGGATGTACATATAGTAGGGTTAATATGAAGTAAGTTGTCGGGATGATGGGATTGGAGAATCAAGGATAAGGATGGATGGTGGATTAAAATAATAACTCAAATCTAGTTTTATCTAGTCAATAAAGCACATTGATAGATTGATACATATATGTCAGAATGACAAGGTATGTTATATACAAACCTTATTTATATGCTTGCACCTAATCCTTGCATAAACAATTCATCTAACAAATTTAAATTCAGACACTCAATACAATGGTGTAGTAGGATGTGTTTAAATAAAGATCATGAATTATTATTGAGTTAAGTACTTTGAATTGGCCCTTAGACTTACTAAGTGTTCCTCATTTTATGTGCTTACTAATTCATACTATGAAACTGCTTTGAATCTTAACATGCTTTGATAATAATAATATTGATAGTGAGAAAGTGAGCCTATGGTGAATAGTTAGATGTAATAATGTAAAAAGTAAATGTAATAGTATAGTAATTATAGTAATTAAAATAGTAAATGTAAAAGCATGGCAGTGTAGCTAGATTAGTTAGTAGTTGATGAGCTAGATAGTTAGTAATTGTCTTTTGTTAGAGTGAGTTTAATTTATGTATTGAAATAGTAATTTTTGTGTTTAGAAAACTGTAGTGAGTGCTAGTTTGGTGAGGAAGCAATGTTAATAGAATGCATAAGGATGACTAAATAGAGTAAAGAGGGAGAAAATGACTTAGTATTGGTCCAATCTTCGAGAGGACCTGTAACCAGTAAGATATGGATGCAAGCACATGATACACGTTTGGCACATTAAACAAATTGTTTATTCCATAATTTGTGTAACTAATGTGTTGAATGATGGATACTATCAATGCAAGTGGCCCCTTCTCCATCATGTAGACTTCAAAGCTACCTTTGGGGCATATCTTTTCTAATTTCCAATGGTTAGATCCAATATAGTGTGGTAGATAAGTGCACATTTTCTTATTTGACTAAGGGTGCTCATGTGATGAGTACTAAATCTAAATTCTCTAGATACATGTGTTTAATCGATTAAGATATACTACACTTCCACACCATGTAGTAATTGTCACATTAATATATATTGTAATTATTAATGAATGTGTGTACATTGGTAATGAGGATAATAAGTAATTTTGATCCCCTTCCCTTACATGCTAGAATCATGACCTAGTCCATATGATACAACCGACAGACCCTAATAGAATATTAGTATTAGAGGCTTGTTAGGATATGAATTACCTCACTAATTTATGAGTGTTGTATCTTGAACTTGCTCGTTTGACTCGTGACGCTAACTTGAACTAGACTATCATCCAATCTGTTTGAAAACCACCTGTGACTAAAATGTTAACACCTTCACACTATCCACATGAGTCTTGAACTACTATTCAATGATAACCTTGTTTTACAATATGTAATTTCTTATGCGACTTCATAAGCTACAAAAAAAAAAAAAAAAATTGTTGTGTTTTTACTAATAAAATTTAGGGCATGACACATGATCCACGATAAATTGAACAATACTAGATACTAAATTAATATGTATATCATTGTGCACGTAAATGACAAAAATATATATCAAAATACATGTATCCATAGACAAAATTTTACACAAATATATATCAAAGATCATGTATCCATAGACAAAGTACTCAAATATATATATATATCAAAATACATAGATCCATATACAAAATGTGGTTGATCCTGCCATTAGAATGTGTATAATATCAATGTTTCTATATACAATGTGGCATATGCCATCTCAAAAAGTCTCATGAAGCATCCTAAGAAAACTATACTTTCCTAGGGTGCTGGTGGATGATCAAAATGTAGCCTCTTTGCTGCACTAGGTGGATCAGATGCCTCCTACATAAACAAAAAAGGAAAATCCAAAGTTAGACTACTAAATTTATATGATTCTACGTATCTAACATTGAATTACTCAAATGCATAATGATCTTTTCCGTAATGGAGATTAATACTATCAAAATTTCATAATAAATACCTCTCTCGTCGACCTCCTGCGCTGGTCAGGAGTCCTCTCGTATGCTGTCAGAAATGCTTGTACCTCTCTGATTGTGGGCTATATATGTTCAAATACCTTTGTCAAATGAATCTACAATTTAAACTGTAACATTATAATTCATAGCATGCTAAATTTATAACATATTTAATCATGAATTCAAACTACAACTTACTATTGTAGGCTCCTCCTTAGGAGTGAGTGGCCACATCATCAAATCTACATAACTGTCCCGTTGAACCTCATGTGCACTAGGAGCCTCCTATGAGATACAAAATAGTAGTTGTTAATATCACGAAAATTATTTTTGAATTTATTTATGAAGATAAGTGATACAGGAGCATCCCATGCTCATCAGGGGAACATTGAAGATCCAAGGCATTACAGAGGTCATGGAACATCTCTTGAAGTCAATTGGGCAATCCTTGCACTAATTATGGCTCATGGAAGCATACAAAGTTATAATGTTGGACTCATATGTGGAAAAAAGTTGTAATTGGGCATGAGATAGGATTTTAGGATTTCATATGGTAGATGAGTCATTTGATAGGTTCATGTAGGTTGTCATGATCATATCTTGTCATTAGACAAGTCAAAACATTCTAGAATTGAGTTTTGGGGTTTGGACAAGTAGGCCCTAGTTTTTAAGCCATTTTAAGGAGGGTTTTGAAGTTTGGGTGTTTAGGAGTGTGACCAAGACCTATAATCTTGAAAATCCTTAGTGTGCTGGTCCCTTTGTTGAAGCCTTGGCGTGTCTAATTCCTCCTTGTGTGTCCCAGAGTTGAAAGGTACATAAGTGCTATGTAGATATTTCTTGGTGAGGAAAGAAAGAGAATTAGTGAGTTGGCCCTTGGGAAGGAAGAAAACTTGTTGTGAAAATTCCTCCTAAAAATAAAATGGCTAGAGAACTTGAAGAATTGAGAGAAGAGTTGGCAAAAGAGAAAAGAGAGAGGAGAGAACTTGAAGCATCTAGAGTGAGGGAAGAAAGATAGATGAGAAGAGAGAGGCTGAAGCTTATTGCAAGGATAGAATCCTTAGAAAAGGAAAGTCAAGAACCTAGAGGAGAAGAGGTTAGAGGAAGAAATCATAGAGAGAACCATGGAGAAGAAGAGGTTGGTAATGCAAGGCAAGAGCATGAGACAATAGATGATCCTGAAGAAAGGAGATTTATGAGAATCATTAAGGCAGTACAAGGTAATGGTGGGAAGAACCATATTGATTTTCCAATATACCAGGGTAAAATGGATAGTAAAGAAGTGCTAGGGTGGATAGAGGCCCTTGAGAACTACTTTGATCTTGAAGACATACAGGCGGATAAGAAGGTAAAAGTAGCAACAAAAAGACTGAGAGGAACATCAATCACTTGGTGGACTAGTGTTTAGAATGAGAGAGAGGAAAGGTGGTGCAGGGCACCTAACCTATGTGGCGGGGGGGAACAAGTATCTATGTTGCTGGACACCTTGCCACTCCATGAAAGTGAGGATTCAAGTAGATTAGGAAGTTGGAATAAAGGTTTGGTCCATATTTTACAATTTGGTCTATGTTTTGTAATAAAGGCACATGTAAGGCCCACAAGCATTTTGGTGTGGTTATAAACCAAGTGACTCCATGGGACCAAAAAGCATTTTAGAGTCTAAATAGTATTAGCAAAAAGTGGTTGTTTGTTTGTTTTATGGTTGGGAATGCCTATATGGTTGTTCCAATGGTCATGTAGAACTTTATATATCTCATATGTGATCTCAGTTGAAAGGGGGAGATTAGACTGTACGGTGGTTTGGAGAAAAAACAATAAAAACTTCAATTTTCTAGAAATTTACTAGTAATTGCTCGGCTATTACGCTGGTACAGATCTGTATAGAACTTTTATGATTGATAAGTGTATGAAATAGTTGCAAGGGTGAGTTAGGAAACTTTTGGTTTTTGTTTGACTCAAAAAGGAGTTGGGGTTTAAAAGTTATCTGCATTTTAGTAGAAGGTGGTTTGAAAAGCCTTGTTTCCTAGACCCTTCCACAAATGCATCCCTAACTTGCATTCCCACTAGTGGAACCCTCTAAAACTGAGGGATATGCAAGTTAGGAGACTAGGCAACATAATTCCATAGGTTGGAGGCCTGGAGAGAACGGCAACTATTTTTCCAAGTTGGCCCTAGGTCAAGCAAGCCCATGTGCTTGGCCAGTTTTTGCAAGGTAATTGGTGACAGTCATGGTTGCAAGCACTTCTGATCAGTTTGAGTGCTGGAGTTGGATGCATTGACTATTTTGGAGATTGCCTTAATTTTTTTTGGGTCTTGGGAACCCACCTTTCCCATTCTTCCTTGAAGCCCTAGCCTAACTTGATCAACTAGGCCCAGGTACCCAGAAGCAGTTTGGAGGGTGCTGGAGCAAGATCAGCCCAAAAGCTTTTAGATTCTTAGTAGGTTCCAAGAAGGGTGTTTGGACCTATGGAGAAGTCCCTATGCTATTAATGGATACTGGGAGAAAAGTGCAAAGAAGATAATTGGAAGGCTACAAGGTTTGTAGGCCTAGAAGTGCAAAGGTGTGTTGGGAGTTTGGTGGAACCAAACAAATTGATGAGTTTGGGTTGGAATAGTATGTCCATGATTGTCTCCATTTTTGGTGATAGTTGGTGAGGCTTTTGAAGTGGGATTTCCTTGTTTGGCTTGGAGGTTGAGTATACCCGGAGTGGGTAAGAGGACTTGTGAGAAGTCCTAGAATCCTAAGTTGGATTGTGATAGCCATTTATTGGCTTGTGGAAGGTAGTTACTATAGACTCTACGTCAAAAGGGGATTGAATAAGATTTCAAATTAGGAGAGAATGAAGACCATGGTGAGAAATCAATTCTTGCCATCTGATTTTGCAATCCAAATTTAAAGATAAGAAGGAACAATTTGAAACAGAGGGATATGGATGTCATGTCCTATACTGAGAAATTCCATAGCCTGAGTATTAGGGGAGGACTGGAAGATGAAGATGAGAAGGTGGCTAGATACATTAATGGCCTCAAGTACAATATTCAAGATGAAATAGGATTGAATGTACCAAGGACACTTGGAGAATGTTTTCAGTTGGCAATCCGGGAAGAGGAGAAGTTGAAAAGAAAGAATGAGAGGCAAGAAAATCAGAGAGGAGGTGGAACAATGAGAGGAAGAGGTGTAAGAAGTCAGTTTGACACTTTAAACAATCAAGACAAAGATAAAGGAAAAGAGATTACATTTGAGACAAGAGGAAGTTTCAGGGGAGGAAGATTTGGAAGTGGAAGAGGTAATAGTGTTTTCATAGGTAAATGCTTCACATGTGGAGGAGTAGGCAATCAGTCCTACAAGTGCCCTAAGAAAGGTGTGGATTTCAGGAAGGAGGAGAGGAGAGTCACCTTGACCCAAGGAGAAGAGGAAGAAAAGAAGTACGATAATGCAGACCCTAAACTTGAAGGAGAATCTTTGATGGTGAGAAGAGGACCACAAATGCAGCAGCAAAAGGAGACCAGACCATCCATTTTTAGGACAAATTGCATGATCCATGGTAGGATTTGTAAGATGATAATAGACTCTAGTTCCTTTGATGATTTAGTGTCTTATGAAATGGTAAATAAACTAGGATTGAAGAAGTATCCTATTGATAGACCATATAGGGCATTTTGGGTCAGTGATGCACAAAATATTGTTGTAAGGGAGCAAGCAATAGTGGATTTCTCTATAGGAGAATATAAAAGATCAAGCTATATGTGATCACATTCTAATGACATGCTACCATGTAATCCTTGGAAGGCCTTGGCAAGCCTCAATGAACACTATTCATTTTGGCTCATCAAATGTTTATATAGTAGACAAAGATGGTGTGAAGTTTAAGCTAAATCCTTTGACTGGTCATGATGAGGAAAGAGTTATTTGTTTTGGCAAGAAAGAGTTTGTGGACTTGCAGGAGCAGAGGGAGAGTAAACATGATATGATAGATCTGCCATTGAAGCCATCTCTTTTGGTTATGAAGGATGAGATTGTTCAAGACAAAACTCGGAATTCTACTTACAAGTAGATAGTGATAGCAAAAGGAGTGATGATAAGAATAGTATGGTGTCCTTTGGTGATGAGAGTGAACAAAGAAGTGAACATATCCATGGAGTATAAGAGACAGGGTCAGCATGACCTTAGACAACAAGTTATTCAGCCTTTGTCAAGGATAAAACATGACTGTTCACAATCAGCAGGTAGTAAGGTTACCATGATTGGTAACAAGGATCCAATGCTTTTTGTTTCTAATGATTTGTATGCAGGTGTGCAGGGTAATACATTGCAGGTGCAAAGTTGCAAACATCCCTCTAGAAGGATGGGAGGAAAGAAGATAGTACCCCTTAACTCTTGGGACAAGAGTTGCTTTGAAGGTGGGGTGTTTGGTGCAGGGGCACCTATTAAATCATCCAAGAGAGCCTTGGTACCAGATGAAGATAGAGGATCAAAGACATCATTGATTGTTGATTGGGATATATTAAAACCAATTATAGAATTATGTAATAAACAATGTACTTTGAAAGAAAAAAGTCATAAAAGTCCTAGTAAGGACCTAAGGGCAACATGATGTAAAATGGCCGAAAGAGCCATATGGGGTAGTCTTAGGATAGTTTCATACTTGGTTGCATTTAATAAATCCATATGACCAATTTTGAGTCAATAGAATAGTTTAGAAAGTTAGGGAATGCATAAAAACTATAATTTGAAATTTGAATTTCAAATTCAAATGGTCATATTAGTTTTGGAGGGAAAGTAGTAATTTGGTATTTGTTTGATTAAATAAACCTTTGTAACCAACTTGGTCAGTTGGACAGGTGCATATAAGCCTATTTAAGTTGTAATGAACATATGCAAGACATGAATCATTATTGGTAGGGAAAAAATCACAGAAATTGTATAGAACAACAATCATACTTTCCTCTACATCAATAAAAAAAAATTAAAAAAAAATGATACTTATACATACAATGGGGCTCTCTGTGATAATGAAAATCCCTTATGATCTAGGACACCGAATCTATATAGGCTCATCACCAGTAGCCACACCCTATATACAATAAAGAATGTAATTAAATGAGATTACCACAAACATTTTACAAGAATGCATCAATATTTAATCAATTAGAAAACATCTAATTACCTTTCCTTTGTCAATGCATGTTGGCTCACCCCCCACACTTTTTCCCCCCGGGGCAGGTGGTATTTGCAAGATAAAAGAAAGATTAGAAACCATATATGATACAATATCAAATAGAAAAAAAAATGCAAACACAACATAATGTACCAACATCATCAACACGAGGAGGCAGGACTGACCTAGCCTGAGATATCATTAGGCTACTCAGCCTATGAATGGCTCTGATGGTCTGAGAGCTAGCCTCTACCATAATATATGGATGCTGCACTCGAGAAGGGGGGGAGATATCAGGGGGGGGGGAAGTGCCAAGTTTCTTCCATTGGGAAGAGCGTCTATCCTAAGGACCTCCTAGTTCTAAGCCCATGTTAGGCTTCATGCTCCAATAGTTCACTTTAAGTTTCAACACAAATTCTGCATATAATTTTCTAAGGAAATAAAATGGTATGTCTAAATTGCCATGTGGAGGGATATCAAAGACCATCCACCAACGGTCCCAAAAATTTGCACGTATGGCATCATTTGTGCACCATTTAATTGATAGTTTGGTTTTTTTGGGTCAACCGGTATACCTATTTTTGGGTTAGCAAAAAGGCTAGCCAAATCGTCTTTGGTTATGTTGAGGGTCATGACCTCATCATAATCCAAACCATCATCAAACATCTGGTGCATTTCATCACGCCAATGAAGAACAGCATTTTTTTGGTTTGTAAGGGTTTCAATGTTATCCACTATGGTGTTTAATGTGGATAACATAGGAGCCACTGCAAGTACATTATTGTATGTTCTATGCAAACCTCTCAACTCAGTGAGATTTTCATTTATCAAATCCTCAATTCGAGGAGGGTTTTGAGGAGGTAGAGGATCATTTGGTGGAGGTTTTTGTGGGGATACTACATCGTTTGGTGGTGGGTTATGAGGAATATTGTTCCCTACCTCAGTGTCATCATTTTGATCAGCCATTCCTATTGAATTGCAAAACATAATATATATTAAAAAAATCTAAATTTTAACCATTTTTGCAAAAAGGACCTTAGATTCAACTAAAAAAAACAAAATCATGTTAAAATCTATTAAATTTAGGTTAAAAATGAGTCGAGGGGGGGAACATACTTGATATCTGATATCCGATCTTGTATCTGATATCTGATCCACTATGGCAATACTGGCCCCAAATTTGCGTAAAATGAGGGCTCGTGGGTCTATGATTTTATTTAATCCAATGTACAGGTATCAGATATCTGATACTATATCAGATATCTGATATAACATCAAATATCCGATATGGCACAATAACATAAAATGAGTACAATATATATAATATAACATATAATATATAATATATATTACATTTTATATATTTTTATATTATATTTTATATTTATTATATTAATTTACTATATATTATAATATAAATGTTATATTATATAATAATATTATTATTATATTATATTATTATAATTTACAATATATTATACTTTTTTATTATATAATATATTATAAGATATTACTTTTTATTATAATATTATATCTTTTATATATATATATATTATATTACATTACTATATATTATAATATAATATGTTATTATAATATAATACATTATAATATTATTATTATAGTATAGTATTATATGATTATAATATAATAATAATAATAATATTATATTATAGTATAATAATTATTATAATATTATTATTATTATATTATAGTATAATAATAATTATAATAATATTATTATATTATAGTATAATAATAATTATAATAATAATATAAAATAATAATAATATTATATTAAATAATAATATTATTATTATAATATAATAGTATGATATATTATTTAATATTATTATTATTATTTAATATGATATTATTATTATATCTTATTATTATTTAATAATAATATTATATTAAATAATAATAATATCATTAAGTAAATATTAATAGTAAATAATAATAATAATATTAAATAATATATTATACTATTATATGATTATAATTATTAGTCAGATATTTGATTTAAAATTGCATATCAGATATGGCTTGGCTTAACCTTCTAGGTTTGGTTCCTGGATAGGTAAAAAAAAAAGTCAGAGCAGATTTTGAAGCGTTTTTAGGCATCTTCAAACTCTTTTTTTTTTCACATCGCCACTTTTTGGCACACCATGATCCTGCACATACCCTCCTCACAAATGTCAAAAAAGGGTTGGATGGCATCAAGGAATCTACTTTCTTGATATTTTTTATGGTTCATGTACCTTGCTCTTTGGACAATCAGATGAGATTAGAAGATGATTAGGGTTTATAACTGATCCCTGGCTAGATCAGATA
This sequence comes from Cupressus sempervirens, assembly GCA_028749045.1. Classification (NCBI taxonomy): domain Eukaryota; kingdom Viridiplantae; phylum Streptophyta; class Pinopsida; order Cupressales; family Cupressaceae; genus Cupressus; species Cupressus sempervirens. The sequence continues at coordinate 686,968,959 of CM053784.1, read as the reverse complement.
TCAAATAAAGAGTATGTAAGTCAATGTTGTGTTTCATCTCATTTAAACTACAAATCAGGCAACACATTTCCATCTAGAGTACAGTCTAGTGGAGGATCTATAGATCCCTATAATATATATGCACCACAATGCACTTATGGTTCTACTCTTATGAGATCTTCTACTTCTATTGTAAGCATATAAATAATGTTTTTTCAAGAATCTCTTGACATGGAAATGTTACAACTATGATCAGATTATACATTTTAAATAAACATAAATATCATAATCTCTCTATTGCAGGATGATACTTCTACAAGTGGATTAGATGGATTTGATCCATGTAGTTTTGATTATGTATTTACTTACCTCAACACTCCAGAAGTGCAAAGTGTTATTCATACAAATGTAACAGACACAGTTTTTAAAACTTCAAAGATTTCCATCTAATAATTTTTCTATATTCTTTTCTAACTAGTGATTTACTATCATATAATACATTTTCTGTTGGAATTTAAGATGGTGGTTGTCTTGCCCCTAGAGCCAAATGCCCACCTACCACCTGATAGATTGCAAGATGTTCAAAAAAATTATTGGCGGTAGGTGAGTTTGAAAAATGAGAGGGAAAAACATTTTAGGTCAGAAGACAAAAAGGAATGATTAGATTCATTTGACCAAACAGAGTGAAGGTGAAGAAGAGTAGATCAAAGAGTTGCAGAGTAGAGAAAGAAGAAAGTGATTAGCAGATCAGTCGTTACAGAGATAAAAGGAATCATTGTTGTGCCTATAGTTGCACGTGATTCTACCTATCATTTTATAAGTTCATAGTTTACTACGTGGTTTGACCTGTGAAGCAGTGATTGCTTCATGTGCTATTCTATGCAGCCATTAGAGCTGCAAGTTTAAAGTTTAAAGGTTGAAGTTTCATCAGTTTGAAATTATAGGGTTATTTTAGGGTTTTCTGGTTGAAGCTGAATGCTCCTAGATTTTGTAATGATTTAATCAAATTTGAATAGAAAGCAAGTAGGAATAAGTGAATCCATTGCTCTTCCCTTATTTGTTGCATTTAAGAAGTTTATTGTTGAATATTTTTGAGTTTTGGCTCTCTGATTTTAATAGCGAAATTATTCACGTTATAAACCTAGTCACTCAACTTGGTCCCTGTTTGTGTTTTAACTTTGCAGTTTAAGCTGAGCTCACTTGACATCCTCATTGTCGAACTCACTCAACATCCATTAGTGTCAGGTTGTCCTTCAGGTGCCAAGATCACTTGACACCCTCCTGCCACTCAGCTCCTTAAGGTGCCGAGCAAAACTGGCACTCGACAATAGTTAGTGCCGAGCAAAAATTTTAACGTTTGTGATTTGATTTTATTTCTCTCACATGGTATCAGAGCTTTGAGGCCCCACATCCACAATGAGTTAGGGGAATGTTTCTAGGTATTTAACATGGCAGGAGATGCAACAAAGATATGGTAGCATCCACCACCGTTCAATGGACAAAATTATTATACATGGTCAAAGAAGATGAAGACCATAATGGTTGCAAATGATTTATGGGAGTTTGTGATTAATGGGTTCAATGATGTGACAGACCCAACTCAGTATGCTAATCTTACAAATGCACAGAAGACTCAACTAAAAGAGTCAAGGAGAAAGGATGCTAAGGCATTAAGTTGCAAAATATAAGGAGGGAGTTTGAGAACCTTCAAATGAAGGAAAATGAATCAGTTGTAGATTTCAGTTCAATGACCTCCACTGTGATTAACCAACTAAATTCAAATGGAGAAGACTATCAAGAGTAGAGGATAGTGGAAAAGATATTGAGGAGTTTACCTCATAAATATGACAATTTGGTCATGACCATAAAAGAGGCAAAAAACCTCACTGTTTTGACAATGGATGAGTTGATGGGTATTCTTCAAACCCATGATCATAGGATCAATAGAAATACATCTTCTTCTTCCTAAGAGCAAGCATTCAAGGCTCAGTCAAGTCCAAGAGGAAGGGGGAGAGGAAGAAATGGCTTAGGCAAAAACTCCAGAGGTAGAGGCCGAGGTAATGGAGGACAAAGAAATGCCATAGTAGAAAGCTCAGGAAGAGTAGATGGAGCAAGTAGCTCACAAATACTTCAAGAGGAGGTAAGAAAAACTACAACTCAAATAGGAGTAATGTATAATGCTACTACTATCATAAATATAGGCATTATGCAAGTGAATTCTAGAAGAAGTAAAATGATCAGTCAGAACAAGCAAATGTGGCTGATGTGAACATGGGAAGTGGAAACAATGCCACTACCTTCATCATGTGTAATGTTGGTGAAGAAGGAAGCCTTTAGGTTTGGTACCTCGACAATGGATGTAGCAACCACATGAGTGGTAATGAAACCTTATTTTCATTCATTGAAAAGAGTTTCAAATTTGAGATTAAAATGGGTAATAATGGAATCCTACCAGTAGTGGGCAAAGGATCTATTATGGTCTACACCAAGCAAGGTGAGAAGAAGGAAATACAAAATGTGTATTTTGCCCCTGGTATGAAGCACAATTTGATGAGCATTTGTTAGCTCATTCAAAATGGATACAAAGTGCTAATGGAGAATGAAAAGTGTGTCATTCATGAAAAGGATGGGAGCAAGAACTTACTTGCAATAGTTCAAATGAAAAAGAATAGAATATTTCCCTTGAGGATAGAGACATGTTTCTCATCTCAAGTTGATGTTGTACCTCACACACAATCAGCTCTAAGGAGTGTGATTGAAGACCCTTCATGGATATGGCACCTCAAGTATGGTTATCTTGGCTATGTTGGTTTAAATTTATTGTCAACTAAAATAATGGTAGAAGGTTTTCCATGAGTAGAAAATTCATGTGACAAGTGTGAGGCTTGTATTTTGGGTAAGCAACATAGGCTTCCCTTTAATTCTGAAAATTTTAGGACGGCTAGATATCCATTAGAGTTAGTACATACTAACCTAGTTGGTCTTATGAAAGTTACTTCCATTGGGGGGAGTACTTATTTTATGACATTTATTGATGATTTCAATCATAGGACATGGGTTTATTTTTTGAAATCTAAATCTGAAGCATTTGATAAGTTTCTTGAGTTCAAAGCCTAGGTTGAAAGAGAATGTGGACACTATATCAAGGTCCTAAGATTATATAGAGGAGGGGATTATACCTCCAATTATTTTGTAAATTTTTGTAGGGAACATCGCATAAAGAAAGAGCTCATAGCCAACTATACACCACAACAGAATGGAGTGGCTAAAAGAAAGAACAAGACTATTGTTGAAATGGCAAGGAGCATGATGAAAGAGAAAGGTCTCCCAACTAAATTTTGGGGAGAGGCTATGGCAAAAATAGTTTATCTAATTATAGGTGTCCTACAAAGGTAGTCTGTGATAAAATTCCAATGGAAGCATGGTCATGAGGAAGATGGACAGTTGAACACCTAAGGGTGTTTGGATGTGTTGCATATGTACATGTGCCTAAAGAGAAAAGGAAAAAATTGGATGAAAATGGTGTGAAGTGCATCTTCATAGGGTACAACTCAGAATCAAAGGCATACAGATTGTATGACCCATTGAACAACAAGATGATTCTCTCAAGAGATGTGGAATTTCTTGAAAATCAGTCATGGTATGGATAGATTGATGAATTAATGAGCACCTCAATTAAAGTGCTAATTATGAGTGAAGAGGATGCTAATGAACATCAAGAAGAAGGAGAAAATAGAAGAAAAGGCAAGTAGCCTCAGTCATTGTCGAGCTCCTCTAGGCATGACTGAGTGTCAGTGCCGAGTAACAGTGAAGACCGAGCTGGTCAACAAAGTAGTAGCAATGAAGATTTTGACCCCACACTCTCCTCCCTATTACCAAGAAAGACCAAGAGTTTTATGGAGATATACCAAGATGGAAGGTATGACGATTATGATGAGAGTGTTAATTTTGCATTATTTTCTCATAGTGATCCAATATATTTTGAAGAAGCTGTTAAGGAGAAGAAATGGGGTAAGGCCATGGATGAGGACATAGATGCTATAGAAATGAATAAGACATGGGAGGTAACTAAATTGCCTCCCAAAAAGCAAGTTATTGGAGTGAAATGGGTCTATAAGAAAAAATACAATGCCGAAGGCAAGATTGATAGGCATAAGGCAAGGCTGGTAGTCAAGGGCTACAAATAGCAGTATGGCAAAGATTATGATGAGACATGCCCCGGTTGCAAGAATGGAAACTATGTGTGTTGCCATAGCAATTACATCTTAGCACAAATGGAAGGTATTTCAAATGAATGTGAAGTCTACCTTCCTAAATTATGGTGTATTAAAGGGAGAAGTATATGTAGAGCAACCACCTAGTTATGAAGTTGTAGGTGAAGAACACAAAGTATATAGATTGAAGAGAGATTTTTATGGGCTCAAGCAAGCTCCATGGGCATGGTACAATAGGATTGACTCATATTTGATGAGAAGTGGCTTTGGCAAAATTAATGGTGAGCCTACTGTCTACATCAAGGTAGGAAATGGAAATGTGTTGGTTGTTGTCTTGTATGTAGATGATTTGATTTTTATTGGTAATAACAAGGCTCTAATTGGTGAGTTCAAAGAGGCCATGAAAAATGAATTTGAGATGATAGACCTTGGTCTCTTGAAGAACTTTCTAGGAATAGAAGTAAAACAAATGCATGATGGCATCTTCATCTCTCAAGAAAAATATGTAGAACAATAATGTAGCCCCAACACCAACCCCAACACCAACAGCAATAGGTTTGAAGTTGAGCAAGGAAGACTCTAGCAAGAGAGTGGATCCAACACTATACAAGAGTATGGTTGGAAGTTTAATGTACTTGACTATAACTTAGCCAAACTTGATGCATGTAGTAAGTTTGATATCCAAATTTATGGAAACACCAAAAGATTCCCATTAGCAAGTGGGAAAGAGGATGCTAAGGTATGTGAAAGGTACCAAGGGATTTGGAGTTTTGTACACTGCAAATGATGATTTCAAGTTGGTTGGTTACACTGATAGTGATTGGGTTGGAAGTATAGATGATAGGAAGAACACTTTCAGATATGTATTTCATATGGAATCGGGTGTAATTTCATGGGCATCCCAGAAGCAACCTATTGTTGCTCAATCTACAACAGAGGCTAAATATATAGCAAAAAATGTAATAGCATGTCAAGCTATTTGGCTAAGGAGGATCTTGATAGATTTGAAAGAAAGGCAAGAGGATGGAACCCGAATTTATTGTGACAACATCTCATCAATTGCATTGTCCAAGAATCTAGTCCTCCATGGTAGAAGCAAGCATATTGAGATTAGATATCACTTCATAGAGAGTTGGTAGAAAATGGGGATACCAAAATGGAATTTTGTAAGTTTGAGCAGTAGCTAGCAGACATTTTCACAAAGCCATTACGCATTGGAACTTTTGTACACCTAAGAGGGTGTCTTGGTGTAGTTGATGTGGATTAGCAGTGATCCTTGTTTTTTTTGGCTCGAGACAAAGCGAGAGTGTTGGAATTTAATGCGGTGGTTGTCTTGCCCCTAGAGCCAAATGCCCACCTACCACCTAACGGATTGCAGAACGTTCAAAAAAAATTATTATCAGTAGGTGAGTTTGAAAAATGAGAGAGAAACATGTTTTAGGTCAAAAGACAAACAAGAATGATTAGATTCATTCAACTAGACAGAGTGAAGGTGAAGAAGAGCATATCAAAGAGTTGCAAAGAAAAGAAAGAAGAAAGGAAGTGATCAACAAATCAGTCATTGCAGAGATAGAAGGAATCATTGTCATGCTTGCAGTTGCATGTGTTTCTACCTATCATTTTGTAAGTTCATAGTTTATTGTGTAGTTTGACCTATGAAGTAGTGATTGCTTTAGGTGTTGTTGTATGCAGCCATTAGAGCTACACGTTTAAAGTTTAAATGTTGAAGTTTCATTAGTTTGAAATTTTAGGGTTATTTTAGGGTTTTCTGGTTGAAGTTGAATGCTCCCAAATTTTTTAATAATTTAATCAAAGTTGAATAGAAAGCAAGTAGGCATACGTGAATCCATTTCTCTTCCCTTATTTGTTGCATTTAAGAAGTTTATTGTTGAATATTTTGAGTTTTGGCTCTCTAATTTTAAGAGTGAAAATATTCATGTTATAAACCTGGTCACTCGGCTTGGTCCTTGTTTTTGTTTTAACTTTGCAATTTAAGCTGAGCTCACTTAGCATCCACACTGTCAAGCTCACTCGGCATCCATTAGTGTCGAGTTGTCCTTCAGGTGCCAAGCTCACTCAACACCCTCCTACCACTTGGCTCCTTAGGGTGCCAAGAAAAATTAGCACTCGGCAATAGTTAGTGCCGAGTGAAAATTTTAAAGTTTTTGATTTGATTTGATTTCTCTCACATTTGCAACATCAATGTTTCCAATATACCAAAGAATGATGGTAGCAGGATTGAGAATACTCATCTATTGGTATAAAATAGAAAAATAAAATTATTGTGATAAAAGTATTTAGTTCAAGGAATATTTGATTGAAATAGATAAATAATGATCAATGCTTTTGGTTGTAGTGGAGAAGTGGATTCAGTAGTTCCTATGACTAGTACAAGATATTCCATTAATGCATTAAAGCTTCCCATTGAGAATGCATGGTATCCTTGGGTGAACAAAGAGCTAGATGTGGTAGGTTATAGTGTGATTTACAAAGGCTTGACATTTGGAACTATAAGAGGAGTAGGACACGTAGTACCTAGTTATCAACCTTCTAGAGCTTTGACCATGACCAAATCATTTTTGGCTTGCAAGCCTCTCCCTGCATAGTAATTCTACTTTTCAATTTCAAATAATATGATTCAAATGGTTTATAACTATTATTATAATTAGAATATGGACTATCTATTGTAAGAGGACCTCACAAAAATATTATTAAATAATGATTCAAATATTTATATTTAGACAAAAAAAAATATTTTTGTATAAGTTTGGTTTATTATAAGGTTAAAGTATGAAAAGAGATCATTCATATATATTTTCATAAATTTAAATAAATATGTATCAAAATTTATTGAACTCTATTAGTTAGTATTGGTAGACGAAAATACATTAATTATTACCAAAATATTAGTTAAAATATAAATAAAGAATTTCCATAATTGTATTAACTTAATTTTAAATTTGAATTAATATTTTAATACTTTAAGAAATTAAGACTAGAGAGGGGGGATCACTAAAGAATCTCTCAATCTATTTGCTTCCATATTTGTTAATTATATTATTGGTTTATATATGGTTCATTACACTTATAAATGGTACATTACTAACAATTGCACAGGCTCATTGCTTTGAAGCACAATAGTAAATTGCTTTCCACAATGTAGTGGAGAAATTTCAAGAAATAAATTAATTGAACCATTCTTTAAAACTAGAAAACTAAGCAAGTAATATCTTCTACAAACCAATGCTAGTAGCACCTTTACATATAAAAAATCCACCATATGTAACCAACATTCCACTATGAAATGAGAGTAACATATGGTAAACTACCATGCCTGGATCTTAACATAATATTTTCAATATTTTATTATTGATCAATAATTTTTGGATGTTAGCTTGTATCTTATTTGTACCCTTGTACATAATATTTGTGGAAGATGGCTTCTTTGATAAAGCTATTTATTTTTCTAGCATTTACAACCTTTAATTGAAATAGTGTGCACTTACCTTCTTTAACAATATAACTTTAGTATAATGTAATTTTTCCTTTGACACCATAGTTGAAAAATCTTCTGAGATAATAGTTTACGATAAAGAAATGTTATATTAGATTCCTCAAGGATTCTACATACTCTACACTTTCTAAAAGTGTTGTACAATTTTAGAATAAAATTTAAAACATAATACTCTGATACTTTTAAAGATTTTTAATATTATAATTACAAATTAAATTTTTTCATTCAATTAAAAATATTATATATACTTATATTATATAATCTTTTAAGAAACACTATTATATATCTTACTATAAAACTACTATATAATATTTGTATTAATGTAAATACTCTATATACTATAATAAATTTATGAAATGAAAACTAAATTTCTACTAAAGTACTAAAATACTAAGCCATTATATAGCACTTGTTGTAAGCAAGCAAGACATCCATAGAAAGTGCCACAATAAATGAGTCGTTAACTACAAATAAAAAATAAAAAATATACACATACACCATTGTGTTGAAATATTTAATGCAGTAGGTCAATTGCCCCTGAAGCCAAATGCATAGCTACCACCCTGACAGTCTTCACAATAGTTAAAAACGTTGAATGTGGGTAGGTAAATTCAAATTTTGAAATGAGAGGGAAAACATTTTTGAAAGAAGACAAACGGAATGAATCTAGTTCATTTGATTAGTGAAAGAAAGTGGAAGAGAGAAAAGCAAAAGATTTGGATTAGTTGTAGAGCAGAGATGGAAATTGATCAGAAGATCAAGTCAGAGTTCAGAAGATAGAAGGGTTTCAATTTCATGTTTGTAGTTGCACATGTTGGATCTTTTGTCATTTTGTAAGTTTTTATTGATTCGACCTACACTAATTGCTCCAAACATTATTGTATGGAGCCATTAGAACTGTAAGTTTTGAGTTTTAAGTTTTATCAGTTTGAAGTTTTTAGGGTTTGTCTAGTTGAAGCTAAATGCTCCTAGATTTTGTAATATTTCTATATTATTTGAATAGAAAGCAAGCAAGAAAGCATGCATAGAAATCTATTTTGTCCCCTTATTTTATTCATCATTGCATAGTATTTTGCATTGGAGAAGTTCATAGTTGAAAGATTTGTCCTTCAGTTATTTGAATTATAATGGTAGAAATATTCAAGTTATAAGTTTGGTCTATACCTCACTTGGTTCAATCTTTGACTTGGCTATCTCTTTGCTATTATTGTCAAGCTCACTTTGCATCCTTTCTTGCTAAGAATCACCTTGCAATGATGAACAAGCTCACTCGACATCTTGTGTTGCCGAGTTACCCTTGTATACTAAGTTCAATCAACTTCTTCTTGTGTTGAGTTCACTGGGTACCCACTACCTATCACTCAACATCCATTGGTGTTGAGAAAAACTTACACTCAACACCTTCTTGTGTCGAGAATTTTTTTAAGGTTGTGATTTATTTTTCACATCATATAAGAGCTTTGAGGCCCCACATCCATAGTGAGTTAGGCCATTTTTTTTTAGGGATATTTGACATGGCAAGAGATGCAAGAAAGATATGGCAGCAACCACCATCTTTTAATGGACAAAATTGTGATACATGGGCAAATAATATGAAAACCATAATGGTTGAAAATGATTTCTAGGATTTTGTGGTTAATGGGTTCAATGATGTGATAGACCCAACTTAATATGCTACCCTGAACAAAAATCAAAAGATTCACTTGAAAGAGTCAAGGAGAAGGGATGCTAAGGAATTAAGTCTAATTGAGATAGCAATGACAGAGATAGTCTTTCCCAAGATTGCAGTAGAAAATTATGCAAAAGTAGCATGAAACATCCTTGAGATGAACTTCAAGGGGACTGATAAGTTCAGAGTAGTCAAGCTATAGGGAGAGAGTTTGAGAACCTTCAGATGGGGGACAATGAACATATTGCAGAGTTCAGGTCATGAATCTCCACTTTGATAAACTAGTGCAAATCAAATGGAGGATTGTAGAAAAGATATTGAGGATTTTTACTTAGAAATATGATAACCTTGTGATGATCATAGAGGAAAAAAAATACCTCACCACATTGACCATGGATGAGTTGATGGGAGCTCTTCAAACCCATGAGCATCAAATAAACAAATCAGCAACAACTTTCTAAGAGAAAACTTTTAAGGCACAAGAGAATTCAAGAGATAGGGGGAGAGGAAGAAATGTCTCTAGTAGAGGCTCAAGAAGTAGAGCTCATAGGAGGAATGGTCAAAGGAATGCTAGTGCAGAAAGCTCGAGAAGAGAAAGCAACCAAAAGGGAGCAAGCACCTCTCCAAATAGCTCTAGAAGAGGTAAGAAGAATTACAACTTCAATAAGAATAATGTTGAATGCTACTACTATCATAAGTTTTGGAATTATGCAAGTGAATGCTGGAAGAAAGAGGGTGATTAGTCAAAGTAAAATGCTAATGTGGTTGATGTGAACATGGGAAATGAAAAAAATCCCACAACCTTCATCATGTGTAACATTGGAAAAGAAGAAAGACCTAAGGTATGTTACCTAGATAGTGGTTGTAGCAACCACAGTAGTGGTAATGAAATTTTATTTTCATTCATTGAAAAAACTTTCAAGTTTTAAATTAAGATGAGAAATAATGGAACCATTCCCATAGTGGGAGAAGGATCTATCATGGTCCGCACCAAGCAAGGTGAGAAGAAGGAGATACAGAACATGTATATTTTACCCCCAGTATGAAGCACAAATTGATGAGTGTTGGACTCATTCAAAATGGATACAAAGTGCTGATGGAAAATGAAAAGTGTTTCATTCATGAGAAGGATGGAAGTAATAGATTACTTGTAGTAGTCCAAATGGCAAAGAACTAGATGTTCTTGTTGAGGGTAGACACATGTTTCTCTTCTCAAGTCAATGCTACACCTCCCATGCATTCATGTATAACAGTACATCAACAATAAGCTCTTAAGAGCATTATTGAAGACCCCTACAAGCTTTGGCATCTTAGGTATGGACATATTGGCTTTGGTGGTTTAAATTTGTTGTCCAAGAAAAGAATGGTAGATGGTTTTCCAAGTATAGTAGATTCATATGACAAGTGTGAGGCTTGCAGATTGGGTAAGAAACATAGGCTTCCCTTTAATTCTATCAATTCTAGAAGGGCTAGAGCACCATTAGAATTGGTGCATTTTGATTTGCTAGACCCTATGAAAACTACTTCTATTGGGGGGAGTACTTATTATATGACATTTATAGATGATTTCAGTAGTAGGACATAGGTGTATTTTTGGTAGAACAAATCTGAAGCAGTTGATAAATTTGTTGAATTCAAAGCCCTGACTGAAAAATAATATGGAAACTATGTAAAGGTCCTTAGATCAGATAGAGGAGGGGAGTATACCTCCAATATATTTGAAATTTTTTTCAAAAAAAATGACATAAGCAAAGAGCTTATAGCCAGTTATACTCCACAAAAAAATGGGTTTGCTAAGAGAAAGAATAGGACCATTGTTGAAATAGCAAGAAGTATGATGAAAGAAAAAGGACTCCCAACCAAACATTGGGAAGAAGGTAAAGTAACAATAGTATAATTGATCAATAGGTGTCCTACAAAATTAGTTCAAGACAAGATTCCTCTTGAGGCTTGGTTAAGGAATATATGGGCAGTCGATCATTTAAGAGTGTTCGAATGTGTAGCATATGCACATGTGCCCAAATAAAAAAGGAGAAAGCTAGATGTAAAAGGTGTGAAGTGTATCTTCACAGGGTACTTCTCAAAATCAAAAGCTTGTAGACTATATGATCTAATTTACAAGAAGATCATCATTTCAAGAGATGTGGAGTTTCTTGGAAATCAATCATGGGATGGCTCAGTAGATGAATCCTCAAGTAATTCAAGTAAACTGCCTACTATTAAAGAGGAAGAAGATGACATTGGTGATTAGCAAGAAGATGGAGCAGAAACATAGATTGCAGACAAAAGAAAAGAGGCAAGCAACCCTTAACATGGTGAGCAATAGCTCCAAGCACATCAAGGAAGCCCCAAGCTTGTATGCAAAATAGTAGTAGCAACAATATTGAAAATTCAGATCCCACTCTCATCTCCCTATTTCCAAGAAAGACCAAAAGTACAAGGGAGATATACCAAGAAGAAAAGTATGATGAAGATTATGATGAGTGTAAATTTTGCATTATTTTCTCATAGTGATCCAATCTATTTTGAAGAAGTTGTGAATGAAGAGAAATGGTGTTATGCCATGGATGAGAAAATAGATGCCATTGAAAGAAATGAGACATGGGAGTTAACTACATTGTCTCCCAAGAAAAAAGTAATTGGAGTGAAATGGATTTACAAGACCAAGTACAATGCTAACAAAAAAATAGATAGGCACAAGGAATGTTTAGTGGTCAAGGGGTACATGCAGTAGTATGGTAGAGATTATGATGAGACAGATGCACTAGTTTCAAAAATGGAAACCATGTGTATTTTCATAGCAATTGTATCCCAACACAAATGCAAGGTATATCAAATGGACGTGAAGTCCTCCTTCTTCAATGGCATGGTGAAGGAAGAAGTTTATGTGGAGCAACCATCTAGTTATGAAGTTATGCATGAAGAACACAAAGTGTACAGATTGAAGATAGCTCTCTATGGGCTCAAGCAAGCTCCAAGGTTATGGTACAACATGATTGACTCATATTTGATGAACAATGACTTTAGCAAAAGTGACAGTTAGCCCATATTGTACATCAAGGTAGAAAATAGTAATGTGTTGATTGTTGTCTTGTATGTAGATGATTTAATCTTTATTGGAAATGATAATTTCCAAATTGGTGATTTCAAAGAGGCCATGAAAAATGAATTTGAAATGATAGATCTAGGTCTCTTGAAGTACTTTCTAGGCATAGAAGTAAAAAAAATGCATTCAAAATGAAAAATAATAAGGCAACCCCAACACCTATAGCAATACGTCTAAAGTTGAGCAAGGAAGATTGAAGCAAAAGTGTAAATCCAACACTATACAAGAGTATGGTTGGAAGTGTGATGTATTTGACTACAGCTCGGCCAAAAATAATGCATGTAGTAAGTTTGATTTTTAAATTTATGGAAACACCAAAGCATTCCCGTTGGCAAGTGGAAAAGAGGATCCTAATGTATGTGAATGGTACCAAAGGATTTGGGATTTTGTATACTACTGATAATGATTTTAAGTTGGTTGGTTACACAGATAGTGATCGGGCTAGAAGTTTAAATGATAGAGAGAGCACTTCTAGATACATGTTTCATATGCGATCAGGTGCAATTTCATGGGCATCCAAGAAGAAACCTATTGTTGCTCAATCTATAGAAAAGGTTGAATACATAGCAGCAAATGCAAAATCATGTCAAACTATCTGGTTAAGGAGGATCTTGATAGATTTGAATGAAGGCAAGAGGATGGAACCATAATTTATTGTGACAAAATCTCTTCAATTGCACTATCTAAGAATCTAGCCTTCCATGGGAGAAGAAAGCATATAGAGGTTAGATATCACTTCATTAGAGAGTTGGTGGAGAATGGGGATATCAAAATGGAATTTTGCAAGTTTGAGTAGTAGCTAGCAGACATATTTAGTAAACCTGTAGGCATTGGAACTTGTGTGCACCTAAGAGAGAGTCTTAGTGTAGTTGATTTTTGTTGGTTTGGCTCGGGACAAAGGGGGAGTGTTGAGATATTTAATGTAATAGCTCAATTGTGAATGTGAGTAGGTGAGTTCAAATTTTGAAATGAGAGGGAAAACATTTTTGAAAGAAGACAAAAGGAATTAATCTAGTTCATTCAATTAGTGGAAGAAAGTAGAAGAGAGCAAAGTAGAAGAGTTAGATCTATTGTAGAGCAGAGAAGGAAATCAACCAACAAATCAAGTAAGATTTTAGAAGATAGAAAGGTTTTAGTTTCATGCTTGCAGTTGCACATGTTGGATCTTTTGTCATTCTATAAGGATTTATTGATTAGACTTATGAAGAATTGATTGCTCTAGGCATTGTTGTATGCATCCATTAGAGCTATAAGTTTAAAGTTTAAAGTTGTATCAGTTTGAAGTTTTTAGGGTTTTTCTAGTTGAAGCCGAATGCTCCCAAATTTTGTAATAGTTTTATATTATTTGAATAGAAAGCAAGAAAAAAAGTAGGCATACAAATCTATGTTGTTCCCTTCTTTGATTCATCACTAGATAGTATTGTGCATTTGAGAAGTTTATAGTTGAAATCTTTGTTCTTTAGCTCTCTACATTTTAATGGTAGAAATATTCAAGTTATATGTTTGGTCTATACCTCACTCGGTTCAGTTTATCGAGCTCTCTCTTTGTTTTTATTGCCGAGCTCACTCGACATCCTCTTGTGTCGAGCATCATCTTGCAATGGTGACTCGACAAAACTAACACTCAGTACCTTCTTGTGCCTAGAAAAATTTTTTGGGTTGTTATTTATTTTTCATACATTGAAACTGTCAATGCTTTATGTTTAAGAATTAACCTTGGACAATCACCTAACCATCATTGGCCCAAGGAGCAATCTTTTCCATTAGCTTTTTTATATATAGTTTTGAAGAAAACAAAACAAACTTAAGAGAAAATAACAATAGCACAAAACACATTGTAAGAGAATGATATTGTTTTATTAATCTAAATACAACAACACATTACAGTGGCTCTCTATATATAGAGGCTTACAATACCTATATGTTGGTAGAAATTTCTTGAGTTCATGTTAAAAATAAACTAACTTCCTTATACATTGTAGAGGACCTAGTATTATTTTGATAGCACTAACAATCATTGGTTGGGAGATATGACAAACTAGTAGTTTCGTTATAACTGACTAGCAATGTGGAGAGAGTAAGGTGGAATTATTCCAACACCTTCCCTTAATTTCTACCACTAATGCATCTTTAAGTGGGAAAATTATTACAAGAATTAATTCAAACATCAACCTCTTTGAGATATAGCAATATTATAAACTTAAGAAATTTGGTAGTAGATAATGCTTTGGTAAATATATCTTCAATTTGATCTTCAGTGCCACAGAAGTGTAAGTCCACTACTTCACTCTCCATTAAGTCATGAATGAAGAAATGATGAGCCTCAATGTGTTTGGACTGAGCATGGTATATAGGATTCTTTGGGAGCTTAATGGTGTTTTGGTTGTAACAAAATATAGTGGATGGATGAGCTTGTTGATGATGTGTCTCTTGAAGTAGTTTTTTGATCCATAGAGCTTCTTGAGATGCCTTTGATGTGTCAATATATTCTGCCTCTATTGATGAAAGTAACACTGTTGATTGCTTCTTGCTTCTCTAAGAAATTGGTTTGGATCCAAGATAAAAGATGTATCCTGAAGTTGATTTTCTATCATCAATATCTCTTGCATAATCAGAATCTATATAACCTACTAAAGTAGGTTCTCCTTCATTTTTGTACTCAAATCCAAGCTTGGAAGTGCCTTTGATGTACCTCAAAATCATCTTAGCAACTTTCTAGTGATCATAATGTGGATTTATCATGTACTTGGATACAACACCAACAACATATGCAATATCTAGTCTAGTTATGGTAAGATTTAAGAGACTGCCAGCAAGCTTCCTATACAATTTTTCATCCACCTTCTTTTGAGTAGAATAAGTACTTAACTTTAATCCTAATTTACATGGCATATTGGCTGATTTACAATCACTCATATTGAGATTTTTCCATACATCAAGAGCATACTTAATTTGAGAAAGCATGATCCTTCCATCTTCTTGCCAAACTTGCATAACCAATAAATAGTGCATTAATCCTAGATCAATTATCTCAAAAGTTTTCCTAGGTTGTTTCTTGGTGTTCTTAATATAATATGTGGAATCTCCTGTAATGATTAGATCATCAACATGCTTGACATATACATTTGGGTCAGGTTTGCTTTTGAGTAAGTGCACCAAGTTGTGGTGCCAAAAGGGGGGTATAAGTGGACACCTTTTTTTTTGAAATCAGCAATTTTTGAACTTCAACAAGAACTTGAAGATAATTACGCTCAAAATTTTAAGATATGACAAAAGCAAAACTAGTAGTCCTTTAAATCTAGTTTCTAAACTACTAATTTTTTTTCAAAATGGTTTAGTTTTAGGTCCTTTAAAAAGGGGCCCATAGAAAGTGGTATTGTTTATTCCAAAAAAAAAAACATAGTATAAAGTGTGGCCCCCTTAAAATTTTAACTTTGTTTTTTAAATTCTTTAATCACTGTAGTCAAAATTTACCTAACACTATGTAGTTTATCCCAATTTTTTTGGGTAATTTTATAATGTATATTTTTTTTAATGAAATTTTTTAATTAGACACATCCCAAAAATGTGAAATATATATCTGCTCCCCCTAGAAATGATTGAAAACTAATCTAAAATCAAAACTTCTTTTTTTCAAAATGTGTAGAATGGAGTCTAGTTTCTAAAAATCTAAGTTGTTGCAAAATTCAATGAACAAACTAAAATCTACAACCCAATTAGTACACGTTGGTTTTTGACAAAAAATGGACATACATTCAAAAGAAATGATAGATGAAAGGCTTACAATAGTTCAAATACAAAATAAATTATATGATTATATAGCTAACATAGAGACCTACAATGTCATGTAACCTAATTTTATCAATGCTCAGCCACGAGGAAACCTAAACGAGAGCACACAAGAAAAATCAATCATTTTTTGTATGTTTGCAACAAAACACGTCTCAGACCACTTTATAGACTCCAAACCTTTGGGTTGGATCCTCAAGGCAAAACCAAACCTTGGGCTTGGTAGAATCCAAAGCTTTGAATAGGGTGTGCATGCTATAGCGTGCACATGCTATTTAAATCATTTTAAATTTAATTCTTAATACTTTATAAAATAAAATAAAATTGAAAAGTGCATATGCGCTATAGTGTGTACACACTATAGTGTGCACGTGCCGTTTGAAACTTTTTAAATTTAATTCTTAATAGCTCATATGCACTTTATTAAAAAAATTATTCTAAAAAGTGCATATGTGATATAGGGCATACACACTATAGCACACACGCGCTATGGCCTGGGATACCCAAGCCATAACACATGCATACTATAGCACATACACACTTTTCAAAACTAGAAAAAAAAGGTGTCATCTATTTGACACCACAACTTGGTGCACTTACCCTTCTTTCAAATCCATCTATTACAAAGAAGTCATTTATTTTGGAGTACCACACCCTTGGAGCCTATTTAAGAACATATTGTTATTTTCTCAATCTACATACTAGATGTTCTTCACCATCTTTAACAAGTCCTAGTGGTTGTTGCATGTAAATCTCTTCTTTTAAGTCACCATACAAAAAATCACTTTTTACATCCATTTGAAACATTTTCCAGCCACACTTTGTAGCCAAAGAAATAATGGTATGAATTGAATTCATTTTAGCAACTAGGGAAAATGTCTCAGTGTAGTCAATAATATCTTCTTGTGAGAAACCACGAGCCACTAACCTCACCTTGTATTGCTCAATGGCTCCATCTAAAGTGAAATTTTTTTTGTAGGTCTATTTGCAACTAAGCAAATTCTTTCCTTCTGGAAGTGTTGTCAATTCCCAAGTATCATTCTTCATCAAGTAGTTGTACTCTTCTTGCATAGCTTCTTTGCATTCATTTTTTTCCTTTAGCTTCCTCAAATGTTCTTCAAATCTCAACCTGCATCACTTTAGCCATAAGAGCATAGTTAGCAAAGATCTTAGTGTTGTCTTGATACACTTCTTTAATGCTTTGAGTCTTCCTTGTCTTCCTTGTGTCCTCATCATCGCTGCTACTTGAATCTTCAACCTGAATGGTTTCTCCTTCTAGAAGAGATGTCATATTTTGATTTAAATCATTAATGCCACTAGATTTATCTTCTTCAAGAAAAATTAAAAAATGAGAAAATATGGGAGATTTATTATTTTTAATATCTTTGTCAAACCAAAAGTTTCTTTTAACAAAAATCTTCCTTGTATGAGGATTATATAGCCTATAACCTTTTGACTCTTCAATATATCCCACCATTATGTACTTCTCACTTTTTCTTTCTAATTTACTCTTCTTTTCATCAGGAATGTGAGCATCAGTAGTCCAACCAAAAATACAAAAATGAGACATAGTAGGCTTTGTTCCACTCCAAGTCTCTTTAGGGGTTATATTCATAACAACCTTTGTAAGAGTTCTATTAAGATTGTAAACTGTAGTATGAATTGTTTCAGCCCAAAGATTGACTTCCATATTTCTAGAATGAATCATACACCTAGCCATTTCCATTATAGTCCTATTGTTTCTTTCTACAACCCCATTTTGTTGTGGTGAGTAAGAAATAGTTGATTCTTTTTTTATGTCATTTTGTTTACAAAATCCAAAGAATTCCTTATTCATATATTGATTTCCTCTATCTATTCTTATGATTCTTGGAGATTTCCCATTTGTTTTTCAATTAGAACCTTGAACTCTTTAAACTTGTGGAATACTCGTCCTTCTTTTGTAGGAAATACACCCAATTTTTTCTAGTACAATCCTCTATGAATGTAAGAACATACCTTGCACCTCCATGTGAGGATGTTTTAAAAGGACCCATGACATCACTGTGGACCAAATATAAAGAGGTTTTTGCCCTTCATCATCTTCCTTGTGGGAAATTTTCTATATGTTGTTTACCCATTGCATAGCCTCCACATACATTTTTCTTAGGTGAGATTCTTGGGAACCCATGTGCCATATTTAGCCTCTCCATTGGCTTGAGGCTTTGATAGTTAATGGGTCCCATACGCTCATGCCACAACTTGTTCACATTATCATACTTGGCAATAGCACATACATCTATATTTTCAATGAATTCTTGAAATTTATATAATCCATTCTCCACTTTACCAATTGTAGCCACTTTATAATTATTGTTCACATCATTAACTAAGCGTTTATCATTTTAAAATTCTATATTATATCCTTTATTGGAAATTTGAAATACAGAGAGAAGATTTATTTATAATTGAGGGACAAGCTTCACATTCTTAAAGAGTTCATTACTCATTTGAACATTTCCACTTCCTTTAACTTCTAGAGGACTATTATCTCCCAAATATATATTTTCACTATTTCTTTGATTCTGCTCTTGATTATGTGACATATGTTGTGTGCAACCAAAATTAATTATCCATTTTTCTTTAAAAGAACTATTTTCTTTGAGTGCTACACAAAAAGCATTTCTCTTAGAATCAAATGATTTTGTAGACTTATGCTTTGTATCATTAATCCTTTTGTAGAATTCATTAGCTTTGTGCCCTTTTTTAAACCACAATAGTGACATTTCCACTTGCTTCTGTTTGGATTCTTAGATGAGAAATTTTTATCATCATACTTCCAATTACTTCCATTTGATTTATTATCTTGTACCTTTTGATGATATTGTGTACCTTTCATTACAATTGCTTGAGATTCACACTCAGCTATAGAAGATTCTCTTTCTTTTATTTAACCTTGATCTTATTGAATTAACTTAGCACATAACTCATCAAATTTAATAGCTTTTAGTTTATTTTCAGTATGTAGTGTTGGCGCTCAAAATTACAGCCCTTATTTTGAGCACTGTTGAGAAATTAAGCCCTATGAAAGCTTTTTGATGCCTATGCACCTAACTCCCAGTCTGAAGCCTAAAAGGTGTTTAATGTTTCTAATGCCCTATATTAAGCCTTTCTAAGTGTTCCATGAAGTTAAATCATCATTTTGAGACATCTGGCGAAGTCTTGTTTTCAGAAATTGTCAATCCTGCATTTTACCCCAAGTGTCAGACATTGATAAGAGGCCTTGTTTGTAAATGAATATCTCACACCCAAAAATGTTTTGTGATTCACTGCTTTGGGAGTGTCTAGTGTCCATATCCAAGAACCTATGTTTTAGATTTTGAGTTCTTTTGAGTCCATTTGACTAGGTTTTGAATCCCTCAAAGTTGGTCAGTTACTATTTTCATGCTTTTGCACTTTGCACCTAATTTTGGGAAGCCCTATTTGACACGCTGTAACTTTGACCCAGTTGACCAAAATGCTAAAATTCCTTTTGCGTTGTATTATACATGTCAGAGACTTGTTATGTTTCAATTTTCAAGTCTTGAAAAATCCATTTGATCAGTTTTCAAATGCGATTCCAAATGCAATTTATAACTTTTTACTGGTGTCGGCATTTGCAGATTATTTGGTACCCTTGTTCAGGGCGTTATAACTTGAGATTCGTGATTGCCTAGATCAAATGGTTTGTTCCCCTATGTTATACTCTAAAAATACTATAAGTGTGTTAGTTTTTAAGCTTTGATGAATCTGTCTTCACACTTTACTAGGGTCATTCCATTCGCAGAAAATGATATTTTACTAGTGTTCACTCTCTTGCAAATCTAGTTGGCCAACTTTGCACCTCCGCCAAATTTGCCCCATGATCCGTCATGAACCCAAATCGTATAATCATATTCTCCTCATGACAATGTACTCATGCCCTAGATTCCAGATCCCCAAGTGCCCATATGTCTAGTTTTCCAGGCCATTTCCAAATACAATTTCCAGTTTTCTAACATGTTTATCTATAGGTGAATTTAAGTTGGCAACTTCGGAGGTCAATTTATTTTGACCCTGATGTCATCATGCAATGAGATCTGGCAGGCCTGTTGAACATGTCAGAGAGAACAAAGATCCTGAGTTTTGGAGCTTGATCAGGTCTTTATGTCATTTTTTAAAGTCAAGCAACAGGCCTCCTGACAGAGATTTCACAACGGTGCAAAAATGTTTAAAAATTAGTTTCAATGATCAATCAATGATCAAAATTTGTTTCTAGTTAGTTCAAGGAGATCGGTGGATCAGTTTGCCAAATCAGTTGTTCAGAAATGAATTTTTTTTTAGCCGGACCCACTTTGGAGCCCAACTGTTTCCATCATATTAGCATTAACTATAAAGGTTATGAAGTGATTAATGAATGTTTATTATATATGGTAGGAGCATCATGGAATCCTTGATCAACTTTTGATGTACAACTTTGTACTTGAAGATCCTCAAAGATGTTAATCAAAACCGTCTCCCTACTGTGGCTTTTTGCCAGTGTAAGTGCACTTTATGTATTCTTTTGATTATAAAGTCTTGGAGTTTTTTGCTCTTGCCTAAATGATAATGTTTTCATTTAAGGAAGGAGCAATATTAATAATAAGAATGATCTAAAGTGGCATGTGGACTCCATTGCTTATAATTTCATATCATACGCATTGAAATGGAGCATCTATGGCATGTGAAGAAGGCTCCACCGGTGCTCGCAGCTGCAGGCAAGAAGGAGAGCCAGGACAATGCACAAAGGCAAGAGATTGCAACCAAATGTGGAACAACAGGGAGCATATTCTAAGGGAGCCACTTTTGGAGTTTGCTCAAGGCAGAAAATAAGAAATTTTAAGGAAAGAAGGAAGCCCCACGTTTTTAGAAAAATGTTGCCAGTAGAGGGGAGGCATCTTCTTTGAGGAATACATGCACCAAAAGAACACAAAAGGCTCCAAGCACCCATGCCAATAGCAAGAGCATCAGCCAGTAAAAAGAAATGCTCATGTTAGGAGGAACAAAGCAAGGGAGAATCCACCATAGAACAGAAAGCGCCCAAGAAGCCCACTCCACATTTTTAATAGGAAACTCACATTTTAGTGAGGAGGGGGTTGCATTTTAAATAAAGAAGGTGGCAGCATGGCGTTAGTTAAAATGACTAATAATGAGCCAAAGCATAGATCACATAAGTAATAGAAAAAGTCGTATCAAGAGGGAGGCATCTCACAGCATGAGCCATGCAGAAGAAAGGAGACGCAACACTACAAAACAGAGGATGAAGATGAGTTTATCTATTAAACCATTTTATCCCACATTCAAAGTGTGGAGGGTACTTTTAATCTTTAAATATAATTCCACACGATTGTTAAGTGTCTAAAAGAGAGGGCCTTTTGAAAGGCAAGGGCACGCTTTGTGGTGGACTCTCCAATGACATCAGCTAGCACGGAGATTAAGTAGACTTTTAAACAAGAATGCATCAATTGTGACATGGCGCTCAGAATGAAGATGCATCCAATTGATGACATGTGGCTTGATCAACGAATTGTGCAAAACCGCAATATGAAGTTGTAGGGTAGATAAAAAATGCAGGGAAGCACATTTCTGACATGTGGCAGCGTGGGTCCTAGATGTAGTGACATGGAAAAAATGTGCAGGTTAAGGCAGGCACACAGGATTGCGCCACGTGGCATGATCGTGTGGTTGGTGCTTCCCTGGAAAATAGAGTTGTGCGGACATTAAATAATGTGAGGAAGTGGATTTTTGACACATGGCACTAGGTCTCGAGAGTGATGAGGTGGTGTCTGATGAATAGTGGTCGACCAATCAGAGGTCGCCACGTGGCAAAAAGGCTAGTCAACTTTGGGTTGACTCAAAATTGGAGGCATAGGGGGTGAAAATTAAAATGATCTTTAAAATTTCTCATTTTTAAACATTATTTTCAAAACGTCCCGTGCAGATTTTAAATTTTGAAAAGGGGATTATTTCTAAAGTTTTAACTTTAGATTTTTAAAAAATTTTCATAAATAAATTTAAAAAACAAAGATGTGTAGACCATGGTTTTCTAGTAGAGGAGTCATTTTCAAAATGACTTTCAGCGGGTTTCTGAGATGCAAAATAGGTGATGTTATATATCTCCGAAATCGGGAGAAGACAAACTTTTTGATTCTGGAGCTAGTTTTTGCACAGAGTGTCACCTGTTCCTACTATAGGAGGCCTTGTCTCAGGTTCTTATCTTGCAACCATTTTCGGGTATGAAAGTTTAGAATTGATTTTTAACAAAGTAATGACTTGAATGGGTTAAAGAGACAGTGAAAATATAGTTGGGGTCACATTCACTCAGTAAAAACTTAAATTTCACTAGTATTTTCATGAGGCAATTAAATATTTTGATGACTCAAAGGTTTCATCATTTCAATGGAGATATTTCTCAAATCAGTTACAGAAATGACAAAGCAAAAAGTCAGATCAGAGGGAGATGGAAGAAAGAGGTTGTTCAGTTGCCAAGGGAAGATATTTTGAAGGGACACATGTCAGTTGTATAATGAATCTGGGAATTCTTTCTTTGCTATATCTTTCTTTTCTTTCTCTGTTGTAGGTTGTTGGTTGGTTTTCTATTTCTAGTTCTTGGAGCTCTTCTCAGGCTGTGAAAGCCACACACCCAACATATCTTGTATGAATAACATATGGATTTCATAGATAGTTCTGATATAGTAGTGTGATCTTGTATCTTGTTTTATGCATTCCTAATGTACTTATTTCAAGGAGATAAATACAATGCGTAGAAGGTTTTGAATTTCAATATAATTCTATCTCCTTTCTCGTTTAATTTTTAATTTTATATGTTCAAAAAAAAAGAGCTTGAACCTATTTGCAATTTCCCGGTTGTATGTTTGAGGTTTGCTTTCTTTTGACTCAAGGAGTCATATAATTGCTTGTGGTTTTAGAAAAGGTTGCAGATTCATTAAGAAGGATGTGTGAAAATATGGGGTTATATTAGATATTGTTGTCTAATTTATAAGGTGAATAGACTAAACATGAATGTCTCAACATATGCCATATGTTGATTGATGTTCAAGGATGCATAATTCTAAAGTATAGGATTTACCTAATGGATAAGGCACTAGTCATTTGTAGGATCATTAAGTTTTTGCTACATATTGGACATGTTATCTTTTCTCAATATAAATCAATCATTTTCCCTTCATGTTGAAGTGGACATAAAGGTTGAACCCTCACTCAACTTGTGAGATTCCTAGATTTGCATTTAGCTACTATAGATTGATGATTATTTCATGAGTTATCATGAGAAATAAGGGTTTTATCTGCTTCATATTAGATTCAGTGTATGCTTTGATAACTGGTACCATATAAAGAATCTATAGGTCCACCCACCTAGGTTTTGCAAAGCCTGAAGAAGAAGAAGGGTCAAGCCTTATAGTTGGCCTGGTGTCTAAATAGGCATGTTGAGAATGGGAGTTAGCTGCCCCTAGATATGTTTTGTTCTCATCAGGGTAATTGGAAACGGGTAATGTTTTCAAAAACCAACATGTAGTCCACTTATAAAAGATTGATAAGAACCTGGAAATTTTTTTAATATGATTTGAACAAAATCCTTATCATCTATGTTCTCTGAAAGTGAAGCCAACTCATTTTTATTTTCCTTTAATTTACTTAGATGAGACACTATTTCTTGTTAGCTTGTGAATTTCATATTATATAGCTCTATGGTGAGAGATATAATCTGTACATCACTTGAATTTTGATATAATTTTTTCAATATCTTTTGTACTTGCACTCCACTTCTTTCATTTTTTACTTCTAGATAAACTTCTTTAGAATGTGTTAATTTGATCAAGGGTGCTGCCTTCTTGTCTCTCCTATCCCAGTCATTCATATTCATATGCATCATTAAATGAGGGTGTAGAATTTCATTTTATTGTAAGAGTCAATGTAATGAAGATCAATGATATGATGTAATGGTTAATTGGAGGTTGGCATGGTGTATGAAAATGTAGAATGCTTACATTTACATAAGGTAAAATGTATACCCAGGATCTTTGTGGTATTTTTGTCTTTCCTTTTTAATGTCGGGAAGGGTGAGATTGTCATGAATCATTAAAACTCAGAAATGACAAGATTTATGTGTATTCACTCATCTTTGAAGCTTCAAACTCCAAAAGAAATTTTGATAACTAATCTCAATTAGTTGTAGAGTATAATCTCAAGTCTATGTTTTAAATATTTATCTTTAAAATTTTCTTTCAAATATGAAAAAAAGTAGTTGTGCATCATTTTCTCATAAACAAACCCTTGTCCTATGAATCTAAATCTTGTTCATTGAACCTAAAAGCATAACTAATGTTTAGTTTGTCAATACTTAGGATTTAGAGTGACACAAATTAGGGTTTTAAAGCTAATTGCGATAACAACAATGATGCCTATAGGGAAAAATTGCAAGAAAACAAACCCTAGGATCTAATTTGTCTACAACACATACTGTTTCTAGATTTTACAATGTTATAGTATTGAGATGTAAAGTGGCAGAAATAGTAGATAATGGTTCTAAAGCTAGTAAAATCATTCAGACATTGGTGATATCAAATTCTTCCAAACACAAAACACCAAATCGATGGTTAACCCACTGTGTCAAGATCAAATTGTTTGAGTTTGAGCAAACCTAGTAGGGTGTCTTCCATGCTAATACAACATACCAATTGGGTCTAATTATTAAGGCTCAATTCGTTTTGTTTTTTAGAATATCTTTCTGTTGGGGAGTTAAAAATGAGAAATTTAATAGTTTTGGCAATAGCATTAGCCATTTTGGTTCATACTTCTCATTAGTTAAGCAGCCATCAAGTAATGTCAAAATTCTTACAAAAGAGAAGGTTCGTTGTGAGGACTAGAGAGGGAAAGGAATGGGTGGCTCCTTCCATTAGCAATGAGTATTCATGGAATCTCAATCAATATAATCAAGATGGATTTGTTGAAATATTAAATGTAGATATACATTTTCCCCTGGAGCCAAACACCCACCTACCACATGATGACCTACAAAATAGTCAAAAATAATGAATGTGAGTAGGTGAGTTTTAAAACTTGGAAAAGAGGGGGAAATTTTTTTGAAGAGAGATAAAAGAAATGCATTAGATTCATTCTCTAAGATCAAAGTGAAGAGTTCAGACAAGAAGAATTGCAGAGCAGAGAAGGAAGAGAAGGAAATTGATCAGTAGATCAAGTCAATGTTTAGAAGATAGAAGAGTTTTAGTTTCACATTGCACATGTTGGATCTTCTTTCATTCTATAAGTTCTTATTGTTTCAACCTATGAAGTAGTGATTACTCCAGGCATTTTTGTATGTAGCCATTAGAGCTATAAGTTTAAAGTTTAAATTTTGAAGTTTCACAAATTTGAAGTTTTTAGGGTTTTCTAGTTGAAGCTGAATGCTCCCAGATTTTTTGTAATAGTTTTATCATATTTTAATAGAAAGAAAGAAAGTAAGAAAACATTCTAAAACCTATTTTTCTTCTTCTATTTATTGCATTTGAGAAGTTCATTGTTGAATGCGTCATCCTTTGGCTCTCTACATTTTAATGGCAGTCTTTTATACTGCTCACTTGGTCTAGACTTGACCAAGCTCACTCTTTACTATTGTTGTCAAGTTCACTTGACATCATCTATTATCTAGTTCCACCCTATAGTGGTGATCGAGCTCACTCAACATTTAAACTACCAATCTTACTTAGCATCTATTATGTCGAGTTGCCCTTTTGTGCCAAGTTCACTTGGCACCCACTGCCTATTACTCAACATCCATTGGTGCTGAGCATAATTTTTAGGGTTGTGATTTATTTTTCATATAGTATTAGAGCATTGAGGCCTCAAATCCAATGTGAGTTAGGGGATTTCTTTTCTGGGATATTTGACATAGTAGGAGATACATGAAAGATATGGCAGTAGCCACCATTAATGGACAAAATTATGATACATGGGAAAAGAAGATGAAAACCATAATGATAGGTAATGATTTGTGGGAGTTTGTGATTAATGAGTTCAATAATGTCATAGATCCAGCTTAGTATGCTACTCTCACAAATCCACAAAAGACTTAGTTGAAAGAGTCAAGAAGAAAAGATGCTAAGGCATTAAGTATGATTGAGACAACAATGGCAGAGACAATTTTTCTGAAGATTGTAGTAGCAAATTATGAAAAGGAAGCATAGGACATCCTTGAGATGAACTTCAAGGGGACTGATAAGTTTAGAATAGTGAAGCTATAGATCATTAGAAGAGATTTTGAGAACCTTCAAATGAAGGACAATGAACCTATTGCAGATTTCACCTCACAAATCTCCACTTTGATAAACTAGCTCAAATCTAATGGAGAAGATTATGGTGAGTAGAGAATAATAGAGAAAATATTGAGGAGTTTACCTTAGAAATATGACAATATTTTCATGACCGTAGAAGAAGCAAAGGGCCTCACCACATTGACTATGGATGAGTTGATGGGAACTCTTCAAACCCATGAGCACCTAATAAATAGATCAGAAGCTACTTCCCAAGGGAAGTCTTTTAAGGCTCAAGATAAGTCAAGAGGAAGGGGGAGAGGTAAAAAAAGCTCTAGTAGAGGCTTAAGAAGTAGAGGTCATGAAAGGAATGCTAGTGCAAAAATCTTAGGAAGAGCAAACAATCAAGAGGGAGCAAGCACCTCTCAAAACAACTCTAGAGGAGGTAAGAAGAATTGAAACTCCCATAAGAGAAATGTTGAATGCTACTATTGTCATAAGTATGGGCATTATGCAAGTGACTAGTAGAAGAAATAGGGTGATCAATCAAAGTAGAATTCTCATTTGGCTGATGTGAACATGAGAAATGCAAACAATCCCATAGCCTTCATCATGTGTAACATTGGTGAAGAAAAATGCCCTTAGGTATGGTACCTAGACAATGGTTTTAGCAACCAAATGAGTGGTAATCAAAGTTTATTCTCTTTCATTGATAAGAATTTTAATTTTGAAATTAAAATGGGAAATAATGGAACTATTCCCATAGTGAGCGAAGAATCTATTATGGTCTGCACTAAGAAAGGTGAGAAGAAGGAGATACAAAATGTGTATTTTGCCTCTAGTATGACACACAACTTGATGAGTGTTGGACAACTCATTTAGAAAGGATACAAAGTGCTGATGGAAAATGGCAAAGAATCTATTATGGTCTGCACTAAGCAAGGTGAGAAGAAGGAGATACAAAATGTGTATTTTGCCCCTAGTATGACACACAACTTGATGAGTGTTGGAAAACTCATTCAGAAAGGATACAAAGTGCTGATGGAAAATGACAAGTGTGTCATTCATGAGAAGGATGGGAGTAATAGATTACTTGCAGCAGTCCAAATGACAAAGAACCGAATGTTTCCATTGAGGATAGAGACATGTTTCTCTTCTCAAGTCAGTGTTACACCTCCCAAGCATTCATGTACTATCGTAAATCTATAATCAGCTCTTAAGAACATGATTGAAGACCCATCCAAGCTTTGGAATCTTAGGTATAAACATCTTGGCTTTGCTAGATTAAATTTGTTGTCCAAGAAAAGAATCATAGATGGTTTGCCAAGCATAGTAGATTCATATATCAAGTGTGAGCCTTGCATATTAGGTAAGCAACATAGGCTTCCCTATAATTCTAGAAATTCTAGAAGTGCTAGAGCACCATTAGAATTAGTGCATTCTAATTTGGTAGGCCCTATGCAAACTAGTTCTATTGGGGTGAGTACTTATTTTATGACATTCATAGATGATTTTAGGCGTAGGACATGGGTGTATTTTTTGAAGAACAAATCTGAAACATTTGATAAATGTTTTGAATTCAAAGCCGTGGTCAAAAAAGAATGTGGACACTATGTTAAGTTCCTTTGTTCAGATAGAGGAAGGGAGTATACCTCCAATATGTTTATAAATTTTTGTAGGTAGAATGACATCAAGAAAGAGCTGATAGCCAACTATACTCTGCAGCAAAATCAAGTGGCTGAGAGAAAGAATAGGACCATTGTTGAAATGGAAAGAAGCATGATGAAAGAAAAAGGACTCCCATCTAAATATTGGGGAGAAGCTATAGCAACAATGATATATTTTATTAATAGGTGTCCTACAAAATCAATTCATGACAAGATTCCTCTTAAGGCTTGGTCAAGGAACAGATGGACAGTTGAGCACTTGAGAGTGTTTGGATGCATACCATATGCACATGTGCCTAAAGAACAAAGAAAAAAGTTGGATGAAAAAGGCGTGAAGTGCATCTTCACATGGTATAGCTCAGAATCAAAGCCTTATAGACTATGTGATCCAATTGACAAGAAGATCATCTTTTGAAGAGGTTTGGAGTTTCTTGAAAATCAGTCATGGGATGGCTTATTAGATGAATCCTCAAGAACTTCAAGTAAAGTGCCTACTATTGAAGAGGAAGAAGATGACATTGGTGATCAACAAGAAGATGGAGTAGAAAAAATTGATTGCAAACAAAGGCAAAAGGAAAAGCAACCCTTAACATGATGCACAACAATTCCAAGCACTTCAAGACAACCTCAAACTAGTATGCAAAATAGTAGCGGTAGAAATACTAAAAATTCAGATCTCACTCTTACCTCCCTATTGACAAGAAATACTAAAAGTCTAAGGGAGATATACCAGTAAGAAAGGTATGATGAAGATTACGATGAGAGTGTAAATTTTGCATTATTTTCTCGTAGTGATCCAATTTATTTTGAGGAAGTTGTGAATGAGGAGAAATGGTGTAATGTCATGGATGAGGAAATAGATGTTCTTGAAAGGAATCAGACATGGGATTTAACTACTTTTCCTCCCAAAAAAAAAATAATTGGAGTGAAATGGGTATACAAGACCAAGTGCAATGTTGAAGAAAAAAAGGTAGGCATAAGGAATGTTTAGTGGTCAAGGTGTACAAGTAGTAGCATGGAAAAAAATTATGATGAGACATATGCACAAGTTGCAAGAATGGAAACCATGCATGTTGTCATAGAAATTGCAGCCCAACACAAATGGAAGGTATATCAAATGGATGTGAAGTCTGCCTTCTTAAATTATGTATTTAAAGAAGAAGTTTATATGGAATAGCCACTTGGTTATGAAGTTGCAGGTGAAGAACATAAGGTGTATAGACTGAAGAGAGCTCTATATGGGCTCAAGCAAGCTCCACAAGTGTGGTACAATAGGATTGATTCATACTTAATGAGAAATAACTTTAGCAAAACCAATGGTGAGCCCACACTTTACATCAAGGCAACAAGTGGTAATGTGTTGATTGTTGTCTTGTATGTAGATTATTTAATCTTGATTGGAAATGATAATTTCCTAACTGGTGAGTTCAAACAAGCCATGAAAAATGAATTTGAAATGACAAACCTAGGTCTCTTGAATTACTTTTTGGGTATAGCAGCAAAAAAAATTCACGATGGCATCTTCATCTCTCAAGAAAAATATGCAAGGCAAATATTAGAGAGATTCAAAATGTAGAATAGTAAGGCAACCCCAACACCAACAACAGTAGGTTTGAAGTTGAAAAATGAAAATTGTAGCAAAAGTGTGAATACAACATTATAAAAGAGTATGATTGGAAGCTTTCAATGTATTTGACTACAACTCGACTAGACATAATGCATGCAGTAAGTTTGATTTCTAGATTTATGGAAACACCAAAAGATTCCCATTGGAAAGTTGGAAAGAGGATACTAAGGTATGTGAATGGTACCAAGGGACTTGAAATTTTGTATACTATAGAAAATGATTTGAAGTTGGTTGCTTACATAGATAGTGATTGGGCTAGAAGTTTAGATGATAGGAAGAGCACTTCTAGATACATGTTCCATATGGGATCGGGTGCAATTTTATGGAAATTCAAGAAGTAACCTATTGTTGCTCAATCTATAGTAGAGGCTGAATACATAATAGAAAATGTAGCAGCATGTCAAGTTATTTGGTTAAGGAGGATCTTGAAAGATTTGAATGAAAGGCAAGAGGATGGAATCACAATTTATTGTGACAACATATCATTAATTGCATTGTCCAAGAATCTAGTATTCCATGGGAGAAGAAAACATATAGAGATCAAATATCACTTCATTAGAGAGTTGGTGGAGAATGTAGCTATCAAAATGGAATTTTCCAAGTCTGAGCAACAACTAACAGACATTTTTACTAAGCCATTAGGCATTCGAAATTTTGTACACTTACAAGAGAGTTTTAGTGTAGTTGATTTGGATAAAGAGTGATTCTTCTTTGTTTGGCTTGGGAAAAAGGGGGAGTGTTGAAATATTAAATGCAGATAGATGTTTGTCCCTAGAGCCAAACACCCACCTACCGTGTAACATCTTGTAGAATAGTAAAAAATAATGAATGTTGGTAGGTGAGTTTTCAAACTTGGAAAAGAGATGGAAAAAATTTTGAAGATAGAGAAAAGAAATACATTGGGTTCATTGTCCCAGATTAGAGTGAAGAGATCAGATAAAAAGAGTTGTAGAGTGGAGAAGGAAGAGAAAGAAATCGATCAGCAGATCAAGTCAGTGTTTAGAAGATAGAAGAGTTTCAGTTTCACATTGCATGTGTTGGGTCTTTTATCATTCTGTAAGTTCTTATTGTTTTTACCTATGAAGTAGTGATTTCTCTAGGCATTTTTGTATGCAACCATTAGAGCCATAAGTTTAAAGTTTAAAGTTTGAAGTTTTACTAGTTTGAAGTTCTTAGGATTTTCTGGTTGAAGCTAAATGCTCCCAGTTTTTTTTAATATTTTTATCATATTTGAATAGAAATAAATCAAGCAAGAAGAAATACTAAAATCTATTATTCTTCTTCTATTTATTGCATTTGAAAAGTTCATTGTTGAAAGCTTCATCCTTTGACTCTCTACATTTTAATGGTAGTCTATTATATTGCTCACTCGGTCTAGTCTTGACTGAGCTCACTCTTTACTATTGTTTTCGAGTTCACTCGGCATCCTCTATTACTGAGTTCCACCCTGCAATGGTGACCAAGCTCACTCAACATCCACACTACTGAGCACACTCGGTATGTACTATGCCAACTTCACTTGACACCCACTGCATGTCACTGGGCATCCATTGGTGCTAAGTAAAACTGAAACTTGGCACCTTCATGTATCGTGAAATTTTTTTAGGGTTGTGATTTATTTTTCAAGGATTGTAGGAGAATGGAAACATAGCTTCTATGCCTAGCCAACCAAAAGGAATAATTTTTGCATAGTATGAAAAATATGGGGCTCTTGATAACCAAATAGGGAGAGCACTTTTCTAGTATTTTGCAGAGGCCACAAAAAACCCATCTACAAAGCGTCTCCTACTCTAGCTCAATGGAGGTATTTTCTAATTATTCATAAATTTTTCTTGTTTGATCTCATTAAAGACATACTTATAGAAAATAGGATTAAAACTTATCAAATGTTGTAATTTGTTTATTATCAGGATTGGGATGCTCATATTTTGTAATGGGAGCAATGAAAGAATTGGGTCCATTTTACGTACAACTAGATGGAAAAACGCTTACTAACAATTAATATGCATAGAACCAAGGTTTTACATATATTATCCTATGCTCTATAATGTCTTTTCCTAGATGGATATATATATATATATATATATATATATATAATTGTTGATATATGAATTTGGTATTAATTATTTATATGAAAATTTTATTTTCCCACTAGAAAGGATATGGTTGAATATCACTCAAAGATTAATTTAACTTTTGTTGAAATATTGAATGAGGTAGGTTTGCCCCTGGAGCCAAATGCCCATCTACCACCCTAACGGTTAGCAGAATAGTTAAAAAAATTTAATGCTTGGTAGGTGAGTTCAAAATTTGAAAACAGGGGAAAACATTTTGAAGAGAGACAAAAAAGAATATTTCAAATTCATTTGATGAGATCAAAGAAATGCAAAAGAATAGAGTAGAGAAGGAAGTTGATTAGCATATCAAGTTAGAGGTTAGAAGACAAATGGAAGTTTGTTCTCATGTCTGCAGTTGAATGTGTTTCCTCTTCTCATTCTATAAGTTCATTGTTTTTTGGATTTGTCCTATGCAGTAGTGATTGCTCCAAGCATTTTTGTATGCAACCATTAGAGCTATAATTTTAAAGGTTAAAGTTTTAGGATTTACCAATTTGTAGATATTATGGTTTTCTAGTTGAAGCCAAATGCTCCCAAATTTTGTAATAGTTTATCATATTTGAATAGCAAGCAAGAAAACAGGTGTACATATGTTTTTTGTTATTCTCTTATTCATTATTACATGTTTTTCATTTTAGAAGTTCATTGTTGAAATCTTCATACTTTGGCTCTCTGGTTTTAATGGTGAAAAAATCTATGTTGTAAGTTTGATATACATCCCACTTAATTTGGTCTTTACCAAGTCCCTCTTTTTTTCTTTTACCAAGTTCTCTCTATAGTTATTACCAAGCTCACTCAACATCCTCTTCTTCCAGCACCACTTTGTAGTTTCTACTAAGCTCACTCAATATTTCTTGTTGCTGAACTCACTTAGCATATACTTGTAACAAGTTACCCTTTGTTTATCAAGTTCACTTGGCTTCCTCTTGTGCCAAGCTTACTTGGCACCCTCATGTCACTCAGAATCCATTGGTGCCGAGAAAAATTGACACTCGACACCTTCATGCATTGAGCAAAATTTTTAGGGTTGTGATTTTATTTTACACATGGTATTAGAGCTTTGAGGCCCAATATCCATAGTGAGTTAGGGCATTTGTTTTTTTGGGATATTTTGACATGGTAGGGGATGCAGGAAAGATATGGCAATATGCATGATCCTTTAATGGAAAAAATTATGATACATAGGCAAAGAAGATGAAAACCATAATGGTTGCAAATGATTTGTGGTAGTTTGTGGTTAATGGGTTGAATGATGTGACATACACAACTCAGTATGCTGCCCTTACTAATAATCAAAAGACTCAGTCGAAAGAGTCAAGGGGAAAGGATGCTAAGGCATTAAGTTTGATTGAGGCAGTAATGACAGAGACAATTTTTCCCAAGATTGTAGCAGCAAATTATGCAAATGAAGCATGAGAAATTCTTGAGCTGAGCTTCAAGGGGATTGATAAAGTTAGAGTAGTGAAGCTATAGATGATCAAAAGAGAGTTTGAAAACCTTTAGATGAGGGACAATGAACCTATTGTAGAGTTTAGCTCACAAGTCTTCACTTTGATAAACCAACTCAAGTCAAATGAAGAAGAATATGTAGAGCAAAGGATTGTAGAGAATATACTAAGGAGTTTGCCTCAAAAATATGACAATCTTGTCATAACCATAGAGGAAGTAAAGGACCTCACCACATTGACCATGGATGAGTTGATGAGAACTCTTCAAACCCATGAGCACCAAATAAATGGATTAGCAACTACTTCCCAAGAGAAATCTTTTAAGGCTCAAGAAAATTCAAGAGGTAGGGAAGAGGTAGAAATGGATCTAGTAGAGGCTAAAGAAGTAAAGGTCATAGAAGAAACGGTCAAAGAAATGTTGGTGCAGAGAGCTTAGGAAGAGAAAGCGACCAAGAGGGAACAAGCACCTCTCAAAACAACTCTAGAGGAGGTAAGAAGAATTACAGCTCCAATAAGAGTAATGTTGCTACTACTATCATAAGTATGGGCATTATGAAAGTAAATGCTGGAAGAAATTGTGTGATTAGTGAAAGCAAAATGCTAATGTGTCTGATGTGAACATGGGAAATGCAAACAATCCCATAGCCTTCATCATGTGTAACATTGGTGAAGAAGGAAGCCCTGAGGTATGGTACCTAGATAGTGGCTATAGCAACCACATGAGTGGTAATGAAAGTTTATTTTCTTTCATTTATAAGACTTTTAAGTCTAAAATTAAAATGGGAAATAATGGAACCATTCCTATAGTAGGAAAATGATCTATTATGCTCTACACCAAGCAAGGTGAGAAGAAGGAGATACAAAATGTGTATCTTACCCCCAGTATGAAGCACAACTTGATGAGTGTTGGGCAAATCATTCAAAATAGATACAAAGTGCTAATGGAAAATGACAGGTGTGTCATTGATGAGAAGGATGGGTGTAATAGATTACTTGAAGTAGTTCAAATGAAAAAGAACTGGATGTTTCCTTGAGGATAGATACATGTTTCTCTTCTCAAGTCAGTGTTGCACCTTCCAAGCATGCATGTACAATATTACATCAGCAATCAGCTCTTAGGAGTGTGATTAAAGACCCCTCCAAGCTTTGACATATTAGGTGTGGACATCTTGGCTTTACTGGTTTAAATTTTTTGCCCAAGAAAAGAATGATAGATGGTTTGCCAAGCATTGTAGATTCATATGAAAAGTGTGAGGCTTGCATTTTGGGTAAGCAACATAGGCTTCCCTTTAATTTTGAAAATTCTAGAAAGGCTAGAACACCACTAGAATTGGTGAATTTTGATTCATTTGGCCCTATGAAAACTACTTCTATTGGGGGGAGTACTTATTTTATGACATTCATAGATGATTTCAATCATACAACATGGGTCTATTTTTTGAAGAACAAATCTGAAGAATTTGAAATATTTAATAAATTTAAATCCCTGGCTGAAAAAAAATGTGAACACTATGTAAAGGTTCTTAGATTAGATAGATGAGGGGAGTATACCTCCAACATGTTTGTAAATTTTTGCAAGTAGAATGGCACCAAGAAACAGCTGACAGCCAGCTATACTCCATAGTAAAATGGAGTGGCTGAGAGAAGGAATAGGACCATTGTTGAAATGAGAAGAAGAATGATGAAAGGACTACCAACTGAATATTGGGGAGAACTATAGAAACAACAATATACTTGATAAATAGGTGTCCTACATAATCAGTTCATGACAAGATACCTCTTAAGGCTTGGTCAAAGGGCAGATGGACAGTTGGGCACTTGAGAGTGTTTGGATGTGAAGCATATGCACATGTACCTAAGGAACAAAGGCAAAAGCTAGATGAAAAAGGTGTGAAGTGTATCTTTATAGGGTATAGCTTGGAATTAAAGGCCTATAGGCCATATGATCCAATCACAAAGAAGATCATCATTTCAAGAGATGTGGAGTTTCTTGAAAATCTATCATGGGATGGCTTGGTAGATGAATACTCAAGTACTTCAAGTAAAGTGCCTCCTTTTGAAGAGGAAGAAGATGACATTGGTGATCAACATGAAGATGGAGCAAAAAATATAGATTGCAAACAAAGGAAAAAAGGGAAGGAACCCTTAACATGCCAAGCAACAACTCCAAGCACTTCAAGACAACCTTGAGCTAGTATGCAAAAGAGTAGCAGTAGTAATATCGAAAATCCAGATCCCACTCACACCTCCCTATTGCCAAGAAAGATCAACAATCTAAGGGAGATATACCAAGATGAAAGGTATGAAGAAGATTATGATGAGAGTGTAAATTTTTCACTATTTTCTCATAGTGACCCAATTTATTTTGACGAAGTTGTGAATGAGGAGAAATGGTGTAATGCCATGAATGGGGAGATAGATGCTATTGAAAGGAATGAGACATGGGAGTTAACTACTTGGCCTCCCAAGAAACAAGTAATTAGAGTGAAATGGGTTTACAAGACCAAGTGCAATGTTGAAGGAAAAATAGATAAGTATAAGGCATGTTTAGTGGTCAAGGGGTACAAGTAGCAATATGGTAGAGATTATAATAAAACATATACCCCACTTGTAAGAATGGAAACCATGCATGTTTTCATAGCAATTGTAGCTGAACACAAATGGAAGGTATATCAAATGGATGTGAAATCTACCTTCCTAAATGGTGTATTGAAAGAATAAGTTTATGTGGAGCAGCCACCAAGTTATGAAGTTGCAGGTGAAGAACACAAAGTTTATAGATTGAAAAGAGTTCTTTATGGGCTCAAGAAAGCTCCACAAGTATAGTACAATGTGATTGACTCATATTTGATGAGCAATGGTTTTAGCAAAAGCGATGGTAAGCCCACACTCTACATCAAGACAACAAGTTGTAATGTGTTATTTTTTGTATTGTATGTAGATGATTTAATTTTCACTAGAAATGACAATTTTCTAATTGGTGAGTTCAAAGAGGACATGAAAAATGAATTTAAAATGACAGACCTAGGTCTCTTTAAGTACTTTCTAGGCATATAAGTAAAATAAATGTATGATGGCATCTTCATCTCTGACGAAAAATATGCAAGGAAGATTTTGGGGAGATACAAAATGTAGAATAGTAAGGCAGCCCCAACATCAACAATAGTAGGTCTGAAGTTAAGCAAGGAATATTGAAATAGAAGTGTGAATCCAACACTATACAAGAGTATGGCTAGAAGTTTGATGTATTTCACTGCAACTTGGCCAAACATAATGCATGCAGTAAGTTTGAGTTCCAAATTTATGGCAACACCAAAGGATTTCCATTGGAAAGTGGGAAAGAGGATACTAATGTATGTGAATGGTACCAAGGGATTTGGAATTTTGTATACTATAGAAAATGATTTCAAGTTGGTGGGTTATAAAGATAGTGATTGGACTGGAAGTGTAGATGATAGGAAGAGCACTTCTGGATACATGTTTCATATGAGATCGGGTGCAATTTCATTGGCATCCAAGAAGCAACCTATTGTTGCTCAATCTATAGTAGAGGCTGAATACATAGTAGTGAATGTAGCAACATGTCAAGCTATTTGGTTAAGGAGGACATTGCTAAATTTTAATGAAAGGCAAGAGGATGGAACCACAATTTATTGTGATAACATCTCATCAATTGCATTATCTAAGAATCTAGTCTTCCATGGGAGAAGCAAAAACATAGAGATCATATATCTCTTCATTAGAGAGTTGGTGGAGAATGGAGATATCTAAATGGAATTTTTCAAGTTTGAGCAACATCTAGCAGACATTTTTACTAAGCCATTAGGCATTGAAACTCTTGTGCACCTAAGAGAGAGTCTTGGTATAGTTGAATTGGATCAAGAGTGATCCTTCTTGGTTTGGCTTAGGACAAAAGGGGATTAAAGTGGACTTCATAAATAGGTGGTTGCCCCACATATACTTCTTCCTTTAATGCACCATTTATGAAGGTAGACTTTACATCCATTTGATATGCCTTCCATTTGTACTTGGCTACAATTGCTATGACAACATGCACAGTTTCCATTCTTGTAGCTAGGGCATATGTCTCATCACAATCTTTGTCATATTGTTGTTTTTAACCCTTGACGACTAAACATGCCTTATGCCTATCTATTTTTCCTTTAGCATTGCACTTGGTCTTATAAACTCATTTCACTCTAGTTACTTGCTTCTTGGGAGGCAAAGTAGTTAACTCCCATGTCTCATTTCTTTCAATAGCATATATCTCCTTATCCATGGCATTACACCATTTCCCCTCATTCATAGCTTCCTCAAAATAAATTGGATCACTATGAGAAAATAATGCAAAATTTACACTCTCATCATAATCTTCTTCATGCCTTTCTTGTTGGTATATCTCCCTTAGTCTTTTAGTCTTTATTGGCAATAGGGAGACGAGAGTGGGATCTAAATTTTTAGTAGTGCTAAAACTACTGTTTTGCATAATATCCCAGGGTTGTCTTGAAGTTCTTAGAGCTATTGCTCAATATGTTAAGGGTTGCTTCCCTTTTTGCCTTTGTCTGTAATCTATATTTCTTACTCCATCTTCTTTCTGATCACCAATGTCATCTTCTTCCTCTTCAATAGTAGGCACTTTACTTGAAGTGCTTGAGGATTCATCTACTGAGCCATCCCATGACTGATTTTCAAGAAAGTTGACAACTCTTGAAATGATGATCTTCTTGTCAATTGGATCATATAGCCTATAGGCCTTTGATTTTGAGCTATGCCCTACAAAGATGCACTTCACACCTTTGTCATCCAACTTTTGCCTTTGTTCCTTAGGCACATGTGCATATGTTGCACATCCAAACACTCTCAAGTGTTCAACTATCCATCTGTTCCTTTACCAAGCCTCAAGAGGTATCTTGTCATGAACTAATTTTTTAAGACACCTATTAATCAAATATATGGTTGTTGCTACAACCTCTTCCCAATATTTAGTTGGGAGTCTTTTTTCTTTCATCATGCTTCTAG
The DNA here is from genome assembly GCA_028749045.1 of Cupressus sempervirens. Classification (NCBI taxonomy): domain Eukaryota; kingdom Viridiplantae; phylum Streptophyta; class Pinopsida; order Cupressales; family Cupressaceae; genus Cupressus; species Cupressus sempervirens. The sequence goes on along the minus strand of CM053784.1, from coordinate 686,930,503 downwards.
CCATTTCAACAATGGTCATGTTCTTTCTCTTAGCCACTCCATTTTGCTATGGTGTATAGTTGGTTGTCAGCTCTTTCTTGATGCCATTCTACTTGCAAAAATTTACAAACATATTGGAGGTATACTTCCCTCCTCTATCTGATTTGAGGACCTTAATATAGTGTCCACATTCTTTTTCAGCCAGGGCTTTAAATTCAACAAATTTGTCAAATGCTACAAATTTGTTCTTCAAAAATATACACCCATGTCCTATGACTAAAATCATCTATGAATGTCATAAAATAAGTACTCCCCCATATAGAAGTAGTTTGCATAGGGCCTAACAAATCAGAATGCACCAATTCTAATGGTGCTCTAGCCATTCTAGAATTTCCAGAATTAAAGGGAAGTCTATGTTGTTTACCCAATATGCAAGCCTCACACTTGTCATATGAATCTATAATGTTTGGAAAATTATCTACCATTCTTTTCTTGGACAAAAAATTTAAACTAAAAAAGCTAAGATGTCCATACCTAAGATGCCAAAGCTTGGAGGGGTCTTCAATCACACTCCTAAGAGTTGATTTCTGATGTATTGTTGTACATGCATGCTTGGGAGGTGTAGCACTAACTTGAGAAGAGAAACATGTCTCTATCCTCAATGGGAACATTTTAGTTCTTTGTCATTTGGGCTACTACAAGTAATTTATTACTCCCATCCTTCTCATTAATGACACATTTGTCATTTTTCATTAGCACTTATTATCCATTTGAAATGAGTTGACGAATACTCATCAAGTTGTGCTTCATACTGGGGGCAAAATACACATTCTATATCTCCTTCTCACCTTACTTGGTGCGGACCATAATAGAACCTTTTCCCACTATGGGAATGGTTCCATTATTTCCCATTTTAATTTTAGACTCAAAAGTCTTATCAATGAAAGAAAATAAACTTTCATTACCACTCATGTGGTTGCTACAACCACTATCTAGGTACCATACCTCAGGGCTTCCTTCTTCACCAATGTTACGCATGATGAATGTTGTGGGATTATTTTCATTTTCCATGTTCACATCAACCACATTAGCATTTTTCCTTGACTAATCACCCTATTTCTTTTAGAATTCACTTGCATAATGCCCATACTTATGATAGTAGTAGCATTCAACATTACTCTTATTGGAGTTGTAATTCATCTTACTTCCTCTAGAGTTATTTTGAGAGGTGATTGGTCTCTCATGGTTGCTTGTTCATCCTAAGATTTTTGCACCAACATTCCTTTGACCATTCCTTCCATGACCTCTGCGTCTTGAGCCTCTACTGGAGCCATTTCCACCTCTCCCCTTACCTCTCAAATTCTCTTGAGCCTTAAAAGATTGCTCTTGGGAAGTAGTTACTGATCTATTTATGTGGTGCTCATGGGTTTGAAGAGTTCCTATCAACTCATCCATGGTCAATGTGGTGAGGTCCTTTGCTTCATCTATGGTCATGACAAGATTGTCATATTTCTGAGGTAAACTCCTCATTATCTTTTCTACAATCCTATACTCATCATAGTCTTCTCCATTTGATTTGAGCTAGTTTATCAAAGTGTAGATTCATGAGCTAAACTCTGCAATAGGTCAAGTATCCCTCATCTGAAGGTTTTCAAACTCTCTTCTAATCATATGTGGCTTCACTGCTCTAACCTTATCAGTTCACTTGAATTTTTTCTCCAGGATGTCCCATGCTTCCTTTTCATAATTTGCTGCTGCAATCTTGGAAAAGACTATGTCTATCATTACTATTTCAATTAGATTGAATGCCTTAACATCCTTTCTCCTTGACTCTTTCAACTGAGTCTTTTATGGATTTGTGAGGGCACCGTATTAAGTTGGGTATGTCACATCATTGAACCCATTAATCACAAACTCCCACAAATCATTTGCAACCATTATGGTTTTCATCTTCTTTTCCCATGTATCATAATTTTGTCCATTGAAGGATGGTAGTTGCTGCCATATCTTTCCTACATCTCTTTCCATGTCAAATATCCTAGAAAAAAAATTCCCTAACTCACTGTAGATGTGGGGCCTCAAATCCATGATACCATGTGAAAAAATAAAATCACAAACCTAAACAAAAATTCTTGACACATGAAGGTGTCGAGTGACAGTTTTTCTCAACACCAATTGATGTCAAGTGACATGTAGTGGGTGTCGAGTTAGCTGAGCACAAGAGGAAGTCCAGTAAACTTGGCACAATAGATGCTAAGTGAGCACAAAAACAAGGGATGTTGAGTAAGGTCTATAGCCACTACAAAGTGGTGCTCGGTAGAAGAGGATGTCGAGTGAGCTTGGAAATAACTGCAGAGATGGAACCCAGTCAAAGACTAGACCGAGTGACTAGACTTACAACTTGCATTTTTCCACCATTAAAACCAAAGAACTGAAGGATAAAGATTTAAACAATGAACTTATCAAATGAAATAAATAGAAGAAGAACAATAGATTTTAGTATGCCTACTTGCTTGCTTGCTTTGTATTCAAATATGATAAAACTATTACAAAATTTGGGAGCATTCGGGTTCAACCAAAAAACCCTAAAATCTTCAAACTTGTAAAATTTTAAAACTTAAAACCTTAAAGTTATAGCTCTAACAACTGCATACAACAAAGCTTGGAGCAATCACTACTTCATAGGTCAAATCAATGATAACTTACAAAATGTCAAAAGATTCAACATTTGCACTGCAAACACCAAGCTAAAACCATTCTGTCTTCTAAACTCTGACTTAATCTATTGTTTGATTTCCTTCTTTGCATTGCACACTTGCACTTCTCTGCTCTACTCTTCTACAACTCTTTGATCTGCTAAGCTCTTCAACTAATCAAATGAGGCTAATTCATTCCTTTTTTCTCTTGCCAAAAATATTTTCCCCCTCTTTTCTAGATTTGAAAAAACTCACCTACACGCATTCATTATTTTTTACTATTGCAGGCCATTAAGGTGGTAGGTGGGCATTTGGCTCTAGGGGAAAACATCTACCTGCATTTAATATGTCAACAATACTCCTCTATAGGTATAAAATAGAAAAATAGTATTATTGTGAAAAATGCATTTAGTTCAAGAAATATTTGATTGAAATAGCTAATTAGTGATAAATTCTTTTTCTTGTAGTGGAGATGTGGATTCAGTAGTTCCTGTGATTGGTACAAGATATTCCATTAATGTATTAAAGCTTCCAATTGAGAAAGCATGGTATCCTTGGATGAACAGAGAGCTAGATGTGGTAGGTTATAGTGTAATTTACAAAGGCTTGACATTTGCAACTATTAGAGGAGCAAATCACATAGTACCTAGTGATCAACCTTCTAGAGCTTTGACCATGAACAAATCATTTTTGACTGGAAAGCCTGTCCCCAAATAGTAATTCTACTTTAGTGTTTCAAATAACACCATTCAAATGGTTTATAACTATTATTATTACTATCTATTGTAAGACAACCTCACAAAATGTTTATTAAATAATGATTCAAATATTTATATATTAAGACCAAAAAAATCATTTGTATAAATTTGGTTTATTATAAGGTTAAAGTATGAAAATAGGTCATTTGAATATATTTTCATAGCATTATGATATTATTAAAAATAAATGTGTATCAAAATTTATTGAAATAAAGATACAAATTATTTTTCTTTTTTATCAGATAAGTTTGTTTAACTTAAATTATAAAAATAAATGGATATTTAGTATATAGGATTATCTAAGAGAACTCTATTAATTAGTATTGGTAGATGAAAATACATTAACTATTATTGATGTGTTCTAGTCAAAAATCACTTCATATTGGTCCAATGCATGTTGGATATATTAAAGAGGTATAATACAAATCACCCTCTACTTTAGCTTATAAAGGCTTCAAAATAAGTGCAAGTATCTTGAGGTGGTCTTTCATCCTTTTTTACCCTAGAGATGAAGTCTGTAGCTTGTTTATTGTTTAAGAAATTAAGACTAGAGAGGGGGGATCACTAAAGAATCTCTCATTCTTTAGGATAATAAACTAATAAATAACATTCCAACATCATTCTATTTGCCTCCATATTTGTTAATTATATGATTAGTTTTATATATGGTTCATCACAATTACAAATGGTACATTATGAACAAGTGCATAGGCCCATTGCTTTGAATCTCTATAGTAAATTCCTTTCTACAATATAGTGGAGAAAATTCAAGAAATAAACCATTCTCTAAAATTAGCCGACTAAGCAAGTAGTACCTTCAACAAACCCAATGCTAGTACCACCTTTACATATAAAAATCTACCATATGTAACCAACATTCCACTATGAAATTAGACTAACATATGGTAAAATACCATCCTAAATGCTAACATAATACTTTCAATATTTTATTATTGATCAATACTTTATGGATGTTAGCTTATTTCTTATTTATGTCCTTGTACATGAAGATGGCTTCTTTGATATAGCTATTTAATTTTCTTGCATTTAAAAACTTCAATTGAAATAGCATGGACATGTAGCATAATCATTCATGTATTTGCTCATTAAAAAAATCTTCAAAGTTTTTTTGAAATAAATAAAAAAATATTTCCCTCGGAAACATACCTTCTCTAATAGTATTACTTTAGTATAATTTAATTTTTCCTTTTATGCCATAGTTGAAAATCTTCTAAGATAATAGTTTATGATAAGGCCATGTTGTATTACATCCCTCGAGGATTCCACATATTCTACACTTTCTTAATGTGTTGTGCAATAATCTATACAAAATTGTCAAAAACCATAGAAACCAGGATAATATTATGAATATTCAGAGGTTCAAAAATGATAGTTCATTAAAAAAATACTATGCTATAAAAGTAGTCAAGGAATGTCTAAGTAGAAAAAAGAAAGAAAATTTAAAAATAACAAGAAGTCAAAACATACTCATGCATTCTTCCATTAGAATCCATCTTGAGTTTGCATAAATGTAACAAAGTACAAAAGATACATTAATAAAAGAAATTCAATTTACTAAATATGATTTAATTCATAGAAAATGAAATAGTAGAAGAAGGCATAAAGAAGATGATTCAAATGATACAACAATTGTGACCATATATAAAAATATATTGATTAACAATAATAGCAACTCAAATGGAGGGATATATACAAAAATTTCAAAATAATTCAATTGGTTTGAATTAGAAAATAAACAAAAAAAAAAAAAAAAAAAATTATAACAAAATATGATTATAAATATGGAGTTTATTATAATAAAAGTGGGAAAATAACCAAAAGGGTGTAGACTAATAAATTAAGAAACTAGATGAGTCTCACAATAATATCTTGATGAAATGTATTGAAATAGAGTTCTATCCTAGAGACATAGCCTAAGAATGAAATTGATATCATTTATCATCCAAGAAAAAAAAAAGATGTAACTTTATTCCAAAAAGATAGTTGGATTTTTTTATGAGTATTCCTTCTTTTGATTTTGATTTTGATTTGATTTGATTCTAATTTTTAATGACTAGGTAAAATTATAGAAATTGGAAAAATCCTTGGCATTAAGAGAAATGGGTACTTACCATAACATTATTATTATTAGTTGGTCAAGTATTTTGAAAATAAGGTTAACCATTTGGATACATTTAAAGATAGCTTAAGTGAAGTATAATGTTGATGATTCTGATAATGAGATCCACAAATATTTGATTTTTTGGGAGATATAAGGGATTTCATATAAAGATTTGTAAGAAATTATAGAGTTGGTATTAATAAACATGTAGAAGAAATGGTTGCATGACAAGGAATAAAACATTTGAAAGACTTAAATTGTGGAAAAGTTATATTAGAGGAGGATTCTAAAATGATTATGGATCACTTGGAGGGTAATTTTAGTTATTCATGATATATATTGACTATGATATAATTATATAAATTAATCTTATATACTTTCCACCATTATAGATCCTCCATACTCTTAGGGAAGGTAATGTCTCTGCAGATTTAATGGCAAATTAGGGCCTTGGTTCTCAAAATTGATGCTATATTAACTTTGATTAATGCTCTCCAATGCTAAAATACATTATTTCCAATAAAAGAAAAATTATTGGTCTGATGATGCTCCAAATTTGGTGGAGGGTCTTTATTACTATTGAAAGTATTTTGATCATTTAGTGAATTTAATCTCATAATAACAATGTTAAGTAGTAGAGTGTGGGTGAGAAGTTTATTTTCCCATCATTTTTTTAAGGAAGGTGATGTGTCAATGCTAATGGTCAAGTATAAAGGAATCAAACTAAAGATAAAGACATACTTTTCTCTAATTTAGGGAGTAAAGGATATCCTAAAAATATTATAAATACATGGGTTTTGAAAATCAAAGGTGTTTTAGTGATTTTGTGTGATGTAGAAAGGAAGATAAATTTATTTTAATGAGGCACTGTAGAAAATTTTCCATTGTAGAATTTTCTTGCATGGATAATTCATGGTATTCTGATTGGTTTGATTTGAATTGGCATAAAGGTGGAAATATAAGGAAATTTGAAACTTGTATTAATTATATGAATAATGTTTTTATTGATAAAGCTTATGACATGAATAATAATAATGTTTATTTCTCCTTCAAAAATTAGAAATGTTACTTAGCATAGCTATCCAAGCACTTGTGTCATTATTAAAGGTGCAAAAGAAATCACATTGGTTTAATTGGAAAAGGTGACATTTTCTTCTTCAAGAAGGTTTGGCATTTCTTCAAAAAGAGATGCAGAAAGGGTTTTTTTTGTTTGATTAAAATTTTAGATATTGTGGGCCTATTGGAATGACAAAAAGGGAGACCCAAATTAGTTAAGAATCATGGGCAGGCCTCTTAAGATAGTGGAGCTCATGGATTGTAAGAAACTATTGTAAAAAATAGAGACCTATGGGATGAGTTTAGCATAGTCAAGTTTACCTAATACATTAAAGTTATGGATGATTTTAACAAAACCTCTTTGTAAAATTCTATAATTCTTTGCACAAGGGTAATTTGGCTTTTAGAAGTGTAAAATTATGTGTTATGTGAGAGATAATTAGTAAGGCAATGGGTTTGAAGTCTGAAGGGAAAAAGTAGAGAGAGAAAGTGTTGGAGATTACAAAACCTATAGGAGAAAATATTTTAAGAAATGTGAGAAACTAGTGATATTGGTTAATGGTAATGGGTATGAAATTATTCCCTTTCCCATTCTTATGCTTGAGTATGCCTCTATGTTATGAAGTAATTTTTATTAAACATGTTCATTTTACTTCATTTTATACATACCATTTTCCTATTTTAAAACATATACGACATGGAGAAAATCTTAAAGTGCCAAGTTATTTTATTTTTTCTTCCCTACTTAATAGTAATACCAAGGATGAATCCCCTCCCCTATTCCAAGGTTTAATTTATGTGTTATATCAATATGTTTTTAATAAATCTCCTTTATGTTGTCGATGAATTACTTGTACCTAATTCGAAGGCCAACAACTTGAAGAATCCATTTGTACCACAATCAAAATTGATCTTTTAGGTAGAAGCCTTCTCCCTAAAATCTTGAAGCCTAAACCTAAGAGAAAGAAAACATTAATAATAAACCTCCACCATATGTTCTATAAATTTCACATGAAGAGACCCTCATTGATACTACCTAGCCAAAAGGAAAGCCCCATCTATAATAAAGCTAACCCTCCAAAATTAAAGATACCCAAATCTAGATCCAAATAGAATTGGTGTGGATAAAGAGGATAGGGAAGAGGGAAATCATTCATAGGAAGGTCAAAAGATGGAGAGCTCTTCTAAAAATAACTATGAATTGAGTTGTAGTGAGCATAGGTTTTCACACTTGAGGAATAAGAAAGATGTTAAAGGGAAAATTCTTGAAGAGGAGGAGGTCCCTAAAATAAAATTTGAGTATGAACCGTACGACACTAAAACCATTGAAAATTATGAAGACAAGGAGTATAAAGAGAAATTAAAGAGTTGGATGAAATGGAAGAAGATAAATTCAAGGAGATCATAGTGAACGTTGATGACTTGGAAGAAATGGTAAATATTGATTGTAATACCCATGTTCTTTCCAATGAGGATTATATGAAAAATATTTCTCCTTCTCATAAATTGAATCCTAGAAAGGAGAATATATTGGTGGATGAAATTAAGGATCTACAAAAAATAATGGCTACTCTGGAGAATTCTATTACTCCTTCTATTACTAATGAACATTTTAATACTTCTATCTCTATTATATGCAAATTAATGAGAAGAATTGTGAATAAATTATATTTGGCATGGCTAAGAGAAAAATTAGGAGGAAGAGCACAAAGAAGAAGAAATAAAAAGCCCACAAGGATGACAAGTTAATTCAGGGAATTACTATCAAAAGCTAGCAAAAGGATCTCAATTATCTCTCAAAAGGATTTCCTAAGACTATCTCAAATTTCAATGGTAGTTAATTATTGGGATATTTTTATTTGAATAGGTACTGTGTGATTCTTTTTATGTTGAACAAGAAGTTTTTTTAGTTTAATCACATGATGGTAGGGTTTGGTGCAAGAAGTTGAGTCCCACTTTCAAGAAAAAAGTGGAAGTGTTTTTCCTATTTTTTAAATTTCTTGTCGCTGAATGTCCAAATTTGAGGCACTACAAGATTGGATCTCAAAAAACTTCACTAAAATAAACTGTCTTGCTTGGAGTCTAGTAATCAAATATGAAATATTTTGCAATTCCGACATGGTAAAAATTACATTTTGGTAGGCATATTCAGAAACCACCTTTTCAAAATGCCTATTTTAGGACCATACCACACTCATATACGATCAACCTTTTTTGGAGCAAAAAGATGAATTTGTATGATTCCGTTGTGGAAATGTAACTAACACACCAAATATTGATGAGAATATTTTTCCTTATTTTTTTACTGAATAATTTTTAATTAATTTTTATGGGACCATAAAGTGGATTTTGAAAACGTCTGGTGTATAACCACCATAATTTGATGAAAACTTCACCTTTTTTATTTTTTTTATTTTTATATTGAAGTACTTTCTATGTAGATTTATGGAATATAATTTATTTTTAAAAAATATAAAATCAAAAAAAGTTATCAAAATTTTAGTTAACCATACTATTTGAGTTTAGGTACCAGTTTGACTTAGTAAATATTGTAAAAATATTTTAAAAAATTATATCGCTATAAAATTTACATTTTTAGAATTGAGACAAAGATTACTATATTGTTTTTTTGTTTCATCAAAAAATTCATTAAGAAAGTCCTCCAAAAAATGATGGCAATGTAAATATTTCATGTTCTTGTGCCTTAGCTGAATTTGTGTTGGCTCAAACATACACTTGGTCCTACCAAGGATTTTCCATGCCAAAACCCAATGCAATCTATGGATTGTGAAATTTGAATTTAAAGAAGTGAGTACAATTCTCAAAATGAGCACCCATTTCTAAAAGTGGGTAAATTTGAGTCTTTTGGTGCCAAAAATCTTTTTTTTTTTTAAAATTCTTAGAAATGGTACCCATTTTGAAAATAGCAGGATGAACTCACAATAGTGGGTTACACTTTTTTGGAGGAAGAAATTCCTCCAAAATCCCAAAAGATCAATTTTTGCCCCGAAAACTTTCACTAAAATTTACTCTTATAAATTCCCTAGAAACTATAAAAGTTTCAATTGAAACTTCTTTTGAATGTAGTTTTGATCAAAACTAATTTTAAAAAAAACTGGTCCTAAATAGTTTTGATAAAAACTATTTCATTGCAATTGAAACTAAAGAAGCACAAAAAATTTGACTAAATAGTCTTGATATAAATTGAATATAAATAGTTTCTATTGATAATATCTAAAAAATTTCAATAGAATGTTATTTTCTATCAAAACTATGAAACTAGATGAAATTTACAAAGTCTTATATATTTTTAGCTGATTTCATGGCTTCTAGGCTCAATTTCTAGGTTCATATGGACCATTGAAGATGTGTCATTTTGCATGACACAACTACTCCATATGAGATTTCTAATGAATATGGATTTGATACATTTTGAATTTTTTAAGTTATATTTTTTACGTTAGTTGAATAGAGGTTCGTTATAAAAAGTAAACCTATATATTGAACACTCATAGAAAAATAGTAACTAAAAGAACACTTTTTTTGAAACTTAATTAGGATCTTCATATTTGTGCCCTCTTTCAATGAAAAAAAGAAATCTTAAAGATTGGATAAAATATAATAACTTACATGTGCCAAAAAACATGTATGTACAAATGAGTGTTAAGTCAACTCTAAACTCTAATAAAATATGAAATACTAAGGATAAAGACATTAGATCACCTCCATAGTTTTGGTATAGATGTTAACAAACTAAGTTCAAAAGAATCACTTTGATATCTATTTTAGAAAAAAAAGTTATGTTTGTCAAAAACAATGTCACTATTTAAAAATTGAGTTTTTGATAACATGCCAATTTTCATGGGAGAAAAATTAATTCAATCAAATTATATATATATATATATATATCATCTACATAGAAAATCCAAAAATACTCTAATTTACTTCATCTTCAAATTCCTAACCATTAAAAGTAAATTTGCATCCGAAAGTGAAGGTTTTCTTTAAAATTCATAGTTCAGTGTCAGTTTAGGGAAAATAAAGTGTAACCCATTATTGTGGGTCCACCCAACAGGTACCTGATTTTTGAATTTAGGATTGGTGTAGAAGCACCTATTCTTGACTTTACAATTTGGTTTTTTGGCTTATATTGACCCTAGCCAAGTCAGTTAGGTCTGTTTAGACATTAGAAGGTCATGGTTGGGTTTTTCTTGCTTTAGGCTACTTATGTGTTGGGTGTTAAGAAGATAAACTAGGGTTATGGGTCTTATACCCTAGAAACTTGAGAAAGGTGTGATTTTTTACATCCTTGTTCATAGGTTGGAGTCTATACTTAAGTCATATGGAAAAATTTGGGGAAAGATGTGAAAAAGACGTCAATTGTGAAAAAGTTGTCAAATAGGTCAAAATGGATAAAATCATGTAAATTGATGCTCTAAAGGCCATATAATTCCTATGTATCTTAAATAGATCATAGTGGAAAAAATTGGAAGTTCCCAAATAAAGGAAGTCAAAGTTGCAAAGAAATGGCAAAATTTGTCAAAGTTGTCAGCAACTTCAGAAAGTTGCTTCACAACTTTTTGACAGGGAAGTTGCATAATGCAAGAACGAGATATAGCTTGGGATTTGATACTTTTTAAGCTTCTTAATTGAATGTATGGACTAATATATTGAAATGGTCATTTTTGTATTTGACACTTATTGTTCATGTGGTTTCTGTAATTTTCATTTTAGAGTTCAATTTGATCAGAGTTCATTTGTGCATAGTTAGGAAATCATTTATACATAGATTATTCATTGTTTTTACTTTGGCAATTTTTGGAAAAATGGCTCCCCCATGAATCCTAACCATGGAATCATCATGGTTTTTGGGATATGGAAGTAGAGCCCTTTTACAATTTACATAGCATAGGAATGGCCTAGAAAAGCTTGGCGTCCATTTTTAAAGTGATGACCCAGGCAATCCTTTGGTGCATGACTAGATTATCACAGACCTAGCATGTTGATTTGAGTGGATTGAATTCATTAGGTAGTTCAATCTAAGTATTGGAGAATGAGGAGGAATGTGTCAAGAAGGCACATGTGAAAGGATAAGGTTTCAAGACTAGATTTTCCATATGTTTTATCAGACCCTAATGAATGTTGATTAGCAATGTTAGAAACCCTTATTTTTAGGCATAAAAACATCAAGGAAATGTATCGATAGGTTGTGAACCTAAGACCCAAAAAATCTCATATTATTTCCAAAATGGTATCCATATATAAGATTTTTTTGGCACTATGTTAAGAAAAATTTGGAATTGTAGCCCAAAAACTAACTTTGGAGGCCTAATTCTATTAGGACATTCTAAGGTAGTTTTGTCAAGATTGAGAAAATTGATAAGGAAACTGATGGAAAATGAGTCCAAGAGGGTAGGGTAGCCTAAATAACATTAATATGTATCCCAAACTCCATGCTAAAGGAACGAAGAGTAAGCTTGAAGAAATGGTGAGTTTGAAGAACTAAGGAGATGTCCCTAGGAAGGAAGGAAGTGTGAAAACCTTGGTGTAATTGGATAGTGAATTGAGGGGGGTATCATAGATATCCTCTTGACGTTAGGATGGAAAATGAGATACCTAATAGGCTTAAAGGAGATCCTAGTGAGTATTTGGGGAAGGAAAGGACAAAGCAAGCAATCCAACTTACATCAAGGATCCAACACTTGAGCCTAAAATGGGTACCCATTTGTAGCAACAAAGTGTTTTCCTCAAGGAATTTCATAGTTTTGATACTCAACTTCTTGCATTTATGCATATAAAATAGTATGCATAATAGTGAAAATGGTATTAGATTAGGGATAATCAATAATACTAAACTATTTGTTTGATTAATTTTGATCAATTATGAGTTTTGGTGGCTTTTGCTTGTAATGGATCAAAGTCTGGTCTTTTGTTTCTAGATGTAATGTGATTCACCTATTGGTTGGGTTCAAGTCCCTCTCCTTGCATCTTAATAAAAATTAAATCATTGAGAAATTTTTTTTGTCCTTTACTATTAATATTTTAATTAAAATAATATTTACTTCTAAACCATAGTTTAAAAAAATTCATGTATAATAGTTTTTTATGGGGCCATTGTGTACTTGATCTTTAGAGGATTCCACATTCTCCACACTTTCTAAAAAAATGCACATGTTAATAAGAAAACATAAATAAGAAGAACCCAAACCCTACATGTACTAGAACACATAGAAATTAGAAAACTATCATGGAGAATCCAACTTTTATAATGAAACCTAAAAAAGATCTAATTTACTTTTAAAAAGTAAGAAAAATTAAACTAGAAAAAAGAAAGAAAATTTAATAGTGAATGAAATTCTTGGCATACTCATGCATTTTGATTCTAAAGGCAATCTTGGTATTGTCTATTAGTGCAAAACACTTAATCACTTTCTAGGCAATGTTGGTCAGTCAACACTATGTTCAAACCACTATACAAGAAAGAAAGTCTAATGTAAACTATACATGTATTAAAATCATGTTGAGCACTAGTTAGTGTTGAGTACACTTAATATTCATCAAACAAATCAGTGTATGTCAAGTGATTTAGAATATAGTATATGTTGAGTGAGATAGAGAAACTTTATAGTATAAGATTAGTAGAGTTAAGGCCAAGGGACATCATGAAGAATAGTATGTGTCAAGCATTAGAAGAGTGTTAGTTCTGAATAAAATAGTTTTTTTTATATGAGTTTCTAACGGTACAAAACTTAAATAAATGCAAATCATTCTTTTTGAAGTGACGACATGTCTTATAGACCAAGGACTTAATTAAGGAGTTGATTACAAGTGATAATAAAGATCATTAATCCACATGAAAGGAAATCCACCAATGAAAAAATGGCAAGGACCAAATGAAAAAAGGGATGAATCTAGATTATTGGTCATGATCTAGAAGCTTCACCAAAAAAATATTAAAGGAGGATTTTCAACCTAATTCAGATGTAATGAGAAGAGTGTACAATTGAAAGAAGTTTGAATGTAAAGTTTTGAGGTGAATTAGAGGTGAAAGATGGAGGCAACCAAGTAGTGCAATGACAATTCATTGAAGATCAATCATAGTGAGGTGATATTATATTGAATAGAGGAGTTACATTACCAGCATTGAAGTTCATACCAAGGGATTAGGTACTGAAAATTCTAACAAGTATTTTAGGGTTTAAATCTCTTAATAAAATGGCTTCAAAAAGCCTTTGTAAATCTCATAACAAAGTACATACTTTGTTGTCATGTAAAATTATTTAACCAAGGTAGATCGAATAGTCTTGTAAGTGTTTAATAGGGTTGGCTCTTGACAAGGTAGATCATTAGAAGTGATCAAACATTGTAGCCATAACATGTACACTTTATTGCTATAGTAGTGAAGATTTTGTTGGTGTCATCCCCATCATAGTTTTACCTTCACCTTGGAGGGTTTTTGCATTACCAAAATTTGTGTCAAGTGTGTTAGGTGTTTATGATTTTTATTCAAGCAATTAGATATTAGATTTGATGTTATGTTGAAGCACATGATTGCATTGCTACATGGTTAAGGTTTAAATGAAGTTTTGCAATGAAAATATCAAATGGGGTTCATTTTTTTAAGTGTTAATGTTTTATTGATCTTGATTCACCCCCCAACCCCCCTCTTAGCATCTTAATTTTCCTATTATATCTCCAATAATTGGTATCAAAGATTAGTACTCTAGGCAGAAGTCTAACCACTTGGGATTTAAAGATCTTGAAGATGGAAGCCTACAAACTTGCAAAGATTGTTGAGAAGTAGAAGCTTGATGTCCAGCTTGCATTTGAACAAGTCAATAATGCAAAGGAGACATTGAGGCAATCCTTAAACATAATGATAGAGATGTCAATTCAAAAAAAGATACACAATACAAAGAAGAGATGGTTGAAGAATTATTTGACGAAGGTATTTCTAGTGAATTTGATCTAGCAATAGTAGATCTATTAGAGAAGAAGAACATTTTGAATGAAGAAGTTAGAGCACTAAAAAGAAAAATTGAGATACAAGTATAAATACTATGTGAATTTACTAAACAAAAGAAAAATGTTGAAGAGGATGAAGAAAAAGTTGATCTAGACAAGAAGAAAATGAATACAAGTCTTGATAAAAGGATTAATGAGATACAAAGGCTGAATTACAATCAATTTGACATGATTAGTCAGTTACTAAGTGATCATCATTATATTACTAGAAAGGTGGAAGAGATTGCAAATTTGAGATCTGAGAATAATCAATTGAATAGTGAATTGAAAGCTAAAAAGGAATTTTTTGAAAAGTTGAAGAAACTTAAAGAGGACATGAAATTTCTCAATGAATAGATGAATGCACCAAGGAGACCTCAAGACACTTCTAGACTAGGCTATATCACGTTCCTATCAGGTACCAAATAAGGAGAGTCATCAAAGCAAGGAGAACAAAAAAATGCAATAGAAAAACCAAAGAACAAGAAGCCTACATGTTATCACTTTGGAAAACTAAGCCATATAGCAAATGCCAGCAGCACAAAATTTGGTAAGTCAAATCCTAAACCTAGATTCAATGGTTATTACTTCAATTTGACAAACAAGGTCATCAAGCACATGAGTGTAGATTAAAGGTCAATGAGACACCAACTACTTCTAGATTTGAAGGTTATTTTTATACATGTTAGAAATATGGTCATAAGGCATAAGATTATAGATCTAAAGTAAAGAAAAATTAGACACCTAAAGGTCAAGGCAAAGTCCCTAAGCAAGGGAATACCATAAATTGAAATTAATATTACTTGGGTGAATTTCCAATATTGAGGAGAGTATGGACATGTTCTAGAAAATTGTGCTAGGGTACATCTCAGAGAAAGATATGGAAACTTGAAAAAAATTGGACTAGTATGTTTCAATTTCCATAAGATCTATCACCTAAGCAACCTAATGTTGAAGAGAACAATGGAAAAGAAAAGGTCAATACTAAAGAAGTAAGAACTTAGATTAATCAAAATTGTAAGAGGAAATAAGATGAAAGCAACTATGAAAATGGTGAGATTATGGTATTTTCCCACCTCAAACAAAATGACAAGGTATGCATGGAATTGTGTTTCAAATTGCAATATTATACATTACTTCCTAAGATTAATTGCATAAAATTTGAAATTAGCATAATAGTAGATGCATGAGGAAAAGATCTAAAGTTTGAACCCAAAAAATGTATTATAAGATGAGTTGAGTAACACGTGATGACTGAATGCCAGTGTTGGACTCTTTAAATTCTAGTGAAGATCAAGTTGTTATCATCACTACGTTGTAACATAGACTGAGTTTTAAGATTAAAGTGGTATTGATTGAGTGAAACCTAAGTAAGTATGATTGCCAAATTTTATAAAGATGGTCAAAGACACTCATTGCACACCCACTATATGTATGATACATATTGAGGCCCTCATTTTGAATTTATGGGTTATATATCAAATTTCACAAGTTATTTAACATACTGTGTGTTTGAATTTTGAGGAGAGCAAAGAACAAGAGAAACTCCACATTTTTGTGTAGATATTTGAGGAATGATTTCTCACCGTGTCTTCAACAATCTAGTGTGATTTAGAGATCATTTTTTACTAAGTGAAGCATGGTTTATTGATCAAACCCTTTATGCAAAAAATGACATCAATTTCTGCCAGAATGGAGATATGGGCATCATATAAGGTTAGTGATAATCATTTACTTTGTAATGAAGCATGCAATCCTCCTAAGTTCAAAGCATACCATAAAATAGCAGCAAAAGGAGATACATTTGGATCCCTATCGTCCGTTCCACCTAGGGTTATCTTAATCCATGATGTTAGATGTTGCTACATGTGTAAGATTTGTTAAATATGATACTTTGAACTATGAAATGCATATGAAAAGCTTTTCATTAATGGAAAACTAAAGAGGAACATAAGCATATCATTAAAAAATGGTTAACTATTTTCCTAAATTTTCCTAAGGTTTTCAAGGAAGAGTGGATCAAGTTCATCTTAAGTTGTGTACATGAAATAAATTTTTGGTTAGATGAAGGACCAATAGAAATTACCAAACAAATAATTCACCATGTCATGGGATACCATGTTATTGATGGGGTCAAATCTATTCATTGTCAAGGTAGAGAGGTAATTGAACCAAATAATTTGGAAAAATAAAACAAGAGTCGAATGTTTGTCTCTACCATCACACATCCTAAGCTAGAATTTATTGTGAGGGTCATGGATCACAAATTCTATCAATCTAGGAGACTTGGAAATATACCATGTGTTGTAGTTGTTGTAGCATGGAATATTGTGTAGAAATATTATTCTTAGGATCTTGTTAACTTGCAACTACAAGTGGAGGAGAACTTGAAAAGCATCAGGAAGGAAAAGAACATCATGTGTATGTTTGGAACACTATTAGTTTTCATATTATTTTATGGGAAAAATTAATTCCCTACCATTGGTAATGTGACTTCGAGAAAGAAGAAGCTAGTGAATAAAAAAATGATTAAGTTTATGAAACAGTTAAGACATGATTTTGAGAAAGTAATGGATAAGTATTTTGAAGAATTCAAACAGAAGATGAAAAATGGTCAAGGGTACCTAAATTATTAGTAGAAAAATACTGTGAAAACATATGTTTCCTAGCTGATATAGATTGGAGCTATATGCAGGCATTTATACCTAGAATTACATGGTGAGGTCATTACGGTATGAAATAAGCATCAATGAGGTTGTGTAGTTGCCATTACTGCATTATTTGATGAGCCTATTGACAAAGATGTCAAGAAATTTGGAACATATTAAATTTCTAAGATCAAAATCATGATGGAAACCAAAGTTCCAAAGATGGAAAGAAAAAGAAAGACTTAATTATAAAGACCTTGGAAGGAAAATTTTGTGAAGCACCATTGTAAGTAACATAGGGAAAAGGTGAAGACCTAAGTAGTGATGAAGAAGATGATGATAATGAAGATGAATAAAAAGTAGGAGGTAAAGGAAAAGAGATTGTGGCTTCTGAGCCACAAGCTACTAAAGAGAAACAAATTATTGTTCTTAAGCCCAAGGTAAGGAAGAGTCTAAAGAAGACTATTGTAGAATTGACACCCACTCCATTAAGGGTGATGAGGAAAAGGAGCAAGACAACAAGCACTAAAATTTCCACATATTAGAAGAAATCAGTTGTCAAGATAACAAAGCCAACTCAAATTAGGAGCTCTACAAAGAGGAAGGTAACTTCTAAGGAAGACGAGTTGAGAAAACCAATGAACAAACCAAGGAGAAGGCTTGCGGTTAATGATGATGAAGAAGAGAAATCAGGGAGGAGTGAATCAGATGACTTGTGTTAATTTAGGATAGCTACTCATAAGAAGCCACAAGACCTAGATGAGTTATGTGAAAATATGAGAAGTAGTGTAGGACTATTGAGTTTTCATTTCATAAAATATGATGCTCTAATTAATGTTGATAAAATAAAAGTAAAGGAGAAATGATTGTCACTTTTAAGTATACACCTATAGAATTAGGTATGATGATTCTAGAAGAGATATACAATAATTTTGATCCTAAATGGAAATGGGCACTAGTAACTAAAAGGAAAATAAGGGAAGCCTCAATAGCTCAAACTATCTTAGAACTAACAAAGTAACAAATTTACTTAGCAATATGTACCCATTTGAACAATTTTTTTTCCCAAAAGAAGAGCATACTTATTACTGAAGAATATAGATGAAGAAGTAGTTCAAGAGAGAAATATGATATGGAAGAATATATATGGCATAGTTTCTAATGAT
This sequence comes from Cupressus sempervirens, assembly GCA_028749045.1. NCBI lineage: Eukaryota > Viridiplantae > Streptophyta > Pinopsida > Cupressales > Cupressaceae > Cupressus > Cupressus sempervirens. The sequence continues at coordinate 686,912,074 of CM053784.1, read as the reverse complement.
GAAGAAATAAAATATGAGGAAGAGAAAGAGGCAAGTGAAGTAGAACTGGACATCAAAGAGGATATGTATGATGATGTTGAGCAACTAATTGACACAATTCAAAGAATGGGTCAAGAAAGTGAAAAACAAATAGAAATAATCATCATAGAGTATGAACCCATAGATGATCAATAGAAAGATGGGAATGATGCAACAGAAGAGCTAGAGAAGACTATGTTGACTGAGCGAGAGTAGAAGGAGAAACCTCCTACACAAAATTCAGCAAAAGAGGTATTGATTAACACCAATCCTATACTAGTACAAGTTAAAGAATATCCTAAAATTGATACACCAATAACTTCTCAATTTTCTAAACAAACACCTACTTCAGTTGATACTCTAAATCTTGTTGATAGTCAAGCACATTTAAATTTGAGTTTTGTTGAGAAACGTTCTATGCCAACTAATGGAGGTGATAGTGCATAAGGACCTTAACATATCAATAATTACAATAAGGTTAGTACATGCAGTAAGATAGAAGGAGAGGAGAAGGAAGAGAGTTCACATGCTATAGTAGATCACTCTAATGTAGACATGCCAAAAAATCTCTCAAGACCTTTGATTGGGGGAACAAAAAAGGTTGTACAACTGAGTTCAACAAGTGAACTCATCTCTACTAAAGAGAAGAGTAAGGTTATAGCACCTAAATAGCATGTGACAAGTACTGAAGAAAAAATGATAAGAAGATAAGGACAAAAGATTTTAAGGAGTCTCAAAGACCGAGTGTGGAAATTTCCACTCAAAGTCTACAACTATCTATGTCAAGTATGAACAACCTAGATTCAAAGGGAAAGAAATCCATGAAAAGAAAGCTGAAATCTCCTAGAGGAATACAAGGAAAACTTGTTACACTTGACAAAGTGATTTTAATTCCAAATTGGGACATAGATAATCTAACTTATGATCAAATAAAGAAACTTGAAGATCCTCTCGAAAAGAAAAATAGGCAAGAGGAAATTATGTGATGTATTTATCTTCACAAAAGAAATAAAAGATATAATGGATAAGAATGAAGTTGATTTGAGGTATAGTTCTAATACACTGAACATGGATGCAAGTTATAATTTAGTACATTTTCACAAATTAAGTGTTTTGCAAAGGAGACAAGTCAAGTTGTAGACAGAGGATAGTAGAATAAGAGAAAAGATTAATTCAATTCATGCTATGCTAATGCCTTATTTGGAGGTCATGCAAATGATTTATATAATGAAAAAGAGATAATAAAGAGAGATCCAAACTTATCAATAACAAATAATATGGTAGATCTCACAACTAATTGGAGATTGAGATTCAAGTAATAGAGTATTTGAGGATTGCTTGGGATAGCTCATTGGCAACAATTTCATATATTCATAAACAATTTTTTGATAAGTATGGTTTAACCCCTTCAATGAACTCACAAGAATTATGAAAAAAATAAGGGGGAAGTGATGTATGATCAATATCAAGGGGAAATAAAGATAGTAAAAAAATTATGGAGCACATCCTAAGGGGGAGTTTTTGCAGATTTTGAAAATTTGAAACTTTGTTGGGCATGAAATGTTGATCATGATAAGTGTTTTTTCTAGTAAAGCCAAAGGGGGAAAATGTTGACCCTAAATGAAATCTTGATATTGTTTGTTAGAGAAAAATACTTAGTCATTTTCTAGGAAATATTGGTTGATCAAAACTGCGACCTAGCCTATATACAAGTTGAGAAAGTCTAATGTATAGTGTACATATTCAATTCATGCCAAGCACTAGTTAGCATGAGTACACTTAAGAGTTGTCAAATAGTTTGGTGAATGTCGAGTGATTAGAGATATACAGTATATGTCAAGTGAGACAAATAAACTTTATAGTATAATACTAGAAAAGTTAAGACCAAGGGACAACATGAAGACTAGTATGCGTCAAGCATCAAAATAGTGTTAGTATCAAGTAACAAATTTTTTTGTACATATTTAATGAGACAAAAACTTATGCAAACCATTTTTTTGAGCTTGAAGCATGTCTTACAAATTGAGGAGCTAATCAAGGATTTGATTTTGCATGATAATTAAGATGATTAGTCCCTATGAAAGAGAATCCACCAATCAAAAAATTCCAAGGATGAAATGAAAAAAGAGATGAATCTAGATCATTGATCATGATCTAAGAGATTCACCAAATAGCTATATAAGGAGGGTTTTAGACCTAATTTAGATGTAATGAGAAAAGTGTATTGAGAGTAGTTTAGATACAATGTTTTTAGGTGATCGGATGTGAAAGACAAAGGTGACTAAGTAGTGTGAGGAGTCATTAAAGATCAATTAAAGTGAGGTGATATCATATTGGATAGAAGAGATCTATTACTAACATTGAAATGCATATTGAAGGATTAGATACTGAACATTCTAAGAGTTATTTCAAGGTTTAAATCTCTTAACAATGTGGCTTTAACAAGCCTTTGAAAATATCCTAATGGAGTAGTCACTTTTTTGTGATATAAAATCCTTTAATAAAGGTAGACCTAATAGTCTTGTAATACTTTAACAGATCAAAACTCTTGCAGGGTAGACCATCAGAAGTGATCAAATAGTGTAGCCTTAACATGCACATTTTATTGTTCTAGTAGTGAATATTTTGTAGGTGGTATCCCCACCATAGTTTTACCTTCACCTTGGAGAGATTTTTCAATATCAAATCTTTCTGTCAAGTGAGTTATGTGTTTATGAGCTTTATTCATGCAATTAGATATTAAATATGGTGTTCTGTTGAAGTACATGATTGTATTTATGTAAGGTTAAGGTTTAAATTAAGGTTTATAATGGAGACATCAAATGTGGTTCATGCTTGAAGTGTTAAAATTTCATAGATCATGATTCACACCCCCCCACCCTCTCAATTTCTTACTTTATTAAATTTCCAACAATGCCCTCTTCTATAAGGGCCTAGATTGATTTTGCATGAATGTCACCAATACATAATATAGATTAATGATAAAGGATTACTAACATTAAAAAACATTATTTAATTCATTAAAATATTGGACTAGAAGAAGATATAAAGAAGGTTATATAAATTACATAACAATAATAATCACATGCATATATTTTCATCAAAGATAATAGTAACTCAATTAGAGGGATAAGCATATTATAGCTAGATGAAGTGGTTGAAGTAGGAAATAAAGTATGCTAAGAAATAAATTATGAAAAAACACATGATTATAAATATTGCATTTAATTTAATAAATGTGGGCATATTGTAATGAATTCCTAGCTTAGAAACATAACCTAATATCCAAATAAGTATTATTACTTGAAGAAAAAATATCTGAAATTCTAGAGGAGAGTTGACTTTTGTATATGATTATTTTAAATTATAATCATAATTTGATTTGATGTGAATGTGTAATGACCAAGTAAAGTTCTAAGAAGATGACAAGATTCCTAAAATAAATGTAAAGATAAAAACTATAACCAACACAAAAATGCAAATCCAAAAATGAGATGTAATAACGAATTTTCTATAAGGATTTGAAATTGAATGTGTCAATATAGTGAACTCGATATCCTAGACCTAAATACCTTGTATTTGTGAACTAAGGGTTTTCAATTTGGACCAAATAATGGATCTAATTTTTACAAAGAAAATATTTCTTTATTTTAAAATCAAATTTCATCATAGTTGGAGTAAAAATTCTAAGCACTCAAGTAGAATATTGGTATAGTTCAAAAATAAAATGGGTAAGATTTTGTAACTATCTTTTAAATATGTAATTTAATTTAATTCATGATAATAAAAGTCTTTCATTTATTATTACTGGCAATGGTCTTGGTCAAGAGGTGAGTGTGTAGATATATAAATCGTGCAATCTAATCGAAAGTCAAAGTAGCAAGAAGAATGCTAGTAAAAAGGAAATTACAATGATAGATACATATAGATGATTTAAATTGTTTAAATGAGGAACAATCCTCATAATCTCATTTTTTTTGTAAATAGAGGAATGCCCCTATATATTTTTTGTATATTTAGTGGACATAAGTACTTGGCAAGAGAGGGGGTTTTCTTTACTCCTTTCTTTTCTATAGCTTTCTTCTTGAAAGAAGGAATCATGTATAAATGTTATTAACTAATGATAAAAATCTTGGCCTTGACCTTTTACCAATAAAAAAAAAATATATAAGTTGCTTTTGTAGAGGCACAATCAACTTTTTAAAACTAATATATATGTTTTTTTTAAATAGTATTATATTTCCTTTGAATTTTATAAGCTATTTTTTTATAAATAATAAAAAAATAAAAAAAATATGTCCAACATTTTTTTTATACACACACACATATATGTATATGTATGTGTGTATGTATGCATACATACCTATTATACATACATGTATATGTAGGTATATATATACATATACAAATCTTGTATATATATTTATATATGTGTGTGTGTATATATAATTTTAATGTGGTCCAAAGCTAATAATTAAATTTCCAAACTCAAACTAGTAGAAAAATAGTAAATTGCATACTTCATTATATATATATATATATATATATATATATATATATATATATATATATATATATATATATATATATATATATATAAAAACTTGGGTACTTCCACTCCTTAATCAATAAGCATTTGGGAAATTAAATTTTGGTTGATTTATGTTGTGGCTTATTTAGAATTTGTTTTTATTTATTTTTTGATCGGTAAGAGGCCGAAGCCAAGCTTAATTATTATTATTTGTTGGACTTACTTAGAATATTAATTATGAGACAATGTGATATAATTTTGGGACAAGCTAATACATTTTCATTATAACAAATAATAGAAAAACCATAAAGTCTCCTCACCAAATTATTTTGGGAACTATTGAAACATAATTGTTAATCATATTGATCTTTGTTGGGACAAATAGGTGAATCAAGATGTAATGGTTTTAGCAAGACATACATAATAAGTGCAACAATAAGTGAGACCAACTACAAATCAAAAATCAAAAATATACTTAAGGATTGTTAATTTGTAATTGAGATAGAAAGTGTCTGAGAAGATGATAAAGTTATGTTATATTTGTGCAAATAAATATTTTCTCAAACTATTTGCAACAAGTTAAAAACTAAATATAATGAGATTATGCACTATACTTTAGAAAATAAATGAAACACCAATTCAATTGATTTAATTAAAACTAATAGACCTAAATAACTCTTCCATTCTAGTAATGAAAATGTTTCTGATGACAATGTAAAGATATGCTATAACAATAAATAATCTTGGAGAAAAGAGTCTAAAAATTGAGAAGTGAACATGAAGGTTCTTGCTACATAATTCTAAAATTCCAAAATGTATTTGATCAAGAATAGGTTGGTTTGCATGAATTCAACAATGCCAAGGTTACTATAATATTTAAGCCCAATAGCCTCACATACACCATCAAAGCTACCAATGGTTAATGTCTGAAGATTAAGTCCAACCTAAGATTATATATTTAGGCCATCACTTGACCATCACTGGCCAAGGAGAAGTCTCATGTGTAAGCTTCTTTATATGGAGTTTCATGTTGTTGTTGCCTACAACTTTCCTATTCATATTCATCATTCAGCCAATGTGTAGAAATCCATTTCATTTTAAGGAGTCAAATGGATGGTTCAATATTTACTAGACTAATTGAAGATCAGTGATATGATGTAATGATTGTTGAGAAATGTGTCACAACCTTGCAAGTTATTTCTAGAAAAAATCTAGAAACTTTTTAGAAAATTCTATAATTTGTTTGTAGTAGTTTTCCACATGTTTATGAGTTGGAAAAAGGTGTATGATTTGTTAAAAATGTGTCTAGTCTCTAGAACAATGTAGAAGGGCTATTTTTAGATTGTAACCAATTCATTATATAACTTTTATGGGGGTTTAAACTAGAGGACAAAATTATGGATGAAAATGGCATTCTTGGAGTTACAAATTACAAGTAGGTAACATGTGGCATGGTTGTTTTACACATGGTTTTGACCTATGGTTTTTTAAAGCTAAAAATGGTTTCCGATTAGAAAATCACTATAAAAGGAGGGCTTGGAAAGGTGTTTGAATCATTGAATTTAGTTTGCAAGACTAGTTCTAGAAGGAGTCTCTCTAAGTCTAATTCTGAGTTTGAGTTGTGGTGATGTGCTCCTATAAGAACATGCATTGCAAGTGTATTGTAGTCTTCTTGATTTGAGAATACATTGTGTGGGTTTTGGAGGGTGGGATTTTTCTACTGGAAGAGTTTCCCCATGATAATCATTGTGTTATCAGTTCATTGTTATTTTGATTAAGTTATTATGCATTTTTTGAGATCTCTACAGTAGTCAGTCAAATTTTCATAATCATCCTCTCAAAGATTAGTGTAAGAAGTGATTTTGTGCACCTTTTATTCTTGACAAGTGGTATCAAAGCTTGGCTAGTTTTGGTTCTATTTGTTGGGTATAGGGTTTTTTGAGCTAATCATGTTTTGAGTGGGAGTTTTTGAAGAGGTTTTTATTTTTGTGTTGTAGGATTGTAAAGATGGAAAGCACATCAAGGAGGATTGATGTAGAGAAGTTTTTTGGCACAAAATTTGAAATGTGGAAGCTAAAGATGGAAGATCTATTGATTGATCAAGATCTATGGGATGCAGTCGATGAAAAGAAGTTGGTGCCCACAAATCCAACTTTAGTCGTAGAGTATGGTGTGATAGAAAAAAAAGCTAAAATTCTCATCAGATTGTGTCTTGAAGACTCTATACCAATTAATGTCCATGAAGAACCTACCACAAAGAAGCTTTGGAAGAAGCTAAGTGATATATATCAAGCGAAATCACTTGTGAATAAGATTTTATTGAGGAAGTTGTATTCCTTGAGAATGGAAGAAGGTGGATAGATTTCTGAGCATCTTGAAAGTTTAATATATTGGTTACTCAGTTGACCTCCATTGGGGTGTGGATGGATGAAGAAGAAAGGTGCTAAATATTTCTATGTTCGTTGCCAGAATCATGGGACAAACTTGTCATGGCCATAGTTGGCCCTTCAGTCATCTTGAAGATGTAGGATGTTGTTGGTTCTCTACTTTCTGAAGATATGAGAAGGAAGGTCTCTCTGAATACCAAAGAGGCTTTGAGTGTTCAAGGAAGACCAAAGGAAAGAGGAAAGAACAACAAGTGGCATGGCCATTCTAAGTCCAAGAATAAGGGGAGATCAAATTCCAATGGTAAGTCCAAGATGATCTATTGGAATTGTGGCAAACCTGAACACTTCCAAAAGAATTGAAAAGAGGAAAATAAAAGGAAGAAGCAAGAATTTGATTCTGAGTCTGAGAAGGAAGATGGAGATGCTTTCATTGAAGCCTTAGCCACTCATGCAAGTTAAAATGCATGGTTGATAGACTTAGGTGCATCTTTTCACATAACTCCAAATAGAATTTGGTTTAGTAAATATGAAAAGTTTGATGGTGTTAAGGTGATAACTCATCTCTTGATAATGTTGGTTGTGGAAGTATTTGTGTGAAATTTTCTAATGGAAGAATTAGAAGATTTGATAGTATCTTGCATATCCTAGGACTAGCAAGCAATTTTTTATCTATTAGTAAACTAATAGATGCATGTGTGCATGCACATTTTTTGAAGTAGGTGTGAAAATGGTGAGAGGTACTATGGTAATAGCAAGACAAATTATATTTGGTACATTGTACTAGCTTGATGTATGTATGGTTAAGTGCAATACTAAATCTGATAAGACTGTGAAGAGGACTACTTTATTGGAGAAGGAGAGGGTTTCTCTTTCAATAGATGGTCATAGTTTTGGCATACTCAAGGGTGTTCTTTCTACTGAATCAAAGTTTCCTACAAAGAAGACTATGTTATGGCACCAGAGAATCATCCACATAGGTGAGAATGGTCTATGAACTTTAAATAATAAAAACCTTATTGATGAGTTGAATGACTACAATCTTGAATTTGATTTTTGTGACTATAGTATCTATGGTAAACAAAGCCATGTTCATATTTACTCAAGTTCAAGTCATAAATCCTCATGTATTTTAGATCTAATCCATTCAGGTGTATTTCATCCAGTTGATGTTCCTTCTATTGGTAGATCAGTTTATTATGTTTCTTTCATTGATGATTTTAGTAGAAGAACATCAATTTATTTTCTTAGAAGTAAAGTTGAAGTTTTTAGTCATTTCAAGGAATTTAAAGCAATGTTTGAGTTGCAGACTAGAAAGATGATAAAGTGTTTGAGAATTGATAATGGTGGTGAATTTTGCTGCAACAATTTTAACACATTTTAACACATTTTGTCGAGATTGTGGTATTAAAAGAGAGAAAAGAACTTTGTATTCTCCATAGTAGAATGAAGTTGCAGAAAGAATGAACATGACCTTGATGGACAAGGCTAGGAGTATGCTAAGTGGAGTTGGACTAGAACAAAAGTTTTGGGTTGAAGCTATAGCCACTGCCAACTACCTGATAAATAGGTCTCCTACATCAATTCTCATTGATAAGACACCAATTGAAGCATGGTCGAGCCACAAGCCTTCACTTAGACATCTAAATTTTTTTTGTTGTGAGGCATATTCTCATGTGCTAAAGGAGAAGTAGACAAAACTAGATAAAAAAGCTGTCAAATGTATCTTCATGAGTTATAGTTATGGTGTGAAAGGATAAAAGCTTTTGGATCATGTTGCACAAAAGGTATTTTACTCCAGAAGTGTTATTTTTAGAGAAACTAAGCCTTCTTATGTTACAATAAAGCTAAAACAAATAAAAGAAAATAAAGATTGATTCAACTTCTTGCTACACCTAATAAATTTTAATTGAGAGCCTTAGAAAGACAAGTTGTTGAAGAGAGCTCTAAAAGTTCTGAATCATTAGAGGAAGAGGGAGAACCTAATCATGAACTTGAAATTTTACCTAAACTAGATGTTGTTCAAAGGTCTTGTAGATAGAGCAAAGCACCAAAAAAGTATGGATACTCTCCTAATGATTGGAGGTGTATATTTTCTTTGAATGCTAATATTGATGAACCAAAATCTATTGAAGAGGCTCTTGTATGAATGATTCAGAGTCCCAAAAGATAGCCATGGAAGAAAAGATGGTAGCTCTTAAGAGGAATGACACATGGGACCTTGTACCATTGCCTGAGGGATAGAAACCTGTTGGTTGTAAATGGGTGTTCAAAAGGAAGATGGATTCATATAGAAGCATTGAGAAGTATAAAACATGTTTGGTTGCAAAAGGTTACTCCCAAGTTGCAGGAATTGATTATGGTGAAATTTTTTCTCTTGTAGCAAAAATGACATCCATTTGATTTTTACTTTCTATTGTAGCAGCTTATGATCTAGAAGTTGAGTAGATGGATGTGAAGACAACTTTCCTTCATGGAGATTTGGAGGAAGAAATTTATATGACATAGCCAGAGCACTTTGTGGTGAAAGGAAAAAGTATTTTGGTCTATAAATTGAAGAAATCCTTGTATGGTCTAAAACAAAGTCCTAGGATATGGTACCAAAAGTTTGATACATATGTATTAAGTTTGGGATTTGTGTGATCCAAATCTGATAACTATATATACTACAAGTTAGATGGTGGTTATTTCTTAGTTATCACCTGATATGTTGATGACATGTTGTTTATTGGAAAAGGAAAAGGTATGATTGTAAACTTAAAATCTCAACTCTCAAAATTTTTTGAAATGAAAGATCTTGGTGCAGCAAGGTACATTATGGGAATAAAGATTATAAGAGATTGGAAAAATAGAAAGCTTTGGCTAGGACAGAGTAAGTGTGTTGTTAATATTCTAAGAAGATTTAATATGCATGATTCCAGACCATTGAGTGTTCTCATTACTATGGGAATAAATATTTCTAGGTCATAGTGTCCTTTATCCCCATTGGAGATGGAAGTATTGTATTAGAGTTCTATTAGAAGTTTGATGTATGCTATGGTCTGTACAAGGCCAAACATTTCCCAAGAAGTGGGATTATTTTCTCCTTTAAATGTCTAATCTAGGAAGAGAACATTGGGATGCAGTAAAAATTGTTTTTAGATACTTACGAGGTACCTCAGAGTACTCGATATATTTTCATGGAATAGGAAATGAGGATTCCCTAGATATTTGAGGCTATGTGGATTCAGGCTAGGCCAGTGATGTTGATAGAAGAAGATTCACTAGTGCATATGTTTTAACATTATTCAATGGTGCAATCAGTTGGATGAGCAAGGAAAATGTCATGGTCACTTTTTCCATTAAAGAGGAAGAGTATATGGAAGCTACTCATGCTTACAAGAAAGCTATCTAGCTAAAGAGGCTATGTTCAGATATAGAAGTCAAATAGGGTATAGTGACAATCAAAGTGCAATTTGCCTAGAAATGAACCCAACATTTCATGCCAAGACCAAGCACATTAATGTAAAATATCATTTTTTGAGAGATATGGTCGAGGATGGCAAGGTGAAGCTAGAGAAGGTAGAGACTCTAGTGAATGTTGTTGATGCATTAACTAATCTCGTCAACATAGAGAAGTTCAAATGGTGTTTGGAGACTATGGGCCTCTTGGCCACTAGCAACTAATTCCATGAAACTGTAGATCCCCTGACTCTTTCAAGGTGTTCAACAAGTAGGAGAATGTTGAGAATTATGTCTCAACCTTGCAAGTTTTTTCCAAAAAAAATTGTAGATTTTTAAAGAAAATTCTAGAATTTGTTTGTGGTAGTTTTCCACATGTTTATGAGTTGGAAAAAGGTGTATGAGTTGTTAAAAATGTGTCTAGCCTCTAGAAAAATGTAGAAGGGCTATATTTAGAGTGTAAACAACTAATTATATGACTTTTATGGGGGTCTAAACTAGAGGGATGAAAATTTTATTCTTAGAGTTACGAATTACAAGTGGGTAACATGTGGCATGGTTGTTTTGCCCATGGTTTTGGCCCATGGTTTTGTAAAACCAAAAATGGTTTCCAAGTGGAAAATCACTATAAAAGGAGGGCTTGGGGAGGTGTTTGAATCACTGAGTTTATTTTGCAAGACTGGTGCTAGAAGGAGTCTCTCTAAGTTTGTGTTTGAGTCCAAGTTATGGTGATGTGCTCTTCTAAGAACTTGCATTGCAAGTGTATTGTAATCTTCTTGATTTAAGAATACATTGTGCGGGTTTTGGAGGGTGGGGTTTTTCTCCCAAAAGGGTTTCCCCATGGTAATCATTATGTTATGAGTTAATTTTTATTTTGATTAAGTTATGCATTTCTTGAGATCTCTGCAATAGTTAAAGTCAAATTTGCATAATCATCCTCACAAAGATTAGTGTAGGAAGCGATTCTATGCACCTTTCTTCCTTATAATGACTACTTAGAGGTTGGCATGGTGTATGCAAATGTAGAATGATTGCATTTATTTAAGGTAAAATGTATTCTGATCTTCAGTTTGTTGTCTCTTCTTTTGAGTATCAAGAAGGGTGAGATTCTCGTGAACCATTTTAAAACTCAGGAATAGAAAATTTTATGTGTAATCACTAATCTTTGAAGCTCCAAACTCTAGAAAACATTTCAATACTTAATATCAAGTTGTGGAGTGTAATCTAAAGTCTATGTTTTAATTTTTTATCTTTAAAATTTTCTTCTGAATATGAGAAAAAAATAGTTGTACATTATTTTGTCATTAGACCTAAAACCATAACTAATTTTTAGTTTGGTAAATACTTAGGATTTGGTGGGATTTTTTTCATTCTGCTAGGGTATCATGCATTTTTTGAGTTTCCTTGTGTATGGCTCTCTGTCTAAGCTTTCCTTCTGTGTGCACCACCCATAAAACTGCATTTAGTGTGGGAGTTTTCAGGGCTAGTTTATAATGGCCCCAGCCAGTGGTGACCCATTTGTTGATATTAGTGTTCACGTTGTTGCTTCAAAAAGCCATGTAGCCTCCATTGAACAAATGTCCTCGCAAATTCATCCCTAAGGTCTTTCATAAGGTAATCCTAATATTATCCTTCTTTTGCAAGAATTTGATGCTTCTTGTGATTGGTTAGAACAACATACCTTGATAGGGTATTTTGTGAGTAGGAATCCTCTTGTACCCGTGCTTCGAGAATGGGTTAACAAGATCTAGACTCCTCATGGAGTCTACCTCGACACTAAGCAAAACCTTACCAAAGATTTTTTTAATTTCATTTTGCTAACCCATCTCAGGAAGACTTGATATTTAAAAATGGCCCTTGGTTAGTGTGTTCCTCCCTGCTAGTGTTCCAAACATGGTCATGAGACTTCACCATCTCTGAAGACAAAAAGCTTAGGGTTCTTGTGTGTGTTGAGTTCCTGGGTTCACCCTTGATGTATTGGCCTTTTATTAAGTCTATTGCCAATATTCTTGGTAAATTTGTTACCAAGGAGAACATAAATTTTTTTAATGCTCATCCTCAAAAACACATTTGCATTGAATTTGATCTCTCCAAGGATCTCAAGGATTATGTGGAGATATAGATTGGTTCTCAAACCTTCTCTCATAAGGTTCTCTATTTGAACCTTCCCAACACCTGTTATAGGTTCCAGTCAATGGAACACAAGATTAGGGATTTCCCCTTAGCATTACCTAAGGTTAAATCCCCACCCAAGGAGGCCCCTACCAAACCAGTAGAAGGAAATGAAAAGGAGGAATGGACTAATGTTGGGCACAAGGGAAAGACTTTCTTGGCTCCTAAATAGTCATATGTTCTCATTTTAGTTCCTCCTATCCAAACAAGAGTGTAAGCCTCAACATTGTAGGGTCAAGGATAGCTTTTCTAGAGTTAAAACCTATTGTTTCATAGGTTTTAAACCTTGGTAGTTCATAGGGGATCAAGGCAGCCATAAGGGCTACCACTCATGTAGTGGTTTTCACATTATTTTCTATATCATCCATTGCAACTCAGAATGTCTGGTGTTCTCATAGTCCTCTTGAACATGTTGAGAAACCAAAGGAGAAATGATGGGCTATTAGCCCAAAAGAGTTTCCTTCTGGATTCAACCAAGTTTCTACTTTCTCATAAAATAGTTACTCCTCTCTCGAGGAAGAAGAAAATATGGAAGAGTTTTCATGAAATTTTTATCATAGAATGTGGGAGGTCTTACAGACCTCTCCAGAAAGTACTATGTCAAGGACACCTATAATAGACTTGGTAACTTAGATTTTCTTTACATGCAAGAGGTTTAAATCTCTAGTTTCATGGTTTCTTCTACATGTCACATCATTTGACTGGATGGCATTATATTTTTCTCTTACCATGAAACTAGTAGAGGTGGTGTAGTTACTTTTTTGTCACCTTGTCTTCATTCTATGATTATTTCACATGGTTTTGACCCCATGCACAAAATAATTTGGATTTTTCTTTCTATCAACAATCATTCCTTTGGAGTAGTTAATGTCTGTGCTTTCAATGATGCTATGAAAAAGATCTCAATTGGGTGTTGGATGATTGGGGAATGGAAAGATGACATTTTTCCTTTCCTTAGATAGCTGGGGAAAGGGAAGCATGGTACTACGTGCATAATAAATTGGTCGTTTATGATCCCAATATTAACCATTTCTCGCATAGTGGAGTCTAGCACACTTGGTCTAATTTTTGAGTTGGCTCTGACCACATTTTAAAACATCTCAATCATACCATGATTATTGCATAATATTTTTTCTCCTTATCTGAGGATCGAGAATTAACTGTCATTCCTCTTCCAAATATGACCTTATCAGACCACTATCCCATTTATTTTTCCATTTCTTGGTATACAACTATCAAGCAAGCCATTAGGATACCATCTTTCCTTGATACATCAGTGTTGATGCATGCTTCCACTATCGCTCAATTCTATGTATCTAGAATTTGAAGCCACGTCCACATTCTTATATAACCTAGATTTAATGGTGGCATGATGTTGTTACCAAAACTGTTAGATTTACAAGCATCTATGGGTGGCAATTGGTAGTTTTCAAACAATGATCTTATGACTTCACTACCAAGGTCCTCAAAAAGGCTTCTAAACCTCTCACCCTTAACCTGTTTGATGTTAATTTACAAATCTTGCTTTCCAAGCTTCATCATGATAAGAAGATTGTGGATAATTATGTTTATCGTGGCCCAAATCAAAGCCATTTGTTGGAGTTTGGCAATAAGGCTTCTAAAAAGTTCTTTCGGGATCTTAGAGCTCGTCATACCAATTTTGGGATTGAAAAGATTAAATAAGGCAATTTTGTTCCCTCCAATCTCCCTGAGATCCTGAAATATTTTGTTCACCACTATTAAAATATTTTTTCTTCAAAGGAAAATTTGGTTGTTCAGGAGGAAGCCCTTAGAAAGTGTATTCTATTACTCTAAACTGCCTGGTGGTCAAGCAACGTGCTTTCTGTGAGCAACTTCTCAACATCTGAGACCTCAAGGAGGTTATCTTTTCCATGACTAACAAAAAATCTCCTAAGTGTGATGGGTTTCCCTGTGAATTTTACATGCACCTCTAGGAGTGTTTTGGTCTAGACCTACACAAATTTTGTCTTGAAGCCTAGTATTCTAAGAGTCTAGGAGCTATTATCAATAAAGGAAACATTAAATCCATACATAAAGTTGGCAACCCTGAGAATATCTATAACTTGTGGCCCATCACTTTTCTTAATGTGTCATATAAGATTATTTCTAAGGCAATATCTCTCAAAACTTTAGATCTCCTACCTTTAATTGTGTGGCTAGAGAAAACTAACTTTATTAAGTCCAGTTATATTCTTCAAAACATCATTGTTGTCTAGGAAGGCATGGAATAGGCTCACAAATCCAATCAATAGACCACATTTTTAAAAATTGATTTTGCTAAAGCTTATGATCAAATTGAATGGCCCTTCATTTTGGCTATGCTTTAAGCTTTAGGTTTTAGACCCAATTTTCTTTAGTCTGCAAACATGGTTTTTGGAGATGCTAATTCTTGTATTACTATCAATAGCTCTCAAAATGAATCCTTTGGGTTCTTTCACTCTATTCAATAGGGTTGCACATTGGCTTTAGCTTTATATGATCTTTCTACATATGGATTTGGTTACCTGCTAGCCCACTCTATTTCCTCTAGTTTAGTCCATGACATTGTTGGTTTGTTGTGAATGATCAGGGAAGTAATTTAGATACTTCATAAATTCTTCAGGCTACTATTTGCCAATGGTGGGCTACTATTCGCCAATGGTTAATATTTACCAATTTAGGACTGACATGTTGTAACTAATTTTAACCCTAAAGTGGCAAAAATACTTATATAAAAGAGCTTAGGGTTAGGGATTGTTTCATAAGGTGTGATGCAAAAAATGGTTCTTGTGATGGTATTGAGCTATAAGTGATTATAGATTGTAGTCAGGTTGTAATGATTGGATTGTAATAATATTGGACTTGTTATTTGGTGGACGTAGCCCAGGGATCGAGTGAACCATGTTAAATATTAGTGTCTTGTATTCTTTTCTATGTGATCTATTAGTTTTTGATATTGTTTATATTTGCATATAATTTGTATTTATGTTTGAGGTTAATCCTAAAAATTGGTATCAAAACCTAGATATTTTTGAGTTATCCTCTACAGGAAAGTCTCACATTTGAGTGAGAGTCTCACGGTTGAGTGGGAGTGATGGAAAATTAGGGTAAGTTGAGGGTTTTCGGTTATGAAAAATGCAAATGGAGGACTATCTCTATCGAAAGGATTTGTGGAAGCCCTTGGAAGTTAAAACAAAGAATCAAGGATCTATGATAAATAATGACTAAGATCTTTTAAATAGAAATACATTTGGAAGCATTCGATTATGCCTAGCACCATTCGTGGCATTTAATATTACAAAAGAGAAGATGACAAAAGAGTTGATGGAAACCCTAGCAAAATCATATGAAAAGCTCTTTGCTTCAAATAAGGTATTTCTCATGAAGTATTTATTTAATATGAAAATGGGAGAAGGTGGACTTGTTGTGGATCATTTAAATGATTTTAGTACTGTTACTAGTAAGTTATCTTCTATGTGTATTAATTTTGATGAAGAAATTAGAGCTCTCTTGATTTTGTGTTCTTTTCCTAAAAGTAGGAATGGTTTGGCAATGGTTGTGAATAATTTTATTTCTGGATCTAATACCCTAAAATATGATGATGTGATCACTGTTATTTTGAGTGCAAAAATTTGTAGGAAATCCTCTGCTGGATCTACATCGGGAAGTTCTTTGAATGCACAAAGAAGAGTCAAAATGACTGAGAGAGGAAATAATTCTCAAAATCATGGGAAATTAAGAGGAAAATAAAAGGAGAAGAGGTCCCAATCGAGAGGACCAAATGACTGTTGGTAAAGTCAGAAATCAGGGCATAAAAGAAAAGATTGTTAGACTTGAAAGAAAAATGAAAGAGATAAACCAGATGGAGACAAGGAGGCAAATGTGGTAAGTAACAAATCTGAAGAAGATGCTTTGCTTCTTTCTTTAGGAAGTGTTGATGATTCATTGGTTTTAGATTCTGGTGCTTCATTCCATGCTACATCTCATAGAGTTTATTTCATTGATTATGTCCAAGGGGATTTTGGACTTGTTTATTTAGGGGATAATGAACCCTGTTAGATTGTTAGAATGGGAAATGTTAAGATTAAGTAGAAAAATGAGAAACATTGGTTACTACATAAGGTAAGACATGTTCCAGGTTGAGTAGGAATTTAATTTAAGGAGGGAAACTTAGTGATGAGGGTTGTGTAGTTACTTTTAATGATAAAAAATTAGAAGGATTCAAAGGGTTCCCTTGTAGTAGAAAATGGTGTAAAAGTAGGCACTCTATATCTTTGTACAAGTCATATTGTTCCTTCTACTTTAATTGTTTCAAAGAAAAATAAAAATTTTAGGAACATTTGTTGCAACTGAGTAGGGAGAACAAATAGTTGTTGTAGATCTTGATATAATTTTGTGGCACAATAGACTTAGGCACATGAATCAAAAATTATGAAATCACTTCATTCAAAGAAAGTTTTACAAGGTCTGAAATGTGTTAATATGGATTTCTGTGAAAGTTGTGTATATCGAAAACAAAAGAGAGTAACTTTTGTGAAGACATGGATGGAAAATAAAAGAGAGAAACTTAGAGCTTGTGCATACAAATGTATGGGAATCGACTATGATATCTTCTCTCGGTGGTTCTCATTATTATGTTACATTTATTGATGATGCAACTAGAAAAGTATGGGTTTATTTCCTTAGGTAGAAATATGATGTATTTCAAACTTTTAAGAAATAGAAATGCTTGGTTGAAAATGAGACTGGTAAGAAATTAAAATGTCTCAAACCTGATAATGGTGGTGAGTATTGCAATCATGAATTTGAAGATTATTTCTCCACTAATGGTATTTGTAGACAGAGAACTATTCCAAGGACTCCACAAGAAAATGGAGTGGTTGAACACATGAATGGGACTAGAATGGAGCATGCAAAGAGCATGAGGTTGCATGTTGTGTTTCTCTTACACATGTGAGTGGAGGTTATCAATACTATTGTATATTTGATTAATAGAGGTCCTTCTACTCCTTTGGGTTGTGGTATTCCAAAGGAAGCATGGACTAGTAAGAAGGTTAGTTATTCTTTTCTTAAAACCTTTGATTGTGAAGAATTTGCTTATATAAATTCTAAAAATAGAACCAAACTGGAAGTTAAGTCAAACAAATGTGTATTTTTGGATATAACATTAATGAATTTGGTTATAGGCTTTGGGATTTTGAAAATCATAAAATTGTAAGAAGTAGTGATGTCATATTCAATGAGAAAGTGTTTTACAAAGATCTATTGCAGCAACATGAGAAGAAAGAAGATGATTATGTAGTGTTGGATGATACTACAAGATATGATGTTCCAGCAATTTCTCATAATGTGGAACAACCACAAAAAAAAATACCCCACAACCCTATGAATGTTAGATGATCAACAAGGCTGAGTAGACCTCCACAAAGATTTTCTCTTTCCTTGTATTTTATTTTACTTACTGATGTTGGTGAACCTGAATGTTATGATGAAGTTGTGCAAGTGGATACTAAGATTCTGTGGGAGTTTGTAATGAAAGATGGAATGGACTTTTTGCTAAAAAATAAGACTTGAAATTTATGCAAGTTGCCTACAGGTAAAAGGGCTTTACAAAATGAATGGGTTTACAAGTTAAAAGAAGAGGATGGAGGTAAGAAAATATTTAAAGACAGATTAGTTGTAAAAATATTTGCATAGAAAAAGACATTAAAATTTTGATGAGATATTCTCTCCTGTTCTTAAAATGACTTCTATTTGTATTGTTTTTAAGTATTGTGGCTACTCAAGATTTTCATTTGGAGTGGCTTGATGTTAAAATAGCCTTCCTTCATGGTGATTTGGATGAAGAGATATATATGGCACAGCCATAGGGATTTGAGTTCAAAGGTAAGGAGAACTTAGCGTGCAGATTGAAGAAAAGTTTATATGGCTTGAAGCAAGCACCTAGGTAATGGTATTTGAAATTTGTCAGTTTTATGCGAGCATGGATATAGTAGGTTTTATTTAGATCATTGTGTTTATTTTAAGAGGTTGGGTGATGAGATCTACATTATTTTATGTTTATATGTTGATGATATGCTTGTAGTTGGGTCTAACATGGATCACAATAAAGGGCTGAAATGGCAGTTTGCACATGCATTTTCTATGAAGAATTTGGGAGCAGAAAAATAAATCCTTGGTATGAAAATTTTCATAGATAGGAAGAATGATAAATTGACACTATCTTAGGTTGATTATGTTGAGAAGGTGTTGGAACATTTCTCTATGAAGAATGTTAAAGTTGTTAGCACAACTTTACTTGGTCATTTGAAGTTAACTAAGGAGATGTGTCCAAAGACACAACAAGAGGAGGATAAGATGTCCAAGGTACCCTATGCTTCATCTGTAGGAAGCTTGATGTATGCTATGCTATGTATAAGGCTAGATGTTGCACATGCAGTGGGATTCGTTAGCAAGTATATCAATCATCCAGGAATTGAGCATTGGAATGTAGTTAAATGGATTCTTAGATATTTGAGAGGAACATCTAGTAAGTGTTTACACTTTGGGAGCTCTACTACTAATTTATAAGGATATGTTGACTCAAATTTGGCAGGAGATTTTGATACTAGGAAAAGTACTAAAAGTTATGTATTTATTGTTGGTGGGACAACCATGAGCTATGTTTCAGGATTAAATAAGGTTAATACTTTATCCACTATAGAGGCAGAGTATGTTGGTGCTATAGAGGCAGTCAAGGAGATGGTAATTTTTTTTTTCACAGATAGTTAGAGTACCATTCATCTTGGAAAGAATTCTTCTTTGCATTCAAAGACAACACATCCACTTGCGGTACCATTTCATTTAGTTAGTTTTGGATGATGGATAGTTAAAGCTAGACAAGATACATATGTATAACAATATAGAAGATATGTTTACAAAGGTAGTGACAAGGGAGAAGTTGAATTCCTCTTCAGCTTTAGTTGGTCTTCTAGACTAAACACAATAAATGAACAACAACGTCTAGGGTGGTTCGATTTAGTGGGAGCCCCATGTGGTAATGGTAGTGCTACAAGATTAGTCTCCAAGTGGGAGATTGTTGTCCAGTGTGGAGTCTAATTAGTCTCCAAGTGGGAGATTGTTAGTTTGTGGTGACAGATAAGGGAAGTAATGTACATACTTCATAAATTCTTTGGACTACTATTTGCCAATGGTGGCTACTATTTTCCAGTGGCTAATATTTGCCAATTTATGGCTGACATGTTATAACTAATTCTAACCCTAAAGCAGCAAAAATACTTGTATAAAAGGGCATAGGGTTAGGGATTGTTTCATAAGGTGTGATGTGAAAATTGGTTCTTATGTCGGTATTGAGCTGTAAGGGATTATAGATTATAATCAGGTCGTAATCACTAGATTGTAGTAATATTGGACTTGCTATTTGGTGGACATAGCCTAGGAATTCGGTGAACCACATTAAATCTTGGTCTCTTGTGTTCTTTTATGTGCGATCTATTATTATTTTTTATTGTTAATATTTTCATGTAATTTTTATTTCTGTCTGAGGTTTAATTCCAACAAGCATCTACTTGCTAGATTCCTCGTCTTAGTTGGTCAATGGGCATCTTGCTGGTTATTCCTTTCTCACTCTTCTATAAGATGAGGAGAACATCACTAATGTCTGGACACCTTCTATCAAGGCTCTAGTTCTGCTATTCAATGGCACAATATGCTCTCCTATAGGTAATCTTTTCTTCCAAATCCACCATGGCTTTCTTGGTTTGAATGGAAATGGGTCACACACAAGGATATTTTTCACTTTTTGGGCATTCCATTTGCCTTTCAAGGTTTTCTAGTGGATTTTTGGAATGTTGTGCTTGTGAAAATTGAAAAGAAACTTGACTACTAGCTTACTAAGCCCCTTCTCTTGCAAGAAAATTGTAGATTTGTTTGAAGGTCTTGGCAGCTACACATGCTTATTATTCTTCCTATTAGGCTCCTTCCAAAGCCTTGTATCTAAAATTAGAATGATTTCTCTATGATTTTCTATGGGCTTTTAGTTTTGATCATCATGGCTTTCGCAAAGTGGCCTAGGATTTTTTTGTCACCCCAAAGTGTCTGGAGGCCTTGGCCTTCTTTTCATAGAAGCAAGGTCTCGCACTTTGTGCCAAATGGATCATATGTACCATCACTAGAGATGAATTTTGGAAAGATTTGGTTGAGTAGTTCATTACTTCTAGATTTCCTATTAATAGGACTACATGGAAGGCGATTGGATTTCAAACCCTTCTCATCATGTGGGAACTTGTGCACATTCACAACTCTCTTGTTATCAAGAGAATATAGAAAGCTTGGGATGTCACCATAATTTGGCTTCACTATTATGGTGATGGGTTTGGTGATGAGATCTCTTTGAATTAGCAAAACCTTTGGTGGTGTCTAATGTTTTCCTTCTAGGGTGTTCCTTTGGCCAAGACTCAAGGTGGTAGTGCTATACATTTTTTCACATGTTGCATCAAGACACCTAAGGACCTCTTCCCTAAGGTCTCTATGAGTCTTAGATCCTAGGAAGACATGCAAATCTTGTTATGATGCAAGGAGGGCAAGAAGAAATAGGGCCAAAGGCACACCTAGAAATCCTAACCAACCTTGCAGAGTCAACACAATGGAAGCAAACACACAAAGAGAACAACACTAGAGAGAGAGAGAGAGAGAGAGAGAGAGAGAGAGAGAGAGAGAGAGAGAGAGAGAGAGAGAGAGAGAGAGAGAGAGAGAGCAATATTCTTTATTTATTCATGAAAGTATTAGCACACATGCCCAACTATAAGGCCTTCTAGGTTACAGCCATATACAAAATGCATTCAAGATTCAAGATCTAGCTTCAAATTGATACTTCCAGACACATGCGATAGACTTTTTAGTCCAAAGAAAATATCTAAGTTCTACTCACAAAATCTCTCCCATTCTGCTCTAACTCTAAGCCTAAACACCCAATTTATACATTCCAAAGTGGCTTACAAAACATTCTAGAACATTACATATTAGAAAGGTTGAAATAACATCAATTTGCACACATCCCAAGATAAGATTTTATCATAAATGTCATGATCAAAATTAATCGTACAAGTTAGCTCTCGTAAAAAATGTAGAAAAATCATCCAAAATGTTAACACTTGGCATCAATAGGAACACTTGACACATGAAGGATCACTTAGCACATGAAGGATAGCTCGCACACACTGTGGAACTCGAAAACACACTACATAGTGAGACGGGATAACATGGTAACCTGAGTGTTAACATAACATGGGATAACTTCAACCCAGCTTATACTACAAAATTAGTGGCACTCAGCAATTGTTGCAACTTGGTAATAAGTGTAACTCAACAACAACTAGCATAATGAACATGAATGACAAGGATAATATGTCAACCTAGAATGCTCCTGCATCAAGTTCCATCTTTCTCATTTAGATCGATGGACTTTTGATATGTTTCTTTCTATAATTCTAGACCACTTAATTCACAAGGTGGGTATCCAATCAGATCGACCTTGGTGGATAGACTAGAAGTGGTATCTGGCCACACCCTTCACTAGCTACAAACCAAGTATGGGGTATTGATGGATTTCTCCCCACCTCCCAATGGTTTATAGCTTGAACTAGTACTAGCATCTATGGTCTTCCCTTTCTCAATTGAGAAAGTGTTTCGACACTATTTGGAGTGTCATTACTGATCCTAAGATTGCCTATTTTTCTTGGTGCCTATTGTTTCAAGGTCTTCCCCTTGGGCCTCATCTCAAGAATATTGTGGTTACTCATACTCGATCTCCATTCTATGGATATCTAGAGTCTTTTTTTAAAAGTTTTTGGTTATGTAGACGTGCCAAAAAGTATTAGTACTTGATTCGTGATTTCTTTAAGCCTTTTCACTAGAAACTTTTTCCTAGCATATGATTTTATTGGGTGATTCCCCCAAGTTCCCTAGGTATTTTTCCCAGATCTAGCATGCCTTAAAGATGGAGATTTTGTTTACTTTGTGGAATGATAGGAATGTTATTCTTTTCACTCATAATTTTCTTGACATAAATGTTGTTATGTACACTAAAGCATGCATTTGCAACAATGTAATGATGTGGATTGAAGTCCAAGCCAATAAGGTGGCTTTGGAGGTGGACCACCTTCAAGAGATACTCAATAATTGGGGTAACACATCATGTATGGTTACCAGATTGCCTCTTGATGCATTAGCTGATCACACTCTATCCATCCTAATGGTGGTAATGGTGTTTGGAAATGCCACTCAACTTCTCTACCTCATTGTGGCTTAGGTTGGTCCTTGGTTCTAATGGATCCCCATCCTAGTGCTCCTCTTGTTGCATTTGGAAAATGGTTATTTCACTTGGAGTTGGCTATTTGACCCCTACAAACAAATGATAAAGATAAAGACTAGGCCCCTAAAGATGTTGCTGATGGATGGAGTATTCCCAGCCTACTTTCAAATCCTAGGGATGATTGGGGTTTCCATGATCACGATGATCCCCCTTCAGTTGCCACTGCTCTAGAAGCTCGATGGGTTGCTTAATGTTTTTTTTGATGAATAGTTGTTGATTCTAGATTTGACCGTGTGAACTATCATGGAGTAATCTTGTATGCTTTAGCCCTTTTGGGTAATTGTAACTAGTATATTATTTATTAATTGAAAAGGATTATTCATCAAAAATATATTTAAGATTTAGATTGACACAAATTAGTTTTTTAAATCTAACTACAATTATGAAAAAGATGTCTATAGAGAGCAGTTGTAAGAAAATAAACCCTAGCACAGAACAAGGTTGATGGCATTTTTGTCTATAATAGGATTGTTTACTATAACATATAATGTTTGTAGATTTTACATATTATCATACTATGACATAAAGTAGCACAAATAGCATATAATGGTTCTAGGTGTCATAAAATCATTAGCATTGGTGAGATCAAATTCTTCCAAATACCAAAGACTAAATTGTTAGGAAAGCTACTTACAGAAAACACCTTCCAAATGTCAATTTACAGGGAAAATATAAAAGATTTTAAATCTACTTTAGAACATTGAGATGCATAGGAAAAATAATGAACATTGAAAAAAAATATTCAAACAAGATAAACACAAAAGACCATATTTACCATAGAAAACCCTTTTGAGAAAAACCCACCACCCAAAAACCCTTTAGAAAATTTGTATTACAGTAATTTATATACAACAAACTCTAGCTTCTAGATAGGTTTAGATTGCCTTTACAATAAACCTGGCTTTCATAGCCACTCACTAGCCTAACAAATCTCATAGACATTTATACACTCTACAATTTGTTATGAAATCTGGTGCATTAACTATCATAGAACAAAAATGGTTACAGTCCCAATGGTCACTAATCCATCTAATAGTCACACCTTTAGTTGGTACTCCATTTGGCACTTTGAAATAGCTTTTGACATAGGATCACTCCCTTCAGCCTATGAAATTTTCATAAATTTTATCATACTCATTCAATATAGCAAGATGACTTAAGCACAAAAACATTTATGTACAGTGAGTTGAGATCCATTGTACGGTTAGACTTCACTGCCACTATATGACTTCATATAGTGAGGCCTCCAAATCCGAGCAAGGCTATCCTCCATCCAAATTGTACAATTGACCAATTCTCAAAAAATCAAAACATCATGGATTTATCTAAAGAAATTAGTGTATGATCTTCATGATCTGCATAGTTTTTAGTAAAAAACAACAAAAAAATTGGAAAAAAATCACTACATTTTCATGAATCTAGAAAAAAAATAGTTTTTACTTTGTTTTGTCTTCAGTTCATTTTACATGGAGATTAGCCTATGCCTTTAACTCCAATCATACTTAAATCAACATGAATTGGTGGATAAGACACTATGTTAAGATCAAATTGGTTGAGCTTGAACAATCTTAGTAGTGTGTGTCACATGCAAATGGTTGTCGTATGCTAATTGGGAGAATCTGGCTGAGCAACATTCCAATTGGGTCTATTTATTAAGCCTCAATTCATGTTGTTCTTCAATAGATCTTTCTATTGGGGATCTCAAAATGAGAAATTTAATTATTTTGGACATAGTAGGAGCCATTCTGGTTCATCCTTCTCATCAGCTAAACAGACATCAAGTTTTTTCAAAATTCTTACAAGAGAGGAGGTCTAGTGTGAGGACTAGTGAGGGAAATGAATGGGTGGCTCCTTCGATTAGCATTGAATATTCATGCAAGATCAATCAATATGCTCAAGATGGATTGTAGGAGAATGAAAAAATAAATTCTTTTCCAGGCCAACTAGAGCAAATAATATTTACTCAATATGCAAGATATGTGACCATTGATGAAGAATAAGGGAGAGCACTTTCCTACTATTTTTCAAAGGCCACTAAAGACCCATCTACAAAGCCTCTCCTCCTCTAGCTCAATGGAGGTATTTTTCTTGCTTACATATTTTCCTTGTTTTTCATTCAAGATCTATCCAACGTAAAATTCCATTAACTTACTAAATGTTCTAAGTTTTCTATTATATCCAAGGCCATGATGCTCATCATTTGGGTCCATTTAGTTGAATTAAATTGAATGTAAATGAAAATAAGTAAAATCCATAGTGGAGTTGAATTGATGTAAATAGTATAGAAAACCAAACAAGTAGCAGGGAATGAGTGGATTCTTTGTCACCTTCACTATCATTAGCCAAAACATTTTGGCAATGGAGACTGCATACATATAGTGCCTAGCAAGCTTTGAGCTCAACATTTATGTGATGAAGCTCTAGAGAGAAGGTTTTGTAAGAGAAGAAGGAAAAGAGGACCCATTTTTCTATAAGTAGAAGGTGACGAGAGCCTCTATGCCCACCTTTGAAGACCTCCTTTTTTTTTTAATCTACTATAATGGAATCCTCTCATTTATGCCATCATAACTAACCTCATACTCTTCTTAACTATCTCTCCATCACTACCAAGTTCAAAATCCCCAACTTTGTTCTGCACCTAATTAGTGCTTTGCTACTCATATTGATGCAAGAGCATCTAGTAGTGTAAGGGCAATCATGTATCACCCAAAAAAAACATGCTTAGGTATAGTTTCTACTTAATGTGTTTTTATTTTTGGATACCCATTTGGGTCAAATAAAGGTTCCAACTCTCACAGTTCCACTATTAGTTTTCTAGGTTAGAGTTTTTAAGCACCTTCGGATACATGTAAATGTAGAAAATGAGTTATTTTTTAATAAAGCCAAAATTATGATGAGTTAGAGGGTTTAATTTTGAGGCTTGATTATACTTGTAATTTAAAATACTCCAAAAAAAGAATCAGGTCAAAAGGCTTTACAGTTAGAAAGTTATTGTAGTTTTAATTTTCCTAGAGACCTCCTAAGAGAATTTCAAAGTCTGATATGGGGAACTAAATGGCCTTGTACAAGGTCAAAAAGTGGGGGACAAGAAAATATCCTTCAAGGGTTGTAGAGTGCTTCGAGAGCTTTCTAGAAATGTAAACGGTTTGTCAATCAGAGTCCTAGTTCAAAAGTTATGCCTCTTTGAAGTTGGACTATCGTTTCTAGATGCTTCTAATTTTACACCACCTTCTAATGTGACTTCTAGAACCTTCTATTTGGTAGTGGATGCCAACTGGCATACTCTAGAATTTATTCCTAATCCTAAATGAATTGGGGTCTATTTAAGAACATTTCTGGCATTATAAAGACAGTTCTTAGTGGAGTTAGAGAGAAGGTACTGTGTGGAGGATTTATTTCTCTAGATTCATACTATTGTATGCCCATAGGGAATTTTTCATCGATAATAATATTTCCCTTTACCTATGTGTTCATTCTGGTCTTTGATTGTGTCTTCATCAAGTGGTATCAGAGCAAGTATTCTTGAGTGTGTAGACAGAGCGTCGACTGTGAGGCAGTTTTCACTAGGACTGTATGGTTGTGGGTTTGAGACAAGAAGATGCCTCCATGAAGAGAATGTGGTGGAAGGTTTGAAGTTTTTAATCCTAAGGTTAGAGAACTCCAGAGGCAAGTTCAATCATTTTAGGAGGAGATCCGCAGAGGATTGAATGTTGTCGTAGGTAATGAAAGTGAGGAAGAAAATAAAGAAGAAAATATTGGATAGGAAGGGGAAGGTGAAGGGGAATTCCTAAATCAAGCAGAGGAGAGGCTTTTTAGGGCCATTTCTAAGCTTGAAAAAAGACCTAAAATTTATGTGGGTATGTTTTTGGGAACTCTAAACCCGGATGAGTTGATCGATTAGATCAATGAACTAGAGGACTATTTTGAGTATGAGGATATCAGGGACCCAGAGAGGGTTAAGTGTGTGAAGGCCAAAATGAAAGGCCATGCAAAAATATAGTGGCAAGAGATTCAACTAAAAAGGAATATAAGAGGAAAGGAGAAAATCACAAGGTGGGATCACATGGTGGACAAACAAAAGAAGCAATTCATTCATGTTGATTACGAGCTTGATTTGTTCAAGAAAATGCAAGTGTTAAAGCAAGTAGGAAAATTCGTCCAAGAATATATAGAGGAATTTTATCAACTTCTTATTAGGGCAGGGCATGTAGAAGCTAATAAGGAGAAGGTTTCCCATTACCTCAGTGGTTTATGACGTAGCATTCAGGAGGAGTTAAGTCTAGTTAGAATGACTAGCATTGAAGAGGCATACTAGTTTTCCCTACAAGTTGAAGAGAAGCTAAACAAAAAGTTTGATAGAAGGAAAAGAGGCCATGGTCAAGGAGGAAGGGGTGGTGGTAGGTCATTTGGATGCCAAAATGAGACCCAAAAGAAAAATAAAGATGTGGGTACTAGCAAGAACCAGAGGAATGAGGGTTTCAATCGGTCCTATGATCAAAACTTTGGAGATCAGAGAGGAAGAGGTAGAGGACATGGACAAGGTTCAAGAAGAGGAGGCTTTCATGGTACCTATTTTCATTGCAATGGAGAAGGTTATCATGCATTTGAATGCCCTCAATAATAAGGAAGGATAGATAGGAGAGCTGATGGTCAAGCAAGGGTTGCTCATGTGGATGAGGATGCATAGTCATCACATTTTGAGGATGCAAAATGAGGAGAGATTCTTGTAAATGAAAGGGTCTTACTAAGTGATGAGACTGAACCTACATAAAGGAGGAGTTTGTTGCATACCAGGTGCAAGTGTCAGGATAAGTATTGTGATGTCATTGTTGATGGTGGCAGTAGTGATAACTTGGTGTTTGAGGAGATGGTCTCTAAGCTAAAGCCCAAGAGGGAGAAACACCCCCAACACTATTAGATTGCTTGGGTGAAGGATGATCATAAGGTCCTGGTCAGTGAATAATGTGTGGTGAAGTTCAAGATTGGGAGTTACCATGATGGAGTTCTCTGTGACATTATTCTAATGGATGTCTACCATTTATTCTTGTGAAGACCATGGCAATTTAATAGACATGTTGTACATGATGGTCATGCAAATACATACTTTCTGAAAAAGGATGGAGTTTACCACAAATTTAAGCCATTGATAAAAGAAGGTGAAAAGGTATGTAGTAGTGCTAGGATATGTCTTGTTGATGGAAGAAATTTTTTGGATGGTATGAAACATCAACATATGTGTTATGCTTTGATTCATAGAAGAGATAAGGAAGGTAGTAGTGAAATTCCACCTAAAGTTTCAGGCCTATTAAATGAGTATGGAGATGTCATATCTGATAATGTTCTATAAGGGTTGCCACTAGTAAGTCAGATCAATCATCAGGTAGATTTAATCCTTGGAGCTAGTTTTCCAAATAAGGATTCTCATAGGATGACTCCTACTAAAACTGAGGAGCTAAATCGACAAGTTCAGGAGCTATAGATTAAGGGTTTTATTTGAGAGAGCCAGAGTCCATGTGTAGTACCTACAATACTAGTACCAAAGAAGGATGGAGAGTGGAGAATGTGCATAGACTCTTGAGCTATAAATAGAATAACCATCAAGTATCAGTTTCCTTTGCCAAGAATGGATGATCTTATGGACTGCTTGAGTGGAGCTTAGTACTTCACAAAGATAGATCTCAAGAGTGTCTATCACTAAATATGGATATAATAGGGAGATTAGTGGAAGACTACATTCAAGACCAAGGATGGTCTATATGAGTGGTTAGTCATGCCTTTTGGACTGACCAACGTGCTAAGCACCTTCATGCAGCTTATGAATGAGGTACTTAAGAAATTCTATGGAAAATTTGTTATTTTATATTTGGATGATATTTTAATTTTCAGTAAGACTTTGGATCAACATTTATTGCACATTCGTAGTGTCCTTGAAAGGTTGAGGGAAGAGAATTTTTTTGTTAATTTGAAGAAATGTAGCTTTCTAAAAAAAGAGTTAGTCTACTTGGGGTTTGTTGTATCATCTAAAGGACTCAAAATGAATCCAGAGAAGGTAAATGCCATCTTGGAATGGCCTACTCCAAGGTCTATTACTGAGGTGAGATCATTTCATGGTCTGGTCAATTTTTACAAGAAGTTCATTAAGAATTTTAGTGGCATATGTGCACCCCTGACTGAAACAATAAGGGAGGATAAGAAAGAGTTCAAGTGGACTATAGCAAATGCAAGGAGTTTTGAACTGTTGAAGAAAAAGGTTACATAACAACCTATGTTGGCACTTCCTAATTTTTGTAAAGTGTTCCAAGTAGATTGTGATGCTAGTTGCAATGCGATTGGGGTTGTATTGAGCCAAAAAGGTAAGCCTATTGCATATTTTAGTGAGAAATTGAATGATGCAAAGAAGAAGTATTATGTTTGTGATAAGGAGTTCTATGCAATCATTCAGGCCTTAAAGAAATGGAGGCATTATTTATTGCCAAAAGAATTGGTCTTTTATACTAATCAACAGGCATTACAGTACCTAAATAGCCAAGGTAAATTGAACCAGAGACATATGAAATGTGTAGAGTTCATGCAAAGCTATAAATTTGTGTTGAAACAAAGATGTGGAAGGTCTAATAGGGTTGCAGATGCATTGAGTAGGAGGTAGCTATTGCTTACAGTAATGCAGGTTGAAGTGGTTGGGTTTGATGAACTCAAGAATTTTTACCTGGAGGATCCTGATTTTTCTTAAGCATGGAAGGCTTGTAAAGAACCTGTTACTTTAGACAGAACTAGGTGGCTAGATTATTTGATTCAGGATGGTATGTTGTTTAAGGGCAGTCAATTATGCATTCCAAGGAGTTTCATGAGGGAAAAATTGATCAAAGAGAAATAGAGTGGGGGAATGGTAGGACACTTTGGTCGAGATAAGATCATTTCCATTCTTAGAGAACATTATTTTTGGCCTCAAATGTCACAAGATGTGAAGAAATTTGTGCAAAGTTGTCAAGTATGTCAAGCAACCAAAGGATATAGTCACAATACTAGACTTTATCAGCCATTGCCTATTCCATCAAAGCCTTGGGAAGACATAAGTATGGATTTTATTCTTGGATTGCTAAGGACACAAAGGGGTAATGACTCAGTATTTGTGGTAGTTGATAGGTTCTCCAAGATGGCACAGTTCATCACATGCCACAAAACTCATCATGTTGTACATATTGCAGATTTGTTTTTTAGAGAGGTGGTGAGACTACATGATCTCCCAAAGAGTATTGTTTATGATAGAGATACTAAATTTGTGGGGTATTTCTAGAGGACTTTATGGAAGAAGTTAAGGATAGAATTGAGGTTTAGTTCTACACATCATCCCTAGTCTGATGGACTGACCAACCTGGTAAATAGAAGTTTGGGCATTTTTCTGGGGTGTTTAGTGGGAGATAAGCACAAGGGATGGGATTTGATTCTGTCACAAGTAGAACTTGCTTACAATAATTCTGTAAATAGGAGTACTAGTAGATCACCATTCCAAATTGTGTATGAAAGTAACCCAAGGATTGCACCAGAACTAAGGAAAATGGAGCAAGAGGAGAGGACAAGTGCTAAGGTAGAATAATTTGTTGAGGATATCAAGAGCCTACATAAGGAGGTCCATCAACACATCATCAAGATGAATCAATAGTATAAAGCCAGTGCAGATCAAAGGAGGAGACATAAGGAGTTTTGAGTAGAGGATCTAGTTATGGTACACTTACAAAAGGAATGGTTTCCAGTAGGTACTTACAACAAGTTGAAGATGAAGAAATTTGACCCTTGTAAAATTTGGAAGAAGCATGACTTAGGAAATGGATTCGGTGGAGTTGCCAGATGGGATTCACATTTCTCCTATCTCCAACATTGCAAACTTAATAGAATATCATGATGATGGTGTAGATGAGGGGTTGATGTTGGAGCCATGTCCAATTCCTACTTCTAAGGAGGAGATAGAAGAGATTATGGATAGTCGAGTAGGTAGGAGTACCAGAAATAGATAGTATGAAGAGTACATAGTGAAGTAGAAAGGACAACCAATAGAAGACTCAACTTGGATATTAGTAGTGGAAGCTACCCATTTGAGTTTTCCTCTACCATAAAGTGATAGGGTCACTTTTCAATCCACATTGGGTGTTTGATGTAGGAGCATCCAATGGTATAAGGGAAATCCTATATCACCCAAAAAAAAAAATACTTAGGGATAGTTTTTGTTTAATGTGTTTTAATTTTTGGATACCCATTTAGGTCAAATAAAGGTTCCAACTCTCATAGTTCCACTATTAGTTTTTTGGGTTAGATTTTTTAAGAACCTTGGGATATGTGTAAATGTAAAAAATGGGTTATTTTGTAATAGAGCCAAAATTATGGTGAATTAGAGGGTTTAATTTGGATTGATGATTATACTTGTAATTTAAAACACTCTAGAACAAGAATCAAGTCAAAAGGCTTTACGGTTACTTGGAGACCTCCTAAGAGCACTTCAAAGTCATATATGGGGCACTAAATGGCCTCATACGGGGCTGAAAATAGGGGATGAGAAAAGCTCATTCATAGGGCTATAGAGTGGTTCAAGAGCTTTTCAAAAATGTAAACGGTTTGTCAATCGGAGTCTCAGTTCAAAAGTTATGCCTCCTAGAAGTTGGACTACCATTTTTGGATTCTTCTAATTTTACACCAACTTCTAATGTGACTTCTAGAACCTTCTATTTTGGTAGTGGATGCCAAATAGCATGTTCTAGAATGTATTCCTAACCCTAATTGAATTGGGGTCTATTTAAGAACATTTCTAGCATTGTAAAGGCAGTTCTTAGTGGAGTTAGAGAGAAGGTACTATGTGGAGGATTTCTTTCTCCAGAATCATACTATTGTAAGCCCATAGGGCATTTTTCATTAATAATAATATTTCCCTTTTCCTGTGTGTTCATTTTGGTTTTTGGTTGTGTCTCCATCACATATAAGGACATTCCTATCCTCTATTCTAATAATTTTATTTTGTACAAATAAACATGGGATTAACATATTCTCAATCAAAATCTAGGTGAAGAAAACATAACTAGAATAAAAATTTCTAATTCTCAATCTAAGTCCTCATTCCCATTCCCATTTTCAATTCTAATTGCAACCAAACAAGTCCTCGATTAAAAATCTAAGGCTATAAATATTTTCAAGGAATGTCTAACTAGAAAAAAGAAAGAAAGTTTAACAATCATAAAAAGTCAAAACATACTCATGCATTCCTCCATTAGGCTCAATCTTGAATTTGCATAAATTGCACAAGTGAAAAAGATAGATTAATGAGATAAATTTATTAGAATTATTAAATATGATTTAATTCATTAAAAAAAAAAGTGGAAGAAGATATGGAGAGGATGATTTAAATGATAATGACACTATATACAAATATATTGATGATCAATTATGGTAACTCAATTGGAGTGATATACAACAATTTCTAAATCAAACAATTTGTTTGAATTAGTAAATAAAGAAAAAAATAGAAATTATAATTATAAATAATGAGTTTATTGTTAAAAAATTGAAGAAACCAAAAGGGTCTAGACTAATAAATTAAGAAACTAGATGAGGCTTGCAATAATATCTTGATGAAATGTATTGAAATAGAGTTATAGCATAGAGACATAACCTAAGAATAAAAATTATATCATTTATTGGAGGAAATAAGAAGATCTAACTTTAATACCAAAGGAGAGTTGAATTTTGTTCTAAATTGTTTCCTCATTTTATATTTATTTTATTTTATTTTAATTTGTATGACTAAGTAAAATGATAGAACAAAACCCTTGGAATAAGTAGAAAGATAAAACTACAATCCAACACAAAAGTATAGGTCTAGGAATGAGGCACAATGAGGAACTTGTTGTTGGGATTTAGAATCAAATGTGTTAGTATAGTAAACTGAATTTTCTAAACCTAGAGACCATTTGTTTTTCAACTAAGGCTTTAGTTTATGGATCAAATAATAGGTCTACTTTTGAAAAAAACAAAATATGTCCAACAATAGTATGTGTGTGTGTGTGTGTGTGTGTGTGTGTGTGTGTGTGTGTGTGTGTGTGTGTTTATGTATATGTACATAGGTAGGTGTGTGTGTGTGTGTGTGTGTGTGTGTGTGTGTGTGTGTGTGTGTGTGTGTGTGTGTGTTTATGTATATGTACATAGGTAGGTGTATATACATGAAATATTAAAAAATATGTATATATAAATTCATATACATAGACATATACATACATGCATATATGTAGGTGTGTGTGTGTGTGTGTGTGTGTGTGTATTATACATTATTATCTAAATGAGTTTTGATTTGGTGTAAGACTAATAGTTTGGTTCCCAACCCTAAAACAATAGAAAAATTATATGTTTCAAAGATCAAACTTCATTGAATATTTAAAAAAATTAATCATATGCATTGCTAATAAAAAATAAACTCGTTTCACATAGGTAGGATTTTAGACTAAAGAATTCAATCCTTAACATATACATATATTTAATAAAAAATGTATTTGTTCTTATATATAAAAAAACTCTACATGACTTAACTAAAACTACACTTGTATTCTAATTCTTACCCTAAAAATAATTACTTTTCTCCTTTCATTGAAGTCTCTCATCTATCAAGGATGGACATTGTAATAAGGTCTATAAGTATGGTTTACAACTCCCATAAATTTGGCTTGCATGTGTGTCTAGTATTAGGGGGTGTTCATTTATAAGTGCTTCTCTTATCAGAACTAATATAATTTAGAAGTTTGTGGTTGACTTTTCATATTTTATATCGAAATTTGTAGTTTTATAGTAATTTTGTTTGATTATGTTTCTTTTTGTAAGAAAAAAGCATTAACCCTGATAATTATATTAATATATAAAAGATAAGCTATTATGATAACATGACTCTTTAAAGTTAGATATTTTGAAAGCTAATTTTAGAAAGTTTGATTATCCTAAACTTGAAATTGATGAAAGAGCCAATTGAAAAATAAGATGCCTCTAGAAACCTCATAAACAAATAAACCCATTGTTGAGACAAAATAACATGATTTCCAATAAAACTTCCTATCAAAATCTAGTTTCCAAATAGATTTCATTCAAAATGCCAACATAGTAGAAGAAGCAAAAATAGTTGAATGGGATAGTGAGAAAATATGAAAACTACCAATATTCATAATAAACAAGCAAACAAAAATTGGAATATGAAGAACCAACAACATCGACATTGGCATGAATGTTCACATCATCATAATTTCCCTACATAGCTACCATGTTAAGGTTTGGAACCTTAGAAATTGTTACTTATGAGCTTGTGGAATATTATCATCTTGAAATAGCAGAATGAATATAGTATTGACCCTTACATGAATTTGGTTAGCCAGAGGAATTATGTAAAAAATCAATGCTTATGAAGGGCATTCCTTGTGTACCTAAAATCTGTTGGAAGCTATAATTAGAACAATTATTATGTTTTTATTGAAGTCAAACCTTACTGGTGAGAAATTGCTACCTAAGTAGATCTCCATATCATTTGATTGATAAAGAGGATTTGAAAAGAGGAGATAACAAGAAGACCTAGTAGAAAGGTTGATTTATGTGAAAATATAATGGGCACTTAATTAGTTTGTAGATTGGCTAGATAATGTATTGTTTGATCATTACAATAAGTGGAGAAGATAGTTGAATTGAAATCTAGTAGAGATTATAAATGGAAGAGCTAATGCATAGGCTAAATTGAGCAACATAATAGAAGATTAAGGAACTTATAGAACTAAAGCCGAGGTATGCTAGTATCAACCGAGTGATAGTTATGGTTGAGAAAATACATTATTGACCAAGCATCAGTAAAAGTCTAAGTGAAGATAGTATAATGTTAGTGAATAGATTGTCCTTTGAGGAGATGTGTGAAAATCTAACCCTGAATGCCCAAATGAAAGGACAAACTAACACCAACAGTTGGAGAGTTTATCATGGGGTTGATAAACTTCCTCTAAAATTTTATTAGGTACAACTCCCCATACAAGATGTTCAATGAATTAAATGTGGGCACTTTTACCAGAAAGCATGAAAGGATATCAAACATCTACCCGTAAATACAATGTAGATGCAAAAATCTATACTAAAGAATGAAAGGAAACTAAAGAACAAAAGATGACACAAAGTTCATTTGTTGAACACTGCATTATGTAATGAGGATGAAACTGTATCATTCATCTCCCTGAGAGGATTAAAATCAGAGCCTTGCAGGGTAGTTTGAAATGTCAATGTAATAAAGGAACAATAAGAATAGACTATAATTTCAGAGAAAATTGGAAATGACTCAAAGTCCAAATTCAGTGGAAGGAAAAAATACATTATCATCAAAGTCTAATATGCTTAACCTTTAGCCTCCCTTCCCTGACTATAAAAGATTACAAAGCCTCTTTCACACATTACAATCTGATCATTATTCAAAGAAAAGAGAAACTTTCCCTACAATATTACATTAAACACCAAAATTTAATCTTCATTTCAAACACAAAGTTCTGAAAAGAAAGAAAATTTCTCCTTCTCTGCCTCTCCCTGTCTCCCAAGGAAATCAAAATGATTTTGCAAGATCTCCTCCTTGCCTGAAGCCCAAAGTCTGTAGCCTGGAAGAAAACCAGCAAAAAGAATTAGAACCCCTTCTATATCTTACCTTCTCAATTAAATAGAATTCTGCATGAATCCCCCTTTCAGTTTCTATAACTGCTTCTTGGCAGTTGTTTCTTTACACATTTCCAGGAAGTTTTTTCGTTTTCCCTCATCAGCTTACTTTCATAAACTTTATTAAATTTTATTCTCATCAATAATAATCCTTTTCAAAGTTATTTTGGTGACCTTTTAGTTTTACAATATTTCCCTATGTGAGAGTCTCCAAAGATTATTAACCAAAGTTCTAACATCTTCATGTGGCTGTATCTGCTTTGGACAAGTGTACATAACTAATTGACAGGTGTCAATTAATGATTTTTCATCTTTGGATTACATTTCCTTGGATATAATATTTGATTTTATATCTTTGCAAATTCGTGGCCCCTATGACATACTCATGCTCACATGTGGCACTTGCCGGTGATGATGTTCTATCATGGTTTTATAATTACCATTGACAGTTTTGATAGTGTCCCACTCAATCAGTTGTAACTCATTAAGAAAGAATCCTTTTGAAAAAATATTTGGTCAGATCATGCCTAACTTGCTTCTTACAAACATATCTTAAATTGAGCCAAATCCAATAGTTTGATTGGAAGTTATGGGCCCCGTATTGAGACCTGATTTGATTGTCTACATTCTATAATTGTTAATTGCTGAGCCGATAGAGGTGTGAACAGAAACCCATAACTCTTGACCCATAATTAATCTCATAAAAATATTTGGAGAAGATTTAGAGAACTAGGTTTTCCAAGAAATATCTAAAATTCAGCCATATCCAACAATTAGATTGGGATTTATGACCTCTAAAATATGACTTTTTTTTGTCATCAGAGAATCTGTGTTTGCATGTTGTATTTTTGCATGGTGTTTCAGGCTTGCTATCATGGGAGCACCAAAACTTGTCTTTATTAATGCTTGTAGACATAGGCTCTATTGCACATTCTATCAAAGATTTTTCTACCATTTTCATTGATTAGCACATTGAGAAGAATTAGCTGTCGAGTTCTTCACACAAGGAAGGATGTGCTGAATAGCATGCTGAGGATCTAAAATTCTACAAAAAATTGTCACCTTTCTGTTAGAGTAAATAATTAATTATTAATTATTTATTCTATTACTTAAGCTTACTTAGGTTAATGCATATTTAATATTTAATGCATGTAGTGGTTGTTGTTGACAACTCGGGAGTTTTCTCCTTTTTTTAGCATATTCCACTTTTTGAGGATATGTGCTGAGTTGTCATTTTTGTCCTCTACCTCCTTCCATCTTGTTCTACAAGCTTCCATGAGGCCTTTTTAAATGGTCTCTCTCTCATTGTAAATCAATCGATTCACATAGCAATCTCATTTTCCTATTGTGAAATATTTCCTCTTGCATTGTTTGCTTCATGCTCTTGCTCTTTCGGTTTCTCTTCAGCAAGCTATTTGCATGTAGGTGATCTTGGCGACTGCGGAGTTGGATTTCATCAACTCCTACATGGTATCAGAGCCTCCCTGCTGCTTCTTGTTTGAAGGATTTTTGAAGCCATGATTTGAAGTCACAAACCCTAGTTTGTTTGTGCATTTTTTCTTCAAATTAGGGCTAGAGAAAATTTTTGGAGCACTTTCAGCCCAAACGGACATCACCATTGGATCCAGAAGACCATTTACAGTCAAAATTCATATAAAACTTTCCATTTTTGGAGACAGAGCTCCGGAAGGCAAATTTTTTTTTGTTTCAGGGTCTGGCTGTACCATCGTACGGACGCGCGACAGTGCAAAAAATTTTTTTTTAAAAAAATTTTAACCGGGCACCGCCGCAGCAGCGCCAACGCGCCACCGCGGGGCCACCCGATCACCGCCCACGCGCCTCCGACAGGCCGCTCTGCCAGCGGCTCCCGCCGCAGCGCCACCCGAAACAACCGCCGCCCGAGCATAGCTGGCTCCGCCACTGCAGACAGCGGCGCCGCCGGGTTTTCCTCCCGGGTGCCACTGCCACCGGCAGTTTTCGTTGCTTTGCCGCCCTGTGGCCTCTCCAACCACCGGGCGACACATGGCGCTGTCTACTACCAATCATTGACCGCCAAAGAGATTTGCTGACATCATATTCTGGTCGGCTGACGTCACTTTTCTGGCATGTGACATCACCTTGCTGTGACGGATTTTTTTTGCCGGCGACTGGTTTGTGACGGGCATACGGCCGTCAAATTTATGCCAGTGTCTGTAATTTTCCAGTAAGTGCATTTTTGGAGCAGCAGTCAGTTTTTTGGCTATAACTTGAGCATACGGAGGTCTTTTTCTGATCCAAAAGAAGCGTCGGAAAGCTGACTCAGAGATGGACACATTGGTGCTAGTTTTGCATGATTTTGAGTTCGTTTGAGCTTCCATTTTTGGTGTCAAAGTAGAGGCTTTTGTTTCCTCTTATTCTACATCAACAAATCCAGGTTCCTTTCCAGTTTTTTGCTTTCCTTAGTTGTTTTTTTGTGGTATTTGGGAGATATTTTTGTACAATTATGGGGGGTGTCTTTCTTTTCTGTAATTTACCTCAGTTAAGACCCTTCTACCTCCGTCTTCTTCTTTCTCTCAATGGCAAATCCATCTATATCCCGTCTCACACCACACAACTACCACACGTGGAAGGAACAAATGACTAGACTTCTCATGTCAAGGGGTTTATGGTCATGTTTGGATGAGAATCAACCTGTTCTTACACGAGCTTTTGAAGTTCTTCAGCATAGGAACAAAATGGATGAGGCCATGGGGCTTATTGCACTCAACATTTCAGACAGCTTGTTGTTTCACCTGGATGGTTTGACTACTCCACGGGCTTATTGGCTGAGATTTCAAACTTTGTTTGGACAAGTGAATGAGTTTCGGGCACTTCAACTAGATGCAGAATTGACTTCTTTGACACCTGATAACTTTCCCACCATTGAGGACTTCTTAATGAAGTTCAAATCTCTACGTACACTTTTGCAGGGATGTGGAAAAAACAAAACAGATGATGAGTGTATCTTTTTGATACTCTCAAAGTTAAAGGGACAGTATCAGATCTTCTCTTCCACTTTCTACTCCACTATGGATGCCTTGGGTGATAGACATAGGATGCCTTCATTTGAGATATTTTGTAATCGGTTAACTCGCGAACAGTCGAAGATTACTCAAATAGATTCACTTTCAAGTTCTCAGTCACAGGCATCGCTTTCCAAGGATACACAGGAACAGAAGTTGAAGCAGATATCAGATCCCTCTTCTACTAGTTCATCATCTTCTAACAAGAAGGAGAAAAAGAAGACCGCAACTCCTACCTGTTCCTATTGTGGGAAAGGGTCTCATGATAAGGCACGTTGTTTTCAGAAGAGATGTGATGGCTATGAGAAACAGATTGCTGATTTGCACGCTCTCCTTCAGAAGAGCACTATTTCCTCTCCATCCTCTTCTACCTCACAAGGGTCTTCTTTTCAGGCTTCTTCCACCTCTTCAACATCTACATCAGATCTTGGAAAGGGTCATGCATTATAGGCTTCCATTGCATCTTCTTCACAGGTTCCTTGGATACTGGATTCAGGTGCTTCTCACCATATGACATCTTCTCAAGATGTCTTCTCCACTCTTGAGGCTTCTCCTATTCCTCACATTCTCATGGGGAATAACACTGCATTACCAGTCTGTGGGAAAGGTTCAGTTCCCATCCAAGATGGTATATTCAATGATGTATTGTATGTTCCATCTTTGTCTGCCAACCTTCTCTCAATTTCTCAGATTACACGCAGTGGATCAGGGAAGACAGTTGAGTTCACTACTGATTCAGTCTTCATTCGAGATCGTGCTACAGGAGATCTTATTGCTACAGGGGCAGTTGATCCTTCCACTCATCTCTATACCTTCTCACACTTTGGTCCACCATCTCCATTATTGGAGCACGCTACTTCTCTTTTGCAGGAGCATCATGTGGTGTAGTCAGGATACTTGAACCTTTGTATTGTTCCTGAGATCCCTATTTTGACTACCACGCCACATCCAGTTGAGGGCTTTTCTTCTCTACAAAATTCTCCTTCTGCTCTACCTAATCTTCCAGCTTCATTTATTGAGACTCCAGGTACACTTGTTGCAGATACTTCAGTGGACATTCATGACAATGTCATCACACCTGCCTTGGGGATTCCCGTTTCGATTCCTCATACATTCTCTTTTGGACATCAGCTAGGCTTTTCAGTTTCTCCTCTCACGCAGGGATTTCCTTGTTACGTGCCTTTGTTCCTTCCAAATTGGAGTTTCATTGGTTTGATCATTTCTACAGGAGCTCCATCATTATGGGGGGGCCTTGGTGTCTATTTTCATAGGGGGGCTGGTTGTACTTATGGTTTTGAGAGAGTCTCCTGAAACATTTCTGGCGGAAGTTGTCCTTGGGGGGATTGGTTAAGGCCTTCCTTCCTTCACTTCATGTTTTTTTAGCATGTTGTTTTTCACCTCTTTTTGGAGGAGGGTTTTTCCCACAGGGTTTTCCCTCTTTCTCCGTTTTAGAGAGGTTGCATTGTACATGGGTACCTAAAATGGCCTCGTTGCCGGGACCCATTTTGCATTTCATCTTAGTTTTGTCAGCTTAAGGCATTTCCCTAAGTTGCACTTAAGGGGGGGTGTTAGAGTAAATAATTAATTATTTATTATTTATTCTATTACTTAAGCTTACTTAGGTTAATGCATATTTAATATTTAATGCATGTAGTGGTTGTTGTTGACAACTCGGGAGTTTTCTCCTTTTTTTAGCATATTCCACTTTTTGAGGATATGTGCTGAGTTGTCATTTTTGTCCTCTACCTCCTTCCAGCTTGTTCTACAAGCTTCCATGAGGCCTTTTTAAACGGTCTCTCTCTCATTGTAAATCAATCGATTCACATAGCAATCTCATTTTCCTATTGTGAAATATTTCCTCTTGCATTGTTTGCTTCATGCTCTTGCTCTTTCGGTTTCTCTTCAGCAAGCTATTTGCATGTAGGTGATCTTGGCGACTGCGGAGTTGGATTTCATCAACTCCTACACTTTCTTGCAGCCACAATATGCACTTTTGCTTCATCATCCATGAATCATTCACTAGTAGCAAGCCTCTTCATAGGTGGAATAAACCAATCAATCAAATCACCCTCCTTCATCTGAGAACTAATTTGGCATAGTGGTTCAACATTTTGCTTTTTGACACTGATTCCATCCTCCAGTTGGTGGTCGATAATCTAGACCAGTAGAAAGAAAGAGTGGCAAGATGATATATAAATAGGACTCACAAAATAGTTATCCAGTTCTCCAGTGAAGTTTTATTCAAATGACCATAACTCAAATCTTGTGGAGAATATATAGTCAACAACAAAAATTTACTGAAGCTAGCTGTGAACCTTGATGTAGAACTATATTCAACGAAAGTAAAACTGCCATTGAACCATACATGTGAGCTTTTCAAAATAGATCATCAAACCTCTAAATTACTGTACTGAATCATTGAACTTGACAATTTTGAGCCAGGACTTGAATCTGCAAGATGAACCAGTGAACCACCTTGTGCTTCTGAACCATCAAACTACTTTGGACTACTTCGAACTTTAGTTCGAAGTGGTTAAAAAACTTTGAACTACTTCGAACTTCAGTTCGAAGTGGTTCAAAAACTCTGAACTTGAAGTTTTACTTTGATTGTATTGAACCTATAGGATGGGTTATTTGGACCACTAAACCATTCTGAACTACTTTGAACTACTTTGAACTTCAGTTTGAAGTGGTTCAAAGAGGTTCAACATCTGAAACTGAAAGCTTTAAAACTATGACCATATCGGGTACTAACATATAACTAAGAGAAAGAGTCTAGTGATGACTAAGTTATCTAGTGATGACCAAGACCAAGGAACTCAGTGTTGACCGAGTGTGAACATTTGATAATTTGTAAAGGAATTTAGATTAGCAGCCAACATAGTTGAATTTTTGGATTGGTCAATGCACATGAAGGATAAGAATTGTGAGCTAGAGTAATTAATGCAAGATAAACTAAGTTTGAGTGTTCCTAGGCATGAATTCAAATAGAATTTTGGAGAAGTATCTAGTAGGAAAAGGAGGAAACAAAATGATGGAAGGATTCGATGAATCTAACCTAACCATAGGATGAATGGTGATGTTTAAGTAGAAAAAGGTCAAAGCTACCTATTTATGGAGGCATAAGGATAACCTAGAGAGGTTGAAGCATATGTTGATTCTTTTGATTGGAAAACTTGAGCAAAAGATTGTGAGGAGTTGAGAAGAGGTGAAGTGTGATTTCTTGAAGGGTTTCTAAGTAAATAAGTAATGGAGATATAAATGAAGGCCAGCTAGTGGATCAATATATGAGCTAAATTGTGACATATATTTGGAAAGTGAGTGATATTTATTAGATCAACCTATTTTTTCTTTCTAACCATTGTATCAGTTAAAATCCATTAGTCAAGGTTGACCTGATCATCATTTGTAAATCCTTTAATCAAGGTGACATTCTAATGGGATGTTATAATGCCCTTTAACCAAGCCAATCCTAATAGGGTGATTAAATCCTTTAATAGGGTTGGCTCTTAAACGAGCTCACTTCAGAAGAGTGAAAATTTAGTGGCATGTTACTGGTGATTTTTCCCAAATTGGTTTTCCACATTAAATATTGGTGTTATACTTGTGTGAATGGTATTTGATGTGTTTTATTGGTCATTGCTTTACATCCTATAAGTATGTCACTATGAGGACAGTGAAATACAAGTTTATGTTGTTGTTAAGCTAATATAGAGATTGAGTGGACTAATGAATAAATATGAGTTGTTAAAAGTGGTTAAAAGCTATTTTGGAACATCTGGACCCGACAATAACTAGTTCACCCGCTAGTTATTCTAAAATCATTATAACAAAATATTGTATTTTAATGGAAAATTTAATGTTATCATAAACATAAAAA
The DNA here is from genome assembly GCA_028749045.1 of Cupressus sempervirens. Lineage (NCBI taxonomy): Eukaryota > Viridiplantae > Streptophyta > Pinopsida > Cupressales > Cupressaceae > Cupressus > Cupressus sempervirens. The sequence continues at coordinate 686,869,536 of CM053784.1, read as the reverse complement.
TATGTGGGAACATTTCTACAAGGAATTCCTAGTTAAGAAACCAATAAAAAGTCCTCTCCATTCCAAAGATTGTACTTTTTAACTATAGAGAGAAATGTGACATCAGAGATAACACATTGTTTAACATATTTTCCAACCAAAGATTTAATTATAGATAAATATTAAACTAAATCAATGGAATTTGAAAAAAAAAAAAGATATAATGTGATGGGAAAATAGGATTTTACAAGCCATTGGTGAAAATAAATCTTCCTTGATTATGCATCTTACATATCTTCTATAACTCTCACATTGTATGTTGAACAATGAGCACACATCTTCATCTAGCTTTTGATCAGTGAATGGTATATCACCATTAGTTGAAGGGAGAAGAACAAGGAGATTGAATGGATTGTATTCCATTTGCCTTTTCAAGAAAATTTGGAAACCCAGTAACTCCCTATTATTAATTTTATTTATTGTGGATATTGCGTTCTATAACTCATTGTAGTGATTTGATATATAGTTTTTGGATTTGATTGTGTAGTATTTTTTACATCAATGTTTCAGATCACGCTACCAAATTCATCATTGAAATGCAAGAGAACAACAAGGAATAAAATATTGTGAATTGTAGACCTAGAATAGATTAAGAAGGAAAAAAGGCAAGAGAGAGAAGGGGAAACACCATGTTGACCAAGGTTGACAAGACTCCGACGAAATAAAAAAACTTAAAAACCAAAAAGTCAAAGCGTAAAAAAACTCAAAAGACTAAGAGAGAAGGAAAATAAATGTACTAAGACACAAAGATAAAAAGATCAACAAATTAAAGAGGTGCCCCAAATGCACCATCAAAAGAGACCAGGAAACCACTAAAGAGAAAATTTAACCAAAAAATAATAAAAATGAAATCAAAAAATATAAATAAAAGTGAGGAAAAGACAACCATTAAAACCCACAAATAAAAGAGGAAAAATCACCAATAAAGTAAAAGGATATATATTGAGTGTGTGTATCTATTTTTTCTCTTTTACAATATCTTAATTTTAATGCTTATGGTTCCTTTATATTGAGTATTTTTTTTTTTCTTATTCTCTTATTAGTAATTGTTGTAAGGCAATACTATTGCATTGGATAGAACTAAATAATAATTAAGGCTTGACCAATCACAACAATGTATTATTATTTATTTTAAGATTAACTATGGTTATTCTTTATAACATTTTATTTACTTTTTAAAATAAAATATTTATCTTGAATTTCATTCGTTGAAATGATTGTGTCTTTTTTTCTTTTTGATGAATAGTCCTTTTCAATTAATAAAATTTACTAAGATTACAATTCACAAAAAAGGGTCAAGGGATACAGGATCACCCCGCAAATGAGTTCAATTGGCCGAAGTCGAAGCAAATAACATGGCCGCAGCCAGCAACTATAAACTATTCATCAAAAAAAAATTAGAACAACCTCATGCTGCCAAGGCAATACCAGCAGAGGGAGGAGGATCATCTTTATCAGGAAATCCCCACGCATCAGTGGGATTGTGAGGCAGACTAGGAATAGTCTAGCCGTTAGCAACATCTGCAGGATCTGGGGTAGTTGCAGTCTCCGCATCCTTCTTGTCTAGCCATGGAGGAGAAATTGCCAAAGCCAGCCGGGAAAACTTGCCAGAGTTCGCCCGTCTAGGGGGAGGAGACCAGCCAGAAGCCTACCCAGGGGGGGAGTCGGGGACCAGCCAGAACCACCACGTGGTGGGGAAGCAGAGCGGCACCTCCAACCGCCATGACCACTACTGGGAGAGCGATGGCGGGGACCCTGGTAGCGCAGTGTTGTAAATGGTGGCCAGAGCATTGGCATTTGGAACAGCGACCGAGGGATGAGGAAGCATCAGCTGAGGCATCCAGAGGCACTCTGGCAATGGTACAAGGAGCATTGCCCTAGTGGTTTAACAATTCTTGTAAGTGGGCAACCTCCAGTGCAACTTTATTAGCTTGCACCTGTATCTGCATAATAACATTGTTACAAATGCATGCCTTAGTGTACATTGCAATGTTAATATCCAAAAAAATGTGAGTGAATAAAACTGCATTCCTATCTTTCCATAGAGAAAACAAAATTTCCATCTTGAAGGTATGCCAAATCTGGGAAAACTTTTGAGGAAATCTGGGGGAATCACCCAGAAGGATCATGTGCCATGAAAAAGGTTCGGGCCTGAAAGGCTTGAAAAAATCATGGATCCAATGCCAATAATTTTGAGCATGTTTGCAAAACCAAAAAATATGCAAAAAGGACTCAGGTTGGCTACAGAAGGGGCATCTAAGGTCAGGAACCCCAATGTGCTTGAGCCAAGACCCCAGGGGAAGACCTTGGAAAGCAAGGCACCAAGCAAAGTGAGCATTCTTAGATTATGTAATGGCACTCCAAATGGTGTCGAACCGTTTTCTCCACTGAGAAAGCGAAGAATGCAAATGCCATTGTTGATTAAGCATGTCTACCATCGAAAGGTGGTACGAAAGCCATCTATATCCCATATTGGGCTTATAATTGGTAAATGGAGTGGCAGGAAACCACTTCCAATCATACCACCAAGATCAAACAAACTGAATCCCCACTTTATGAAGTAAGTGCATAGGGATGGAACACAACAGAAGCTCATAAGTCTGACGATCGGCATGAACAAGGTGGTATTGAACTTGCATATCAAGACCTGAAAGTCATGGTGACTCTTGAAAAAATATCCTTAGTAGTGCGAATGCCATGTTTATAGAAACGTAGAGCATTGGCACCTTGAGTCTTGGCAACAGGAATACCCTGGAAGGCAAATAGGGGAGACCACCAAATGTTCTACTGATTTAAGGACAGCCCATTGTGGAACTCATTACTAGCCCAACGAAGCCAAGGTTTAATAGCTTCCCAGGCTTTCTAGATGCTCTTTATAACGAAGGAGCCTTGTATGACCACTGGTTCTCGCATAGTGAGAAGGGTCTAAAAACCATTTCCCTTCTAGGCCGGTCTATTAGCAGGGAAGCCTGAAGAGATGCAATGTTTGACAAGAATTTTCCAGGCTTCATCTCCAAAAATAGCTCTGATAATCCATTTAGCACAGAGGGCAAGGCCTTGCTTCCGAGTGGAAAGCAGGTAGAGACCCCTAGATTCCCTCGGGAGATAATAGAAATCCCAAGCAACTTTGTGAAAACCATGATGGTTAGAACTAGAGGCCCGAAGAAAATCTCTGAGCAAACATTCTAATTTGAGGTATGAAGCTTTGGAGGGAGCCCAATAAGAAAAATAGAACACATGGGTGGCAGCCAAAATCTTAGAACAAATCTGGAATTTACCAGCAAGAGAAAGCAGCTTAGTGATCCAATAATCAATCTTTTTGGTAATCTTTGTAAGCACAGCATTCCAAAGTTCCACAGGGGAAGCCTAGAAAGCAAAGGGAATGCCAAGAAAGTGGAAAATTTCTCCATGAGTAACCCATTTCCATTGGAATTGGCTGAGCCAAGGTGGAGCTGGCAAAAAAGACTGTCGGTAACAGAGTGTTTTATGCCATTGAATGGCATAGCCAGAGGCTTGACAAAAAGTGTGAAGGCAATCTAACGCATTTTTGATGTTTTCTTCATCTTCAAGAAGAGTGAGAAAAGAATCATTAGCAAAATGACCATTGACTAACTGGGAGGAAGAATCAGGCAAGGAAATGCCACGGACCAGCCCAGAAGACACAGAGTGAGCAAGTAAATAACCAAAGCCTTCGACAGCAAGGACATAAAGTGCAGGAGCTAACAAACAACCTTGTTTGATGAAACAAAAAAGTCCAAAAGCTTCAGATTGCAAATTATTGATGGTGATGCAAGCATTAGCGTCACCAAAGAGCATCTCCATGGACTGAAGGAAATTGGGACCAAAACCCAGAGCCTGAAGCATAGCCAAAATGAAAGGCCATTTAAAGCGATCATAGGCTTTAGCAAAATCTATCTTTAAAAAGATAGCCTGCTGCTTGGACTTACAGGCCCATTCCATACCTTCCCAGATAGAAATGATGTTGTCAAGAATATACTTGGATTTGATGAAGCCAATTTGTTCAGGCCCCACAATTAGAGGAAGCATATGGCGGATTTTGAGAGAGAGCGCCTTAGCAATGATCTTATAAGACACATTGAGGAGGGTGATGGGCCTCCAGTTGCAGATGTCCTCAGGATCACCAGCTTTAGGTATGAATTTAATATTGCCTTTATTTATGATCACTCCTAAGCTTTTAGAATGGTATGCTTCAAGATAGACTTTGTGTAGATCAAGACCAATTTGCTCCCAAAGATGTTTGTAAAATTCACAGGTAAATCCATCACACCCAGGGGATTTGTCATCCACCATGGAGTAAGCTGCCTCTTTAAGGTCTCGGAGGGAAAGAAGTTGCTCACAAAAAGCGCGTTGCTCAACCGTGAGGCGGTTTGGAGTAATAGAAATACACTTTCTGAGAGCCTCCTCCTGAGCAACCAAATGGCCCTACGAAGCAAAAACATTCTCATAGTGAAGAAAAATAGCTTGCAAGATGTCTGGCAGATTGGAAAGAACATCAGTTCCATGTTTTATCTTTTTAATCCCAATATTGGTATGACGGGCTAGGAGAGCCTGGAAGAACTCCTTCGAGGCTTTGTCGCCAACCTCCAACCAATGGAGACGGGCTTTGATTTGAGCTCCTTGGGTAGCATAGTTATCAGCAATTTGTTTTTCATGGCGAAGCTTGGCAAGCTGAAGTTGCAGATCCACATCAAAAGGGTTGAAGGTGAGTGCTTCAGAGGCTTTTTTGAGGGCAAGGGTGTTGGCTTCATAAGATTATTTTTTGAAAATTGCCAACTGACACCCGTAGATGCGCAAAAAATGAGCTATTCTGGTAATGGCATCATTCCACCATTGAATCCAACCTCGATGCGAATGTGGACGTGGTTCCAAATTCTAGACACGTTGTATGTGGGAGATAGTGGAGGCATGCAATAGCACAGACGTATTGAGGAAGAATTGAGACTTAACCACTTTGGGGACAGCTGTTTGCCAAGAAATGCCAAAATAAATGGGATAGTGGTCTGACAACATCACATCTGTCAGGGGAATGATAGGTAGATCACGATCTTCAAAAAAATAAAAAAAAGATTACGCCGAGATCATAGCATGATCAAGACATTTCAATATGCGGTCAGGACCAGCTCAAAAATTGGACCAAGTGTGCCAAGCCCCATTATCATGACGGTGGCTAGTATTGGGATCAAAGAGGCCCAATTTATGATGCATGTGAAACTAGGCTTGTCTTTCCCCAGCTGTCCAACGGAAAGGAAGAATGCCATCTTTGTTAGAGGCCACTTAAACCATATTTAAGTCCCCACACAGGACCCAAGTAGCTGGTGGCAGGTTGTCAGCAAGCCAAACCCACATTTGCGCCCTTTCCACAGCATCATTGGAGGCATAAACATTAATGACTCAAAAAGAATGATTGTGGATGGAAAGCAAAAGCCAAATAATACGGTGTGTGGGGTCAGAACCGTGCGAAATAATAGCGGAATGAAGGCAAGGTGACAGGAGAGTAACTACACCACCTCGGCCAGCTTCATGCTGAGAAGAAAACATGACGCTATCCTGCCAATTGATATGGCATGCAACAGAAAGCATGAAACCAGAAATCTTAACTTCTTGCAGGCAAAGAAAATCTAAATTCCCAAGTCTATGACGGGTATCCCGAACATAGAATTTTCTGGGGAGGTCTGCAAGACCTCGAACATTCCAAGAGAGGAAGTTCATGAAAACTCTTCCATATCATCCTTGTCCTCGAGAGAGGAGTAACTATTCTGCAAAAAGGTAGAAATCGAGTGAAAGTCAGACGGGAAATCCTCTGGACTTACAGCCTGCCATTTGACCCCTGATATCTTCGCACATCCAGGAGGACTGCGAGAATGCCTTGTTGCTAGTGGTACTATGGAAGAAACTGCAAGAGGAGAATGAGCCCCAGCCAAGGACAAGGTCCTGATGGCTACCTTAATCCCCTGTGAGCCAGTAGGGTTTGAAACCTGTGAAACTTAAATTGGCGCAACAGAAGCCGTTGGCATCTCCACGCTAGCAGGTGCTGATACATTGATGGAAGCAGGAGGAATCGTGGTTACGGCCGCATAGGATGGCTTGGGGGCCAAAGGATTCAAGGCAGGCTTGCCTTTGAGCCCAACAGTAACCCATTCTTCTTTTTTTCCTTCGACTTGCTTGACAGGCATCACTTTAGGCTGGGGTTTGACCCTAGGCATGGCCAAAGGGCAGTCCCTGATCTTGTGTTCTGCAGACTGGAACCTATAACAGGTATTAGGTAGGTTCAAGTAAAGCACCTTCTATGCGAAGGTTTGAGCGCCAATCTGGATTTCCACCGAATCTTTGAGATCTTTAGAAAGATCAACTTCAATGCAAACACGCCGCTAGGGGCGAGCATTAAAAAATATTTTTGGCTCCGTGGTAACAACTTTGCCAAGGGCTTGGGCAATAGACTCAATAAAAGGCCAGCAGGGCAAGGGTAGACCTAGGAATTAAACCTAAACAGGAACCCTAAGCTTTTTATCGTCCGAGACAGAGAAGTCTTAGGACCATTTCTGAAAAACAAGCAGAGAGGAATGCATCGACCAAGGGTCGTTGGTAAAAACTGTGTCAACTTCCAACGGGTTAGCGAAGCGAAATAAAAAAAAACCTTTGGTAAGGTTTTGCACAGTGTCAAGGTGGATGCCATGCGGGGTCCAGCTTTTGTTAACCCATTCTCTGAGCATAGCTTCAGGTGGGGTCCTACCAACAAAATGCCCTATCAAGGTATGTTCTTCTTCTATCCTAACCTAAAGCTCCTGCAGTAAATCCGGTATGACAAGTGCCGACAGAAGGGGAGTGCAAGCGAAAGGCCGTACACAAAAAAAATTGCAAGTTCGCATGAAGCAAGAAAAACCCTAGCAGAGCGAAAAAACTCTCAGTTCCCTCTAAAATATTATTTTGACAAGTAATGATTGTGTCTTGTAAGCATGCTTTTGTAGGCATAGAAATTTATTTTAAATAGAAAGTATGCAAGTTGTTTTAAAATCAATGTTGTAAGTTTTTACTTGTGTGTTACATTACAACTATCTAATTTTTATGTATTTAGTTGTTTTCTTTCTAATTTTAAAAAATCTCTAATCCTATAATTTTTATTTAGACACTTTTTTTATAGATTTTCTTTGTTTTTTTTCCAAAAATCTATTGTGTTGAATACAGATAAAATTATTGAAGGTATTTTCTAATGTGAAAGAAAATATTGGAGTAATTTTAGAATTTCAATTGTCAATTGTAAATATTTATTGTTAATTTTATCTATTTATACAATATTTTATGTTAAATTATATTTAAATAATAGATTTGTTTTGTAGATATCTCTCTAAATCAACTGTATTTATAATTTTTTAAAAATAATTACATTCTAGAAATTGTTATGGTAATGTCTAAGGAGGAAATAATATGACATTTATTCTCTTTGTTATTTAATTATTTTTCATCTGTAATTTTGTGTGTCTCCATCATTATGCTATTACTCATGATTAATTTACTCTTGCTTTTATGTTATTCTATTATTTTGTGTATATTATCTTTTGGGTCTCCTCTATTATGTTAATTTTCATTCTATTAATTTGCCTACTATGTGTGCATTTGTTGTATGACACCTTTAAGGATCTATAATAAATTATTAATTTTTTATTTCTAAAATAATGTAATTTCATTATAATACACAATTAAATTTATTATGTAAAATATTTAGCTATATAAAATGTAGAGATGTATTTTTTAAATAATTACTCTAAAACCTACTATTTTAGTTTTATGATTAATAAATTATAAAAAAATATATATTATAATAATAACAAAATTTTTAATTGATTATGAGTTCAATATTAATATTGATTTATGATTATGTTGATTTTTTTTTTTTTTTTTTAGACTGCAGGAATCGGTGCAACACGACCCCCCTATAAACTGCAGAGCGAAAAAACTCTCAGTTCCCTCTAAAATATTATTTTGACAAGTAATGATTGTGTCTTGTAAGCATGCTTTTGTAGGCATAGAAATTTATTTTTAATAGAAAGTATGGAAGTTGTTTTAAAATCAATGTTGTAAGTTTTTACTTGTGTGTTACATTACAACTATCTAATTTTTATGTATTTAGTTGTTTTCTTTCTAATTTTAAAAAATCTCTAATCCTATAATTTTTATTTAGACACTTTTTTTAAAGATTTTCTTTGTTTTTTTTCCAAAACTCTATTGTGTTGAATACAGATAAAATTATTGAAGGTATTTTCTAATGTGAAAGAAAATATTGGAGTAATTTTGGAATTTCAATTGTCAATTGTAAATATTTATTGTTAATTTTATATATTTATACAATATTTCATGTTAAATTATATTTAAATAATAGATTTGTTTTGTAGATATCTCTCTAAATCAACTGTATTAATACTTTTTTAAAAATAATTACATTCTAGAAATTGTTATGGTAATGTCTAAGGAGGAAATAATATGACATTTATTCTCTTTGTTATTTAATTATTTTTCATATGTAATTTTGTGTGTCTCCATCATTATGCTATTACTCATGATTAATTTACTCTTGCTTTTATGTTATTCTATTATTTTGTGTATATTATCTTTAGGGTCTCTTCTATTATGTTAATTTTCATTCTATTAATTTTCCTACTATTTGTGCATTTGTTGTATGACGCCTTTAAGGATCTACAATAAATTATTGAATTTTTATTTCTAAAATAATGTAATTTCATTATAATACACAATTAAATTTATTATGTAAAATATTTAGCTATATAAAATGTAGAGATGTATTTTTTAAATAATAACTCTAAAACCTACTATTTTAGTTTTATGATTAATAAATTTTAAAAATATATATATTGTAATAATAACAAAATTTTTAATTGATTATGAGTTCAATATTAATATTGATTTATGATTATGTTGATTTATTTTTTATTTTTTTTAGACTGCAGGAATCGGTGAAACACGGCCCCCCTATAAACTGTAGAGCGAAAAAACTCTCATGTCCCTCTAAAATATTATTTTGACAAGTAATGATTGTGTCTTGTAAACATGCTTTTGTAGGCATAGAAATTTATTTGTAATGGAAAGTATGGAAGTTGTTTTAAAATCAATGTTGTAAGTTTTTACTTGTGTGTTACATTACAACTATCTAATTTTTATGTATTTAGTTGTTTTCTTTCTAATTTTAAAAAATCTCTAATCCTATAATTTTTATTTAGACACTTTTTTTTTAGATTTTTTTTTTTTTTTTCCAAAAATCTATTGTGTTGAATACAGATAAAATTATTCAAGGTATTTTCTAATGTGAAAGAAAATATTGGAGTAATTGTAGAATTTCAATTGTCAATTGTAAATATTTATTGTTAATTTTATCTATTTATACAATATTTTATGTTAAATTATATTTAAATAATAGATTTGTTTTGTAGATATCTCTCTAAATCAACTGTATTTATAATTTTTTTAAAATAATTACATTCTAGAAATTGTTATGGTAATGTCTAAGGAGGAAATAATATGACATTTATTCTCTTTGTTATTTAATTATTTTTCATATGTAATTTTGTGTGTCTCCATCATTATGCTATTACTCATGATTAATTTACTCTTGCTTTTATGTTATTCTATTATTTTGTGTATATTATCTTTTGGGTCTCCTCTATTATGTTAATTTTCATTCTATTAATTTGCCTACTATTTGTGCATTTGTTGTATGACACCTTTAAAGATCTACAATAAATTATTGATTTTTTATTTCTAAAATAATGTAATTTCATTATAATACACAATTAAATTTATTATGTAAAATATTTAGCTATATAAAATGTAGAGATGTATTTTTTAAATAATTACTCTAAAACCTACTATTTTAGTTTTATGATTAATAAATTTTAAAAATATATATATTATAATAATAACAAAAATTTTAATTGATTATGAGTTCAATATTAATATTGATTTTTAAAAATTTTTTTTTTAGACTGCAGGAATCGGTGCAACACAGCCCCCCTATAAACTGCAGTGCCCTCCTATAAACTGCAGTGTGCCTGGTAAACTTTTTAATGTGACTAGTAGCGCTGGCGCGACACGCCCACCAATACCACGAGGACGGGGGAGACTAGAACTCGTGACTAACCCCCTGCAACAGGGAAGATTTAGCCAACCAAGCTAGGACCCCGCCCTTATTTAAGATTATGTTGATTAATTTAATTTATAATTGTTAATTTTTTTAACTGTTATAAATTATTTAATTAATTTAGTTGTAAATTTTTGCAATTAATTTAATTTAAATTATTATTTTAGAATAGATTTAAGTTAAAATATTTTCTTTATTCTTTATTACATTCCCAAGGGACCATCTTCTTGTCAAATATTGATGATTTTTAAAATTCAATTCAAAGTCATGTCATTTTCTTTATCTAGTTAATTTGATGTTTTATTATTTTTGTTATGTTATTCAATGAGAAATATATAGCTATTGTTCTCCATTACAATTCTATAATGTAATTTAGTATTTTGAATAGAAATACAATTTGACATTTATAAGCTTAATGTTTATTTTAGATTAATTACTTATAGTCATTATTATAGTAATTAATTATTATTATAATTTCAATGTGACATAGCTATTCTTTGAGTTATTTTCTCTATATAATCTAACTCAAAACTATTATTTAATGATAAGTACTAACCACTATATGACACTTATTCTATGTATGAAAGAGGAAGGAACAATGACTAAAAGAGACTGAGAAAAAATGAACACTCAAATATAAAGGAACGAACATTAAACCTAAGAAATTGTGGAAGAGGAAAACTATATATTTAAGTTTTCTCTCTCCTCAAAGCTATTATTAAGTCTACTAGAAGGACAATTGACAGGTTGAACTCAAGACTCTTTTATCTTCATCTTGATCTAGCAGCCTCTTTACACCCGGGCCTATGGATTCGCCTGGACGTTTTATCGTATGCCAAAGCAGTTGGCGGATAGCAGGTGTGTGCTTTTGATTTTGTGCCAACCTCCCTTGGTGGTTCTCATGGCGTGACTCCTTTCTCTCCTCCGACAAACTTGTACTTTTCGGCTCTATGGCATTCATTAGACCTTCCAACGTTGGCCTCCACCTCAGCTCAGTTTTTTGTGGTCTTTTTTGAGGGTATTTGCCTTTGTCTTCTACTATCGAGAATTGGGAGTCAAAGCAACTTATCAGAAGCTGGCTTGGAGCCCTTAGCTTTCAACTTTCTCAACAGAGGCCTTAATGTCTCTATTTGTCCCAGGGCTATCCCCACGTCAACTTTCTTATCGAGATTGAGAACGTGGTTCATGATCTACCTTCCTCTGATGAAGTTAGACAAGATTGTATTTTGGCTCTTAGGCGAGCCAAGCCACCCAAGTGCAACATCCCTAAGTCTGAAATTCTTTATTTTAAGAATCTTGTTCATAATCATGATGGTGTCATCACAAAAGTAGATAAAGGCAATGCCACAGTAATGCCACTGTAATTCTAGAGAAATCTTACTGCATTTCCAAGATGCTTGACCTTCTCTCTCACTCTAATACTTTCAAGATTATCTCTCTTAACCGCTGTGCCAAGACTGTAAAGAAGGTCAAGGGTGCCATTGTGAGCTCATCTTTAGATGATGTGACTAAGAAGAGTCTTTTTCCCTCTAAGGAAGTCCCACCACATATTTATGGGGTCTCAAAAATTCACAAATTTGGCATCCCATTGAGACCCCTTGTGAATACCATTGGTTCCCTGAACTATAATTTGGCCTCCTTCCTTGTCAAATTACTTACTCCTCTATTTCCTCTAGTTGGTAATTTAGACTCCCACATCAAATAATCTAAGCAATTTCTCCAATTTATCAAAGAAGCTAGATGCAACAATAATGACATTTTGGTTAGCTTTAATGTATTCTCTCTCTTTACCGAGGTTCCTATCCTAGACTCTGTTGAGATTGTGAAGTGCAAGGTTAATCTTGAAGTGGCTTCTTTTGTGGAGTTGTTCTTACACTCCACCTTCTTCTCTTTCCAAGGGGCATTTTAAGAATAGGTCGATGGGTTGGCCATAGGCTCACCTCTTTCTCCTCTTATTGCAAAGTTGTATATGGAACAATTCAAGGAGGTTGGTCTACAATCTTTCCCCCTTAATCCTAAGTGGTGGAAGTGGTACATAGATGATAAGAATCTCTATTGGATACTTGGTCATGATAAGCTAGAGGAGTTTCATGCACACTTAGACAATATTTCCCCATGTATCTCTTTTACCATAGAGATCAAATCTGGTAATTGTCTTGTGTTGGATACTTGGTCATGATAAGCTAGAGGAGTTTCATGTACACTTAGATAATATTTCCCTGTGTATCTCTTTTACCATAGAGATCAAATCTGGTAATTGTCTTATGTTCCTTGATGTCTCGATTCACAAAAATTGAGATAGATCTCTAGGTCATGGGGTTTTTGGAAAATCCACTCATACTGATGTATATGACTACATTTTTTAGGTTGACGATATAGCACAAGATGTTGCAGGCATTGATGCACCTCATGGAGAGGTGCTTTAGATGAGAGACAAGGAGAGGCATGTAGAGTCGTGGAATGTTCCTTTTACCGTAAGGATAAACATTGAACTTGTCACATTGTATTTAATTTCAGATATTCATATTTTTAGTAGAATTTACTTATAATGATTGTCCACTTATGTATACATTTGATTCATTTACATTTAGTCAATGACAAAGGATGATATGCCATAGGTAGAGGGTTCCACACTTATGGCCATTCATTTGGCCTTGACACTTCCACAGTATATTTGGTTAATGTACTGATTTGTTTCCTTTTTTTATAGTAGTATACACATTTTTTGTAATTTTTATGTTCATATTATTACATATTGATGCAAATTTTACTAGTTGCCACTGGGGGCAATGTGAGAGAGTTGATGCATAAGTATTGACAAGGAAGAGATAATTAAGTATTTCAGATTATTTATGCAATTGTATACTTGTCACTTGTGTGTGCTCATTTTTAATTTGAATGGTTTATTTGATAAAGGGTGGTGTCTAGCAATGTCATGACACCACTTCATAATCAAAGATTCATAAGCATCTTAATTCATGGTGATAGCCCCATGGTACACATATTTGTAAATTTATTTGTTTTTATTTTATTATAAAGTATGAACATGATGAGGTCGTTATTGCATCAAATATATTTTTAATTTTGTAGGTGATCCCTAGTTTGAGACAGGTACCATGCTAAGGATTTGTATCATTCTTGACCCAACCCACCTTGCCTAAAAAAAATAGTGTAACATGTAGATCGTTCTCATGGTTGCAAACATATCCAGGTGGAAGGAAACATTGGTGGCATTGTCCCATCACTTCCTACACCATATGTTAGGACTCTTAACTACATGAGGAGATAGGATGGTAGGGTACACAAAATAGTTTAGTTTTTTTAAAAAAAAAATTCTTATTATTGACTACAAATTTAAACTTTTATTTTTTATATTTATTAACCATATAAACTAACTAATCTAACTTTGGGTTTCACTTTTGTGTTCATTCAGGATCCATCAGAGCCATATAATAGTTCAAAGAGGCTCCATTTTGATGCTCCAATAGTAGAATAGGATGCCCTAGAAACATTTATAATTGTTTCCTATTTTGTGGTTCTATATGGCACATTTTGAGATGGTGTATGCTCCATTGTATCTTGATATGTACATAGGTCTTGTATTTTTACATCTTGCATTTAGTAGATAGAATAGACTGCATTTAGGTGTTAGAAGAGCTTAAAAATGACTCATATGCATTCATAGTTGTGGAAGTTGTGATACATCATCTAAAATCTACGAGGATTGCCTTAAGTGTTGGGCAATTTGGCTATACTTCTTCTGCTCTTTGGTTAAGAGCACACCCCTAAACTTGTTGATCCACTAAAACCAATATTCATTGCAAATCTTTTCACACAAGGGAGTTGTATCTTTTGATTCATGAGTCCTTCATAGAACACCTACATTGACCCATTCTATTGCTAACAACTTTGTCTTACACCACATTGGGTACTTTAAGAGTTAGGGTATGAACCAAAATCCAAGGAAGACAAATTATTAATCAACAATATGATCTTAATATTATCATTTTGTAATTTCTTGATTTCATAATAGATTGAACTCACTTACAGAGGTTGAATGTGTACTTACCTCAAATAATGATATATTTCATAGATGAATTTTAGTAAATTCTCCTACAATTATTGGGATATTCCCATACAAACCATAATAATATAACTACAGATTTACAAGCAGAAGGTGTTACTTTACCATGTATTAGCCACTCAAGTCCTAATGGTAGTGAAATTGTTCTTCAAGCCTCACATATACACACACATATATAATCAAGAATATGATGCCCCACTCTGACTCAACACTTCTAGAAGGTTGGAAGTTCACCCCTAAATACTTATCCTTGTTCTCAAGTTGTTATTGGGGAAATGAGTGATTTGTTTCTCTTATGTATATAGTGTTGCACAGAGTGGAGTAACTAATAACATGGAATATAAAATTACTCTAATTTATAGTAATATATTAGAATTTCAATAGATAGTAAAATCAACTAACATTATTATATTGTTGGTTTAGCTTTTCACACACATGCATATATGTGTGCATATTTCATTGATGTGATTCAAAAATTTAAATCTAACTAATGACAACTATTGTACCTTAATGTTCATGTTATTTGAATTTTTAAATATCCTTTTGAATGTGTGCATGTGTTTGTATGTCTGTGTATGTATTTCATTGATTTAATTAGAAAATTCAATACTAATTTATGACAATTTGATTTCTACCTCAAATTTTTATTTTTTATTTTCAAATACCCTTTTGAAAACATGTATTATGAACTGTATCACACTTAAATCTTGAAATAAGTCATGAAAATACAATACTGATAATGCCCACGTATGTAAATATATTTTTACAATAATATTTTAAAAATAGATTAGACATACATTCATCATAGTGATGACTATATAAAAATCATTTGAATGTCATTGTTAAATGTAAAATGTTGGAACTATTATGATGGTAGTGGCTTCCCAGCCAAAAAGGATGTGGTCATGGTCAAGGCTCTTGAAGGTTGATAGCTAGGTACTTCATGCCCAGCTCCTCTAACTGTTGCGAATGTCAAGCCCTTATAAATTACACTAAAACCCCCAACATCTAAGTTTCCATTCATCCAAGGATACCATTCTTCTTCTATTGGAAGCTTAAGTGCATTAATGGAATATCTTGTACCAGTCACAGGAACAATCGCATCCACATCTCCACTACAACCAAAATCATTTAACATTAATTAGATTTTGCAATCAGATTCTTCTCATTAAACACTTCCTATCAATAACATTATTTTCCCTTTATACCTGTAGACTAGTATTCTCAATCCTGCTGCCATCATTCTTCGGTATATTGGAAACATTGTGGTTTCAGATCTTAAGTATGAGAGTACATCACTATTTAAAGAAGAAGATTAGAAAATCGGTAGATGGTACTCTTCCAAGTCTAAAACATTGTAAGATCAAATAAATAATCATTCATATATAAAAATATCAAATGCACACAATCATACCTGCATTCAGTCCATGGATAAGACAAGTCCGTTACATTCGCATGAAGAGCATTTTGCACTTCTGGGGTGTTAAGGTAGGTAAATACATAACCAGGACTACATGGATCAAATCCATCTAATCCATTTGTTGGGGTATCATTCTGCAATTTAAAAAGAATAGAATAAGTAGATATAGAATATAACATAGAAAGCATTGTACTATATCAAAATTTCTATATCAAGAGATTGTAGGACCATGTTTATATACTTACTATAGAAGTAGAAGATGACCAAATGGGATCTGGATGGGATGGACAAAGTGGGGCATATATGTTATAAGGATTTATCTCTCCATCGGTAGATTCTACTTTAGACACAAATGTATTGTCGCTAGTTGTATGGCTTGATCCAGATGAACTACAACGCTGATCTGCATAATCTTCATCTGATATTAATGCATGTGACCATGCATAATCAATAGAACCACAATCATCTGTATCCGCATTCATTATTCCATTTCCAATCTATACAACACAGTTTTTCAATAATAAGAATTCCAAATAATCCACTCTATCAATGTGTATTGTTTACACACATTTTTGTCACTTATCTAAAGATCACTAAGATTTATTCTACTTTGAGGGAATTTTCAAAATGATAAATATAGTTGAAATACAAATGATAGACTGCTTATGAGCGGAAAAGGGAAAGAAAAAGTAACCGTACCATAACTCCCTTGAGATTTATGAAGGATGTATGTGAGTTGTTATTCTTAAGAATTGTGTCTGCTAATTCAGGTACATAAAACCCTACATGCACATATAAAAAAGACACCAGAAGAGAGTCTATTTATAACATGAAGATGAGCTTTCTATATTCAGATATATCAATAGGATTATTGTTTGGCATACCAGCGTAGCTTTCCCCTGCAATATAGAAATCTCGATTCTTATACTGTGGAAATCTTTCAAACCAATTCAGAAGAAATGTGTACGCGTCTCGAGCTATTTACCCATGAAAAACATTTGTTTTCATTAGAAAATAAATATCCGTGGAAATAAGTATTGAAACATTGTTTACCCATGACAAACATTGTTTCCGTTAGTTAATAAGCATTCAAAGATATCTTCATTGTGTGCATTTATGTCGCAAAATCTGTTTTATAACTTATAAAGTGAAATACCAGTGTTATCATCGTTGCCGTTTAGATAATCAGAGGAGGTATTTGAGTATGAAAACCCAACCCCGGCAGGGGATTCCAAAAACAATGTGTTTGCCGCTGCAGATTAATACAAAAGTTAAATTAAAATATTTAACTATGGCATTTCTAGTTGGAAAAGAAACTTATGATATAAACGATTATAACCAACATTAGATATCAACAGTTAAAGAATTACATTATATTCATTTGGATAAAAGGGTCATCATTAAACATCACACACTAAAAAAGAAATTAAGTTTGTAAAAATAAGTCAATTTTGACTATTTAACACTTTTAATTTAAGAATTAAACCTTAGCAATTGATGTTTAAGCCGTCCTAAATAGAAGCATTATAAAGAATAGGATAATATATACAAAACCTTGGTTCCATGCATATGGATTTTTAGAAAGAGTTTGGCCATCTGGTTGTACACGGAATGGGCCCAATTCAGTCATTGCTCCCACACCAAATGATGAGCATCCTGGTCCTGAATATACAACTTATAACAGTCAGTAAGTTGCAATTGTTGGTGTAGCAATTATATTTCGGATAAGATCCCTTTCCATCTCTACTATCAGTATGTACTTTTGATATGATAAAAAAATCTACAACAATCCTATTTAAAAACAAAGAAAAATATGTGAACAATTAGAAAATAAAATACCTCCATTGAGCCAGAGGAGGAGAGGCTTTGTAGATGGGTCTTCAGTGGCTTCTGCAAAATAGTAGAAAAGTGCTCTCCCTGCTTGTTCATCAACGATAACATACCCTGCATACTGTGCAAATGTTATTCCTTCTGGTTGGCCAGGCAGAGAAGTTATTTTGTCATTCTCCTGCAAACCATCTTGAGCGTATTGATTGATCTTCCATGAATATTCACTGGTAATGGAAGGAGGCGCCCATTTATATCCCTCTCTAGTCCTCACACCAGACTTTGACAGTGCTTCATAGCGACTCAGCTGATGACAAGGATGAACCAGAACGGCTAATGCTATCGCCAAAACTATTAAATTTTTCATCTTGAACTCACCAACACAAAGATATCTTTTGAAAAAAACACTAATTGGGGGTGAATAAATAGACCCAATTGCTATGTTGCTCGGTCAGATTCTCCAAATTAACGTACGCCTCCCATTTGCGTGTGAAACCCGTTATTAGGGTTAATCAATCTCAAACAATTTGATCTTGACACGGTGGTTTATTCAGCAATTTGGACTTTGGTGTTTAGAGGAATTTGATCTTACTAATGTGTAATATCATTGTCTTCTCTTTGTGCCACTAGCAACATTATCTTCTATTTGTGCCACCTTTTGTCGCAGTGCGATAAATGGGTAAAATCCACAAACTATACTATCCTAGACAAAGATGCCTAAGTTTTACAATCAACCAAACGGCAATAGATTTGCGCCGGGGATTGAGAAAACAGATTGCGTGGATAGGGTGGAACATCATGAGGAGCTGTGAATTATGTTTGTCTATTGGGATGAATCTATGTCTATTGCTAAAGTGATTTACTATGGAAAAGGGTAATAATATTTATCTATTAGCTTTCATATATAAATGTTCATATATTACATATATGAAGATAACATCGTATCTAAACTATCTTTAGATTACAAATATTTTTAATCCTTAATTTCTATTCTTATCTATTATTTTGACAAAATCCTTAATTTCTTAAAATGTTTGTGATAATATGATCTTAGAAATAATTGACGAATTTCACAAAATGTTAGAGACATAACGAGTCTATTAAAGATTGTAGACCTGAACTCAAATAATTATATGATCAAAATTGTATGTACATGTAATTCGCACAAATGGAGGTTCATCAATGTGAAAAATGATGTATATTAAATGTTTTTCTTAGTTTGTGACAATAAATTTCAAACATAAAGGCACCAGGTATAAATTAGACTAAAGATTACACTTTATAATAATGAACATATTTAAGTATGATACATTAACATTAATGTTATGCAATAACTCTTACCATTATTTTGACCACAATCATATCAGTAATTTTATCTACTTATAGAATTCAAAATAAATTAATGGAAAGGTCTATTCATCAAAAAAAGAAGAAGCTAGTTTTGTAGTTTATAATATCATAAGATATGGCTTATATGTCTTAAGATCAAGATTTCTTCAAATGTATTTATTCTCATCTAAGTGATTAGAAAATAAATATATAATGGTGACATACACAAACTATAATTAAATGAATCTCATTCCAAATATGGATGATTCAAACTTAAATAATATAGTCCAATTACATATATTGAATACATCTAATCTAATACTATGAAAAGTACAAAATATCATAAGGATTACAATTATAATTCCACATACAAAATACATGTATTTTTTGAAATCAAATACAAGACTAAATATAATGATAATACTCCATCAAAACTGTAATGTAACTAAGGCAATAAAAAGAAGTTGGCAAATATATAAAACTAAGCCATCAGCATCAAGCTTACATGAAATACTAAAAGAGATTAGTCAGAAATCTTATCCATTTCTCAAGCATATTATTGAGTGGAATAAATACATAGACTATTTTAGGCAGTCATGAAGCTATAATGAGAGATCATAAATAGACTTCTAGGATAATTAGTCTGACACATAACTTTAGTCTCAAGAAAGACACTAATAATCGACATAAGGCTTGTACACTTATTTTCATGTCACCAATGCATAAACCATGGGGATGAACAAATCAATACTAAGTCAATACACAACCATGATTGAGTACATAATACATCAATACTTTAATGCATAATTGAAACCTTGGGAATTAATGACTTAAAAAAAATGAAAATAAAATAGGTTGATAAAATCAAGTATCAATAATTCTAGTTTACTAATAATGTTCTTTACTATTCATCAACACTATCCATTCTACTCATAAAATGTTTTAGGGTGCCTTTCAAAACCTTATGGCTCTATTAAGATTGGGTCACTCTTTCATTTCTCTTTCTGCAATTAGATGCTCTCTTGAGATTAGTTGGTTTCAAGATGCCTTAAGAGACAATTGATTTTGAGGTCTTTGTGGTCTCTTTCATTGTTTGTTCTGGGTAGTCCTCCTAGTAAAAGGTTGTGGGAAACCTTTCAAAATCCACTATTGGGTTTTAGTTTCCTTCCTTGTGTTGAGTCTAACACAAAGGTTTTTGTATTTGGAAGATTATTTGGGGTTTCTTCCTAAACCCCTCTATTTTTATTTTGTAAATTTTTTTTTAGGTCATTGGTTCTCATCGATTGGTTTCTCCACTCAAAAGTCTCACTTTCTAAAAAAGGGGTCTTCCCTTCCTATTGTTTGGTAGTCTCACTACTTGTGAGTTACTTCCCCTTGTCTGCTTGTTTTAACTTATAAGGTTATTTTATCTATCACAACACTAACCAATTCACTTAAAATCAATTTAGAAAAGAAGATAACTCATCAAGCTATAATTAGAATTCATCCATTACTATGTTTTTAATCATCATTTACATTGAATGGTCATAGAATGAAAATAAAGAAAGATATCATCTTACCAATTATCACATACATTGCACATTAATTCAACAAATGATACAAAAGGGTTATGGAAATCAATGACCAAAGCCACATGATAAAACTAGTGATAGCCACCAATATTAATAAATACTATGGTGACCTAGAGCACTTCCACACTACAACCACATAAACATATTAGGTGCAATTCTCTATTACAAATGAAACAACCATGTAAACCAAAAAAGTAAAAGGTTAAGATTCAAAAGAATTGGAGATAAATATATTCATATAAACACTTTCTCCCTTTTCAGTACTAATATCCAGCTAGAATGGTTGGGTGATCCTGTTAGCATGAATGCTAATAATACTACATTGGGGGAGTATTCTAAGCATTGGAGAGAATTCACATATTGCATTCATGACTATGTTTGTCATTGATATCAACATAGCAGAAAGTATTTGAAGACTGGCAAAGTAGCAGAGAGAGATCTAGTTGTATGGACATGGATTTTCATATCTAGTGATGTGTGGTCATGGACATGTTCTACACTATGTCCTGATGACAAGGTTTAATGTACAACATGTAAGTCGAAGACATATGGAAATTGTACCTGATTTACTGAGAGTAGTATAGAGACAGAGTGCTTGGAAAGAAGTTCTTGATGTTTGTATTATAGCTTTCATCTAAGATGTAATAAGAAGATGCATGGTTGTTAAGTGATAGAGAATAGTCTGATGATGACACCAATGGATGTGCAAGCCCTAGTATCACACATATGAATTTTTGTATATACTATGAGCCAACAATTCTATTGTAATTATACATTAATTACTTATCTTATTATAATTAATTAGGAAAGCCTCAAGGGAAAATCAAGGAATTATTTTGAAGATATGGTATAAAGGAAAGATGTTTTCCTTGTTTATAAAAGAAGTGTGTGTTGTGATTCCTCTATCAAGTGCAAAGTGTGAAGAGTAGAGTTTTTACTGAATGCGATTAAGTGATCAAGGGATTATTGGATATGATTTTTTTGATTTGGTTACAAGATCAGAAGGATAAGAGGTTGGGTTGACAAGATAGTGGAAGAAAGTACTATTCATTTATATTATTTTGCAAGGAATAATATAGAAATAATTTGGACAGTGGGTCCCTTGGTCTTTCCCTTGAAGCCATTTTGGCAGTGGGTCCATCTATCTTCCAAAACTCCTAACAGGGTTGGCACAACTCCTAACAATGTTGGAATCTCCTAATAGGAACTGATATGTATTGAATTTTGTTATAGACTCCTAACATGATCTATCCTCTAACAATGAATTTATTTATATTAGTACATTATCTTATGGGTAGCATCCCCACTGGGGTTTTCCTTCTGATCAAGGGTTTCCCTAGTTAACATATCTGGTGTTATTGTTCATGAGTATCTTGTTGTGGTTTCTGATTAAATTGCTCATATGGTTAAGTTTTTTTAGGGTTGATAATTGTGATAATAGTTGGATAACTGATTCACCCCCCACACAACCCCCCCCCCTTGCCCGCCCCCCTCCTCCCCCCACCTCTTAGTTATATTGATGGACTATATATTCTAACAATTGGTATCAGAGCATTGAGTCCTTGAAGGATAGGCTCAATAGCTTTGGGAGATCAATGGTGAATCTTTTCACAAAGGATAGTCCTAGATTTGATGTGGCCAACTATGATAGTTGGAAGGAGAAGATGAAGACTCATATGTTATGAATGGGTCTAGTTTATTTTCTATTGACAAAGAGTGAGAAGATAATTTTGAAAGAGGAAAGGTTTGAAGAATGCAATGAAGTAGAAAAAAGATATGTTCAACATGAGAGTTAGAGAAGATTTACTATCAGCACTTTTAGAGAATGCATATAGTCAGGTAAAATCACTTCAAACATCTCATGAAAATTGAAAAGCATTAGGATCTATGTTTGAAGGTGATACACATACAAAGAGAGTAAGATTAAAAAATTGGGTATGTGCATTTCAAGAAGGTAAAATGATGGAGGATGAATTTGTAAGAAACTAAATTGAAAAGATATTAGAGATTATTGTAGGAATCAAGTCACATGGTGCAACCAAAGAAGAAGATGAGGTTGTGTGGAAGATCTTGAAAACTTTGACACCACCATTCAGGCAAGTTTCTAAGATGATTTAGCTACTAATACCTTGCACTATGGAGTTTACTAGGTAAATGTTGCTTGGAAGATTGGAAGTAGTACAAGTGGATTTGAAACAATCTAGATAATTAACAAGAGTAGAGATAGCTTTGAGTACCTTGAATATTTGCCCAAGCCTATCTAGGAGCACATACACACATGGAGATTTCACTAGTAGTAGTAGAACCAGATCTGATGAGGACAAGAAGATTGAAGAAGGTATATCACTTCTTGTGAGAAGAGAGAAAGAAGGTAAAAATATTTTTAAATATTTGACATGTAATTATTTTGGTCATTATGCATCTAAAATTCCTAAAAGAGAGAAAAAAATATAAAGGAAAGTTTAAGCCTAGGAGAGATAGAAATTGTTTGTATGCTAATTAAGATGAGGAATCTAATTAAAGAGTTCAAAGTGAAAGTGATGATGAGCTAGGATATGTAGCTATTAAGGAAGATGTTCTTGATAGAAAAATTAGAGAATAAAAGGCTCTAGTTTTCCAAGTTGAAAAGAAATATGATTGGATAATAGATAGTGATTGTTCACATCACATGACTAGTGATATGAATAATTTTGTCAAATTCATAAACGATGATGGAGGTGTTGTTAGAGTTGGTAACAATGCAACCTATCATATTACAGGAATTGGATCCATTATTTTAGATTGAAGAACTAATAGTGGCGATGTTTATTTTGTTGATGGATTGAAGCGTAATTTGTTAAGTGTTGCACAGTTGGTGGAGAAAGGGTATCAATTGCAATTCACATAAAAGAATTGCACTATCAAGGACAGGGATGGTAAGATGATTGGAACTAGGTCTAGAGGTAATGTATTTCAATTGGATCCCATTAAAATGACTTGGTTGGTTGATAAAGTGGATAAAAGTTGGTTATGGCATAGAAGATTATGTCATATATACTTTGATAATATTCTAAAATTTAGTTGCATTCTTGCAGACATAGATTTACCAAAGATAATAAATCCTACCAATGTTGTTTGCAAAGAATATGTTTTCGCTAAGCATAAGAAGGTATCTTTTTCTAGCAAGAAGTTCACAACCATAGAGAATCTAGAGATTGTTCACATAGATCTAAGTGGTCCCTCTAGAGCAAAAGGATTCTATGGTGAAATGTATTTCATGATTTTTGTTGATGATTTCAACATAATGATATGGGTAGCATTTCTAAAGAGAAGTTTGAAGCTTTTGAGAAGTTTAAGATATTTAAGAATAGAGTTGAGAATGAATATGGTGTTAAGATAAAGTGTTTAAAATTAGATAAAGGAGGAGAATTCACCTCTAAAGAGTTTAACATGTTTTGAGAAGAGAATGGACTCAAAAGAAAATTATCTTCACTTGAACAGAATGGGATTGCATAAAGAAGAAACATATCAGTAGTAGAGATAGCAAGAGCAATGTTGTTTGGGAATGATATATACAAGACATTTTGGAGAGAAGTAGTCAATATAGAAGTGTACACTATGAATGAAGTACAGATCAGAAAAGGTATGAACAAAACACCTTATGAACTATGGTTTGTTCATTCATCATCAGTTAAGTATTTAAGAATATTTGGAAGCAAGTGTTATATTAAGAGAGATGATGATGTTGGTAAGTTTCATCCAAGAAGTGATGAAGGTATGTTTCTTGGCTATTCATTGAAAAGAAAAGCATATAGATATTTTCATCATAGAACTAAGACAATAGTTGAGTGCACAAATGTAAAGATTGATGAAAAGTTTGGAACCAAGGAAAAGATTTTAGATTACAATTCAGATAAAGAAGTAGATAATTCTGGAATTGTTAGACATAATGCTAAAGTTTTCTTTGAGACTAATAATGATCTACAAAAAAATGTGTTAACTATTGAGCAAAGAGGAGTGCAGAGGTCTGAATCTAGAAATGAGATAAGAGTTGAGATGTCAACTCCTACCTCTAACAAAAACATGACAAAGAATCACAATCCAAAGTAGACAATTTGAAGAAAAGACAAAGGTTGGCACAACTCTAGTGAAGTTGTTACGAGACTCCAGTATGTGCATCAGGCAAGTGGTATAGAGCACTATTGTTAGACTAGATTGAATATTGATGCTTCCCAAATGGGGGAGTATCTGTGATGAGTTGAGTCATTGAGGACTCTTGGTATTTGGTCTTGAATAGTTTATTTGGACACTTGAGTTGGCTCAAGACTTCAAACATTAAATTGACATAATGAGGCCTTTTTCATCGATGTCAATAGGGGACAATATGCATGAAAAAAATCTCTTGAATATATATAGGGAGAGTGCATGGAAATCTCTATTTTTAGGGAGATTTCAAAAGATTCATGTAAAGAAAGAGGAATATATCTATGGGGTAGATATGCAACATAAGAAATTTTGATGTATGGCAAGTTGTTTACTATAAACAACTATTGTCAATACTAAAAAAGAAGAAGAATAGAGCATTGTTCCAGAGGATTTCAGATTTGATTGATGAAGAGGATTTGAGAAGATAGGAACAACAACAGTAGCAATAGAGTATTGTTTTGGTATTCATGGAACTTAGATATTTTTCATCTATGTTGTTGTCAATGCCAAAGGGGGAGATTGTTAGCGTGAATGTTGATGATGCTACATTAGGGAGAGTATCCTAAGCATTGGAGAGTATTGACATGTTGCATTCATGACCGTGCTTGTCATTGATGTCAACATAGCAGTAAGTTTGCAAAGACTGGAAGAGTAAAAGAGAGAGATATTAGTTGTACAGACATGGTTTTTCTTGGCTAGTAATGCATGGTCATGGACATATTTTGCACTATGTCCTGATGAATAGGTTTAATGTGAAACATGAAAGTCAAAGATGTACAGAAATTGTACTTGATTTACTAAGAGCAGTATAGAGAGAAAGTACTTGGAAAGTAGTTTATGATGTTTGTACTATATCTTTCATTTAAGATGTAATAAGAAGATGTGTAGTCAATCAATGATAGAGAAATATCTGACGATGATGTGAATAGATGCACAGGATCTAGTATTTGTATAGACTATGAGCCAATAGTATTATTATAATTATAAATTAATTAATTATTTTATTATAATTAATTTGGAAGGCCACAAGGCCGACTCAAGGAATTATTTGAAAATATGGTATAAAGCAAAGATTTTTTCCTTGTTCGTAAATAAGTTTGTGTGTTTTCATCATTGTATGAAGTGCAATGTGTGAAAATGAGCACAGTGTCTATTGAATGTGATAAGCAATCAAGGGATTACTGGATGTGAGTTTTGTGATCTGGTTACAAGATTAGAAGGAGAAGAGGTCCATTTGAAAGGAAAAAGGAAGGAAGTATTATTCATTTCTATTATTCTACAAGAAATAATATAAAGAACATTTGGATAGTGGGTTCATTGGTCTTGCCCTTGAAGCTATTTGGGTCATGGGTCTAGCTGTCTTCCATAGCTACTAACAAGGTTGACACAACTCCTAACAGGGATTCAAAGTCTCCTAATAGGGACTGATATGTACTGAATGTTGTTATAGACTCCTAACAGGCTCCATTCTCTAACAAGGAATGTTTATATTAGTACATCATCTTGTGGGTACCATCTCCACCATGGTTTTTCCTCTAATTAATCATTTCCCTAGTTAACATATCTTGTGTTATTTTGCATGAGTATCTTCTTGTGGTTTTTTATTAGATTTCTCATACGGTTAAGTTAATTTAAGTTTGATAATTGTGATAATAGTTGGATAATTGATCCAAACCCCCCCTCCCCCTCTTAGGTTTATGATGTTTGTACTATATCTTTCATTTAAGATGTAATAAGAAGATGTTCAGTCAGTCAATGATAGAGAACAATCTGACGATGATGTGAATAGATGCACAAGATCTAGTATTTGGATAGACTATGCCAATAGTGTTATTATAGTTATAAATTAATTAATTATCTTATTATAATTAATTGGGAAAGTCACAATAATGACTAAAGGAATTATTTGAGGATATGGTATAAAGGAAATATTTTTTCCTTATTTGTAAATAGGTCTGTGTGTTGTGATCATTGTATGAAGTGCAATGTGTGAAAATGAGCAGAGTGTCTATTGAATGTGGTAAGCGATCAAGGGATTATTGGATGCAATTTTTATGATCTGGTTACAAGATCAGAAGGAGAAGAGGTCCATTTGAAAGGACAAAGGAAGGAAGTATTATTCATTTCTATTATTCTACAAGAAATAATATAAACAAAATTTGGATAGTGGGTTCATTGGTCTTGCCCTTGAAGCTATTTGGGTAGTGGGTCCAGCTATCTTCCACAGCTGCTAACAAGGTTGGCACAACTCCTAATAGGGTTGGAATCTACCAACAGGGATTCAAAGTCTCTTAATAGGGACTGATATGTACTGAATGTTTCTATAGACTCCTAACAGGGTCCATTCTCTAACAAGGAATTTTTGTATTAGAAAATCATCTTGTGGGTACCATCTCCACCATGGTTTTTCCTCTAATTAATCATTTCCCTAGTTAACATATCTCGTGTTATTGTGCATGAGTATCTTGTTGTGGTTTTTTATTAGATTTATCATATGGTTAAGTTTGTTTAAGGTTGATAATTGTGATAATAGTTGGATAATTGATCCAAACCCCCCTCCCCCTCTTAGGTTTATGATGTTTGTACTATATCTTTAATTTAAGATGTAATAAGAAGATGTGCAGTCAGTCAATGATAGAGAAAAATCTAACGATGATGTGAATAGATGCACAAGATCTAGTATTTGTATAGACTATGAGCCAATACTGTTATTATAATTATAAATTAATTAATTATCTTATTATAATTAATTGGGAAGGCCACAAGGATGACTCAAGGAATTATTTGAAGATATGGTATAAAGGAAAGATTTTTTCCTTGTTTGTAAATAATTTTGTGTGTTGTGATCATTGTATGAAGTGCAATGTGTGAAAATGAGTAGAGTGTCTATTGAATGTGATAAGTGATCAAGGGATTATTGGATGTGATTTTTGTGATTAGTTTACAAGATCAAAAGGAAAAGAGGTTCATTTGAAAGGACAAAGGAAGGAAGTATTATTCATTTCTATTATTCTAAAAGAATTAATATAAAGAACATTTGGATAGTGGGTTCATTGGTCTTGCCCTTGAAGCTATTTGGGTAGTGGGTCCAGCTATCTTCCATAGCTGCTAACAAGGTTGGCACAACTCCTAATAGGGTTGGAATCTACCAACAGGGATTCAAGGTCTCCTAATAGGGACTGATATGTACTGAATGTTGTTATAGACTCCTAACAAGGTCCATTCTCTAACAAGGAATGTTTGTTTTAGTACATCATCTTGTGGGTACCATCTCCACCATGGTTTTTCCTCTAATTAATCATTTCCCTAGTTAACATATCTCATGTTATTGTGCATGACTATCTTGTTGTGGTTTTTCATTAGATTTCTCATATGGTTAAGTTTGGTTAAGGTTGATAATTGTGATAATAGTTGGACAATTGATCCAAACCCCCCCTCCCCCTCTTAGGTTTATGATGTTTGTACTATATCTTTCATTTAAGATGTAATAAGAAGATGTGCAGTCAGTCAATGATACAGAACAATCTAACGATAATGTGAATAGATGCACAAGATGTAGTATTTGTATAGACTATGAGCCAATAGTGTTATTATAATTATAAATTAATTAATTAATTTATTATAATTAATTGGGAAGGCCACAAGGACGACTCAAGGAATTATTTGAAGATATGGTATAAAGGAAAGATTTTTTCCTTGTTTGTAAATAAGTTTGTATTGTGATCATTGTATGAAGTGTATTGTGTAAAAATGAGCAGAGTGTCTATTGAATGTGATAAGCGATCAAGGGATTATGGGATGCGATTTTTGTGATCTGGTTACAAGATCAAAAGGAGAAGAGAACCATTTGAAAGGACAAAGGAAGGAAGTATTATTCATTTCTATTATTCTAAAAGAAATAATATAAAGAACATTTGGATAGTGGGTTCATTGGTCTTGGCCTTTAAGCTATTTGGGTAGTGGGTCCAACTATCTTCCATAGCTGCTAACAAGGTTGGCACAACTCCTAACAGGGTTGGAATCTCCCAACAGGGATTCAAAGTCTCCTAATAGGGACTAATATGTACTAAATGTTGAACTATAGACTCCTAACAGGGTCCATTCTCTAACAAGGAATGTTTGTATTAGTACACCATCTTGTGGGTACCATCTCCACCATGGTTTTTCTTCTAATTAATCATTTCCCTAGTTAACATATCTTGTGTTATTGGGCATGAGTACCTTGTTGTGGTTTTTTATTAGATTTCTCATATGGTTAAGTTTGTTTAAGGTTGATAATTGTGATAATAGCTGGATAATTGACCCAAACCCCCCCTCCCCCTCTTAGTTATATTAGTGGACTATATATTCTAATAGATCCCACAATACTAGTTACACATTTTGATCAACTTTATTACTAAAATCAATTAATTTCACCAAGTTCACACTTTCTAATGGGTATAGAAACTAAGCCATTAAGAGTTTGAAGAAGAAGAAGTTAACTCATTAGTTTTGAAAATTTTCATTTATATTTGAAATATTTTTTTTTTAAAGAAAAAATAAGGAAAAATTATGTATAATTGAACACATTTTTATGAAGTGACATTTACTATACTACATAACTTTTTTTTTAGAAGGAATAAAATTTTAATTTTGAAACATAGATATCTCACATCAATATTCAAGATATGGATTTTATACTAAGCTTTTGTTGCATATTTGGAATTTGATTTATTTTTTAGGCTAAAGTAACTATAACCTAGACATAGGTGTATTTTATCATGGATAACATTTTTCAATTAATTTTGATTAACTTTATCTTTTTTGTATTGAAATGGGAATATGAATACCTATAGAAAAAGTATTTATGAGTATGCACAAAAACTCCATTTTTCATATTTTCAATATGTGTGGAATAGAGACTTAAATGTTTAAAATGAAAACTACATCCATAAGAAATAAAAAATAATATATTAATGAAATTATGTACACTAAAAATTTTAGTTTTTGGAATGCTAACAATAAGGACCATATACTTACAAATAAAAAATTCTAAATGAATTCATTTTATCTCCAAGAAGGTAATGTTGAAGTGATCTTTAGTCAACATTTCGATAGGTGTAAAAGAAGCCCTAATGAAAGTATACTTTAAGAGTAGAGTAGTTTTATCAAGGAGAGTTTAACATAAGAGGATTTTATATAACCATCATCAATTAATTATTTTGAATGATAGCTATCAAAACTTAAGTTATTAGATTTTCTATAAAAAAATCTTATTTCAATAAAAATTAGGATGGCCAAAAAAGTGTAAACTAGCATTATGGGTCACCTTGTTATCAACACTTAGATATTTGGGTGAAGAGGATAGTAAAACCTCTTTAATAATCCTAGATAAGGAAATGTTAGAAGATGACAAGAAACCAAAAGATAGTCAGATAAGATGACATAATTTGAGACAATGTTAGACAAGAGCCTACAATACAATGACAAATTGTGAGCCTCTTATCGAAGAGGTTTTGGGTTTGAATCTACCCATGCTTGATAAAATAATAATTAATAGTAATACATAATAATTAATCTTGGCTTCGGCCTCTTACCAATAAAAAATAATTAGAGACAATGTCATTAATAGTATCTATATAACAGAAAAAACTTAGCCTCACATTAAACCTTGGAATCAAGTATTATTTTGTCTAAAGTGGGTTGAATTTGTAAAACATTAGTTATAGAGACATCTAAAGAAACATTGATCCTAGCATCCACCTTTCTATTGTTAAAATTACTTTTGGCTAGCATAGAGCACTAAAAGAGTAAATTTCTAGTAGAGTGAAGAGGAGTACAAATAACTAAAAAAATAAGGTGGTCCCAAGAACATTGACATGTCAACTAGGCTAGGAGAAAATTCAAGAATTAACCATTCTAAATCCTCTTTAAAAGAGAATCTAAATTTTTCTTATAAATGCAATTAGGAAAAAAAAAGATGGTTATCAAAGGGGTCAATAAAACCTCCTTAACTATCCTAAATAATGAAATATTAGAAGATGGTAAGCTACAAAAAAATAGCTAGATAGGAAGACATGCTTAAAGAGAATATTATTAACAAAATAAATAATAAAAAATTCCTTAATCTCACTATGAATCTTAGAAACAACAATGATCTTTTCTAAAGAAAATTTAGTCTTGCAAACATTAGTTATATAAACAATTGATGAAATCATAATCCTTAAATCCACCATGTATTATGTCAAAAGAAACATAGATAAGAAAAGAACAACAAAAAGTAAATTTCTAATAAAATGAAGAGGAACACATTAACCACATAATAAAGAAATCCTAAATTAAATTGACACTTTAGCTGGCCCAAGAGGGAAAAAAATCAAGAATTAGCCATTTAAAATCCACCCAAAAAAAATTTAAATCATCCTCATCAATATAATTAGGAAAAATTGTAAGGTGGTCATGAAGAGCATTTCTCCATTGAGTTGAGGAAGACTTCCTAAAAGCGTAATGGGAGAAATCAGAAGAAATTTACACTTAGTAACAAAACCATTCAGATAGTGAAAAAGGATCCCCACATAGCCCACCAAGTAAAAACAAGATCTATTACTACCCTATAGAATGACCTCACTAGAAAGAGATTTTGAATCATTGACTTCAATCAATATGCAAGAAAAGGTTATTTGGTCATACATTACACCTTCAATAATCTTCCTCAAGTATTATCAATAGACTCGTGATCTTTATTACACAAAAAAATGAAGGATGACATAAGTCAATATTACCTATATAAGAAAAATATCAATAGAATCTTTCAAAGGATTGATACAAGAAACCTAGGGACACATTAAGAGGGGATGTAAATCCATCTTAATGTAACAGCACTAAGAAAAACCTTTTAATCATATTTATAATTTAAGTTCACCATATAAAACCTCTTGGAGAAGGATAAAGTTATATTTTACTTTTGACTATAGGAGTCAAAACTTTGTGAACTTAGTGGTGAAACCTTTACATGTATATTACATAAAAGTATGCTTAAATTTCTTTAACAATATACAATATTTATTTTAGTACCTTCTATAAAACCACTAAACCAAAAAAAATACAAATTGTTAATGTACACTAAGATTTTTCCATATGGTTAACTTTTCCTTTGTAATACAAACATTCATCATTATTACCAAAATGCATGTTTTGAATATAATTGTACACTTTACAATGAGTTTTTAGCCAACCTTTCTCACAACTTGTATTTATCCCAACTTTGGAAATACCAAAATTGTTACAAATCAATTTTCATTCTCCATGAAACATCATTCTAAAAATGTACTAAATCTTCTTATCAATATGGGTGATTGTAATCTCTATTCCTATTTCACCTTGACATGATGGAGAAATTATCATTCATATTTTCTAAGAAATGCTACATGTATTATACTTTGAAACAAAAAAGAAATAGGTAGGAAAGTATTCCTTTCTTTATTACATCAATCAACTTACACCCCTTGTCTATGCTTCAACATGTTGCTCACATATCTAGCAAGGTAGTGACAACTACAATATTTGACAAAATTTTGTAATGAATCCTACACCATGTTAAAAAATTTCCCATTTTAGCATGGATAAAGATGTTGGAGATGTAAAGTTTTTGAAGTTTTCTTTTATGTCAACCTATCATATTTAAGTATAAAGTTCCTTAATTTATTTTTTTAAATGATCCATTTTGCTTATATCTAAAATTCATGATTTTTTTTGTACCATATTTCTTTGAGATATTTGGTCAAATAATTTACATGCCTCATCAATTCTTATACATTTTGCATACATGTCTATTAGAGAATTTCCATGCTAGATATTGCAATAATAAGCTATCTATTTCTTCTAATCTATTCTAACTTTCATAGCATGAAATTGATGATTAAAATTTTATTTGACACAATTGACCAATTAACATTTTACTATTATAGTTTATGAGATTAGTCATAGGCATTAAAAAATGGGATTTGGTAGAAGCAATGACTACACTAGTTACCTAAGTGGTCAAGGCTTCGAGTGTCATAGTCAAGCCTAGTTAAGAAAGGTGTCTAGATTGGAAAAATATTTCTTTCTCAAAAAAATCAAAATTAGAAGTTCTAAAAGGCTACTTATACATTTCATTTCACTTTACATGGATCCTTATGTTTAAAAATTAATAATATTTTTTTTTGTTCTGAAAAGATGGGCATAGTCATTTCCTATGGGAATAATTTTGGATTAAGGTTAAGGGTTGAATTTTCAAGCCTAACACAATACTAAATTAGTAGATTTCAATTTTGAAATTTAATGGAGGAGCATCATAGGTGTAAGGGCAATCTTGCTTGGTTTGTCAATAAGGGTTATCTCCATGCAAATAAATTATTTTTGTTAAATTGCTTGTTGGAGCATAGAATGTTTTAGTTTATTCCCTCAAAGTTCACTTTGGATATATTGGCTGGCTAGTAAAGTTTCATTTCAAGATCAAGTCTAGTTTTGAAGATATTAAATTTGATACTAGTGGTAGAAACTTTGAACTCAATTTTGATGGCTTTAGAGGCTCTGAAAGGAGGTCAAATCTAAGCTGATTGGAGTGTGTATGAGTTCACCTTTGTAGAACACTTCACACCATTTTTTGAAATGGGTTTATAATAGCCAATCGGTTCAACTAATGATGAGTTGTGGTCTTTGAAAGTTGCACTACTGTAAATAGAAAACATAAAGTTCTTGTAAATTTTCATTTGAGTTTGAAAAAATGTGTAGAGCCTATTCATAGGTGAACAATAATACCTTAGGGATAGTTCTCCTCAAAGTTAAGGTTTAAATTTTTTAGAACCTTCTTGGGTGGTTAAAACTTTCCTATATAATGAAGGCTCATAGGGTCATCTAGGATGGTTTTTGAGATGTATATGGTGGTTCTCACTTGCAAAATACTGTAAGAAAAATATTCAAGCGATTTTGCATATCATATTTCTAAATATTATAATTTCATTTCATTAAAGATGATAGAAAGCAATTCTCATGTTCTTACAATTTACTGTTATTTCTTTATTCTATTGTGTGTGTTTATGTTGATAAAAGTAATATAATTTATCAAAATGTTATAGAACATTTACTCATTCAATAATGCATATTCATTTTTAAAAAGAATATATATACAATATAAATAGGAATGAGCCCCTATTCTATATGAGTAAGGGTTTAGACTCAAGTGTCCAATTCTAAATAAATAGTTTTTTATGTAATGTATATTTATTTGTACTGAGATATTTTTTCCACTACATGGTTTCCACTAAATTGGATTCAATTTCCCATACCTACCTTACAAACAGTCCGCTTGCTTATTTGATGGGACTCTCATTTACTATTGAACAAAAATTATAACAAGAATGATGGATTACAAGTCTTCAATCTAGCATGTATTAGTATGGATTACATTTGAGATTGACTTATTATTTTTGTGAGCACCTCCTTGTTGAGTTTAGCAGTTTTCTTATCATGATTACTATTTTTTATTGGCTAATGGGTAATTTTTTTAATCTGTATTATAAAGCTGTGAAAGGTACATGTGAAATGCACATATAAATCCCCAAATATATATTAAAAGCAGTGAAACTTGTATTGATTTTGAACCCCACTGGTATGATGCGAATAGAGACAATGACAACGGAGCAGAATTTATATTATAACTTTTGGACATTGATACATCTAAACCTTCCAGTAGCTAAATTAATCGAATTAGAATATAAAAATAAAGCAAGCGTGATCACACCAATGACTTCAATAACAAGCAGCTGCAAACAAACAAACCGTCATTGTAAGGAGAATGCGACATGGGGTAAGATCTATCGCACTCCAACACAAAGTGGCATCAGATCAAATTCTTCCAAACAACAAAAACCAATTTGGTGAATATCCATCCTGATGATTCCAATACACTAATGGCGGAGAAAAGTGTAAGTTAATTGACAGAATCTCAAGAAACATAGCAATTGGGTCTATTTATTAAGCCTCAATCGAGTTGTTATTCAGTAGTTGTTTTAGTGAGTTCAAAATGAGAAATTTAATAGTTTTGGCGATAGCATTAGCCGTTCTGGTTCATCCTTCTCATCAACTGAGTAGCCATCAAGTTTTGTCCAAATTCTTACAAAGCAGAAGATCTGGTGTGAGGAGTGAGACAAAGGAATGGGTGGCTCCTTCCATTAGCAATGAATATTCATGGAAGATCAATCAATACGCTCAAGATGGTTTGCAAGAGAATGACAAAATAACTTCTCTGCCTGGCCAACCAGAAGGAATAATATTTGCACAGTATGCAGGGTATGTGACCGTTGATGAACAAGCAGGGAGAGCACTTTTCTACTATTTTGCAGAGGCCACTGAAGACCCATCTACAAAGCCTCTCCTCCTCTGGCTCAATGGAGGTATTTTCTAATTGTTCACATATTTTTCTTATTTTTCAATAATGATACACTTATAGAACATAGGATTGGTGTAGATTTTTTCATTATATCAAGAAGTACTTATTGATAGTGGAGAGGGATCTCATCAAAAATATAATCACTACTGATAGTAGAGAGGGATCTTATCGAAATATAATCTTCGCTATGCCAACAATTACAACTTACTACTTACTTACTGACTGTTATAAGTTGTATATCAGGGCCAGGATGCTCATCTTTTGGTATAGGAGCAATGACAGAATTGGGTCCATTCCGAGTACAGCCAGATGGAAAAACTCTTTCTAACAATTCGTATGCATGGAACCAAGGTTTTAAAAAATAAATTATCCCAATCTTGATAATATTTTTCCATTACTCATATGCATGGTACGTTTGCAGAAATATTGATATCTTCAGTAGGTTATAATCATTATTGTAAGTTGTTGAACATCATTTAACTCTGTATTTTGCAGTGGCAAACACCCTCTTTTTGGAATCGCCTGCTGGGGTTGGGTTTTCATACTCCAATACCACCTCCGATTATCAAAATGGCAATGATGATAATACTGGTATTTCAATTACTAAATTATGAAAGAGATTTTGTGACATGTCTGCCTACACTAGTGAAGATTTCCTTATAGTAAACGCATTGTTTTTCATTATATGTTTAGTAATTAATGAAAAAAAATGTTTTTCATGGGTAAATAGCTCGAGACGCGTACACTTTTCTTCTCAATTGGTTTGAAAGATTTCCACAGTACAAGAATCGAGATTTCTATATAACGGGAGAAAGCTACGCTGGTATGCCAAAGAATTCTATTGATATATGTGTACATACAAAGCTTGTCTTCATGTTATAAATAAACTCTCTCATGGTGCCTTATTTGTGTGGGCATGTAGGGTTCTATGTACCTGAATTAGCAGACACAATTCTTAAGAATAAGAACTCCAGTACATCCATCATAAATCTCAAGGGAGTTATGGTACGGTTCCTTTCCCTTCCTCTTTCCATTGAAACTGATCTATTGTGCATGGTAACTATATTATCATTTTTTTTTAAATCCCTCAAAGTAGAATAATATAAAATATGGTAAACAATATTCAATCATATTGTAAATTATTTGGAATTCTTATTTATTGGAAATTTGTGCTTTATAAATTGGAAATGGAATTATGAACGAGAAGAATAAATATGGTTAACATGCATTCATATTGTAAATAATTTGAAATTCTTATTTATTAGAAAAAATTTGTTCATAGATTGGAAATGGAATTATGAACGAGGAGACAGATGATTGTGGTTCAATCGACTATGAATGGACACATGCATTGATATCAGATAAAGATTATGCAAATCAACGCTGTGCTTCATCTCCATTAAGCTACATGGCAAGCAACACATTTCCATCTAGAGCAGCATCTAGTGGAGGAGAAATAGATCCCTACAATATATATGCACCACTATGCACTTCTGATTTTAATTTACTTCGAAGATCTTCTACTCCTATTGTAAGTATATAAATAATGTATTTTCAAGAATCTCTTGACCTTGAAATATCAAAGTAGTAATTTTTAACTATTGTGTTATATATCACCTCTCTCTATTGCAGGGTGATATTCCTACAAGTGGGTTAGATGGGTTCGATCCATGTAGTTCTGATTATGTATTTACTTATCTCAACACCCTAGAAGTGCAAAGTGCTCTTCATGCAAATGTAACAGACTTACCTTATCTATGGACTGGATGCAGGTATGACTATTTGCATGTCATATTTTTGAACAAACAAATTTAAGACTTTGAAGATTGCCATCTAATGATTTTCCTATCTTCTTTTCCGAATAGTGGTGTACTTTCATATAATTGGACTGCAACCACAATGTTTCCAATATACGAAAGAATGATGGCAGCAGGATTGAGAATACTCATCTACAGGTATAAAAGAGAAAAATAATAGTATTTTGAAAAAACTTGTTTAGTTCAATAAAGATTTGATTGCAATATCTAATTAGTGATAAATACTTTTGATTGTAGCGGAGATGTGGATTCAGTAGTCCCTGTAACTGGCACGAGATATTCCATTAATGCATTAAAGCTTCCAATTGAGAAAGCATGGTATCCTTGGATGAATGGAGGGCTAGATGTGGGGGGTTATAGTGTAATTTATGAAGGCTTGACATTTGCAACTGTGAGAGGAGCAGGTCACGAAGTACCTAGTTATCAACCTTCTAGAGCCTTGACTATGACCAGATCCTTTTTGGCTGGCAAGCCTCTCCCATCATAATAGTTTTATTTTTATATTTCAAATAACATGATTCAAATAGTTTTATATAACTATTATTATAATTTTATTGTAAAATGACTCGACTGTTAATATATTTGGGCATAAATATATTGTGTAAATCTTGTTTATTATAAGGTTAAAGTATGAAAAGAGATGGTATTTAAATATATGTTTGTAATATTATAATATTATTAAATATAAATATATTAGACTATATTAAAATAAAAGTTGAATTTGTCATTGTTTGTTATGATAGAACATTTTTAACAAAAAAATCATAAAAATAAATAGATGTTCCATATACATCGTTGTCTAAGAGAAAAAGTATTAGTATATAATTTGATATAAATTAGTGTCAATAGATGTAAAGACATTAAATTGAAATTGAAGTATTACTTAAAATATAAATGGAAGACTTCTACAATAATATTTACTTTACTTTTAATATAAGTTTTAATTTTAATTTTTTATATAGATTAAATCCGCTATGTATTGGTTCACTGTACTCTTGGGTATATTAGAGAAGTATAAAATGAAGCACCATCTTATTTTTCTACTAAAGGCCTTAAGATAAGTGGAAGTATCTTAGGTGGCCTTTCAACTCTTTTATCACCCTTGATATGATGCCTCAAACTTGATTGTTTGTTAACGAATTAAGAGTTGCCTCTATATATAAAGGAATCAATAGATAATCTCTCAACCATAATTAGGATTATCAACTAATAGATAACATACTAACATCATTTTACTCATTCCCTATATTTTCATATTGGTTTGAGATATGATACATTGCATTTGTAAATGATGTACATCATGAACATATGCACATGTTTGTGGATAAAGGTTACTCCCCTAATTCAAATACACTCACACAATGCAATAGGGAAATAAATAGAAAATCACAAGAAGAAAACAATGGTTAGAACAAAAACACTTGCTTTCTATTTTACTCTATGAAATGATGTTACAATATCAAAAAAGTGACACGATACAACCAATAGGCATTTTCATTATAATAATCTACAAGACAAAGCAAAAATCTATCCTTATAGGACTAACCCCTAAACCCCCTTCATCTCTATATATGAAGCATAATTAACTACTTTAGAATATTCTATAAAGTAAGATTTTCTCATTTCAATACCCAACGGTTGAATTGAACACATCAAGTTTGACCCCCTTTTAGAGCCTATAAGGCCTTCAAATTCGAGTTCACAATTTTTGTCTCACATCACAAAATTATAAAAATTAATATCTTCAAATGAGACTTATCTTTCTAAGAAAATCTACTAACAAACCTATATATCTAAAATTAACCCTCAAAGAAGTCATTGGATCAATATGTACTCATATTAATAATGTAGTAAAAATAGTAAACTTGTCAAACATAGTAACCTTTCCAAAAGATATCCCTTATTGAAAAACTAGACAACACTTTTGGGTGATCCAATATTTCTTTAACATCTAGATGTTCTTGCATTACTCATTATTCATCAAGGATATGATTTCCCACTTCCAAGGTAGTCTTAGGAAAAGGGCAAACATTCATCAAGGCTTCATTTATATCTAAGGTATATATTAATGAAATACATATCAAGTAACTAATCTTTAGGATAAATAATCACACTATCATCCAATAGTGTAAAGGTTTCCTCATGAGGAAGGGATTAATATACACATGTCTTTAGCCAAGGTTTTATCCCATATGGTAGAATTATCAAGGCTAGCAACATCATGAATCACTAAAAATTGATCAACTTTGTCTTTGAAAAGATTAGTCTTTGGAGAAGAAATGTATGCATGAGAATCAATGTATGGAAAAAATGAAGTGTCATCATATGCATGAAATGGAATATCTTGAATATCATGAAGAAATCTTGAAAACAAAGATAACAACCCCATTGAAAATGAAATGCAATGACTATTAGATAAAAAAAAATAATGTTTTTATATTATTTTAAATAAAATAGAATGAAATCTAAGAAGGGTGCAAAATTATTTTACAATAAAAATATATGAAATGAAATAATATATTTAATGAAACCTATATGCAAACAATGTAAAGAAGATAATACAAAAGGATATTGAACTTGATGCAAAAAGAAACAATCTAACTCCACAAAAATAAGAAGGGGTTCACATTGAGTTCACCAAAAATTTTAGGGGTGAAATGGAAGAAATAAATTTGTTAATGTAAAGTAGATGAGATTAAATTAATTAAATTTTGATATTTCTATCAGGATTTAACTTTGTGATTCTAAGTTAAACTCATTGCCCCATGTTTCATGAGTAGTGATTCAACATGAACCAATCCCTCATGAGAATAAATAGAACACTTAGCACTCATTGGATCTAGGTGATGCCTATAAGGGTGATGAATTAATTAGTTAAACATCTTCACCCAAATTCATTTAATGCAAGAGAAATATAGGCATCTAAACATTACTCTTAATATAACCCAAGTTATATTAGCACAACCAAAGTGAGATGAAGGGATGCTAATAATAAACACAAACTACATCAATAAAGTACAAGCAAGCCCTTTTTTATACAATGTTCATTCACCTTAGATTATTAATGTGAAAGTTAATTGATTAGATTAAAATGACTAGATTAATTGAGATTACAAAGAACATAAATAATTACCAAACACTTAAAAGGTAAGAGGTATGGAAAATTGCATAGATTTAAAGAAGGAAAAAGATAGATGGAGAATAATGTTGATTTTACACCAGCTGTAGGTAGTAAAATAAGAAAAGCCAATAAAGTCCATAGAAAACTTGAAAATATAAACTAGGTTAGTCTCTAATTTTGCCAAAGTGTAGCACAACTTTCTCAACTTGTAGTGGTATAGGTCAACTTGTTGGGTATAGGTTGACATGTGCTTGGAACCAAAAAATATATAGATACTAAATTTTCTCCAAAAAGGGTATCCAAATCTATATCTAAAACTTTGAAACTAAGCCTACAAATAAGAGAAAAATAGTTTTGTATTTTGGGGGAGGGCTTGCCTTGGTCAAGCCTTAGATTGAGGAGTCAACCATGAAATTGAAATGTCAATGATATAAAGTAGTAAAAAATTTCTAACAATGTGTAGCTCAACTTTCTCAACTTGTAGTGGCATAGGTCAACTTTTTGGGTATAGGATGAAATTTTCTCCAAAAAGGGTATCCAGATATATATCTAAAACTTTGACTTGAAGGCTACAATTAAGAGAAAAATAATTGTTTTGGGGGGAGGGCTTGCCTTGGTCAAGCCCTAGATTGAGGAATCAACCTTGAAATTGAAATTTTAATGATAAATAAAATGATATAAACTAGTATAAATGAATCTAATAGTGGATAATATAATTACCAATATAGATGCAATCATATTAAGTGTATGGTCAAGTATGTAATGTAATAGCATTGACTCAATAAAAAGAAACAAAGAGGAAACAATGTAAGTTAGAACATCATGAATGCTAATGTTTGTAATTTTCCTTTATGAAGATATGAAGAGCATGGAGGGAGGAATGAAATATCTCCTACTTGAAAGTAAAATTACATTGTTCCCTTGATGGAAGAAGTTTGATGCAAGAAGGAAGAATGCAAGAAGACGTAGACTTCATGTATGCTTAAGAAATTGAATATGACTTATATGCATATGATATCCTATTGTGTAGAATGAAATACCAAGGCTCCCTTAAATACTAGTTTTCAGGTGTGAAAAAAAAGAGATCCAACAAGGGCGTTGAGAGAAATAAATTAAACACCTAAGAAAAAATAGGTCCCATGAAAATAAAAAAAACCTTTGAGTATAGGTTGACCTGGTGGACCTATACTAGTATAGGTCAATTGGGTCAACCTATACATAAGATTATCCCAATGAAGGATAATCTCGATGTCTTGGGGATAGTGTAGAAATTAGAAAAAAATGATGAACATGTTGGAAGATATGGCTATAATGGTGATGAAAAATACCTATGAGGACCACCCATATAAATGAGTAATGTCTTATAGATAGGAGCACAATTGGAAGAAGAAAGAGGGACAAAAACCATAGTAAGCAGGGCTAAAATGTCTCTTGAAATAAGTATTTCCATTTTGAAAGGTTGTAGAATACACCTTGCAAGCTTGCTTGAAAATGATGGCTTGAATATACACTTTCTTATGAAAGTATGGATTTCTTTTCTAAATTTATAGATTACCTATAGAGTTTTTGTAGGATCAAAAAAGGTAAAAATACCCTCCTTTAGACTAATTTTGGGCCTCAAAATCAATAGGCTCAACTATAATGGGTGGAAAAAAATGGAAACCCCCAAATGGGCCCAATATCTGAAGGAGACACACGTCACATTGAGTTTAATTGAGTTCAACCTTAACGTTAAGTGGAGGTGACCTTGACCTCATCCTAGGAGATTTATTACATTGGGATTCTGTCTAGGATCTTGGAGGTAAACAATAAATAATAATAAATGGACACAAATTCAAGGAAAAAGTATCAATTTAAGCATAAATGCATTGATGTGATACAAGATTGCTAAAATGGGGCCTTATAAGTCTTAAGAGCTTCCAAATTAATGGGTAATAATTTTTTAAATGGTATACATGGTAATGGGAATGTTGATTCCTTCCCATAATTTACCTCATTTTTGGGATCTCCTCTTTGGAAAGTATAATTAATGTCAAGAATGATCTTAGGAAAGGAAGTAGTCTAGTTATAGGAAATGGTAAAAAGGCAAGATTTTGGGTTGATATATGGATTTAAGACAAACATCTAGTTGAAATGAACTCCTTATCACAAATTAGAATATGACTCACTAATCAACATGATGCCTTTATGGAGAGTTACAATTTTTAGATATTGGGTAAAATTAATTAGAAATGTTCCATACAATATTTATATAAAAGTGATGGTCTCCCACCCTACCTTACTATCCAACTTTTGGATAATCTAAGATATATGCCCCTAATCTTATTGGACTTCTTTTTCATTCTAGTGAGGGTGCATGGATCTGTAGGTAAAAATATTCAAGTTCATTTTCCATTATCTCTACTTACTGGGCTATAGAGAGGATGGAATGTAATCAGAAATAATGGAGTTGTTAAAGGATTCCCGATCTTATCCCCATAATTAAATATTTTTGGTGGGTAGTTTCTCATGGGAATATTTTCACTATGAACAATCTTAGTAGGTGTGGATTTAATATTATTAATAGATGTGCTCTCTATCAATTTAATAGTGAATCTATCAATCATATATTTATCCATTATATTTTCACTGTTGATGTTTGGAACCTTGTCCTCTCCTCCTTCAATGTGGCTTGGATAATTTCTTCTATTTGTTGATTGATCAATTATGATTTATTCTCTTTTTCACACTATTTTCAAAAAAATTAAGAGCTGATATTCTCCCTTTCTTGACCCAAAATGTTTGGAAGGAGAGAAAAATAGAATTATTAGGGACCAAGTTTCTAGAATTGGCTCTTCTTTATTTTAGATCATAAAGAAGAAATTTATTGAAAAATGAAAAGTGCTTCCTACTATACATGACTTAATGATTAATCAAAATTGGTATTCACCGTAACCTTCTTAAAATTGGTTGGTCAAGTACGTTGAAAAGAAGGTTGACCAATAGGATGCCTTTGAAGATAGGTTGGGTGAAGTTTAATGTAATTGTTGGATGTGCTAAACACCAATCATAGATATTTTTTTGTTATAGCATCTCTATAAGGGATTGCAATGGGGCTTTCATATAAGGGTTTGGAAAAAATATTAGATTCAGTCTTAGTAACCATGTAGAATGAATGGTTGCATGACAACGAATAAAATATTTGAAACACCTAAATTATGAAAAATTTATGTTAGAGAAGGATTTTAAAATTATTATAGTTCACTTGTAGGGTATTATTATCTTTCCATGATATATATTGAGTCAGATTGAAGAATATAAAATAACTTATATACTTTAATCCATTATAGATCCTGCATACTCTTAGAGAGGGTAATATCTCTATATATTTTATGGGCAAATGGGGCCTCAGTTCTCATGGTTGATGCTATGTTAACTTTGAGTAATTCCCTCAAAGGCCGAAAGAAATTCTTTCCACCCTCAAAGGCTGAAATACATTATTCCCAATAAAAGAAAAAATGTAAGTCTTATGATGCTCCAAACGTGGTGGAAGGTCTTTATTAGTGTTGAATCTATTCTTTTCATTCTATAAATTTTATCTTAGAATAATAATGTTATGTAATAGAGTGTGGGTGGGAAGTTTATTTTCCAATCATTTTTAGGATAAAGTCTAACATTTTAAATGTTTCCATACCAATGGTCAAGTATAAAGGAATTAGACTAAACACAAAAATATATTTTTCTCTAATTTAAGAAGCCAAGAATATCCTAAAGATATTACAAATATGCATATTGAAAATCAAAAGTATGTTTTATATATGTTATGTGATGTAGAAAGGAAGATGAATTTATTAATGAGTCTTTCTAGAATGGTTTTTCATGGTGTACTTTTCTTGCATGGCTCATCAATGATATTGTGATTGGGTTGAGTTGAATTGGCATAAACATAGAAATACAAAAAACTGTAAAACATGTATTAATAATGTGAATACTGTTTTTATTGATAAATCTTATGATGTGAATAATCATATATATTTATTTCTCTTTCACAAATTAAAAGTTGACACTTAAAATATATGAAAGATAATTTATATAGTGGTCTAAACTCTTGTATCATTTTAAAGGTGATGCCAACTGTATACACTAATTTAGTATGCACGTAAACACTTAAGTTAATGAAAAAAGAGCATTAACATTAACTAAATTAATATAAACCTCAAGATAGACAAAGAGAAGCCCTCAAATGAGAATATGAGCCATTAAGGGGCTATCTCAATGAGATTGTTCTCTTGATTTATAGATGTGTCTAATTTGGATATGGATTTACGATGTATGCTCAAGGTACTCAAACTAGCTTCAATGGATTCTTGGAATTTGAATGTGGATGGATGGATTTTTGATGTAAAAACTTGATCTCAAAAATGGCATTATGGCTTTACTTCATGATCAAAATTGCATTACTTTGTTACTATGGGTGACTGTGTTAAAATGGCTTGGGAGAGGATTCCTTAAATAGTCAAAGGGCTTGAGGGATCAAGGGCTAGAATACAAGGATGGGAGAAAGCTCATGGAAGGTTTAGATTGAATGAGAGGAGAGCACATAGATTGTGCTTCCTTACAGCCAATCAAGGAGTGACACATGTCACAAGGTCATTGGTTAGAGCAAGAGGGGTTGAGGGTCAACAAAGGAGGCTCAAAGCTCATAAAGACCCTCATAATGGCTTGTAAGAGCAATGAATGGGCTTGTAAGAGTCATTTATGGCTTTGTGGGCTTCATAAAGTTTTATGGTTGGGATATTTGTGAGAGAGTTGAGATAGTTTGACTTGGGTTGGATTAAGAAAGT
Organism: Cupressus sempervirens; assembly: GCA_028749045.1. NCBI lineage: Eukaryota > Viridiplantae > Streptophyta > Pinopsida > Cupressales > Cupressaceae > Cupressus > Cupressus sempervirens. The sequence continues at coordinate 686,824,741 of CM053784.1, read as the reverse complement.
CTTAAGCTTGACTTAGGAATGTGCAAATGATTAAAGCTTGGATTAGGCTTGGGTTAAGATTAGATTAGGCTTGTTAGAGATGGCCAAGTGGATGACATTTAATGAGGGTGGGTGAAGCAGGAGATTTTTTTGGCTTTGGCTTGGGTTAGCAAGTCTTAACCCATGTTTAGGGAATTTGACAAGGTTAGGGGGGGAGATGAGGATTAGGGTCAAAGATAAGAATTGACGTCTTCTAGAAAAGAGAGGCTTTGGATTAGGATGAAGACTTTCTAGAAGAGTTTAGAACTTCCTAGGATGAGGATAAATAAGGTTTTTAGGAAATAAATAAAGTTTTATTTATTTCAAGGGTTTGGGTTGACGAGATATTTATTAAAGTATTTTTAATAAACATGAGGATTAATATTTAATCTTAATTAAATATTTTGAGTTGGGATTAAGGGGTAGGAAATGATGGGATTAGCCTTTAATCAAAATTAAAGAAGCATTAGAAGATTTTGGAAGAGGTTAGTGGTCTTAAGGAAATTGGCCAAGTTTTGGGCAAAAAATAAATAAATTATTTATTTTGGGATTTTTGGTCAATTTACTAATTAAATAATTAATAAATAAGGAAATAATGTTTAAATAAGATTTAAACATTTTTGGGAGGGATTCCTTAATTAAATATTGTTAATTAAGATAAAGAGATTTAATGGTATAAAAATAAATAAATAAAATAAAAAGTTAATTAATTAATAAATGATGATGTCATCAGGGACTTTTTTAGAAAATAAAAATACTTTATTTTCTATAGGATTTTTAGGTTTCTACATTTTGCCCCTCTTTGACATAGTGTTGAGATAACACTATTCCAAAGAAGTTTGAATATAAATGCCATGAGGAAGATGTTTTAGCAACAAAGTTGCCCCAACCTTGGATAAGAAAAAGAGACTAGACTGTGAGATGCCCCCTCAAGAAGGCGGCAGGGAGAGAAAATGATGCTCGATGGCTTCTTGAAAAATACAAGAATCTAGGATAAGCAAGGAGACTCAGATTGGCAAAGAGAAGGGGCTGAATTAGCTCAAGCTCTCACTATGGGAGAATGATAAAGGAGAATCAGATGCACAAGAGGAAGCAAGCTTAAGACTTTAGGGAAGGTGGAGGATGAAGGAGCAGAGTGCTATAGAAAAGAATCCAAGATATGGAGAAGGATGAGGGGATTATAAAGCTGATGCAATAGGATTTCAAAGAGTCAGATTGGCGAAAGATGGGTTTCGGAGATCCTTAGGACTAGGATTATGGATCTTGAAAGATGAGGCTTAGTGGATTGATTAGATTGGTGGATCCCTAAGACTAGGATTGTGGATCCCTAAAACTAAAAGTGAAGATTGATTCAAAGAGATACTAATGCATAAGTTGGGGTAGGAGAGACAGATGATGGATATAGATGGGGGATAATGGAGATGACAGGAATCCATTGAAGCCTTTTGAGCAGGGGGATACTTCAAAGAGAAGTACCACTATGTAGTTGAGCACTAGATTTACTATAGGATTGTTCGTTAATTGCTAAGGTTACCAAGAACATCAAGGCCATGTCACCAACCATCCAGAGGACTAATGGACTGACTCGAAACAAACACACAAGGATTTCCCCAGCATCACACATGAACTCGGAGGAAATAGCATGGAACCGAAATTGGGTAACCCACAAGAAAAAAAGAAACAAATGAAAGACTTGATCAAAACCTTACGCTCAGAGTGCCCCATTCGCAGCATACCATGATATGGAAGATCGTGGCAACCTTGAAGAGGGAACAAAAAGATTGCTTGGAAAAGATACTTCAATACCCAAAAGGGAAGATTCCAAATCAAAAGAAAGCAAAAATCTAAAAGAGAACCGTTTGCCAATGAGATGGGTAGGACAAGGTACTAATGGACCAAGATCAGACATAAGGAAAGCTATATCCTACAAGGATTTATTAGAGAGCACCCAAGCTGGTGGATTTGGATGAGTGATGCACTTGGCAAGCTGAACTAAGAAGGATAACACTTTGATGATAGGAGATCTAGCTAAAGGATGCATTGGAATAGCTAACCAAGATTTGTGCGATGTGTGCAAGATGCTGATCAAGGATGAACTGACATAAAAGTTGGATAGATATAATGGTACTAAGCTAAAGAGGATGTACAAGTTGATAGACCAAGATATGTTACAAATGTTCAAGGTTGTTCATGTTTTGGGTTTGTGAGATGGAAATATTTTAGAGTGTGTTGGATGGATAGTTGGATAATTTGATGGTTTTGTGAAAAGCTTAAGGAAAATGGGATTCTTTGTGTGCATGTGATAGGATACAAACTAGGATACAAGCTTTGGCATTTAATACAAGTTGGAATATGGTACAAGTTTTGGACAAGATTTGGATGTACAAGGTATGGTATAAGATTTACAAGGTATAATACAAGCTTTGGTACAAGATTTACAAGTTGAGGTATAATATTTACAAGTTGTACAGGAGGTATTTACAAGCTTCATTAGATGTTGGATATTTGGTTGGAACACCAAGGGAACAAGCAGGTTTTTTATGGGATGGTGAGTGGATGGATGAGGGATAGGATAGTGATAGATAATGGATTAGTCTTAGTACACAAGGCGCTTGAATTACCAAGTTTTCACCAAGGTACCTATCCAAGGTGCTTGAATTGCCAAGTTTTCACCATTGGACACTTATTTCTCTTTACTATTTTTTTGTATTTTTCAAAAGCTGGGTATACCAAGGATTTTCAAGCATAGAACTTCTTGAGATGAATGACGTTAGTAGGATCATTCAAGAGTTCTCCTTCTGGTGTAGATAGCTGATAGGCTTTGGAGCCAAATGAGGTAGTGACAACATAAGGACCAAGCCATATAGGGTCAAACTTGCCTTTCTTTTCTTGATTGGCTTGGACTTTCATATTTTCTTCGAGGACCATGTCGCTCGACTGAAAGCGTCATGGAAGCACCTTCTTGTGAAAATTCCTTTTCAGACGAGTTTGGTAGACTGTGAGATGATCATAGGCTTGTTGTCTCTTCTCGTCTAAGAGATCTAGTTGGGTGAGCCGAGCTACTCTGTATTCTTCATCTGATATTTTCCCTCGCAAAGATATGCACAAGAAGGGAAGTTCAACCTCTATAGGTAGTACCGCTTTGGCACCATAAACTAGGAAGTATGGAGTTGTGCCTGTGGATGTACGAAAGGAGGTTCGATAGGCCCATAGAGTTGGATTTATTTGTAAGTGCCAATCGTGGCCGGAATCATTGACAACTTTTTTTAGGATTTTTAGGAGGGTTTTGTTAGTTGCTTCTGCCTGGCCATTACCTTGTGGGAAATATGGGCTAGAAAAGCGGTGATGGATGTGGAGGGAAGTGCATAGTTCTTCCATGTTGAGATTTTCAAAGTTACCTCTATGGTCGGTGAAGATGGTGGATGGGATACTGAAGCAGAAAAAAATGTGGTACAAGATGAACTTGGAGACCTGAACTCCTGTAGCTAAGACTAGGGGGATTGATTCCACCCATTTAGTGAAATAGTCTGTAGTTGTTATTACCCATTTATGTCCATCAGATGAGAGAGGTGTGATAGTTCCCACTAGATCAAGGCCCTAACATGCAAAGGGCCAAGGTGGTACAATAGGTTGCAGATCTTCTGTTGGAGCATGCACAAGATTTGCGTGCTGCTGACATGGGAGACATTTTTTGACAAAGTCACAAGAGTCTTCTTCGATGGTAGGCCAATAGTAGCCTGCTCTAAGGATTTTTCACGCTAGGACAATACCACTCATGTGGGTACCACAAAGTCCAGAGTGTACTTCTTTTAATGCCATCGCGGCCTTTTTTTGGTCTAAACACCTAGAGAGAGTATCCTGATAACCCCGATGATATAGGGTATTGGCTATGATGACATAACAGGATAATTTTAGGATGAGGTTTTGGCATTGGGTTCGTGTGAGGTGAGGGGATATGATACCATCTTTAAGGTAAGCATGGATTTCATGGTACCAAGGGGATTGGGGACTAACCAAGATGCAAACATGATTTGAATCCTCATTCGCATAGGCGGGTGTGAGGAGCTGCTCGACTAAAAACTCATACTGCGTAGCTGCTTGGGGAATTTCCAAGAGCGGGCCAATAGTAGCCATAGTGTCCGCTGCTTTGTTCTACATTCAAGGCACTTGTGTAAACTAAAGCTTTGTAAAATGCTGGGGTTAACTAATTAACTACCTCTTTGTAGGGTAATAGCTTTTCATCTTTGGTTTGATATTCATTTAGGACTTCCTTGATGATGAGCTGAGAATCACCAAAGATTTATAACTCAGTGATGTTCCATTCTGTGGTTATGTTTAATCCTACTATGAGAGCCTCATATTCAGCTATATTGTTGGTGCTAGGGAATTGTAGCTTAAAAGCTTTTGGAATGTACTCTCCTTGAGGTGTGACCAACAATATTCCTATCCCTGATCCATGAGATGTGTATGAGCCATCAAAATAAAGTTTCCATGGGGGTTGTTCTTCAATTAGATAGATATGCTCATCTAGAAATTCTGTGATCAAAGGATATGCATGTACTAGAGGTGCATCAGCTAGGTGATCTGCTATAGCTTTCCCTTTGATTAGCTTTTTGTCCACATACTAGATGTCAAATTCACTAAGGAGCATAACCCATTTGGCCAAACGGCCTATAACTGTTGTTCTAGAGAGCATATACTTGAGAGGGTCTATCTTGGAGACTAGTTGGATGGTATGACTTAGAATGTAGTGGCAAAGCTTTTGTGTTGAGAAGACAACTGCTAGACAAGCTTTTTCCATAGGAGTGTAATTGAGTTCATAACCAACTAGGGTTCTACTAATATAGTAGATGGATCTTTCTCTACCATAGTCATCATGTTGTGCTAGAAGTGCCCCGAGAGTAGTAGGCATTGCTGATATGTACAAGATCAAGGAACAACCAAGAACTGGTAGAACCAAGATAAGGGGATTGGCAAGATACTGCTTGAGATGATCGAAGCTGCATTGACATAAAGGATCCCACTTGAAGTTTGCATCCTTTTTCAGTAAATGTGCAAATGGCATACACTTATCTGCAAGCTAGGAGATGAAGCACTAGACGGATTGAAGCTTTCCCTGAAAAGTGTGAAGCGATCATAGTGTCTGGGGAGGAGGCACGTCTAAGATAGCCTTGACCTTCTTGGGGTTGATCTCTATACCTCATTTAGAAACTATAAAGCTTAGAAGCTTACCAGATGTGACCCCAAAGACACACTTCTTGGGATTCAGCATGAGATGATATTTGGCTAACCTATCAAAGACTTTCTCCAGGTCAACAAGATGATCCATGAAGGTGTGAGATTTGACCAAGATATCATCCATGTAATCCTCCAAAATGCTATGGATAAGATCATGGAAAATGGTTGTCATAGCTCTTTGATAGGTAGCCCCAGCATTCTTTAGACCAAAAGGCATCATGTTGTAGCAAAAGGCTCCCCAAGGGGTAGTGAATGTTGTCTTATGCTGATCTTTTGTTGCAATCTTGACTTGATTATACCCAGAAAATCCATCCATGAGGGATAGAATTTCATGTCGAGTTGTAAGGTCTACAATCATATCTATGTTTGGTAAGGGAAAATCATCTTTTGGACAAGCTTTGTTAAGATCTCTAAAATCAGTGCAGATTCTAATGTCACCAGAAGGCTTAGTGATGGGGACCATGTTGGAGATCCACTCTGAGTAGTCAATAGGTCAGATAACCTTAGCAGCTAACATTCTTTCTAATTCAGCTTTGACCAGTACTGCCACCTTGGGGTGCATTTTTTTAAGCTTTTGTCTGACAGGCTTGATCTTTGGATTGACTGCAAGATGATGAACTACAAGCTTTGGATCAAGTCCTAGCATGTCTTGATATGACCATGCAAATTGACCAATGTTCTCTCTTAAGACCTCAAAGAGGAGGTCAGCTTGGTCTTATGATAGGGATGTAGCAATGTTAACAAGTCTGGGGATCTTTGAAGAACTGATGTTGACTTCTCTAGTATCCTCAATTAGAATAGAAGACACCTTTGGTCGATTATCTTGAGGAGGTAATGCTAAATCCTCATGTTCTACTTGTGACTCTAGATTTTCTTGCTGAGGGGCTCTCTTTCTTGCCTTAGCTAGTCTCAGATTTGCCTTAGTTCCAGTTTTGGGTGTATCGGAACTAGGTTGGGGATTTTCTCCAAAATACCCCTTGGGATCTAGCTTATAGATATAGGCAGAATTTGGGTTTATTTTCTTGTGAGGAGTTTCGGATACCATGAATCTTAGAAGTGCTTCTTTTGATGTGAACTTATCAATGTGTATGATGCTTGGTTGGTCCCAATCTATGAGTTCAGGGTGAGTGAGTGCTAGGTCAATGAAATGGATGGATAGTTCTTGGAGAACAGAGTCTCCCAGGAAGATTTGGTCTGGGATATCGTCATAGGCTCTCTTTTCAACTTCCTCTAGAATGTCTTCAATTTCTACAAGGTCATGGTGGATGTTCAAAAAAGCATGACCATTTGTATTGGTGCCCCCAGTTGTGGGTATGCCAAAGCCTAGACCGAACTTCTTTTCCCATTTGTGTGCTTCAATGGGGAAATGCATTCCTCTTTCCTCTGGTCCTAGACCACCACCTTGATGGTTCCATTTTTCAGTGATGAGCTTATGTGCTTGGGGATACTTCTGGCTAAAGTGATCAAGGTGTGCTTGATTTCTTGGAGGTGCATCCTTATGTAACCAATTGTTGATATCTGGAGTGAGCTCCTCATGAAGAGGGATTCTCTGGGATACAAAGGTTGTTGGGCCAAGCTGTGTGTATTGAGGACGTGGAGTCTCCTTGGTGTTATGATATGTGGGCCATCCATGGGTGTGTGGATCAAGTGGAAATGCACCAACTGCAAATGCATCAAATAGGCAATATTCTCTGCAACCTTTGTTGTTGATCTTTATGGTAGATAGGGTGGAGGCGAGGATAGTTTCAGGGTCATTACAAGTGTTGGATGAACTGGCGATGGATTGGCTGATTTTAATGCCAGGGCAATGGTTTGTATATGAGGCTTCAACTATTTTGGATCGGCATGGATGGTCACTTCAGTGCCCTGATGCGAAAATTTGAGGCACTCATGATATGTGGATGGAATGGCCTTCATGGCATGAATCCATGGGTGACTAAGGAGGATGTTAAATGGTAGGTTTAGATCAACAACATGGCAAACTGTCTCTTGGATGACCAGCCCAACCTTGATGGGTAGCAAAACTATGCCCTCTATGGTTCTCTCCAAGTTGTCATAAGCTTTCATGGTGATAACCTCACTAATGTTATCCACCTTAGTATACCCAGCTTGTTTTATAAATTTTAGGGTACAAATATTCAAGGCTGATCCATTATCTATCATTACTTTTTTTACGGAAAAATTGGCTACCATAATGGCTATGTGGAGTAGAAGGGTGTGATATGGCTCAACCATAGGTATGTCGGTGGGTTTGAATGATAGGGCACATGAGGATGAAAGGTGTCCAACAAAATTACAAAAACTATTCACATTGATATCCGAAGGAACATGAGATTCTAGGAGAGCACTGTCAAGAATGTCTTTATACAGAGGACTAGTGTAGAGTAGGTCAAGGATGGAGATCTGAGCTGGCATGTTCCCGAGATGTTCCAAGATGTTGTATTGGCTTTTGGATAGAGCTGATGATACTGCTGGGGTTGATAGTACTGATGGGACTAATGGGGCTGCGATATTCAATCACACTCTTCTAGTGGTGACTGTGCACTCATTTTTTGGGCCTTGGATATTGATAACATTGACAGAAGGATCTTTCTCAGATATACAACCTATGAGGCTACCATAGTCTATGTAGGATGAAGTGTGGTCATTGTTCTTCTCATGCTGTTGGTTTGGTTGGCAGTTGTTGGTGTTGTTGATGTTGGTTTGGATGGGTCCTTTTCCTGGATTGTTTTTGTTGTGAGGAGGAAAGGCATTTTGATAAATTTGTAAGCCTGCATTAGGTGAGGTTTGGGCACCAACTGTGATTTCTTTCTAATCAATGAGGTCTTGTACATAATCTTTTAGTTTCATGCATCTAAGGGCGGTGTGACCTTTTACCCTATGAAATTTGCAATACTCATTGTCTCTGTACCATGCAACTTTGGATTGGCCCGGGTTGATTTGCTAGGTAGGAGGAAATTTGATGAGGTTTTCCTTGGCCAATTTCTCAAAAATGACATCCAATGGCTCACTAAGGGGTGTATAGTTTTGAGGTGCAAGTTTGAACTTGGGCTTTGGTCCTGTAGCTACATTGATGGCATTAGCTTGATTGTTAGACCCTTGAAAGTTGGGCTTTGGATTGTGGCTTTGAAAGCTTTGCTAAATTTGCTGTTGGTTGTTGATAGCTTGTTGATTGTTTGGTTGATAAGGTGGGTTGAACTAATTTTGGGAAGGACCAACAATATTCACATGTCTAGTGTCAATGATGCCATCTGTTGCAACGTGCTTGTTTTTGTTCCAATACCTAGACTTGTCATTTGAATGTGATTGATTTTGGTAGGCTTTCTTGTAAATCTTGACCACACCATCTTTAATGAGTCCTTGCTCAAGGATCATTCCTTTTTCTTTGATATCTTTGTAGGTTTGCAAATAGTTCATGGCCATGTGGTGAGCCAAGCTGGGATGGGCATTATCAGTAAATATTTTCACCAAATAGCACTCTAACAAGGTGCAAGAGATGCAGGTGGTAAGGGTTTGCCATCTTTGCAGATATTCGAGAAGGCTTTCTTCACCTTTTTTCTTAGTGTGGACAAGATCAACTATTGATAGCTCTATTTCAACAAGATGGGCATATTGGGCTACAAATGCCTCACACAATTCAGCAAAGTTTTTATTTGTGCCATATGGGATTCTATAAAACCATTCAAGAGCTAGTTCGGCCAAGCTTTGGGGAAAGAGGTGCAAGAGGAAGACGTCACTATATGGCAGTGCATGTAAAATTCTTTGATATGTGTGATAGGGTCTCCTTTTCCTCTGAATTTGTCAAACTTGGGTATCTCAATGTGTTTGGGAAATGGTGTCATGGTAATGGCTCTGTCAAATGGGTAAGGACACACATTCTCAAACTTGAAGGTTTTTGGATCATTTCCCTCCTAGATATTCTTCAAAGCTCTTTTCATGGCTTCCCATTCTGAATTAATGGGTGATGGCTATGGTGCCTCTACTGTAGGAGCACTCTGAGGGAGATATACACTGAATGGTGCAATTGAATATGGATGGCTTTGAGGTATGTACTGGTAGGGATTGTACATGGCTTGGGTAATTGAATGGTGGGTGATGGGTTGCTAAGGTGGAGGTGGCACATATTGCTGCATGTGTTGCAAGGCTTGCTGCTGATATTGGATTTGAGGTTGGAATTGAGGAACATAAGCTAGCTATGGGATAAATGGATTGCTTTGTGGAGGTAAGGTATAAGATGGTTGTGAAGCTTGGTGAAAGGATCAGGGAGCTTGTGGAATGTGACTTTGGATTCGAGGAGTTTGACCAATATATGTGGGCTATGCCCCCATTTGGGAAGGTATCTTCATGGAAAAAGAGGTCAAGTATTTGGTGGTTGGTGGTGGTGGATTTCCTCCTAGAAGTTGCATAGAAAAATAGTTGGTAATAGGAGGTAATGGATTAGTTGGTGGTGGAGGTGGTGGGAATTGAAAGCTTGGGAATGGAACTGACGGGGTTTGATAGCTTGGTGGCTAGATTTGAAAGCTTGGTAGAGTGGTTGTAGGAGCTTGGGTCACTTGAGAGCTTCGCAAAACATTGGTAGTAGCTTGTGGGGTTTGATAGATTTGTGGAGTGAGGGTAGTAGCTTGTGGATTTGTGGCTGATGGCACTGAGCTCCAAGGACCTAGAGGAAATGATGGAATTGTGTTCTGAGCTAAGGTAAACAAGTTGGGGGTGATGAAAGGTTGATTACTTGGCCCCATGGGTGGCATCCTTTTTGTATATTGCTGAGGTTAGCCAAAGATCCTAGCACTAATTTTGGGAGATGGTTGGATTTGGAAGGCTAGGTTGGAGAGCATTAGCAACAATAGTGAAGGGAGTTAATGGTGAGGTGTTTTGGGAAAAGATAGTTTGGAGTGGAGTGGTATGGACTAATGGTGGAGTGGTGGTAGCTGGATTGGTTTGCAGAATGAAGATTTCAACTTGAGTGGAGGTTGGTATGTTTGGGTTTGGTTGATCATATGGGGAGGGTTGAGGCTCTTCTTTTGGTATATACAAAGGATGACTTGGATCATAAGAGCCTATGGGTGGTTGCAGCTACCCAAACAATGGGTGAGATGGATCGGATAAGGGAGGAGGTCTTCCAAACTCGAAGGCACCTATATTGTCCCTTTGAAATTTAGCCATGATTGTTTCTTTTTTCTTATCTATAATGTCGTTCACCAATATTGCATTTCTTGGTTGGTTCATGAAAGCTTCAATGTTAGTAGGTGATTGTATAGCTTTCTCTAGGCGAAAGGATGATTGAGTGATCAAGGGGAGTGATGTTGTTTGATCGAAATGATAGGGCTCTATTGTTTCCTTCTTCTTCCTAGCTAAGAGAGTGACAGGTGGCATGAAAATGTTCCTAGGGATGAGATGCAACAATGCTGATGGATGCAAAGGAGGAAGGCTTTTCTATGCCAATGATTTCCTAGGCTGATGCAAAACTATATGTGAGGCCTCGCCCCGACCCATCCTAGCACCAAGGATACATTATTATTTTGATACTCATGCTTTGTTATGTCAGAACATTATTGGATACACTAAACATTTTTTTTATGCTATTTTACGATGTGTGATGCTTTACTTCAGTTATTTGATTTTGTCATTTATGCTTATAAATATGTATAATGAGGAAGAAAATGCAATGCAACACTAGCACATTTGGTTATGCAACTCGAAAGGTTAGAAATATGAGGAGAATTAGATAAACAACTATTTATTAAGAAATGGACGCTTTAATTTATATAATTCATCTAATATGTAATTCACATTACACATGTGGTTTTTGGACCTACTGATATGTGCAACGAGTGTGCAGAAAAATTAGCCAAGACAACTCGATGGACGAGTAGAGCTAAATTACTTGTTAATTTGGTGCTAACCCTGTATTGTAATTCTTTAAAGGTTGTAATTTGATCTTACTATTCTCCTAACTTTTAATTATTCCTAATAAGTCTTTAAAGGCTTAGAAACATTAAATTTAAGTACCCCTATGGGTAAGGGTATGGGTGGGGGTACTTTCCAACCCTTTAGCCTCCTAGGTTGACTCTTAGGGTCACTCAAAAACCCTATTTTAGATTGACTTCGAAAATGGGTTGTTCTTTACTTGGGTTAGTGAAACCAAACCTCCATCTTGAGTACTTGAAGCCTAGTGGAGTTAAGGATCATACTTAGAGGCATTTTGGGAGTAGTTTTGGTTTTTGTCACCCAATCAACTAGTTTTGGAAGAAGTCTTGAAGATTGAAGGAAGAAAGGGAAGCTCTTCTCAAACCACCATTGCCACAACTCTTCTATGAAGGTAGGAGTTCTTCACTCCATGAATGGTTCTTTGTGTGTGTTCATGTTTTGAATCTTGCTTGAATCATGTTGGAGACATTGTGTAGTTATGCATTTCTTGCTTGTGTGTTGGGGGTGGGTTTGGGAGGGATTTCACCTTATTTTCTTTTGATGTTATTCATATGCCTTCTTGATGTTTTGATTTTTTTTGAGAGGTTTTCATGGGGATGTTTTTGGCAACACTCACCCTTCTATAGGGAAGAAGTGGCCATGTTTGGGGAAAGGGCCTTAGTTCGAAATCAATAGTGTAGAGTCTCCTCTCATGGTGAGAGGAGGGAGAAAAGGGTAGGGTGTATGGGCCCCTACTTGTCATCTCATACCTTGTTGTTATTAAAAATTCTTGAATGTGGAAAAGAATGAAAACCTTGTGGATATAGCCTCGAAAGGGCCTTGTAAAAGAATGGAAGTTCTTGAAGTTTTAGCCCCGAAAGGGCTATGTGATGGTGTGGTGATTGACTTCTCGTATTGAGAAAATCCACCTTTCCCCTATATTGGTTCATTGTTGGACCTATTGTGCAACTGGGTGGGAATGCATGTTTAATTTACTTATCTCCTTGTGTTGTTTATCTCCATGTTGGTTCTTGTCTCTTCCATGTTTTCCCTTGATGCAATGAAGACATTTGATAAAAGTTCTCTTGTGAAAGCCTTGAAGAAAACTCAATGAATTGTAATATTATGTAAGTTGTAATTGAATTTGATGTAGTAGCAAAGACATTGGGTTTTCTTACTGGTTCTTTCCTGATGGAGCCTTCAACTAGGATGAATAATAGAGTTTAGAAAAGATTATGAAATTCTCCTTGCCATGCTCCCATGTGGTTCCAAATTTTGGCATATGTATGTGAGAAATTAGAATGATAGTTAATGTCTTGAATTGGGAAATTCTGAGTTTCAATTATGATAATGAAAGGTAATGGATGTGTTGAAGTTTCAATTCAATGTTTTGAACATTAACATGTAATAATAATCCTACATTGTGATCACCAAGCTAGCACATTCCTTGTTAAGCTCCATTAGTAATACAATTGAATTTGATAAGAATCATTCATCACGTTTTTGAATTCTGAATTTAGGATCATAATTCCTTGATAAGATTCATAAAGAACAAGAGTAATTTGATTAAGAGGTTTTGAATTTCTTATAATTTAAATAAATAAGAAAGAACACATGCCTTGTTATATGATGACTATATACAAACCATACATCCTTGCCTTTAGATAATTGAATTAACATGAACTATAGTAGAAAGAGAATTATAATCCCTTTCATCCTTTTGCATTAGTGTGCTTGTTCATAGGAACTCTATTAACTCTAGAAATATCTAGACTCATCTTGCATAACAATGAACTTAGCAAGAAAACATGCTAGAACTTGGCAAAAAGAAATTGGTTTTCAATTTGTGCATCTCCAGGTCTAAAAACCCTCTTTGGAAAATGTATGGAGAAGCCTTAAAATTCACTCTGTCATAGAGAATATTCCATGAAATATTCTTCTTTGGATTGCAAATTAAAAATCATTGTCAATTCATTAAATAATATAACTTTAATAAGATTGAATATAAAGAATCGAAATATATCTATGTTAATGCTTTTAAATTCCATCTCTCAACTATAAAACTTTTGTTCATTTAATTCCATAGCTCTTAGAGATTTAGGCATGATTCAAGTCGAATCATATAGAAGATTTTAATATTAATAAAACCCCAACCACCTGTCAGCAAGTACAGGGGTTGAATCACTTGGGAGGGAGCATGAGATTTTCATTTTTAACACTTTTGTCTCGTGCATACTTCATACATAGCATGAAACATAGTGCAGGTGTTTCTACGAGATATTGTCAGACTTCATGGCATTCCCCGTAAGATCATCTCTGATAGGGACTCATTGTTGACCTCTTCTTTCTGGAGAGAGTTGCAGTTGGCATTGGGCACTAGGCTCAATTTTAGTACAGTGTACCATCCTTAGACTGATGGGCAGACTGAGCAAGTGAATTAGGTTTTGGAGGACATGTTGCGTATGTATGTGATGGACCATCAGGTCAAGTGGGAGGAATACCTATGTCTTGTTGAGTTTGCCTATAACAATGGGCACCATTCTTCCATAGGTATGCCTCCTTATGAGGCCTTGTATGGAAGACCTTGCAGGACACCGTTGAGTTGGGACAGGATCGAGGATAGAGTATCTATTTTCCCTCAGTTGGTTAAGGAGATAGAGTAGCAGGTGACTCTGATTAGACAGCGCCTAAGAGAGGTACAGGATCAATAGAAGAAGTATGCAGAAGTGAAGAGGATAGATCAGGAGTATCAGGTTGGCGATAGAGTTTTCTTGAGGGTGCGGCCACATAAGAGTCTGATTTGATTCGAAAAGGGCTCTAAGTATTCACCCCAGTTCGTCAGACCGTTCGAGATCCTAGAGAGGATAGGACCAGTTGCCTACCGTTTAGCCCTGCCACCTAGCCTGTCACTCATCCATGATGTGTTTCACATTTCTATACTTAGAGGATACATTTATGATGAGTCTCATATTATAGATTGGGATGCTTTGCAGATGGAGTCAAACGGCCAGTTCGCACTACAGCCCATCCATATTATTGCTCGACGGACCTTAGCACTTCGAGGTTGAGAGCTGGACCAGGTTAGAGTCTAGTGGGATTGCTATGATGAGGTTATGGCTTCTTGGGAGGATGCAGCACAGATGCGATCACAGTACCCTTATCTTTTTGATGAACTCCAGTAGGAAGTTCATGCCTAGTGGGGGAGGATGTGAGGCCTCACCCTGACCCATCCTAGCACCAAGGATACATTATTATTTTGATACTCATGCTTTGTTATGTCAGAACATTATTGGATACACTGAACATTTTTTTTATGCTATTTTACGATGTGTGATGCTTTACTTTAGTTATTTGATTTTGTCATTTATGCTTATAAATATGTATAATGAGGAAGAAAATGCATGCAACACTAGCACATTTGGTTATGCAAGTCGAAAGGTTAGAAATATGAGGAGAATTAGATAAACAACTATTTATTAAGAAATGGACGCTTTAATTTATATAATTCATCTAATATGTAATTCACATTACACATGTGGTTTTTGGACCTACTGATGTGTGCAACGAGTGTGCAAAAAAATTAGCCAAGACAACTCGATGGAAGAGTAGAGCTAAATTACTTGTTAATTTGGTGCTAACTCTGTATTGTAATTCTTTAAAGGTTGTAATTTGATATTACTATTCTCCTAACTTTTAATTATTCCTAATAAGTCTTTAAAGGCTTAGAAACATTAAATTTAAGTACCCCTATGGGTAAGGGTATGGGTGGGGGTACTTTCCAACCCTTTAGCCTCCTAGGTTGCCTCTTAGGGTCACTCAAAAACCCTATTTTAGATTGACTTCGAAAATGGGTTGTTCTTTACTTGGGTTAGTGAAACCAAACCTCCATCTTGAGTACTTGAAGCCTAGTGGAGTTAAGGATCATACTTAGAGGAATTTTGGGAGTAGTTTTGGTTTTTGTCACCCAATCAACTAGTTTTGGAAGAAGTCTTGAAGATTGAAGGAAGAAAGGGAAGCTCTTCTCAAACCACCATTGCCATAACTCTTCTATGAAGGTAGGAGTTCTTCACTCCATGAATGGTTCTTTGTGTGTGTTCATGTTTTGAATCTTGCTTGAATCATGTTGGAGACATTGTGTAGTTATGCATTTCTTGCTTGTGTGTTGGGGGTGGGTTTGGGAGGGATTTCACCTTGTTTTCTTTTGATGTTATTCATATGCCTTCTTGATGTTTTGATTGTTTTTGAGAGGTTTTCATGGGGATTTTTTTGGCAACACTCACCCTTCTATAGGGAAGAAGTGGCCATGTTTGGGGAAAGGGCCTTAGTTCGAACTCAATAGTGTAGAGCCTCCTCTCATGGTGAGAGAAGGGAGAAAAGGGTAGGGTGTATGGGCCCCTACTTGTCATCTCATACCTTGTTGTTATTAAAAATTCTTGAATGTGGAAAAGAATGAAAACCTTGTGGATATAGCCTCGAAAGGGCCTTGTAAAAGAATAGAAGTTCTTGAAGTTTTAGCCCCGAAAGGGCTATGTGATGGTGTGGTGATTGACTTCTCGTATTGAGAAAATCCACCTTTCCCCTATATTGGTTCATTGTTGGACCTATTGTGCAACTGGGTGGGAATGCATGTTTAATTTGCTTATCTCCTTGTGTTGTTTATCTCCATGTTGGTTCTTGTCTCTTCCATGTTTTCCCTTGATGCAATGAAGACATTTGATAAAATTTCTCTTGTGAAAGCCTTGAAGAAAACTCAATGAATTGTAATATTATGTAAGTTGTAATTGAATTTGATGTAGTGGCAAAGACATTGGGTTTTCTTACTGGTTCTTTTCTGATGGAGCCTTGAACTAGGATGAATAATAGAGTTTAGAAAAGATTATGAAATTCTCCTTGCCATGCTCTCATGTGCTTCCAAATTTTGGCATATGTATGTGAGAAATTAGAATGATAGTTAATGTCTTGAATTGGGAAATTCTGAGTTTCAATTATGATAATTAAAGGTAATGGATGTGTTGAAGTTTCAATTCAATGTTTTGAATATTAACATGTAATAATAATCCTACATTGTGATCACCAAGCTAGCACATTCTTTGTTAAGCTCCATTAGTAATACAATTGAATTTGATAAGAATCATTCATCACTTTTTTGAATTCTGAATTTAGGATCATAATTCCTTGATAAGATTCATAAAGAAAAAGAGTAATTTGATTAAGAGGTTTTGAATTTCTTTTAATTTAAATAAATAAGAAAGAACACATGTCTTTTTATATGATGACTATATACAAACCATACATCCTTGTCTTTAGATGATTGAATTAACATGAACTATAGTAGAAAGAGAATTATAATCCCTTTCATCCTTTTGCATTAGTGTGCTTGTTCATAGGAACTCTATTAACTCTAGAAATATCTAAACTCATCTTGCATAACAATGAACTTAGCAAGAAAACATGCTAGAACTTGGCAAAAAGAAATTGGTTTTCAATTTGTGCATCTCCAGGTCTAAAAACCCTCTCTGGAAAATGTATGGAGAAGCCTTAAAATTCCCTCTGTCATCGAGAATATTCCATGAAATATTCTTCTTTGTATTTCAAATTAAAAATCATTGTCAATTCATTAAATAATATAACTTTAATAAGATTGAATATAAAGAATCTAAATATATCTATGTTAATTCTTTTAAATTCCATCTCTCAACTATAAAACTTTTGTGCATTTAATTCCATAGCTCTTAGAGATTTAGGCATGATTCAAGTTGAATCATATAGAAGATTTTAATATTAAAAAAAACCCCAACCACCTGTCAGCAAGTACAGGGGTTGAATCACTTGGGAGGGAGCATGAGATTTTCTTTTTAACACTTAAATTGTGTCAAACCTTTTTATACTTTCCCCACTCATCATTTTAACCCTGCGATGACGTGGGGGCATGTTGGCTTGTGGAGGTGGTGAAGGGCTTAACATAAAAATTATACCCCCTTCGCTTTTCCACCCACCCCCATCCCAACATCTCACTCTACCTCACGTGCGATCCAATGCATGGAAGAGGGAGGAGATAGGTCTGCGTGCACAGACCATTGAACAGCGCACTAGGACTTAGGGAAGCACATAGGGGGGAGGGAGCAACTTGTGTGGTCAGGTCTTTGGCTTGCGTGGAGGGTAGAAGGGGTAGGTATTAGGATAGAGGGTGGGGTAATTTTGCATAATAAATTGCCATTTGTTTTTTTGAATTTTTTTATGATGTGTGGTGTTAGTTGATTGTTAGTAGGTATTAGGATTGTAGTTAAGTGATATAGTCTTTTGTTAGTATAGTTAAATATATTAGTTAGTATGTGTAGTTTAATAATGTTAGAAATAGCTTAGATTTAGGTTAATTGTAGATGAGAGTGGTATTTTATTGTAGTGTAGTATTTAGTTAATAAATTTTGTATTGGGCATAGATTATTAGTTTAGCATAGTAGTATGGAAATTTTAAACTTAAGATAGTTTAGATTGAAGTTGTAATTTTAAATTAGTATTAATTTGTTAATTTGAGTTAGTAGAAATTTAATGTTAGTTTCTTTAGGATTGTTGAAAGTTTATTTGTAGTAATAAAAAAAAAGGGGGGGGGGGGTGTAAATGTTAAAATATCATCAATAATGTTAATCTAGGCTAAAAAAAAAAGGTCTTTTTAATAAGATTTAATTTGATGCATTTTATTTAATCTTGGATATATAATTGATGTCAATGTTGTTGTGAAATAAATCTTAAATTTTAGAAGTTTTTAGTTTTAGTGAGTATAGTTAGCTTTAGTATAGTTATGATTCACTAGTTTTAAGTGCATAGTAAATTTAGAGTTAATTGAATCAATTTGAATTAAGTATAATTAGATACATGTGTCCAGATGTGATACTTCTTAAAGTTGGTTCTTGATTAAGAAAGGTTATATTTAGTTTGACTCGTACTCATCAAGTTGTTACCCAATAACTTTTAAAAAAAAAATTTACATTTATAAAAATTATGTAATACTGAAACAAATGTCAATATCGATTTTATAACGGGAGTATAAATTTAATGATTTAATCCTCCTCAATATTTTAAACTTAGATGGCATGTAGAGAACCTACACCTTAACTATGAACACAAGCATATCAAGCTAGTTTAAATTTATTTTTAAAAAAAAGAAAAAAAAAAAAAAAATAGAAATTAAAAAATTGTTGTGTGTTTTTACCCTTACTTTTTGGGCATGACACTATATGAAAAACCTAAGGAGGATTGGGTTGGGGATTCTAATCTTCAAAGATATGTTGCTAAAGCATGAAAGGTCTGCTTTCCTATGTGTAAGCTTGTTGGTGATTGTGTCGACTTAAGGATAGACTGATGATCCTTTTGGAAAAAGATAAGATTGACCACTTGTGGATCTCGACCTTTAGCTCAAGGTGATGAGGGTTGACAAGTGACAAGGCTAGATTACCCTAGAAAAATCTCTGTCAGAGGGATAACCTTGGTGAGGCTGGTGGATTTGCAAGATGGTAGGAATGGCAGACTTTTGGCAAGGTGACAATAATTTTGAAGGCTTGGATGTGAACTTTTTGATTGTTGGCTAGATGGTTTGGTTCTAAGGAAAAGAACTAAATGAGATGGATGAGCTAAAATGCTTAAAGGGATAACCTAAAATGGCTGGCTTTCCTACAAAGATGACTCTAAAGTGAAGCTTATGCAAGAAGATGTGAAGAAACAAGGGGGTCTAATCATAGAAATCATGCCTAGTTGGTAAGGCATAAGCAGGGTCAACTCCTAAATGTTTGCTAAATTTGATAGTGTGATCTAACCAGGCGTCTTGACGAGCTTCGTCGACAGCTTTGTCTTCTACTTTGTGGAGTTTGGCAATTTGAGGGCTTGGTGTTACTTCCTTTCTCTTGGCTAAAATTTCTTGGTATACCTGAGATGGCTTGATTTTGGCTTTGTGAAACTTCTGTTTGGGTTTGGGTTGTTCTGACATAAATTCCTAAATCTTCTTGGCTTTGAGAGATCTTGGTTGTTTTGCTTCAACTTGTTCAACTTTTGAAACAGGTAGTGACTATGCTAAGTGTACCCTAAGCTAGGATTGACCAAGTTTGGCAAACATTCATTCAACAAGTAAAAGATCAAGCAATAGATATGAACAACTAGATAGAGGTTTTTGATTCTCAGAATGTGATACTTGTGTCAAGGAGTGTGTATGTTTTACAAATGTTTCAATCAGTCACTTCAAACACATTAACATCCTAGATGGTTGTCTGCAAGGCTAACAGTTGGTTTAGCTAGGGAGTCCTCGATATACCTAAGGTACATGAGGCCCAAATCCATAGATGAAACCAAAACAATATCACATAGCTAAGAGGAGCGGTAACCCACTTCTCCTCTTTCACTTCTCAAGGGTATAAAGTTCTTTGAGGCTTAGCTCGAGTTACAGAATTTTGATCCCAAGAGAGGTGTCTTTGGATTCACCTCCTGTTCTTTATAATCTGCCAGAATGCTAGAGTTGAGGTCATCCCTCGAGGTGATGAAATCCCTGAGCAGGCCTCCTAAAAAAAGAAACAAGGTTTTGAATCCTAGTCTTATGCACCCAAGATAGCCTCAAAAGACAACAAGGGGAGAGAAGATTTGGATGACCTTGGGCTAAAAAACACGTTTGTTCTTTTACCAACTGATTCTTATGTGTGTTGATCTAGACTTTGAAAGCACTCATGTTTAAGATACAATATTTATTCTAATTTTAAAGCGTCAACAAAAGTAAAATCGATCGAAGAATGCAAGCAAGAAGAAGAGTTAGGGTCAACAAGAAAATAAAGCCACGCACCCGAGGGCCCTCCACGTCAAGTATCGATTGATTTTCTTTAAGGCATTCAAGATTGAGTGTGATTTTATTTTAAGCCCAAAACAAAGATGTGTGTAAAGCTTGATTTCAAGTGTGCGCCTGGAGGCCCTCCATGTCAAGATTTATTCAATTTTTTATGCCCAAATGAAGTGTTAGCGAGACTAATGTGTATTCAAGAAATTTTCTATCTTAGAAAAACTAATAAGAACTCAGGTGAGTGGAGTTTAATTTTTTTGGAGCACTTAACACCCTCTTAGGTAGACCCATCCCCATATATGGCGCTGATATTGCAACCAATGGTTAGAATGATGGGTGATTAAAAAGGGTGAGTCCAACAACAAACTCACTCAAAATGTCTTTATTTGTTTTTATAACTTAGAAAGTTTCTAAAATGTGGATTCTTTTTATGCCCCAAAAGATGAAATGTGATGTATCATAATGATTATTTGATCTGTGGCATTCAAGATACGATTTGTTATGCATTCCAATGAAAAAAAAAAACTTGATTTTAATCCATGGCACTCAAGAGTGATTTTAGCAACATGCATTCAAAGATGAGTGTTTAAACATTCAAGTTCTTTCTTTCAAGCATTCAAGATTGAGATTTTCCATGTTGTTTTAAGAACTTTGAAGTACTTTTTTTAAGCTTAGATCATTCAAGATTGAGTTTGTTTGAACTGAAATTCAAAGAGGAAGGAATAGGGATGCTTTTCTTTCAAATTTAGATCATTCAAGATTGTTTTTGACTCAAAAAAAAAAGACACTTTGGACTTTGGTTTTCATTCAAGATTTTGTGTTCTAGTTTGCATGTTTTAAGCCCAAAAATGATATTCCTAGATTGTTTTGATGCATGAAAAACATAGGAAACATTCAAGATTTTGCAACAAGACATTTTTTTGGAACAAATAACAAAGCTTTTAGGACAATTTTGGCAACCATTTAGGACTCTTAGTTTTCATGAGATTTTAAAAGAACTTTAAAATATTTGCAAATGAAGTTCATTTTATCCTTAACTGATGCTTTGAGTTTGATTTAGAATTTTTTGTGCACTTAGTGTTGATTTTGAACCTTTTGAAATGGAAACTTGAAGTTCTTTTTAAGTTTCCAAAAATGAAGTGTTCCTAACTTTGGATGAATGCATCTAAAACCTTGATGTTGCAAGGATGCAAATGATTGGATTGATTTAGTTTCACTTGTTAAAAGAATTTTTATTTTTATTTTTTGCAAATTTTTAGTTTTTAATGGATTTAAGTATGATTTGGAGGTTCATCTAAGCACTAAAACAAGGTGTGTATGATTTTGCTTCCTTAAATTTTTTTTTAAAAATGGCCAAGATCCCACAAGAAAAAGAAGAAGAAGTAGATGGAATAGAAGAAGAATATAGACAAGAAGAGAAAGAAGAATTCCAAGTGCTCCGTCCACCTATAAGCTTGAAAAATCTAAAAACACTATGAGATAGACTATGAGTTCCTTTGTCTTCTACATGCTTATGTGGACCTGCAAAACCAATTTATACAATCCTACCAATCACCAAATATAAGATATTAGCCAAATTAGCATAAAAACACATAAAAATGGCTATAAAACTAATGAGAATGACCCATGTAGGGTCCCACCGGGCATGCCAGAATGTTTACACTAATTTAGTATGCAAGTAAACACTTAACTTAATGAAACAAAAGTATTAAAATTAACTAAATTAACATAAACCTCAAGATAGACAAAGAGAAGTCCTCAAATGAGAATATGAGCCATTAAGGGTCTCTCTCAATGAGATTGTTCTCTTGATTTATAGATGTGTCTAATTTGGATATGGATTTAGGATGTATGCTCAAGGTACTCAAACTAGCTTCAATGGATTCTTTGAATTTGGATGTGGATGGATGGATTTTTGATGTAAAAACTTGATCTCAAAAATGGCATTATGGCTTTACTTCATAATCAAAATGGCATTACTTTGTTACTATGGGTGATTCTGTTCAAATGGTTTGGGAGAGGATTCCTTAAATAGGCAAAGGGCTTGAGGGATGAAGGGTTAGGATGCAAGGATGGGAGAAAGCTTATGGAAGGTTTAGATTGAATGAGAGGAGAGCACATGGATTGTGCTTCCTTATAGCCAATCAGGGAGTGACACATGTCACAGGGTGATTGGTTAGAGCAATATGGGTTGACGGGTCAACAAAGGATTCTCAAAGCTGATAAAGACCCTCATAATGTCTTGTAAGAGCAATGAATGGGCTTGTAAGAGTCATTTATGGCTTTGTGGGCTTCATAAAGTTTTATGGTTGGGATATTTGTGAAAGAGTTGAGATATTTTGACTTGGGTTGGATTAAGAAAGTCTTAAGCTTGACTTAGGAATGTGCAAATGATTAAGGCTTGGATTAGGCTTGGGTTAAGATTAGATTAGGCTTGTTAGAGATGGGCAAGTGGATGGCATTTAATGAGGGTGGGTGAAGGAGGAGATATTTGTTGGCTTTGGCTTGGGTTAGCAAGTCTTAACCCATGTTTAGGGAATGTAACAAGGATAGGGGGGGGGGATTAGGATTACGGTCAAAGATAAGAATTGACATCTTCTAGAAGAGAGGCACTTTGGATGAGGATGAAAACTTTCTAGAAGAGCCTAGAACTTCTTAGGATGAGGATAAATAAGGTTTTTAGAAAATAAATAAAGTTTTATTTATTTCAAGGGTTTGGGTTGACGAGATATTTATTAAAGTATTTTTAATAAACATGAGGATTAATATGGATTAGGGGTAGGAAATGATGAGATTAGCCTTTAATCAAAATTAAAGAAGGATTAGAAGATTTTGGAAGAGGTTAGTGGTCTTAAGGAAATTGGCCAAGTTTTGGGCAGAAAATAAATAAATTATTTATTTTGGGATTTTTGGTCAATTTATTAATTAAATAATTAATATATAAGGACATAATGTTTAAATAAGATTTAAACATTTTTGGGAGGGATTCTTTGATTAAATATTTTTAATTAAGATAAAGGGATTTAATGGCATAAAAATAAATAAATAAATAAAATAATTAATTAATTAATAAATGATGATGCCATCAGGGACTTTTTTCAGAAAATAAAAATACTTTATTTTCTAAACAATTTTTAGGTGTCTACACCAACAATCACATTTTTTTAATTCAAAAAGGTGTTATTTCCTTCTTCAAGAATGTTTGGCATTATGTCAAAAATAGATGTAGAGATATTTTTGTTTTATTGAAGTTTTAGATATAGTGGGCCTTTGGAATGGCAAAAAATGAGGTCCATATTAGTTTAGAATAATGGGTGGTCCTCCTAAGAAAGTGGAGCTCAAGTATTGTAAGAAGCTACTCTACATAACAGAGAATTATGGAATGAGTTTAGCATAATTGGGCTTACCTAATATATTCAAGCTATGAAGACATTTAACAACACCCTCTCCATAAAATTATGTAATTCATGGCACAAGGGTAATGTGGCTATTCAAAGTGTGAAATTATGTGTTACATCAAATCTAATTAGAAAGGCAACAGGTGTGAAGTGTGAATAGAAAAATGTGGAGAGAGAAAGTGTTAAAGATAGAAAAAAATACATGAAAAATAGTTTAAGAAGGGTGAGAAACTAGTGATATTGGCTAATGGTAATGAGTATGAGAATCTTACCTTTCCCCTTCTTATGCTCTAGTATGTCTCTATATTATGAAGCAGTTAATGTTAGAGGTTCATTTTACTTCTTTTCACATATACCATTTTCCTATTTTAAACCATATAAGACATGGAGAAAAAATGTAATGTATCTTATTTTAGTTTCTCTTCCCTATTTAAAGTAATGCCAAGGGTAAATCCCCTCCTCTTCACCAAGGTTTAATCTATGTGTTTTATCAATGTGTGTTTGATAAAACTCATTTGTGTAGTCAGTGTAGTACTTTCCCCCAATTAGAAGGCCAACAAGTTGAAGCATCCTCTTGGGCCATGGTCAAAATTGATCTTTTAAGTATAAGCCTTCTCCCTGAAATCTTAAACCCTAAACCTAAGAGAAAGAATAAAAAAGAAAAATCCTCCACAAACTCTTCCAAAAATTTCATATGAAGAGGCCCTCATTGATACTACCCTAGTTAAATGTAAAGGGCCATCTATAACTAAGATAACCCTCAAAATTCAAGAAAACCAAACCTAGAGCCAAACTTGATACATCATTGATGTAAATATGGATGACATGGAACAAGGAAATAATTCTTATGAAGGTGAAAATATGGAGAGTTATTTTCAATGTAATTATTTAGTGAGCTCTAGTGAGCATAGGAAATGTGTTAAATAGAAAATTTCTAAAGAGGAAGTGGTCCCTAAAATAAAATTTGATTATGAATATAAAGACACTAAAACCATTGGAAAGTTAGAGGATGAGGACTATGAAGAAGAAACTAAAAAGTCTGATGAGATGCAAGAAGATAAATCCCTAGAGATCATAGTGAACTTTTATGGCTTGGAAGAAATGGTGAATACTGATTGTAATACTAATGTTCTTCTAGATGAGGATTGTAGCATGCTCCTAAATTGGATTGGGTATAAAGGAGAATACAATGTTGATGAAATTAAGGATCTTGAAAAAATAATGGTGATCATGTAGAATTCTATTACTCCTTCCATTACTAATCAATAATTTAATACTAATGGCTCCATTATACGATTATGAGAAGTGTTATGAATAAATTGTCTTTGTCATGGCCTAGAGAAAAATTAGAAGGAAGAATGCAAAGAAGAAGAAAAAACAAGGTCACAAGGAAGACAAGTAACAACATTGAGAGGTGGTTATGGATGATGTTGTGAAGGTTGTACAGGAATTTTTTGGGGCCAAGAGTCTTCTTAAAGAACTTAACTCTAAAGAACTTAACTCTACTTTTTTGGTTCTCATTCCCAAAGTTCTAGGGGCAGATTCAATGGATCAATTTAGGCCCATAAGTCTTTGTAATTCTTTCTACAAGATAATTTCAAAGGTTTTGAAAACCAAAAACTTTAATGTTCTTCCTTTGATCATCTCCCAACAGTAGACGAGTTTTGTCCCTAGAAGATAGATTTTGGATTCTATCATGATGGTCCATGAACTAATTCATTAGCTAGAAGTGGGTAAAAGAGAAGGTCTTCTACTCAAGCTAGATCTCTTCAAAGCCTATGACTGGGTGGACTAGACTTTCCTTGGTTCTATTCTCTAGGCTTTTATCTTTGATCAAGAGGTGCACAAACTTATTTCTCAACTTATTTATACTTCTTTGCTTTCCATTATGATCAATGGGGCTCCTTCTAATTTTGTCAAACCTTCGAGAGGCTTAAGGAGGGGGGTCCTCTTTCTCCCATTCTATTGGTTGAGTGTATTGGTAGGTTGCTTAAGAATAAAAGACAAGAAGAGATGCTAAGAGGAATCAAACCTTCTTCAAGGAATATTTCTTTTACTCATCAATAGTTTGTTGATGACACTATCATGGGAGAGAAAGCTTCGGTCCAAGAGGCTAAAGTGATGAAGGGGCTTCTAGATGTGTAAAATAGAGGAGCACACCAGATCATTAATTGGGTAAAAATATCATTTTTATTTATCAATACTCCTATTAAAAGACAAAAGAAGATTGTTGGGATTCTTCGGTGTTGGGTTAGGAATCTTACCACTAGCTATCTTGGTCTCCTGATGGGAACTAGGCCACCTAATTCTTTCTAGAATGGTATTCTTGATAGGTTCAGTAAGAAGTTGGTAGGTTCAAAAGGTACCACTCTTAGCCATGTAGGAAAATGTCTTTTGGTCAAATCCTCTCTTCAGAATCTCCCAATGTATGCCCTGAGTCTCTTTAGGATACTAGCCAAACATGTTGATAAAATGGAAAAGATCTAGAGAGATTTTTTGTGGTCTAGTCTTGAGGAGTGTAAAAGATATCCTCTTTTGGCTTGGGATAATGTTTGTCTACCCAAGAGTTATGGAGGTCTTGGAATTAGGAAATTAATATATCTCAATCAGGCTCTTCTAGCTAAGTAGATTTGGTGTATATTCAATAGTACGGGGAAATGGAGAGACATATTAATGGAGAAGTATATTAGGAGGCCTTCTCTAAAGTTTTTTCTCAATGATTTTTACATCCTAAATGGTTTGGTCATTTGGAATGGTATTCTTAAGGAAAGAGATCTGGTTAATGCTAAGAACAAGTGGAAAGTGGGTAATGG
Organism: Cupressus sempervirens; assembly: GCA_028749045.1. Lineage (NCBI taxonomy): Eukaryota > Viridiplantae > Streptophyta > Pinopsida > Cupressales > Cupressaceae > Cupressus > Cupressus sempervirens. The sequence continues at coordinate 686,798,552 of CM053784.1, read as the reverse complement.
TATTGACATTTTCTTCTGCCATGATAACTAGTTGATTTAGGGTCCTTTAATAAAGAGTCTAATGAAATGCAAGAAGATAAATCCCTAGAGATCATAGTGAAACTTTATGGCTTGGAAGAAATGGTGAATACTGATTGTAATACTAATGTTTTTATAGATGAAGATTGTAGCATGCTCCTAAATTGGATCCGGTATAATGGAGAATACAATGTTGGATGAAGTTAAGGATCTCCAAAAAATAGTTTCTATCATGGAGAATTCTATTACTCCCTCCATTACTAATCAATAATTTAATACTAACATCTCTATTCTACAATTAATGAGAAGTGTTATGAATAAATTGTCTTTGTCATGGCTTGGAGAAAAATTAGAAGGAAGAATGAAAAGAAGAAGAAAAAACAAGGTCACAAGGAAGACAAGTAACAACATTGAGAGGTGGTTATGGATGATGTTTTGAAGGTTGTACAGGAAATTTTTAGGGCCAAGAGTCTTCTTAAAGAAATTAACTCTACTTTTTTGGTTCTCATTCCCAAAGTTCTAGGGGCAGATTCAATGAATCAATTTAGGCCCATAAGTCTTTGTAATTCTTTCTACAAGATAATTTCAAAGGTTTTGACAACCAAAACCTTTAATGTTCTTCCTTTGATCATCTCCTAATAGTAGACAAGTTTTGTCCCAAGAAGATAGATTTTGGATTCTACCATGATGGTCCATGAACTAATTCATTTGCTAGAAGTGGGAAAAAGAGAAGGTATTCTACTCAAGCTAGATCTCTTCAAAGCCTATGATTGGGTGGACTAGACTTTCCTTGGTTCTATTCTCTAGGCTTTTATCTTTGATCAAGAGGTGAACAAACTTATTTCTCAACTTATTTATACTTCTTCACTTGCCATTATGATCAATGGGGCTTCTTTTAATTTCTTCAAACCTTTAAGAGGCTTAAGGCAAGGGGGTTCTCTTTCTCCCATTCTATTAATTATTATGGTTGAGTGTATTGGTAGGTTGATTAAGAATAAAAGACAAGAAGAGATGCTAAGAGGAATCAAGCCTTCTTCAAGGAATATTTCTATAACTCATCAATAGTTTGTTGATGACACTATCATGGGAGGGGAAGCTTTGGTCTAAGAGGCTAAAGTGATGAAGGGGCTTCTAGATGTGTACAATAGAGGATCACACCAGCTCATTAATTGGGCAAAAATCTCATTTTTCTTTATCAATACTCCTATTAAAAGACAAAAGAAGATTGTTGGGATTCTTGGGTGTGGGGTTGGGAATATTACCACTAGCTATCTTGGTCTCCTGATGGGAACTAGGCCACCTGATTCTTTCTAGAATGGTGTTCTTGACAGGTTCAGTAAGAAGTTGGTAGGTTGGAAAGGTACCACTCTTAGCCATGCAAGAAACTATCTTTTGGTCAAATACTCTCTTCAAAATCTCCCAATGTATGCCCTGAGTCTCTTTAGGTTACTAGCCAAATATGTTGATAAAATGGAAAAGATCAGAGAGATTTTTTGTGGTCTAGTCTTGAGGAGTGTAAAAGATATCCTCTTTTGGCTTGGGATAATGTTTGTTTACCCAAGAATTATGGAGGTCTTGGAATCAAGAAATTAATACATCTCAATTAGGCTCTTCTAGCTAAGTAGATTTGGTGCATATTCAATAGTACGGGGGAATGGAGAGACATATTAGTAGAGAAGTATATTAGGAGGCCTTCTCTAAAGTTTTTGCTCAATGATTCTAACATCCTGAATGGTTTGGTCATTTGGAATGGTATTCTTAAGGAAAGAGATCTGGCTAATGCTAAGAGCAAGTGGAAAGTGGGTACTGGTATTGACATCCTCTTTTGCCCTGATAACTAGTTGATTTAGGGTCCTTTAATAAAAATTTCTATTTATGGAAACTAGGCAAATATTTGTATTAGGCAATTTGGATTGAAAGTTAGAGACTATAGAATAGACTAGGGATGGAGAGACCTATCTCTCATCTCGAATGATCTCAAGACGATAATGGTAATGTTAAATTCAATAGTTTTGAAAAATTAGAGGGATGAATTAATATGGGAGGATAATCCTAATGGTTGTCACTTGGTGGCTTGGGGATATACTTCCATTTGGAGCGTGAAAGAGAAACCTCCTTGGTCCAAGGCCTGGTTGCCTAGCCTTACCCCTAAGATTGATATGTTTTTCTAGCTAGTGTTACAAGATAAAATCATCACTTTGGATAATTTGGTTAAGACAAGCTAGTATATCCCAAATCGATATATTATGTGCAAGCATTAATTGGAGTCAATTAATCATATGTTTATTCATTGTCCATATTCCATAGAGATTTGGGATTTTCTTACAAATAAATCTGGGGTTAGTTGGTGTAAACCAGGTAATATGTTGGACTTCTTTTTTCAATGGGATAGTATGTATAAAGGCACAAATTTGTAGGCTATAAGCACTTGGATTTTGCCTCATTCCTAATGGGGAGTTTGGAAGGAAAGATACAATTGAATATTTAGAGATAGGGAGGAACCTACTTATGTGTTGGCAAATAAAATCAATAGCAATATGAAAGAAAATTTTTAGATAAGAAAGGGGGGAGACATTGAAGATGGCAGTAAGAATAAGGAAAAGGAAAACAACATGAGAACTAAAAGATAGGAAGCGAAAATAGAAGCTTCCACTAGAGGGATGGCATAAGGACCAGTTTGATGGCATACCTAAAGGGAATCCTAGTCCTTTAGGATGTGGAGGTATAATTAGAAATTGCCATGGTGGAGGGGTTGCTACTCTTTCCTACCCCTTAACCTACCAAACAAACCATTATGTTGAAGCCAGTGTAGCTCTCCACACTGCTAAATTAGCCTTGGATGTGGGAGTTAAAAAATTATGTCTAGAGGGGGACTCTAATAACATTATAAGATGTATCGAAGGTGTTCTCCACTGAGCCTAGATGATTGCTAATATATTTGAAGAAATCTATATAACACTTGGAAAATTTGAATGCATTTATGTTAGTCATGAGTACAGGGAGGAAAACTTAGTGGCTAATTGGTTTTTAAACAAAGAAGTAAAGAAAGTTATAGTGATGATATGAACACTAATGGAAACATTTTGGTAGGTGCAAAAAGCCTAATTGATCTAGAAAAAATCCAAGGAGCTATGGGTGAAATCCTAAGTTAATTATGGAAATAAATGATAGTATGGGTGCAAGAAAATGCAATTATGGTAAATACAAACAAAATAGGAGGATTAATTTTTCTATGTAAAATCAACACATTTTATCCATTTTAATGGAATTGAAAGACAAATTGGTGAAGAGAAAAGCGGTTTCCAATAGAGTATATAGTAGATTGAAGAAGGGAAATAGAGAACATAGTTTATGAGAATAGAAAGTGCTTAGTTTACAAAGATGGTGGGTGAATGAAACTAGAAAGAACTAGTAGGTGAGGTGGACAAATGGAAGCAAAGAACCAAAGTATGGGAGAAGCTTGAAAAGGGTGGAATCATCAACTACATTGCCAAGCTCGATGGATATGACCCAACAATTACCAATCTTGTAGTAAATTCATGGAAGGATGGTAAGGTCAAAGTTGATGGGGTTTTGTATCAAGTTAATGTGGAAATCATTACTCATGTTACTGAAATTCCTAATGAGGGATTGAAGTTTTATAGAGACAAAAAGGTGTATGTGAATGTGGTGAAGGATTTCACCAAGAATACGGAAGAGAAAAAGGAACTATTCAAAAGTGAGACCTACTATGAGATGGAATCGATAAAGAAGCTCTAGAGGTATGTGTTGAGGGCCATTATTGAGTATATTTCTTTGGATACAGGATTTGATAGGGTTAGAACCCATCATTTTGCATTGCTCAATCATTTTTCATTATGGGGTTAAGGTTTCTTTTCCTTTTTATTTATATACTTCCATTTATAAGAACATTTATGGGCACAAGAAAAAGCTCCTTATAACCTGACCCTACATGAGAGTTTACTTCTCTTGATTTATGAGCATTTTAAGGCTCAATCTAGAAGTAAATCCCTCACTCAAGTAGTGGTTGCTTCTGAGGAGATGCGGAGCTCTAACTTCTCATCAAATATGGAAGATGTTCACAATATAAGATCGAAGGAGTTGAATGATTATCTCTTGTTTAGGAAGAAGGTTAGGGGAAATGTAAAGAAAACACCTACCTCAACTAAAATTTTGTGCAGACAAAGCCCCAGGGACCATGGGCCCAAAAATGTTGGTCAGGGAGATGAAGAGTATAATAAGGAAGGACAGGACATGGATAATAATGAGGAGAATAAGGAAGAGATGATGAAAACAGGCAGGAGCTAGTTGAAAATCCCAAAAATAAATAGAGGAGGATGAAAGAGGAGGACATTCCCTCAAAGGGGAGAATGGATTTTGTTCTGGAGATTTCTGTCCTTCCTCCCTCCCCAACTCCCCCACAGAAGCATGAAAAGGAGAAAATAGAGGAAGAAAGTGGAGAGGTGGTTATAAAAAATAGGCATATGGCCAGGAAAAATTTCAATGTTAGAACCTCAAAGATGGAGATTGTGGAAGAAGTCACGAATCCCCAAATCCTTGAAGAAAAAGAGGGAAAGCTCTAGATGGAGGAACTCATTGATCCAATGCTAGTGGCTATCACTGATAATGTGAGGGAAGTGGGCATGAACTTGCTTAACAATGCTAGAAATAGCATGATTGACAATTTAAGGTCAATTAAATGGCTTTACCATGAGCTGGAGGAGGTTAAAGAAGGAATGAGATAGTTAGAGAGCCAAGGGAAGAAGTTTGAGCAAGGGAAATTGATAGATCAGGGGGATGGTATTAGGGTGGTTGAAAAAAGGATGCAAAATTTGGAGAAATACAACCATAACATGGAAAACTAGATGATATTCATTCTAAATTCTCTAAATGATAACATTGCTTCTCTTACTAGAAAGGTGAAAGCTAGGGGTTTTCTGGAGGATAATGAGGAAAATGGAAAATCAGAAGATAGGATGGATGAGGACATTGCTATGAACATAACCAACAACAACTTGGATTGGACTGGCCTAAAGAACTAGGAGCAAATGGATGAGAAGATTCAAAAAGCCTATGAACAGACAAAAACTATGTAGGATGTGGAAAGAAAAGTGGAGGAGTAACCAAAGGATTATTAATTTCTGTCTTTTGGTCTTTCTAGCTTCTATAGGTTTTTTATTTTTGGCTTTTTGTCTGTCTTTCATTCTAGCCTTTTGGTTGGCTACTGTACTCGTTTAGGGCTTTTATTGTTTATTTATAGCCCTTTGATATGTAACTGTTAGATTAGGTGAAAAACTAATCTCCCAAGAACACCTGCATGCATAACCCTGTCACATGGATGCAGGTGTTCTTGGGACATTAGTTTTTCACCTAATCTAACATGGTATCAGAGCTAGCTTGCTGCTCGTTGTTCGTGGTTTGTTGAAGCATTTCAGAAGCTACATTTTTTGAAGTAGTGGGAGGTCGTACAGACAAAAAAAGAAAAAATGGGGTACTTTGGGCTCAAATGGACACTTCCATTGGATCTGGAAGGCCATTTGTAGTCAAAATCCATATAAAATTTGTCCATTTTGGACACCGTTGGTCCGGGAGGCAAAATTTTTTTGTCTGACAGGGCCGTATGGCCCCCTGCACATAGTACAAGGCCAAAATCAAAAAAAAAAATTGCAAAAAATTTTATTTTGCGGCTGTTTCAAGCCGGTACGGTTAAGAAACCGCAGCGGAGCTGCTAGCAGTCATCGCTGGCAGTCCGCCAGCGGCTCCGCCGGCAGTTCTCGCCGCGGCCCCGCCGCAGCCCCACCCGTGGCGGCCTCCGCTCCGCCCTCCCACCACCCGGCCTCCACTCCATCGGCGGTGCGGTGGTGGTGGAGGTTCTTTATTTTTTTTTATTGTTTTTTTATTTTAAAAATAATAATTTTTTGCATTTTCAGAGGCCTTGGAGTTTTTTCTCCGTGACTTGAGCATATGGACGTATTTTTTCAATCCAAAAAATGCACCGAAAAGCTGGTTTCAAGACAGAGATGCTAGTACAGGTGTTTTTGAGTTTTGATCTAGTTTGGTTGCCTATTTTGGCAATCAAAGCTGAATGTTCTATTTTGCACTCTAGGAGGCGTATCTTGAGCTTCCAATCTCTGATTTTGGACTTCTTTATATTGTTGGAAAGCTCTTTTTGTGATCTTTCTAGTGATGCTGGTTGTTGTTCTAGATTCTATTCTAGGCACATCCTATTCATTCTTTTGTGTTTTAGCATTCTGGTGGATATTCTATTTGTTTTAGGTCCGGAGATCGATTTTGTTGCTTCAGTTGCTTCGTTTTGGGCTCTACCTTCTGTTGTTTTAGCCTTATGTCTTTTCTAATCATTGCTGATATTCATTGTAAGAATTTTTATGCAACGCACTGAGATAAAGTGCCACTCTTGCATTTCGGGATCCTTTTCATCATTGTGATTTGTTGTACTCGCACTATTTTATAAAGTGCCATGGGGGGGATAGTTGTTTGCCGCTTAGATGCCCTCTTTCTCTAATTCGTCATGTAGTGTCGATGACACATGCCTTTATTGGTGTTTTGTACCTCACTCTCGATGTGTTTGGCTCTTGTGTTGTAGGAGATTCTTGGCCCATCTTTTCAGCTACCTGTCACCTCACCTGCCTTGAGGGGAGGTTATATTTCTATTCTATGCTTCTTTGGTTGATGGTTCATACCTTCTATTTCCATGGAGGTTCCTTTGTTTGATGGTTCGTGCCTTCTATTTCCATGGAGGTTCTATAGATCAACATTTTGACAGAGTTTTGCAGTTCTTCATGCTTCAATGATTCTCTTCTGATCTCTTTGTTCCTTCTTTTGGAACATTCTTTGCTATCTCTTTTTGGAGTAGGGTTTTTCCCATGTGGTTTTCTCTATTTCTCCTCTTTATAGAGATTTTTTTGTGATTGGGTACCTAATTTGGCCTTGTTGCCGGGACCCAATTCTCTTTCATAGTTGTGCTAGGTTAGCTTCCTCCCAAGCTTCGCTTAAGGGGGGGTGTTAGAGTAATTATTTGTTCTAACTTATTAATTAAATCACTTTGATTTAATTAATTAAGTTGCCTATTACCCTAGTTTTCTTAAGCTATCTTGTAGGTGCATATAATTAATATTCTATTAATTATATTGTGCAACCCTAGCTTTTTTAGGCTTTAGTTTCCCTTTTCGGGTTTCGTGATTCCTTTATAAGGATTCACCTCTTTGCATTTTATGGATTAACTTATTAGATTATATGAGATATTGCTCTTTGCATCTCCATAAGATGGATCTGGCTTTTTGGCCTCCTTGATTTTTCCTTGCCTCTGTTCTTTGCTTCATCCATGTGACAGGGTTATGCATGCAAAGAACAGAGGCAAGGAAAAATCAAGGAGGCCAAAAAGCCAGATCCATCTTATGGACATGCAAAGAGAAATATCTCATATAATCCAATAAGTGAATCCATAAAATACAAAGAGGTGAATCCTTATAAAGGAATCACGAAACCCGAAAAGGGAAACTAAAGCCTAAAAAAGCTAGGGTTGCACAATATAATTAATAGAATATTAATTATATGCACCTATAAGATAGCTTAAGAAAACTAGAGTAATAGGCAACTTAATTAATTAAATCAAAGTGATTTAATTAATAAATTAGAACAAATAATTACTCTAACAACTTTTGGGTTTCAGGATCCCTATAAAACCTAATTTTCTTATTAAAAAGAATAGGGCATTTCTAAAACTACTAGTAGAAGGATCTCAATTATATCTCAAAGGGATTTCCTAAGACTATCTCAAATTTCAATGGTAGTTAATTGTTGTGTTATTTTTCTTTGATTGGGGACTATGTGATTTTTTCCATAAGGAAAAAAGAACTTATTTTTCTTTAATCATAGGATGATATAAAATAGTATAGATATTAGGAGAAATGACATTAGATTAGGAACAAATGATAGTACTAAACTATTTTTTGATTAATTTTGATCATTGATGGATTTTGGTGGCTTATGGTTGTAATGGCTTAAAGCCAAGTCTGTTCTTTTTAGATGTAATGTGATTTACCTATTATTTGGGTTCAAGATCCTCTTCTTGCCATCTCAATTAAAGGTAAACTATTTTGTTAAAAACTTAATCCTTTAATAATAATATTTTAATTAAAATAATATTTACTTATTCACCATAGTTCTGAATATTCCATGGATAATGTTTTTTGATGGGGCCATGGTGTACTTGATCTTTAAAGGATTCCACATACTCCATACTTTCTAAAATAGTGCACAAATTAACAACAAAGTATACATACAAAGAAGTCAAACCCTCTATGTACCAGGACACATAGAAATTAGAAAAATATCATGCAAAATCTAAACTCTATAAATGAAACCTCAAAAGATATTGTAATTTTTTTTTAAGTAAAGAGGTTTCAACTAGAAAAAAAAGTAATAGTGATATAAAGTCTCAACATACTCATGCATTCCTCTATATGGATTGAATTTGCATGAATGTTAGTCCCAATGCATAAGATAGACTAATGATAGATATATACTAATAGGACAAAACACAATTTAATGTATTAGACTATTGCATTAGAAGAAGATATAAAGAAGATGGTCAAATAAGTGGTTGAAGTAGGAAATAAAGTATACTAAGAAATAAATTATTAAAAACTATAAGATTATTAAAATATTGAGTTTTAATTTAACAAAAGTGAGCATATTTCAATGAAGTTCTAACTTAGACACATGACCTAATCTCCAAATCAATATCATTAGTTGAAGAAAGATAGCCTTTAATTCTATTAGGAAGTTGGATTTTGTATATGATTGATTTGATGTGAATGTATAATGACCAAGTAAAATTCTTAAAAGGACTAACAAGATTCCTAATATAAATAGAAATATAAATTATAATCAACACAAAAGTGAAGATATAGAAATGAGATGTAATAAGGATTTTTTTATTAGGATTTCAAATGAATGTGTCAACATAGTGAACTAGGTATCTTAGACCTAAAGATCATGTATTTATCAACTAGGGGTTTTTATTTTGGATCAACTAATGGTTTTTATTTCGGATCAACTAATGGTTTTTATTTTGAATCAAACAATACTTTTTATTTTAGATAAAAACAATTTTTATGAAAAAATAGGTTTCTATTGAATTTCATTTTAGTTGTAATAAAAATTCCAAGCTCACAGAGAAAATTGATATAGCTCAAAAATATGATGGACTTTTTTTTAAATATGTAATTTATTTTAATATCAAGATGATAAAAGTTGATTTTGTAGATTATGTGCACAATTGACTTTTTAAATATCATATATAAGTTTTTTTAATAGTATTATATGTCATTTAAATTTTATACACTATTTTTTTAAATAATAAACAAACATGTCTAACAATTTTATATATCTACATATTTGTATAAATGTGTACATATGTATGTATGTGTGTATATACATATATACATATATATACATGTACATATATATGTATATCTATATATATGTATATATATGTATATATGTGTATATATACATATATGTATATATATGTATATGTATATATGTGTATATGTGTATATGTGTATATGTGCATATATGTCTCTATATATACATATATCTGTATATACACATATATACATATCCATACATATGTATGTATATACACACACACACACACACACACACACACACACACACACACACACACACACACATACCTATTATACATACAAGTGTATGTAAGTATAACATGTACATAAATATATATGTGTATAGATATTTATATGTGTGTAATAAATTTTAATGTGGTCAAAAGATAATAGTTGAATTTTTTAACTCAAAATAATAATAAAATTATATATTTCAAACTCTTTTTTTTTTCTATATGAATATAAATTTAGACGTGAGTTATGTTGTGTGTGTGTGTGTGTGTGTGTGTGTGTGTGTGTGTGTGTGTGTGAGTGATGCATTTTAATGTGGTTCAATATAGTTGAATTTCCAAATTCAAAATAGTAGAAAAATAGTAGGTTTTAGACATAATTTTTTAATTTTTTTTCCTATGAATATGAGTTATGCTTGGATATCCAGTCCTTAATAAATAAACATTTGGTAAGCTTGGTTGATTTGCTTGTGACTGAGTTGGATTAGATATGAGACAATAAGATCATATTTTGAGAAAAGATAAATATACTTTTAATTAGAAAAATAATAGAAAAATTAGAAAATCTCATTACCAAATTATTTTGGGAAATATCTAAAGAGAATTGCTAATCTTATTGATCTTGGTTGTGAGAGAGAGACAATTCAAGATATAACAATTTTAACAAGGCATACATAAGAAGTGCAACAATAAGTGAGACAAAAACTACGAATAAACAATAAAAAATATACTTTAAAAATGTTAATTTGCAATTGCAATAGAAAGTGTATGAAGAGGTGATAAAGTTATGGTATATTTGTGCAAGAAAAGATTTTCTTAAACTATTTAAGACAACATAAAACTAGAAAAAATGGAATTATGAATAATAATTAAGATTATAAACGAAAATACTAATTTAAATGAAAGTAGTAGACCTAAATAACTTTTTCGTAGTAGAAAAGTTTTTGATGACAATGTGAGAAGAGATTGGAACAATCAATAATCTTAGGAAAAGAGGGAACAAATTGAAAACAAAGTGAGCATTAAGGTTTTCGTCACGAGATTCCAAAATATTTTTGATCAAGAATGGGTTGGTTTGCATGACTTCAACAATGTCTAGGTCACTATAAGATTTAAACCCAAGCGCCCCACATACAGCACCGAAACTATCAATGCTTAATTTGGACCTTCACCTAACAATCGTTCAGTCTTTCCCAATTGGTTCAACCACCATGTAGAATTTCATTTTATTGGTTTAGTCTTTACCAGACTAACTGAAGATCAGTGATATGATGTAATGACTACTTGGAGGTTGGTGTGGTGTATGAAAATGTAGAATGCTTACATTTATTTAAGGTAGAATGTATTCTGATCTTTGTTTTGTTGTCACTCCTTTTCAATTTCAGGAAGGGCGAGATTGTCGTGAATCATTAAAACTCGGGAATGGCAAGATTTACGTGTATTCACTCATCTTTGAAGCTTCAAACTTCGGAAAACCTTTCAATAACTAATCTCAATTAGTGGTAGAGTGTAATCTCAAGTCTCTCTTTAAAATTTTCTTTCGAATATGAAAAGAGTTAGCTGTGCATCATTTTGTACTTAAAGAACCCTTGTGCAAATGTAACAGACTTACCTTATGCATGGACTAGATGCAGGTATAATTATTTGCATGTAATATTTTTAAAACTATCCATCTAATAATTTTTCAATCTTCTTTTCTAACTAGCGATTTACTTTCATATAATACATTTGCGACATCAATGTTTCCAATATACCGAAGAATGATGGCAGCAGGATTGAGAATATAAAATAGAAAAATAAAATTATTGTGATAAAAGTATTTAGTTCAAGGAATATTTGATTGAAATAGTTAAATAATGATCAATGCTTTTGGTTGTAGTGGTGACGTGGATTCAGTAGTGCTTGTGACTAGTACAAGATATTCCATTAATGCATTAAAGCTTCCAATTTAGAAAGCATGGTATCCTTCGATTAACAGAGAGCGAGATGTGGCAGGTTATAGTGTGATTTACAAAGGCTTGACATTTGCAACTGTAAGAGGAGCAGGACACACAATACCTAGTTATCAACCTTCTAGAGCTTTGACCATGACCAAATCATTTTTGGCTGGCAAGCCTCTCCCAGCATAGTAATTCTACTTTTCTATTTCAAATATGATTCAAATGGTTTATAACATACCAATTCCGATGTATAGTTTTCAATGAAAAAGACAACCTGAGAATTGGGGAACTCGGGGGATTGGTGTATTTTCGCTCTGCTAGAGTTTCATGCAAACTTTCAATTTTCATGTATATGGTTCTTTGTCTGAGCTCTCCTTCTGTTGTCTCCACTTGTCACACCACATTTACTATAGGAGTTTTTAGGCTAGGTTATAATGGCCCCAGCCTATGGTGAGCTAGTTGTTACTAGTGTTCGTGCTACTGCTTCAGATTGCCATGGTGCCTCCATAGAACAAAGACCCTCACAAATTCATCCTTAAGGTTTTTCATGAGGTAATCCTGACATTATCCTTCCTTTAAAAAAATCTGATGTTGCATGTGATTAGTTAGAACAATATACCTTGATAGGGTATTTTGTGGGTAGGACTCCTCTTGAAGCTATGCTTTGAGAATGGGTTAACAAGAGTTGGACTCCTCATGAAGTCCACCTTGACATCATGCAAAACCTTACAAAAGAATTTTTTTATTTCACTTCACTAACCCACCACAAGCAGGCGTGATTTTCAGCAATGGCCCTTGGTCTGTGCATTCATCTCCACTTGTTTTTCAAAAATGGTCATGAGACTTCATAGTCTCTGATGATAAAAAGCTTAGGGTTCTTGTGTGGGTCGAGTTCCCAAGTTTACCCTTGCCATGTTGGCCTTTCGTTGAGTCCATTGCCAAAATCCTTGGCAAAGTTATCAAAAACGAGCATGAGAAAGTTTTCAATGCTTGCCTACAGAGATGCATTTGCGTCAAGGTTGATGTTTCCAAGGATCTTAAGGATTCTATGGAAATCTAGATTAGGGCTCAAACCTTCTCTTAGAAGGTTCTCTATTTGAACCTCCCCAACACTTGTTATAGGTGCCAATCCATGGAACACAAGATCAGGGATTTCTCTTTAGCTACGCCTAGGATTAAGCCCACACCTAAAGAAGCTCCTACCAAGCCAGCCAAAGAGAAAAAAGAAGAATGGGTTACTATTGGGTGCAAGGGAAAGGTTTCCTTGGCTCCTTTGGATCCTAAACAATCATATGCGGTGGTCACCATAGTTTCTCCTATCCCAATAGGAGAGAAAACTCTAGCCAGCATAAGGATGCAAATGGTTTCCACAACACCTTTTATGGGTGTCTCACAAGTTTCAAACCCTACTAGTTCATAGGGGATTAAGGTGGCCACTAGGGCTTCCACCTCAACTGTGGTTTGTACCCCTCATGTTGCTTATTCCATAGTGCCACAGGCAATGCAACATTCTCAAATTCCTCTTGGATGTGTAAAGAAACCAGAGGTAAAATAACAGGCTATAAGTATAGAAGATTTTCCTTCTAATTTCAATCAGGTTTCTACCTTCTTGCAAAATAGCTACTCCTCTCTTGAAGATGAGGAAGATATGGAGGAATTTTTGTGAATTTTTTATCATGAAATGTATGAGGCCTTATAGACCTCTCGAGAAAGTACTATGTCCGGGACACCTACCATAGATTTGGTAATTTAGATTTTCTCTACATGCAAGAAGTTAAGATTTCTGGTTTCATGCTCTCCTCTACATGCTGCATTATTTGACTTAATGGCATTATGTTTTCCTCTCAACATGAAGCTGGAAAAGGTGGTATAGTTACTCTCTTGTCACCTCGTCCTCATTTTGCTATTATTTCACATAGTAATGACCCCATGCATAGAATTATTTGGCTCTTTCTTTCCATTACCAATCATTCTTTTGGAGTCATTAATGTTTATGCTTCTAATGATGTTGTGGGAAGATCTTAGACATGGGGTTGGCTAGCTAACAACTTTTCCCTAGCTACTTGGGTTATGTGTGGTGACTTCAATATGGTTGAAGTGGCCTTTGACAAAGACCTCATTTTTCCCTTCCCTTGGATAGCTAGGGAAAGAGAAGACTGGTACTACATGCACAATAAATTGGGCCTTTTTTTATCCCAATATCAACTATTGCCAAGATAGTGGGGTTTGGCACACTTGGTCCAACTTTCAAGCTAGCTCCAACCACATTTTAAAGCATCTCGATCATGCCATGATTACTGCACAATATTTTTCTTCCTTTTCTGAGGATCATGATTTACTTGTCATTCCCCTACTAGATGTGATGTTATCTTACCACTATCCCATTTATTTTGTCATTTCATGGCAAATAGTTGTCTAAAAAGTTGTCAAGTCACAGTTCTTCCTCAACACGTCTGTGTTGATGCATGCTTTCACCATCACACATATCCTATGTGTCTAGAATCTAGAGCCATGTCTGCATTCTAAAATTGGTTGGATTCAATGGTGGAATGATGCCATTACTAGAACTACTCCCTTTTTGTACATCTGTGGGCATCAGATGATAGTTTTCAGAAACCAGTCTTATAAAGCCAACACTTTTACGCTAAAAAAAGCCTCTGAGGCTCTCACCCTTAATCCTTTTGATGTGTATTTTCAAATATAGCTTGCCAAACTTTTCCATGACAAACAAGTCGCTAATAACTATGCTACTTGAAGGTGATTTGGGCTACCAATGGTGGATATGCTCAATTAGAAATGGTATTTGCAATCTTCTCTTTCTCAATGGAGAAAATTCTTTGACAATATATGGAGTGCTATTATAGAACCCAAGATTGCCCATTTTTCTTGGTGTCTTGTCTTCCAAGGTCTTCCCTTAGGGCCTCGACTCAAGCATATTGCAGTTCTAGATCCTAGATGCCCTTTTTGTGGGCAACCAGAGTCTTTCATGCATATCTTCTAGTTTTGTAGGCGTGCCCAAAATTATTGGCACTAGATTCATGATTTTTTCAAGCCATTTAGGCCTGAACCCTTTTCTTGGCACATGGTTATGCTGAGTGATTTCCCCAAAATCCCTTGGATATTCACCCAAATTTGGCATACTTTCAGGATGGAGATCTTGTTTACTTTATGGAAAGATAGGAATGCTACTCTTTTCACACATAATTTTTTGGATATTAATATTGCTATGTACACTAAGGTGTGCATTTGTAATAATGTAATTATGTATATTTAGGTGCAAGCCAACAAGGTGGCCTTAGAGGTGGCTCATCTGCAAGAGCTATTGAACCACTAGGGAAATGACTCCTACACTATTGCTAGAGTTCCTCTAGATGTCTCGACTAATAGTTTGATGCCTTCAGACTGCTTCTTATGACGCCATTCCTCAGGTCTCCACTCACACACCCCACACTCCCAGGCTTCCCATCACCACTCTCCCAGGAGTGGCAATGGTGGATGGAGTTACCACTTAGCTTCCCTATCCTATGATGGGTCTGGCAAGTCCCCAATGCCTCCTCCTGGTGCTCGGTGGGTGCTTTCTAGGAAATGGCCTCACTTGGATTTGGCAATTTCTCCTCCATGCCTAGAGATAAAAGATGTAGAGGCTGCCACTGATCCTCTTGTTGCCATTGCTAATGATGGCTAGACTATTCCTAGCCCACCCCCCAATCCCAAAGATGATTTGGGTTTTCATGATCATGATGAACCACCACCCTCGGTAGACACTGCATTGGCCACCTGAGGTTGCTTTATATGTTATTTTTTATGAATAGTGTTTGATTCCAGCTGTGGCTATGTGAACTTTTTGTGGGGTGATCTTGTATCCCTCAACCCTTTTTTGTGAATTGTAATCATAGTATATTATTTATTAATAGAAAAGGACTATTTATCAAAAATGGTTTATAACTATTATTATAATTAGAATATGGCCTATCTATTGTATGAGGACCTCACGAAAAAATTATTAAATAAAGATTTAAATATTTATTTTTGTATAACTTTGGTTTATAATAAGGTTAACGTATGAAAAGAGATCATTCGAATATATTTTCATAAGGTAATGATACTATTAAATATAAATGTATATCAAAATTTATTGAAATAAAGATACAAATTATTTTTATTTCTTAAATAAGTTTGTTTAACTTAAATTATAAAGATAAACATATATTCAATATATAGGATTATCTAAGAGAACTCTATTAATTAGTATTGGTAGATGAAAATACATTAATTATTACCCAAATATTCGTTAAAATATAAACAAACAATTGGAAACTTTATTTTAAATTTGAATTAATATTTGAATATTTTAGGACAGTAAGACTAGAGAGGGGGATCACTAAAGAATCTTTGAATCTATTTGCCTCCATATTTGTTAATTATATTATTGGATTATATATGGTTGATTACACTTGTAAATTGTACATTACTAACAACTACACAGGCTCAATGTTTTGAAGCACAATAGTAAATTGCTTTCTACGATATAGTGGAGAAATTTCAAGAAATAAATTAAGTAAACCATTCTCTAAAATTAGAAAACTTAGCAAGTAATACCTTCTACAAACCCAATGCTAGTAATGCCTTTACATATAAAAAAAATACACCATATGTAACCAACATTCCACTATGAAATAAGAGTAACATATGGTAAACTACCATGCATGTATCCTAACATAATACTTTAAATATTTTATTTTTCATCAATAATTTGTGGATTTTAGCTTGTATCTTATTTATGCCCTTGTACATAATATTTGTGGAAGATGGCTTCTTTGATATAGCTATTTAATTTTCTAGCATTTACAACCTTCAATTGAAGTAGCATGCACATAGCATAATCATTCATGTATTTACTCGTTGAAAAAATATTCAAATTTTGTTTGAAATAAATAAAAAACATTTCTCTTGGGAAACCTAACTTCTTTAACAATATTACTTTAGTATTATAATGTAATTTTTCCTTTAACATCATAGTTGAAAAATCTTCTTAGATAATAGTTTATGATAAGGCAACATTATATTAGACCCCTTAAGGATTTTGTATAATCTACACTTTCTAGAAGTGTTGTACAATTTTACAATAAAATTGAAAAACTATATAATACACCTTGAAAGCTTTCTTGTAAACGGTGGCTTGAATGTATGCTTGCTCATGAAAGTATGGATTTATTTTCTCAATTGATGGATTACCTATAGATCTTGTGTAGGATCAAACAAAGTAAGAAGGCCCCCTTTATACCAATTTTGGGCATCAAAATGGAAAGGGTTAACTATAAAGTATGGAAAAGATATGAAAACCCCTGAAATGGGCCCAAGGTCCCAAGGCAAAACACCTCACCTTGAGTTTAACCTTAACATTAATCTCAAGTAGAGGTTGACCTTGACCTCATCCTGGGATATTTGTTAAATATGGATTCTCTCTAGGATCTTGGAGGTAGATAATATATAATAAAAAATAGACATAAATTTGAGGAAAAGTGAAAATTCAAGCATAAATGAATCCATGTCCTAAAATATTCCTAAAATGAGACCTAAGAAGTCTTTAGAGATTCCAAGTTATTAATGGGTTCTAACTTTTAAGATGGTATACTTGGTAATGTGAATGTTATTTCTTCTCATGTGAATTGCCCTCCTCTATGGGATATCCTCTTTGGAAAATTGTAATCAATTTCAAGAATGTTCTTAGGAAAGAAGTAGTATAGTTATAGGAAATGGTAAAAGGGAAAGATTATGGGATGATATATTACAACAAGCCTCTAGTTGAACTAAACTCCTCTTCCCAAATTAGTATTTTTCTCACTATTACTAATTAGCATAACACCTATGTGGAGAGCTAATTATTTTAGATTTTTTAGTAAATCTGATTGGAAATATTTCATAGAAGATCTATAGAAAAGTGGTGGTCTCCCACCCAATATTACCATCCAACTTTTGGAAAATCTAAGATATATGCCCCTCATCTTGTTGGATTTTTTTTTCTTCATTCTAGTGAGGGTACATTGATCTAGAGGTAAAAATCTTTAAGCTCCTTCTCTATTAGCTCTATTTACTAGGTAGTGGAGAGAATGGAATATAATGGGCAATAATGGAATTATTAAAGGATTCCCAATCTTATCCCAAAAATAAACTATTTGTGGTGGGTAGTTTCTCATGGGAATATTTTTACTATGAACAATATTAATATGATTGGGTTTTATGTCATTAATAGATGTTTCCTCTATTAATGTAATAGTGAATCCATTGATGATATCTTTATCCATCAAACTTTCACTATTGACATTTTGAACCATGTTCTCTCCTCCCTTGATGTGGCTTGCATAATTTCAAGTGCTATGATTTTTTTGATTGATCAATTGTGGTTTACTCCTCTTAATCACCCTATTCTCAAAACACTTATGGGCTAAAATTATCCCTTTCCTAACCTGACATGTTTGGAAGGAGAGAAAAATAGAATTATTAGGGGTCAACTTTCTAGAATTATGTCTACTTTGATTTAGATCATAAAGAAGAAATTTAATGAAAATATTAATGTTTCTCTTTTGTGAAACAAAAAATGTTTCCTACTCTACATGACTTGAGGATTAATCAAAATTGGTATTCACCAGAACCTTCTTAAAATTGGTTGGTCAAGTTGTTAGTTTTTGTAGCTTTGGATATTTATTCATCCATGTGTAGTTAATTAGCAAGTAATTTCTTTTCTAACTAATTTATTAGATTAGGGAAAAATTGTTAATTAATTAACACTTTTGGAAGCAACTAGAAGCTGACTTGGTTAGGGTTGTTAAGTTGTTTTAATCTCAACCATTGATTCTGAATCAATCTCAGCCATTGGTTTTCCAACAAGAGTAGCATAAAAGGAGGTTAGGGAGGGCATTTGGAAGAACAAAAAAGAAGTTTGTAGAAGCATTTATAGTGTTAGCAAATGATTTTTCATTGATAGAAAATAGTCTTGTAGTGTTAGCAAGGGCATAGTGATAGCATTGGGGATAATAGTAGAGGAATATCAGTAGAAGAAATTAGGAGATTGTCTGAGTTCTACTAGTGAGAGGAAAGGAATTTTGTATCTATTGGTTTGCTAAAGTTAATATAATTTCCTCCTCTGTAGAATTGGTTTTCCCTTAGGGTTTTTCCAAAGATGATTTGTCCAAATATATTGTGTTCTTTGCGTTGTGAATTTCTTTTCATGTTTTGTAAGTGAAGTTGAGTTTGTGTTGTTTTTTTATATTAGCCAAGAATTTATTATTTGCAATTTAATAATCATTTATGATAGAAGATTAATAATGAGTGATTGCAATAGGAATTTTTAGTATCAAAGCTCTGTTGAGGGTAGAAGAGTTTTTCCCTAGGAAAGAAATTAAGGGTTTATAAAACCTAGATTGATCTCTTTAGATTTATTATTGCTTTAATCCCTTGAGATAGATTCAGCTAGATTGAGAGATTAGGATAGATTGAATGACCATACCTTGAATTTTGGTGTCTGGAAGGCTCAAATTTCTTTATTGTTGGAAGAGAATGGTATCAAAGATTATGCTACCACTAGTATAGCTGTACCTATAGATGTTGCATAGCTTGCAAGATACAAGAAGGAAGATGCAAAGGTGAGGAGGATAATCCTTGATGGTGTCAAAGATCATATTATTGCACATATCTTAGAGCTAGATACAACAAAGAAGATGTGGGATGCCATTTTGAATATGTTCCATAATGCTACCACTAATAGGAAGATGATTCTTGGAGAGAAGTTAAAGAATACCCAGATGAACTAGGCAGAAGATGTTACAAGTTAACTCGCCAGACTTAGACTTGTCAAGGATAAGTTACCAGCTATTGGAGATAGCCCTATTGATGATGAGCTAGTGAGAATAGCCCTAAATGGGTTTACTAAACAATGGAGTTTCTTTATTCAAGTTGTCGATGGACTAGATACCTTACCGAGTTGGACTCGACTATGGACTGATTTCACTCAGGAGTAGTTTAGACTAAGTCTTGGCAATGGGGCCAAAAAGAGTTTAAAAAGTGAGGTGTAATAGGAAAATGTTGCCCTAGTAGCAAAAGGGAAAGTAAATAAGAGGTCTAGAAAAGGATTGAATTCACAAAGTTAAAAGGACCTTTCAAAGGTCAAGTTCTTTAGATGTTACGAGTATGGTCACTATGTTAGTGATTCCCTAGAAAAGAAGAAGGCAAAGAAGCAGGTGTCAGCTTTAGCAAGTGAAGAAGAACTCTCTAGTAGACTGGAAGATGAATTTGCACTTATAGCTTGTATGGTGAGCTCAACCTTATAGACTATCTAGTATATAGATAGTGGGGTGTCATTTCATATGACAAGAGTTAGAGAGTACTTCTCTAGTTATAAGGAGAAGAACACCAATATCTACATTTCTATGGGAAACTTGTCCAAATTCAACTCAGTTAAAAAATGAACTATTTAGTTTCAGAAAGAGAATGGAAAGATAATTCCAATTCATGATGTATTACATGTGGCAAGCTTAGGTATGAAATTGATTTTTGTATCTATTCTTCAGGATAGGGGTATAATGTACTCTTTAGAGTAACACATGTGTGTATTAAGAACAAGGATTGCAAATCACCCATAACTATTAGAGTTAGGAGTGGTCACCTTTATAGGTTGTAGTTTGATACTGCTAAGACACCCATAAGTAGCAGTAATCCTAGAAATCTTAGAGAGCTATGGCATAGGAGAATGGGCCATATTCATCATGGAGCACTCAAATTGCTTTGTGAGATAGTGATAGGTGTTCTAGAAGTGAGCATAGAGCATGATGATGTATGTAAGGGACATGTGTTGGGGATGTTTGCCAAAGAATCTTTTCCAAGGAGTGACATCGGATCTCAAGGTGTTCTTGATCTAGTACATTCAGATGTATGTGGATCAATGTTGACAAAATATCTCAGAGGATATGATTACTATGTTACTTTTATTGATGATTTCTCCAAGAAGACTTGGATATACTTCTTGAAGATCAAGGATGAAGTTTTTAGTCATTTCCAAGATTTTAAGGCTCTTGTGGAGAACTTGAAAAGAAGGAAGATAAAGGTTCTTCGATCAAAAAATGGAGTTGAGTACAAAGGAAATAACTTCCAAGAGTTCTATACTAGAGAAGGAATCAAGAGAGAGTGGACTATTCCTTACAATAAACAATATAATGGAGTTGATGAGAGGAAGAACCATTATATATTGGAGGTGGAAAAAGCCATACTACATGACCAGGATATGCCTTGCTACTTATGGGCATAAGCATGTAGTACAATAGTCTACATTCAAAACAAAGTTCCACACAAGGTACTAGGGAGGATGACACTAGAGAAGCATTCATAGGTAATAAGCCTAATGTTAGCCATTTTAGAATATTTGGGAGTCTGGCATATAGTCATATTCTAGGTGATACACATACCAAGTTAGATCAAACTGCAGAGAGGGGGTACTTTGTTGGGTATGGTGAAACCTCAAAGGGATATAGGATTTTTATCCCTGGGACTAGAAAAATTATTATCAAACATGATTTCAAGTTCATGGAGGACAAGGCATTTAGAAGGTCTAGATATTTTCTAGTGGATGATCAGAGTGAGCAG
Source organism: Cupressus sempervirens (assembly GCA_028749045.1). NCBI lineage: Eukaryota > Viridiplantae > Streptophyta > Pinopsida > Cupressales > Cupressaceae > Cupressus > Cupressus sempervirens. Next base: position 686,777,294 of record CM053784.1, on the reverse strand, counting down.
CACACAAAAGCTCCAAGGCCTAGTTAAGGGCAGCAAAGCACAAGTATAGTTACAAGTACAAGTATAGGATCAAGTGATGAAGTTCACAAAGCATGGAGTAAAAGTTACAATAGGAAATGCATCTAAAAGACTTAGAGGTTGATATTTTATCCTCTAAAATTGGCAATAGGAACCATGAGGTTCAAAAAACCAAAGGGATACTTAGGAGTTTGTGGGAGCTCCTAGAAGGAGTACTAAAAAGCAGATACAACCAGTAAAGTTCAATGACTGTGTGGCATTAGTTAGTTAGTTGGTATATAGTGAACCTTCTAGCTATAAGGAGGTTGTAGAGCATTAGGCATGGTAGGATGCTATGGTTGAGGAGTATAACTCAATTATGTAGGATGATATGTGGGAGGTAGTGCATAGAAAAACATATAGAGTAGTAGTTGGATCATGTTGGATCTATAAGATAAAGCACGGTGCAGATGATAGCATCGAGAAATACAAGGAAAGGTTCATGGCCAAGGGGTTCTCTCAGAAGGAGGGGATAAACTATGAGGAGAAATTTTCTCTAGTGGCTAGATATACTTCTATACAAGCTTTAATCTCATTAGCAACATAGATGGAATGGCTAATCCATCAAATGGATGTCAAGACAACATTCCTTAACAGTGAGTTAAAGGATGAGGTATACATAGAGCAACCAAAATGCTTTGTAGCACACAACAAAGAGACACATGTGTGTAGATTGAAGAGAGCATTGTATGGACTCAAGTAGGCTCCCAGAGCATGGTATGAGCACATTGATACATACTTGCAGGAAATGGGCTTTTTGAAGAGTGAAGGGGATCCTAACATCTACTACTTGATGGTTGGGGGTGAAGTTCTCATTCTTGTTCTTTATGTGGACAACCTATTTCTTATAGGTGCACTAGGGCTCATAAAGGATTGAAAGAGGGACCTTGTAGAAGAGTTTGAGATGAAGTATTTAGGACTTATGCACTACTTTCTATGCATGGAGGTTTGGTAGATAGATGGAGAGATTTTTCTTGGTCAAGGGAAATATTGCATTGAAATCTTGAAGAGATTCAAGATGGAGGATTGAAAAGCCATGTCTACACCCATGATCATGAATTAGAGGAAGGTAGATACATATAAGGAAAAGGATGTAGATCCCACTTTATATGGGTAGTTGATTGGGTCAGTTATGTACTTGGTCAACAATAGGCCAGATATTGCTTTTGCAGTGAACTCTGTTATTTAGTTCATGGTTGAACAAAAGAAAATGCATTAGATAGCGAACAAGAATATATTGCATTACTTGCATAGTAGAGTTAACTATGGGACCAAACATGTTTGAGAGGAAGGTATCAAGTTGATGGGCTATACTGATGCAGATTGGGTAGGAAGTACAATAGACAAAAGGAGCACTTCAGGGTGTTGTTTTAGTTTGGGATCAAGAGTTGTATCTTAGTTCTATAGGAAGCAGAAGTTTGTCGCTCTGAGTTTAATAGAAGTAGAATAAATAGTAGTTAGCATGGTGACATGTAAATCTATATGGCTTCGAAAGTTGTTAGTAGCCTTGTTTGGTGAGAAGATTGAGATTACTTTGATACATAGTTGCATCAAGCTATTTGAGAATCTAGTATATCATGATAGGTCTAGACATATAGACATCATATATCACTTCATTAGAGATTGTGTACAATGTTATTTTTTCAGCTACAATACATACCTACAGAGGAGCAGGTAGCAGACATTCTAACTATGGAATTAGGGAAGGCAAAACTCAACTTCTTCAGAGATAAGTTAGGTGTTATGCAAAACAACTTTCTTTCTAAGAGGAAGTGTTAGTTTTGGTAGCTTTAGAAATTTTTTTGTCCATATGTAGTTAATTAGCAAGTACTTGTTTTGCTAACTAATTTGTTATATTAGGGACAAATATTTGTTAATTAATCGACCATTTTTGGAAGCAACTAGAAATCAACTTGGTTAGGGTTGTTAAGTTGTTTTAATATCGACGTCAATTGTGAGTCAATCTTAGTTGTTATTTTTCCAACAATAGTATAAAAGGAGGTCGGGGATATTTTGAAGGACAAGAAAGAAGTTTGTAGAAGTATTTGCAATGTTAGGAAATGAGTTTTCAGTGATAGAAAATAGTCTTGTAGTGTTAGCAAGGGCATAGTGATAGTATTCAAGATAACAATGGAGGAATATTAGCAAGAGAAATTAGGAGGTTGTCTGAGTTCTGCCAGTGAGAGGCAAGGAATTTTGTATCTCTTGATTTTCTAAAGTTAATATAATTTCCTCATCTGTAGAACTAGTTTTCCCTTAGGGGTTTTTCTAGGGATGATTTGTCTAAAAATATTGTGTTCTTTGTGTTGTGAATTTTTTTTCGTATTGTATAAGTGAAGTTGTAGTTGTGTTGTTTTTTTATATTAGTTGGAAATTTATTTTCAGCAGTTTAATAATCATTTATGATAAGAGATTAATAACTGGTGACCGCAATAGGAATTTTCACACAAGTATTATGAAAAGAAGGTTAACCAATTGGATACCTTAGAAGATAGTTTGCGTGAAGTTTGATGTTGATGGTTGTGGTAAATGAAAATCATAGATCTTTCCTATTGTATGAGCTATAAGGGATTGCAACACGGATTTCATATAAGGATTTGGAAAAAATCTTAGGGTTGGTCTTAATAACCATCTAGAAGAAATGGTTACATGACAAGGAATAAAACATTTGAAAGACTTAAATTATGGAAAAATTATATTAAAGGAGGATTCTAAAATGATTATGGTTCACTTGTAGGGTAACATTAGTTTTTTATTATATATATTGAGTGATATAAGAATATAAAATAATGATACATACTTTTAGCCATTGTAGATCCTTCATACTCTTAGGGAGGGTAATATCTCTGAAGATTTTATGGCCAACCAGGTATTGGAAACAATTCTTCAACCATATTTACCTTTAATTTTAGACAAATATCAATATTAACCAACTATATTTGGTTTTGATAGAGAAGTCCAGTAATGAAGATCATTTTAGTAATAACCAAGTAGTCAGTTAATGAAGGATATCCTACTTGCAATGTTACCCAAGTGGTTGGGCATCAAAGGACTTCTAGTGTTAACGGAGCATTCAATCATGGTATTGACCTAGTAATAGCTAAATATAATTGTCTAATAATTAACAAGTTGAGGCCCAACTATTTTGATGTTTAATATTGATTTCAAAGGGTATTTAAATGGACTAATCAAAGTGTATGATATATATGTATATATGAAAGGTCAAATAGTGAGGAAGAGATGTACAAGTTCTAAGATGTATATGTGAGTGAAGGCAGAGCATGAAAGTGTAAAAGATAAGCTCCAAATAATATTCTAATCAGTAAAGATCTAGAGGTCAAGCTAGAATGGATATCTAAATCTACAAAGGATCTTGCTTCTTAATGAAGGTCAAATTGTTGTTACCTTCTAGCCATTGTAGCAGTAAAGAAATATCTTAACAATTATTTTGTATATCCTTTGTTGTAATGTGGACCATAATCAGACTCAGAAGTTTATTCAACACATTTTTCCCTCGATATTATTTCTATGGGGGTTTAGGGGAAACACCCTCAAGATAGGGTCAAGTGCAGTGCCCCTATGAGGTCCTAGGGCAGTGCCCTAGGTGCACTTCCTATCGCAGTATAGGGTGGGATAGAGGGGCAACGCCCACATAGAGGTTTTCAAGGGTAGCACCCCTGAAGCCAAAAATGACCTTACATTGTAAAAGGTGTGGGCTACTATTTTTCTATTATTCTAGCCCTAATTTTGTAACCAGAAAAAGGCTTGTATGAAAAGGCATAGAGTCAGGGATTTCCATAATGTGTGATGCAAAAATTGGTTCTTGCAGTAGTATTGAGATGTAAGGGATTACAAATTGTAATTAGGATGTAATCATTGGATATTAATAATATTGGACTTGTTGTTGGTGGATGTAGCTGAAGTATTGGGTGAACCATGTTAAATCTTGGTTTCTTGTGTTCTTTTATGTGTGATCTATTAGTTTATGATATTGGTTATATTTTCATGTAACTGTTATTTCTATCTGAGGTTAATCCTAACATCCATTAACAAGGTGTCATTTCAATATGGAAGTGTTTGAAGACCTCTAACTAGGCCACTTTGAAATAGGGTGATTTAAATCCTCTAGCAAGGTCATAATTAACAGTATGTATTGTAACCTTTAATAGGGTTGGCTTGTAATAGGGCTCACTTTAGAAGAGAGAAACATATTATGACTAGTTGCATGGTGGTTTTGTTAAATTGAGTTTTCACGTTAAATATTGGTGTCATATGTGTTCATGTTATGTGCTTAATTCTTTATATTTCTGCAACTATGTTACTAAAAGTTAAAACAATTTAATATTCATAAGATTGTTTTTTTAACTAAGTTACAACATTGAATAAGTTATAACCAAGTTGGATAGTATTACATGATAAGTGAAAAGTTTGATTTGACATCTAGGGAGAAGGGAATTATTTTGTAGTAATTGATTTACTCCTTCCCTCTCAGTTATTCTCTTCATTTCTAAAAAATTGTATCAAAGCATTTGGTGCTTGTAGGAAAAGTTTCAAGGACCTAAGCCAAAGATCAAGATGTCTTACTGTATCATCTTAAAATGGAAGAACTTCTATGTTAAGAATATTTAGCCCTTTGAGTAAGTGGTTTGGTTCATGTCAAGCACCTTGAATGGGTCTTTGAATGGATTTGATTTTTTTTCTCTTGTTTCGCTTCTCTCTCTCTCTCTCTCTCTCTCTCTCTCTCTCTCTCTCTCTCTCTCTTCAAGCCTATTTCTCACAACTTTCTCTATGAAACTGAGGACTTTGACTTTCTAGGTCAAGGATGACCTTTTAGATCAAGGATGACCTCGACCCTCACCTAGGTCAAGGATGACCTCAACCCTAACCTGGGGTAGGGTTGACCTCATTCTTAACCCTAGGTCAATTTTTCAATTTCTAAGATTTTTGGGACATAGAGCTTCAAAAAGTTTCTTTTTCTCTCTTTTGGGTTGATTGTTTCGAGTTTCAAAATAGTAGATTCTTAAATTACATATAATCTATGTCCACATCTATGGGTTAAGGATAATTGGGATTGAATTCTCCCATGTTTCCCTTCTCTAGGAGTTTGTGCCCTAGATCTCTATACAAAGAAGCCTTCTTCCCTCACTTTGACATTTACTTTTTAATGAAACACATTTTGATATCAAATGAGCTATTACCTTTTTGTATTCATTATTCTATAAAATGAAGATCTAATAGCATTCAAGAATTTAAACATTCTAGTGTTCAAGCTTCCAATTCATCAAGGAGGTACATTGTTAGTTATTGAAGGATTCAATCTCTATGGAGCCTTCTTGTTGAAGATTTCTCCATCCACATTCATTCAAGCCTTCTTCAATGCAAAGATACATTCAAGATTGATGTTAGAGATCTAATGCCATTGATTTGAGACATCCTACATACATTTCTACATTCATTTGGAGCATCCGTAATTGTGGATTCAAGGATTCAAATCCTCTTGCAATTTTAATTACATTTCAAGGTTGATTCCAAACTAGGGTTTGACCAAGGAAAACTCCCAATCCAAATCAAAAACCATTTTTCTTGTAGATACAGGTGTGGAATAGCAAATTGAAGAGAAGATTTGGATACCCTTTTCATCGAATTTGTAGGATTCAGGAACTATTCAAAGAGAATTGTTAATCTTATTAGTACTTTTTGTAGGCTAAGTATATTGTGATACTTTTTACATTTCACGTGTTAACTCATGATTTAAAGTTTTACTTTCAATTAGTTTATATTTATCATTTTTTCACTTAATTATAAAATCAATACATTGTGCATAGTTAGATGCAAGATTTTTAACATAATAATTTCTACAAAATATTTTTGTATGATTTGATTTCATGAATCATTTTAACTCTTATATATGAGCTGGAATTTATGGAATGATAGTTTTTAAGAGTTATATTTTTAATAATGTGACCTATATCATTTTAACTCGGATTGTAAAATATAATACTTTGATACTTTTAAAGATTTTTAATATTATAATTTACAAATTAATTTTTTCTATTCAATTAAAAATATTACATAGACTTATATTATACAATCTTTTAAGAAACACTATTATATATATTATTATTATAAAACTACTATGTTATATTTGTATTAGTTTAAATATTCTATATACCATAATAAATTTGTTAAATGAAAATTAAATTTCTACTAAAACTAAAATGTAGGCAAGTCAAGATATAATAGTTTTAGAAAGACATGAAAGTGCAATAATAAGTGAGGTGTCAACTACATATAAACAATAAAAAAATATACACATACACCATCGAAATTGTCAATGCTTATTAGGCCCATTTGGTAATGGGAATACAAATGGAATAGGCATATGTATATTCTTAAATTTTGAATTCTCTATTTGGATGCACCAAATCAAATTGGAATAGGAATAAAATTAGAATATGTATTCCAATTTTAACCCAAAAATGAGCATTTACTATTTCACCTAAATAGGTGGAATTGGAATACGTATTCCTATTCCTATTTTTTTAATTTTAGAAAACATAAATTTTTGAGTTGAATTTTGTATCAAATTTTGGATGAACCAAATAAGAATGGGAATACGTAACCCCATTTTTTATTTGAGAATAAATATTGTGGAAAAAGTATTCCTATTCCCATTTTTATATTCCGGCAGCCAAACAGACCCTTAATGTGTGAGAATTAAACCTACAGCCTGAGATTCTACATTTGAACAATCACCTAACCATCGTTGGCCCAAGGAGCAGTCTCGTCCATTAGCTTCTTTATATAGAATTTCATGTTGTTGCTGCCCGCAATTCTCCTATTCATATTCATCATTCAACCAGCGTGTAGAATTTCATTTTATTGTGAAGAGTCGATGTAATGAAGATCAGTGATATGATGTAATGATTAGTTGGAGGTTGGCGTGGTGTATGAAAATGTAGAATGCTTACATTTACATAAGGTAAAATGTATGCTTATGATCTTCGCGGTATTGTTGTCTTTCCTTTTCAGTGTCAGAAAGGGCGAGATTGTCGTGAATCATTAAAACTCGGGAATGGCAAGATTTACGTGTATTCACTCATCTTTGAAGCTTCAAACTCCGGAAAACCTTTCAATAACTAATCTCAATTAGTTGTAGATTGTAATCTCAAGTCTATGTTTTAAATCTTTATCTTTAAAATTTTCTTTCGAATATGAAAAATAATTAGTTTTGCATCATTTTGTCATAAACGAACTCTTGTCCTATGAATATAAATCTTATTCATTGAACCTAAAACCATATCTAATGTTTAGTTTGTCAATACTTAGGATTTAGAGTGACACAAATTAGGGTTTTAAAGCTGATTGCGATGACAACAATGACGTCTGTAGGGAGCAACTGCAAGCAAACAAACCCTAGTATCTAATTTGCCTACAATATATACTGTTTCTAGATTTTACAGTTATATAGTACTGAGATGTAAAGTGGCAGAAATAGCAGATAATGGTTCTAGAGCTCGTAAAATCATTAAGACATTGGTGAGATCAAATTCTTCCAAACACAAAACACCAAATCGATGGTTAACCCACTGTGTCAACATCAAATTGTTTGAGTTTGAGCAAACCTAGTAGCGTGTCTTCCACGTTAATGCAACATACCATTTGGGTCTATTTATTAAGCCTCAATTCGTGTTGTTTTCCAGTATATCTTTCTGTTGGGGAGTTCAAAATGAGAAATTTAATAGTTTTGGCAATAGCATTAGCCGTTCTGGTTCATCCTTCTCATCAGTTAAGCAACCATCAAGTAATGTCAAAATTCTTACAAAAGAGGTCTGGTGTGAGAACTCGAGAGGGAAAGGAATGGGTGGCTCCTTCCGTAGGTAGTGAATATTCATGGAAGCTCAATCAATATAATCAAGATGGATTGCAGGAGAATGACAAAATAACTTCTCTGCCTGGCCAACCAGAAGGAGTAACGTTTGCACAGTATGCAGGATATGTGACCGTTGATAAACAAGCAGGGAGAGCACTTTTCTACTATTTTGCAGAGGCCACCGAAAACCCATCTACGAAGCCTCTCCTACTCTGGCTCAATGGAGGTATTTTCTAATTGTTCATACATTTTCCTTGTTTGATCTCAATGAAGGCATACTTATAGAAAATAGGATTAAAAGTCACCGAATGTTGTAATTTGTCTGTTATCAAGACCGGGATGCTCATCTTTTGGTATGGGAGCAATGACAGAATTGGGTCCAGTCCGCGTACAACCAGATGGCAAAACTCTTACTAACAATTTATATGCATGGAACCAAAGTTTTACATATATTATCCCACGCTCTATAATGTCTTTTTCCAGATGGATACATATATATAACTGTTGATATATGAATTTGGTATTAATCTTTTTAAAAGTTTGTTTTCCCACTAGAAAGGATATGGCTGAATATCACTCGGAGATTCATTGAACTTTTGTATTTTGCAGTGGCAAACACCTTGTTTTTGGAATCGCCTGCCGGGGTTGGATTTTCATACTCCAATACCGCCTCTGATTATCAAAACGGCAATGATGAGACCACTGGTATTTTAATTAATATATTATGAAACAGACTTTGTGACATGAATGTATATAGTGAAGATTTAATAAAAACAAATTTCAATACTTATTTACTGACTAAAACATTGTTTTTCATGGGGTAATTAGCTCGAGACACCTACACAGTTCTTCTAAATTGGTTTGAAAGGTTTCCACAGTATAAGAACCGAGATTTCTATATAACAGGAGAAAGCTACGCTGGTATGTCAAGCAAGCAATTCTATGGTATCTTCATGTTATAAATGAAAATAGAAAGCTCATCTTCATGTTATAAATAAACACTCCTATTTGGTCATGTGCAGGGTTCTATCTGCCTGAATTAGCCGATACAATTCTTAAGAATAAGAATTCCCATACATCCTTCATTAATCTCAAAGGAGTTATGGTACGGTTCCTTTCCCTTGCCCTTTTTCCTCTGAAACTGATCTGTTGTGCATGCTAATTTCATTTATCTTATTGGAGTAATCATCAAAGTAGAATAATTCTAAATGAAGCAAAATATGGTATACTTTAGAATTCTTATTTATTGGAAAATTGTGGTCTATAGATTGAAAATGGACTTATGAATGATGAGACAGATGATTGTGGTTATATCGATTATTCATGGACAAATTCATTGATATCAGATGAAGAGTATGCAAGTCGGCGTTGTGTTAAATCAGGAAACACATTTCCATCTAGAGTACAATCCAGTGGAAGATCTATAGATCCCTATAATATATATGCACGACTATGCACTTATGATTTTAATCTTACGAGATCTTCTACTTCTGTTGTAAGTATATAAATAATGTTTTTTCAAGAATCTCTTGACATGGAAATGTTGCAGTAGTAATGCCATCTATTAGATTATAGATTTTAAATAAACATAAATACCATAATCTCTCTATTGCAGGATAATACTTCTACAATGGATTAGATGGATTTGATCCATGTAGTTCTGATTATGTATTTAGTTACCTCAACACCCCAGAAGTGCAAAGTGCTCTTCATGCAAATGTAACACACTTACCCTATGCATGGACTAAATGCAGGTATGACTATTTATATGTAATATTTTTAAAATAGACAAAGTTTCTAAGACTTCGAAGATTGTCATCTAATATTTTTTCTATCTTCTTTTCTAAATAGCGATTTACTTTCATATAACACATTTGCAACGTCAATGTTTCCAATATACCGAAGAACGATGGCAGCAGGATTGAGAATACTCGTCTACAGGTATAAGATAGAAAAATAATATTATACTGATAAAAGTGTTTAGTTCAAGGAATACTTAATTTAAATAGCTAATTAGTGATAAATGCTTTTGGTTGTAGTGGAGATGTGGATTCAGTAGTTCCTGTGACTGGTACGAGATATTCCATTAACGCATTGTTTTCCCAACATTTTATGGAGAGTTTAATTATATTAATTAATTGAAAAGAGAAAATACTCAAGAAAATTCGAACTTCCTCTCTTCCCATACTTTTCTCTCTCCACATACTAAAGCTTTTCGAGATAAGTACGGGTTAAGGTTTTAAGTTTGAGTTTTTACTCTCTCTCTCTCTTCCCATTTTTCTCTCTCCACATACTAAAACCTTTAGAGGAAGTTTAGGTTAAGGTTTTAAGTTTGAGTTTCACTTTTTCTCTCTCCACGTACTTGCCATACTCTCTCTCCCCGTACTCCAACTATTTAACCTAATTCTAATCCGAACCTCCTAACCTAAACTTCAACTTGAAGGTAACTGCCGGCTGGAGATGAAGTTCATAGATGTTTGGAATAATTTAGGTATACTGTTTCATTGGAGGCCAGTTTGAAGAAGCCCTGAAATTGCAAGAACCCAACTCCTGTATTTCCCAGAAAATAAAATGGCAATTATAATGTCTATACAAAGAGGATGAGGATGCAATCTACAATGGAGTGAAATAATTGATATTCATTAGCAATGGAAGGTGATGGCTTCTTGAATAATAGAAAATAATTCACATCAAAGTCGTCTCGTGAGTTACCAGAGTATGTGTGCAGATTTTAAAGCTAACATTGCCATCTTGTTGGTGCCCATGCCGCAAAGATACAACATGGTCTTCATAATGATGATATGCGAATAGGTTTGATTGAAAGCTTGGTTGCGACAAAAACACAGCATTCTTACCTGTGACATCAGGAAAATAGGATCGAAATGCATGAAGTTGAGATGAAAAACCTGAGGTGTGATGTGCCACATCTTGAAACATCCTCAGGCTGATATCAAGTACTTAGAAAGAAGTGAGGCAGACGTAGAAGGTGATGATTGAAGCGACCATAAGCAAGGCACAAGAATTGTTTGACAAAATGCGTTATCTCCAGGTTGTGGTATAGTGAGCAGCATTAAGCGTGGGAAGACTGTGCATGAAAATGAATGTGCTATTTGGTGTACACATCGCTCTATCATCCCATGCAGATCAAGAATTATGATCCATTTAGAAAAGCCATCCCCAACAAAGCATGAGCATTGTTAAACAAAAATTGTAGGAAGACGCTCCAAGGCACTCGATACTGTCAAAACAATGGTATTCCGAACTTGTCATAGCCTAGCAATGGTATTATTATACTCCCAAGCCACATTAGCACTAGTGTTTGGAGTGGAAAAACTCACAATGCATTTGAATACTGAGTTTAGAATCGCATATGGAAATACAAAGCCGTGGGTGCGACTTGTTTCATGGAATGCGCTTTAGAGTTAAATTGAAACATTTGACAGAATTCTTCATCTCCAGCACTCAGGTAACCAACGGCTTTTCTCTCCCACAATATCTATAGAAAGAATTTCATGTCACTAATTAGTTCAAACAGTTGGCAAAACAATGGAGCGAATACATTCAAAGCCAGTGTGCTCATGTGGTCTAGCCGAAATATCATCAATTGATTAGGATAAGCGCAGCGTATGAAAAGACATAAGGGAAGAGGTACATGGACATAGACAAGCACGTGACCATTCACATTTGAAGGTAATTTGAAGACCAAGGAAAAGCAGGAAATCCCGCCATCAAGAAGAAGCACATATTTCTAAACGTGGCTACTATCTGTTTGACAAAATGAGCAACCTCGAATGCCAATAAAGCACTTCTAAACTATCGCACAAGAATACATAGAACAGTCACAAAGAAAGCTCTCAAAGGAGGTGAATTGTTTGATGAAATTTTTTTGTCGCACATGAGAGCTAGATTATTCAAAGTGAAGCAAAGATTTTCATGAAGTCTTATAATTATTTGAAGATACAACACCAAATTTGATATAAAGAAAAGTGGCTATTAACTCTGCACTATTGCTAGGATAGCCCTTGACAGTTGACAGGTGACAATATGAGGTATAATTTTTAGGGTAACGAACCTCCTGCGATACTAAAAATCACGCTCCCCGAAATATCTGACACAAAGATGTGGCATTTAGAAATTGCAGACTTCTGGAAGGTGATGAGCAAAGAAGATAAATCACCCTTGGCACGTCGAATGCTGAAAAGTGGTCTAGCCCATGTAGGAGGACATCCACTCGCAGTTCAATGTGTGGAATTGGTTTTAGAATGTATCAAGGCATATGATCAGAATTTGAGGGACATCAAGACTGCAGGAGGTAATGTCGTAGCAAGATTGGACCCCATATCTATATCCATCACTTTCAAATTGCCAGTAAGAGAAGAGTTTATAGAAATTTCTAAAGAAGGTGCCCAAGGTTATTTCCATCAAAATAAGAAAACGTGCCTCAATGTTATTGCTAAAAGTTGGCTCGATCAACCCAGGTGAGGACAATCGCAGTTGCCAAGAATGTTATGCGGGAATATCTTCAATGAAGACATTTCTGATATGATACTTCTTCTCAATAGAGTGGTGGGAAATCAGGCAGCCAAAGATTTTCATGATTGGATGTTTTTGTATATTAATACCATCACCACTGGGAAACAATTTATAGACTAGGGAGAAATGATTAGCGATGCTCTCCATTACCAGTTGACAAGATTTAATGCAAATCAAGGATTTTACATGTCCTCATATCTAATGTACGCAATTGCAAGTATGAAGTCATGGCCCGGTCTAAATCCTTATGGGGAGTATAACTTAACCACTCAAATTTATAACTATTACCCCCAGTTGCAATTGAATCAAAGAAATGCATACTTCCGCAAGGGGAATGATGCTTTTCTATGCTCACTGCCAAGGAACTACAAGGAGACATAGGACTTCAAATTTCTCCTAAAGTGGCCAGTCTCATTAGTGCTTATGGTAGCTTCTTCATACAATATCCTTGATTCACTTACATCTACATCGGAGATTTCCGAGATTGTCCTCTCATGTTGCCTCACTTTGTAGATGACAGGTTGGTACTTTCAGAAGTTTGCAGGAAAATTGGTCAAGTAAACAAGAAGTGCAGGAACAAAAGATCAATCCCTTTCCCAATTCGCATTGGACATTACAGTTATTTGTCTTCTTCGGATGCTCAAAATATTGAGAGATCCATGGTGAACATAACTGTACACTTTTTCTATAGTCGTTTTCCATTTGATGGTAGCGGGTATGTTAAAAATAACTTGGCACTTGGACTTGGCTATCTTCATTTTCCCACATTGGAAGATTATTGGGCGAATTGTGAGAATGATTTTGAAGTTAGAAAAAGGGACTAGATGAGATGTACAGTACAACAAATCATTGATTACAAAATGGGATGGGATGTGATAGGCGTAACGGAGGACGGGTTAGACTTGATTGATCCTTACTTCTTTGAGTGGATACAATTACTAGAATTGTCATATATCAATTGGTCGCTACTAGAACTAAAAGACCTCAAGGAAAGGACTTTTTTTGTGATTCAACGAACTGAGACTTGGTTAAAGAATAAAGTCAAAGAAGCCACTACTACTACTAAGTCAATAGGAAGAAGTAGTGTAAATAATAATAATACTTCTCAAGAAGGAACATTAGTTTCAGCCATTCAGTCTGCTATTCCTACATCCTCAGGCTCTTTGCATAGCACACAAGGGGGAGATGATGGTGAAGATCCAGATAAACGAGTTAACCTAGTTTCAACATGTGAACTCAATGTGATCATCAGGAAGAAGAGATCAAAACCCAAGGAGAAGACCTTAAAGCCGATTCAACAAATGATTGACAAAGCTCCTGAGATGAATGCTTTACCCTCATTTGTAGATGAGATGATTCAATCCATATCATCTCATTCATGCTCATTGTCTCCTAAAAGCACAGAAGCAATCCAAGAGTAGCCAGTTGTAGAAGATGTGCATAAATTAAACTTATCATCTACAGTCTTATAGGTTCCTTCAGTAATCGGCTCATCCGCTAGTATTTCAACATCTTGGTTACAACAAAGTTTAGAGAGAAAGAAGAAAAGGATGATTCAGTTGGAGGTGCCCAATCTAGATGTTTTAGCTGACTTGATGCACAAAAGTACAAAGATAAAGAAGACTAAAATGGATTCCAGACTAACAGTGAACCCTACTTCAGGTAATTTATCTATTGAAATTGCACAACCAATCACAGAGAAGGACATAAATGAGACAAATGAATCTGATTTTAGCATCACTAAAGTGGATCTAGGCTGGACTACCCGTGAAGGGAAAGAACACAATTTTCAAGTGTCAGTTGCTGTCCTAAAAGAACAATCAAGGAGAGATAAGCAAGTTAAGAATCAACTCAAGTGTCAAGTCCGAGCTCTTTCTTCATGCATCAAATTGATGATTGGTGACTCCTTTCCAGATCCTAGTTCATCCATAGAAAGTATAGAAGATCCAAAGAAGATGTTTGATGAAGAAACCATTCAAAACATAGGAGAATGCCAAACATATGGTAAAATGGTGAAAGCATGGGTACAAAGTATGAAAGAACAGGCATCAAGCTTATTTCAGGATGTTCAAGGTACATTTACCAAAGTGGATCATATACAACAAAGCATTCAAAAAGAACTGGCAACTCTGAAGGAACAGTAAACATTCTGGAGAGAATTTGATGCCAATTTAGTAGAGATTAAAGGCATGGACAACAATATAGTCAGGTCACTAAAGTTAATCAGCACTAGAGAAGAAGAGAAAATTGACAAATGGCTGGAAAACATCCGATGGAAGAATGATAGTATGAATGAACAATTGAGTGAAGGAGAACAATTCTTAAACTCTTGCAAGTTACTGAAAAAGAGGACCTTAGGAGAAATACCAATGATCGTAGAAGGTATTCCTATTAATGAACATACTCAAAATCCAGACATATCTTCCATCTTGAAATGCATAGAAACAAAAATCAATACCGAACTTGGCAGTAAACAAAGTTCAGATGCTAGTGCTATGATGAAATTGAGCAGTCTCTTAGTAGCATTGAACTCCTGTACTCAAAACTTGTCAGGTTGTGTCACAGAATTGGATGAAATTAGAAAGAGACATTAGTTGTGTAAGCTGAAGATGCAGAGTTTAATCATCATTAAGATCAAAACTTTGGCTCAAGTCATCAAATCATTCAGAGCGTACAAGGCAAACTTGACTCAGTTACTAGTAGCACCTATAGATCAAGGAACGAGTTCAAAGAATTAAAAGTTAAAAGTATTTTTGCCTAAAGTTGTCTTAGAATTTTATTGATTTAATTTGTAAAAAGGTCAACTTTAGAATTAACTCTAGTTTTCATTTTTCTAACCATAGTTAAGCTTCAAGGGTTAGAGTTGGTTATGAATCATCTTCAAGTAGTCCAAACTCTAACTTTTTGGGTAGTTACGAACCCGAAAAGTTGGTTATTCTAGATTGTCTATAAATTTCTGGAGATCAATGTAATAAGGGACTTTTTGGGACTTGGATACAGGGAAACACTGATGCTCTGATCATAAAGTAATTTTTATAAAGTGTGTACAATTGTTGTTTTTGTGTAATCAGTTATTTCTTTCTTTCTTGGTGCAAGAAATAAAAGGAAGTACATTTAGCATTCTCTCTCCAAGGAAGCTTGATTGTTAAAGTGTTGATTCATCTTTAATTACTTTCATGGTATGATGTGAGTATTTGTGGATGTTTGAATTAGCATTGTGTTGGTGAAAGTGCTCAAGCGTAGTCCTTGATAGCTCTCATTAATAGTTTACATCATTTTTATGAAAACTTTGAAGGTGTGTGGTGTATTCGCTATCAATGGTTTTCCTTCCTATTTTCTAAGTTCTTCTTATCCTTTTTGAAAAATCTAAAATTCCATCTTATAAGGGAGCTGCCCCTCTAAATGTAGAGGAAGGCCAGATTTCAAGGGCCTATCCAACTGTTGTGAACAATTTGCCACGTACACTCTGTTGGGAAATTTCTTTAGTGAAAAATCTATTTACCAACAGATTTTTGGCGACTCTGCTAGGGAGACTGAATAGAAAGATTGATAGTCACCTGTGATGAAGTACAATGGTGCTTCCACATGAGAACATTTTTCCTGTTCTCCAACCGAACCTCGGCTTTCAAGACACCCAAGAAGATATCGTCTTAGACTTGAACACTTTAGCTTGGAGGTGTAGATGAAGTGTACAGGAATATCATCAAGTTAATCGAGTTCTTGAAGAAGAAGAAGAATTCAGAGAAATCTTGTGAAGAGCCCCTATTGGTCAAGATGTTGTATTTATTGAAAGAATAGTGGTCATTCCAAGAAGAAACAGACATAATCTTGGTCATATTTAAGGGAAAATAAATAATAATAACCATTAAGCTGGCTGATAAACCATACACGCAGGTTGATAGACAAAAGGGTTTCGTAGACAAAGATTTTGAAGCCCTTTGAAAGTTAGATTTTAAGCCAGTTACTCCTAAGAAGAAGAAAAAGGTCAAGTCTATTAGTAGGTCTTCTTCGCCAACCAAAGCTACTATTTCTCCTGTGGCCTTTCAAGCTTTGATTCTGCCAGGTACTCTTGTACCTTTAGCTATAAATTTTCAGCCCTTGAATATCATTCTTCCGACTATGGCACATCAAGCACCGTAGCCACCAGTCCCATGGGGAGCTACTATTGGCCCTCTAGACTTAGGGAACCAATTACATGACTTTCCCGTTGGTTCTCAAAAAATTCTTCCAAAGTTTTCTGGTGACGGAAAAGTCACTACTGATCAGCATATAAGTGCTTTCTTTACAGCAAGCGATGTTCTTGCAATCCAACATGAAGATGTTTCTATCTGTCTTTTTGTTGAAACACTCATTGAAGCCATAGCTGAATGGTTTGGACAACTACCAGCTGGATCAATTATGTCATGGGTAACTTTGATTCAAGCTTTCGAGAGGAGATTTAAGACTACTGAAGATGAACATTTACTCCTTTCTCAGTTGACTTCAATGAAGAAAGAAGTTCATGAGCCAATGCGAGAATTCATTGCTCATTTTAATTAGACGGTGAATCAAATTCCTATCAACAAAAGACCCACTGAAGAAAATCAAATGACTTTCTTCATCAGTGCTCAACCTTCTGACATAAGATTTCAAATACGAAGGACAAGACCCATTAATATAGAAGCCGCACAAACTTTTGCTATTGAGGTGGAAGATGACTTGCTTAGTTCAGGAAAATGGAGTCATGATCTACAAAAGGGAAAAGGTCAAAAAGCTCCTATCTCTACCACTGATCTTTTATATCAAAAATTGGCTAATGATCTATTACAGCTCAAAAAGCAGTTGCCTTCTAATCCTCCACCTTTGTATCAAGATATTCCAAGGAGGAATTATATGTTGTATCAACAAAATAGACAAACTAAGTGGCTACCCCAATCAACACCAAGATTGGCCATCGAACATCCCTCATCCTCTGGTAAGCATGTTGGTATGTGTGATTTTCATCTAACAACAAATCATGATGGTGCAAGCTGTCCTGAGATGGCCAGATTCATGCAAATGCATTTGACTATGGAAAAGATAGAAGAATATGTGGCTCCTGAAGATGTAACAAAACCCACTGTTGGGACCTCTTCTATTAAATTTCTGGAATATGAATCTGATGATGAAAAAGCTGAAGATATTAACAATCATTCTTGTAATGCGGCTACACCAAGTTGGAGACAGAGATTGGAAGAAAAGTGGAGTAAACAAGAAAAGGAAAAAGCTTCTGATGAGACTGCTAAGAGGATTTTGTCTCGTAAGCATACTCCGGACGAGCCTTCACAAGCGAAGGAAATAGATAAGTATAAAACATCTGCCATTGTTGAAGATTCTTTTGATTTTATTGATCATTGTAAGAAGACCAAAGTGCAAATTTCTCAATTAGACTATCTTAAGGCAAACCCTCATCAATTAGAAAGGCTGATCCAATGTGTTGGTAAAGAAAAACATTCACCTGAGATCACTATCAACCATGAATCAAGAGTTTCTCTAGAAGTTGAAGATAATTTGGAGGGGCCCATGACGGAGAAAGAATCTTTTGTTGCAGCGTCCTTGTTAGATAAACTTGAGCCTTTTTATGTTTCTCTTTATATAGTTGGATGCAAGCTAAGTAATTGTATCATTGATTCTGGTGCATCCGATAATGTTATGCCTTCAAATGTAGCCCATGCCTTAGGTCTTTCTCTAAATAAACCTTCTGGAAAAGTGTATTCTATGGAGGCAAAACAAGTTCCGCTAGTTGGCCAGTTAAAAGATGCTCAAGTAGCACTTGCAGCACATCCTAAGAAGAAGTTAAAACTGAACATCTTGGTTGTTGATATTCCTGCTAGTTATGGGATGCTTTTGAGCAGAATTTTTTGCAAAGATCTTGGTGGTGAAATCAAGATGGACATGTCTCATGCCCTTATCCCAATTGGAAATAAAAAGGTTAAGCTTGACCCTGAACCCAAAGCTAAATATACAGTTTTGAAATCAGATGATCCAAGAGCTGAAATATTGTATGTTGATACTGGGCATGGAATGTATATGATGACATCCACTGAAGAAGATGTAACTGCACCTCTCATGCCTAATATAACCAATGAATTATGGTCAATGGAGTTTGATGGAAGTTCTTCCTCTTCTAGTTCAGGTGCTGGGATAGTGTTGATATCACCCCAAGGAGAGAAATTTCTAAAGGCTTATAAGTTAGCTTTTGAGACCACCAATAATATCACAGAATATGAGGCTCTTCTACTTGGTCTTGAGTATGCAAGAGAAAAAGGAATCAAACAACTCAAGGTATCAGGAGATGCAGAATTAATTGTCAACGAGGTGCGGAGACAATATCAAACAAAGAATGCTAAATTGAAAGCGTATAGGAATAGAGTGTGGGATGAGATTGAGCATTTTGATGCTTTTTCTTTATTTTCTATTCCTCGTGAACAAAATTCCAAAGTAGATTGTCTTGCAGTCTCTGCCTCTCTCCTTATTCCTCACCCTGAGTTCAACAAAGATGTTTATATGGTAGAGATGATTCATAGACCCAGTGTGCCTGATAATGATCGACACTGGCAAGTTTTTGATAATGATGGGCAAATAATTGCATTTCTCGAGGGAAGGCCTCCATTTTTAGACCTAAAATTTGAAGGATCACAAAATCATGATGGAAAATTAGGAGATAATCTTGAGGTTATTCAATTGGCAGGTAATGTTATCCCAAGAGGATTAGTCACCCTAGAGAGTCTTTTTGATAAAGAAGACAAAAGGAAAGAGAAAGCTGAAGACACTAAGCCTTCTAATTGCTCGGGTTATGAGAAAGTAAATATTGGTTCTGAGGAAAATCCCAAGATGATCCTGATAGGGAAAGATTTGACACTAGAGGAGAAAGAAACATTCATGAAATTATTGCGAGCCTACCAAGATGTTTTGCTTGGGGTTATGGAGATCTAAAAGAATTCATGGACGAGAAATTTAAACATCAAATTCCTTTGAAACTTGGTTTGACTCCCTTTTGGAAAAAGCAAAGGCAATTCAATCTTAAGGTAGCTGATGCTATTTTCAATGAAGTTGATAGGATGCTTAAAGCAAAGATTATTTATCCCATTCCCCATTCAACATGGGTAGCCAATATTGTTCCTTTCAGGAAGAAGAATGGTGAGATAAGAATATGTGTAGACTTCTGCAATTTGAATCAGGCATCACTTAAGGATAATTATGGACTCCCAGTCATGGATCATATTCTGCAATTGGTATCCAGCTCAGAACTGATGTCAATGCTAGATGGCTTCTCAGGTTATAATCAGATAAGTGTCGCACATGAAGATCAACATAAAACAACTTTTACCACTCCATGGGGTACGTTTGCCTACAATCTTATGTCGTTTGGTTTGATAAATGCTGGGGCCACCTTTCAAAGAGCCATGGATCATTCATTCGAGGATTTCAAGAATAAGATCATTGTGATGTATCTTGATGATCTTACAGTGTTTTCAAAATAGAGAAGAGATCATGTGCATCATCTAGAAGCCATCTTACATCGATGTCGAACTCAAGGCATCTCACTGAATCCTAAGAAGTCAATATTTGGAGTGATAGAAGGTAAACTACTAGGGCATATTGTCTCGAAAGAGGGTATTCGAATAGATCCTGAATGGGTGAAAGCTATCCAACAGCTGTCACTTCCCATGAGTAAACTAGGAGTTAGGTCTTTCTTTGGGCAGATAAACTTTATAAGGAGATTCATACCAGACTTCTCTAAGATAACAAAGTCAATTGTGGATATGATGAAAGGGAATACAAATTTTAAGTGGACCAAAGAAGGTAAGGCTTCTTTTGAACAAATCAAGACTGAAATTGCTAATGCCCCTACCCTTTCTTATCCAAATTTTTCTAAGGATTTTCATTTGTATTGTTATGCATCCAAGAACACTTTATCTGCTATACTTACCCAACTTGACAAAGGCAATATCGAGGCCCCAATAGCATTCATGAGTATCCCTCTTAAGAAACATGAATTGAAATACTCTTTGATCGAGAAGAATGCTTATGCTCTAGTTAGAGCAGTGAAATAATTCAGGTTTTACATCCTGAACTCTCACTCCAAGGTGTTTGTTCCAGATTCAGCAGTGAAGACTATCTTGACACAACAGGAAATTGGTGTGGACAAAAGGCCCTCCTAGATAGCTAAAGTACAAGAATATAATCTCGATATCAAACCTACAAAGCTTGTCAGAGGAAAAGGTTTGTGTAAGGCAATTGCAGAAGGATCTTCTAAAGGTGAAGAAGGGACAGAGGAAGAAATGCCTTTAGTTTTATTCATTAGCAATGTTGATGATTGGTTTTCAAAGATTGCCTACTTTCTGACATATGGAGAATGTCCTGCTCATTTATCACCTAAAGAGAAGAGGACCTTGAAATTGAAATCTGTGAAGTATGTTCTCTGGGGTGACGCTTTATACAAGAAAGGGATAGACGGTACCTTTCTGATATGTGTAGATTCTGAACAAAGAAAGGAGTTACTTCAATTGTTCCATAATGAAGCATGTGGAGGTCGTTACTCAGCATCAGTAACGTCGTACAAAATTTTGAAGAATTTTTTTTACTAGCCGAGGATGTTCAAGGATGCAGAAGAATGGGTTAAGAAGTGTGACTCTTGTTATTATTTCAAAGGAAAAGTTCAATTAGCAGCATTGCCATTAAAGCCGGTAGTGATTGAAGAACCCTTTTAACAGTGGGGTTTAGATTTTGTCGGTCCTATCCATCCTTCTTCAACTACTAGACACACTCACATTTTGATGGCAACCGACTATTTTACAAAGTGGGTCGAAGCTATTCTAGTCAAACAAACAACTTCAGAAGTGGTGTGCAATTTTATTAAGCAAAATATTTTGGTTAGGTTTGGAGTTCCTAACAAAATTGTTACTGACAATGCTACCAACTTCTCCTCCCAGGAGATCTCCTCTTTCTGCTATCAATATGGAATCATTCTCTCTCACTCCTCAGATTATTTTGCCCAAGGAAATGGTCAGGCAGAATCAAGTAATAAAAACATTATGACCATTGTGCGGAAAGTTATAGATGTCAATAAGAGATCTTGGCATAAACATTTGTATGATGCACTTTGGGCAGATCGAACCACTAAGAAGAGAGCAACAAGATTATCTCCCTTTGAGATACTATATGGAACTGAACCAACTCTTCCTGTTCCCCTAGAATTATCTGCCTTGAGGTTACAAGATGCTATTGAGAATCATGAATTCAAAGATGCTATTGAAAAATGAATATTATATTTGACCAAGTTGGAAGAAGAGAGAGATCTGATTGTGGATAGAATTTAGGAACATCAAGCCCGTGTTAAGAAGTTATTTGATAAGAAAGCTAAGTAGAGGATATTTCAAGAAGGTGATCTTGTCTTGCTTTGGGATAAACGCCGAGAACCAAAGGGCTTACATGGAAAATTTGACTCCTTATGGAGAGGCCCTTTCCAAATTAAAGAGGTATGTGGAAAGAACTCTTTTATTTTTTCATACTTAAGTGATACTCAGTTGCCCTTGCCTTACAATGGGCAATATTTGAAACACTATCATCAATAAGGTGTCTAGTCTGCCACCTTGTACATATCTTAGCTAGGAATTTTTGTTGTGCCTTCTTTTCTTCTTAGTTCAGTTGTGTTCCAGTTTTTGTTGTGCTTAGTCCCTTTTTCTTAGATTTATCTCCTTTTGGGGTGACTCTATAGCCCTTGTGATAAAGCACTGTCATTTCTTAACTCTGGGTTGTTTTAGCGTCCTGTATAGTCCTTGTCCCCAGATAGAGCTAGCTGTTTTCCCAACATTTTATGAAGAGTTTAATTATATTAATTAATTGAAAAGAGAAAATACTCAAGAAAATTTGAACTTCCTCTCTTCCCATACTTTTCTCTCTCCACATACTAAAGCTTTTAGAGAGAAGTACAGGTTAAGGTTTTAAGTTTGAGTTTTTAATCTCTCTCTCTTCCCATTTTTCTCTCTCCACGTACTAAAACCTTTAGAGGAAGTTTGGGTTAAGGTTTTAAGTTTGAGTTTCACTTTTTCTCTCTCCACATACTCGCCATACTCTCTCTCCCCGTACTCCAACTTTTTAACCTAATTCTAACCAGAACCTCCTAACCTAAACTTTTTTCTTGAAGGTAACTGCCGGCTGGAGATGAAGTTCATAGATGTTTGGAATAATTTAGGTATGTTGTTTCATTGGAGGCCAGTTTGAAGAAGCCTTGAAATTGCAAGGACCCAACTCCTATATTTCCCAGAAAATAAAATGGCAGTTATAATGTCTATGCAAAGAGGATGAGGATGCAATCTACAAAGGATTGAAATTATTGATATTCATTAGAAATGGAAGGTGATGGCTTCTTGAATGACAGAAAATAGTTCACATCAAAGTCATCTCGTGAGTTACCAGAGTATGTGTGCATAGTTTAAAGCTAACATTGCCATCTTGTTGGTGCCCTTGCCACAGAGATACAACATGGTCTTTATAATGATGATACGTGAACAGGTTTGATTGAAAGCTTGGCTGCGACAAAAACACAACATTCTTACCTGTGACATCAGGAAAATAGGATCGAAATGCATGAAGTTGAGATGAAAAACCTCAAGTGTGATGTGCCACATCTTGAAACATCCTCAGGCTGATATCAAGTACTTAGAAAGAAGTGAGGCAGATGTAGAAGGTGATGATTGAAGCAACCATAAGCAAGGCATAGGAATTGTTTGACAAAATGCGTTATCTCCAGGTTGTGGTGCAGTGAGCAACATTAAGTGTGGGAAGACTGTGCACGAAAATGAATGTCCTATTTGGTGTACATATCGCTCTGTCATCCCATGCAGATCAAGAATTATGATCCATTTAGAAAGGCTGCCCCCAACAAAGCATGAGCATTGTTAAAGAAAAATCGTAGGAAGACGCTCCAAGGCACTCGATACTGTCAAAACAATGGTATTTCGAACCTATCACAGCCTAGCAATGGTATTATTATACTCCCAAGCCACATTAGCACTGGTGTTTGGAGTTGAAAAACTCACAATGCATTTGAATACTAAGTTTAGAATCACATATGGAAATACAAAGCAGTGGGTGCGACTTGTTTGATAGAATGCCCTTTAGAGTTTAACTGAAACATTTGATAGAATTCTTCATCTCTAGCACTCGGGTAGCCCCTGGCTTTTCTCTCCCATGGTATCCATAGAAAGAATTTCATGTCACTAATTAGTTCAAACAGTTGGAAAAACAATGGAGCGAATACATTCAAAGCCAGTGTGCTCATGTGGTCCAGCCAAAATATCATCAATTGATTAGGATAAGCGCAGTGTATGAAAAGACATAAGGACAAAGGTACATGGACATAGAAAAGCACGTGCCCATTGACATTTGAAGGTAATTTGAAGATCGAGGAAAAGAAGGCAATCCCACCATCAAGAAGAAGCACATATTTTTAAACGTGCCTACTATCCATTTCACAAAATGAGCAACCTCGAATGCCAATAAAGAACTTCTAAACTGCCACACAAGAATACATAGAATAGTTGCAAAGCAAGCTCTCAAAGGAGGTGAATTGTTTGATGAAATGTTTTTGTCGCACATGAGAGCTAGATTCTTCAAAGTGAAGTAAATATTTTCATGAAGTCTTATCATTATTTGAAGATACAACACCAAATTTGATATAAAGAAAAGTGGCTATTAACTTCGCGTTATTGCCAAGATAGCCCTTGACAGTTGACAGGTGACAATATGAGGTATAATTTTCAAGGTAAGGAACCTCCTGTGATACTAAAAAGCACGCTCCCCAAAATATCTGACACAAAGATGGGGCATTTAGAAATTGTAGACTTCTAGAAGGTGATGAGCAAAGAAGATAAATCACCCCTGGCACGTCGAACACTGGAAAGTGGTCTAGCCCATGCAGGAGGACATCCACTCATAGTTCAATGTGTGGAATTGGTTTTAGAATGTATCAAGGCATATGATCAGAATTTGAGGGACATCAAGACTGCAGGAGGTAATGTCGTAGCAAGATTGGACCCCATATCTATATCCATCACTTTCAGATTGCCAGTAAGAGAAGAGTTTACAAAAATTTCTAAAGAAGGTGCCCAAGGTTATTTCCATTAGAATAAGAAAACGTGCCTCAATTTTATTGCTAAAAGTTGGCTCGATCAACCCAGGCGAGGACAATCGCAGTTGCCAAGAATGTTACGCAGGAATATCCTCAATGAAGATATTTCTGATATGATAGTTCTTCTCAATAGAGTGGTGGGAAATCAGGTAGCTGAAGATTTTCATGATTGGATGTTTTTGTATATTAATACCATCACCACTGGGAAACAATTTATAGATTGGGGAGAAATGATTAGCGATGCTCTCCATTACCAGTTGACAGGATTTAATGCAAATCAAGGATTTTACATGTCCTCATATCTAATGTATGCATTTGTAAGTATGAAGTCATGGCCCAGTCTAAATCCTTATGGGGAGTATAGCTTAACCACTCAAATTTATAATTATTACCCCCAGTTGCAATTGAAACAAAGCAATGCACACTTCCGCAGGGTGAATGATGCTTTTTCTATGCTCACTGCCAGGGAACTACAAGGAGACATAGGACTTCAAATTTCTCCTAAAGCAACCAGTCTCATTAGTACTTAAGGTAGCTTCTTCATACAATATCCTTGATTCACTTACATCTACATCGGAGATTTCCAAGATTGTCCTCTCATGTTGCCTCGCTTTGTAGATGACAGGTTGGTACTTTCAGAAGTCTGCAGGCAAATTGGTCAAGTAAACAAGAAGTGCAGGAACAAAAGATCAATCACTTTCCCAATTGAGATTGGACATTACATTTTTTTGTCTTCCTTTAATGCTCAAAATATTGAGAGATCCATGGTGAAGATAACTCTACACTTTTTCTACAGTTGCTTACCATTTGATGGTAGCGGGTATGTTAAAAATAACTTGGAACTTGGACCTGGCTATTTTCATTTTCCCACATTGGAAGATTATTGGGTGAATTGTGAGAATGATTTTGAAGTTAGAAAAAGGGACTGGATGAGATTTATAGTACAACAAATCATTGATTACAAAATGGGATGGGATGTGACTCGCGTAACAGAGGACGGGTCAGACTTGATTGATCCTTACTTCTTTGAGTAGATATAATTAGTAGAATTGCCATATATCAATTGGTCGTTACCAGAACTAAAAGACCTCAATGAAAGGACTTTCTTTGTGATTCAACGAACTGAGACTTGGTTAAAGAATAAAGTCAAAGAAGCCACTACTACTACTAAGTCAAAAGGAAGAAGTAGTGTTAATAATAATAATACTGCTCAAGAAGGAACATCAGTTTCAACCATTTCGTCTGCCATTCCTACATCCTCAGGCTCTTTGCATAGCACACAAGGGGGAGATGATGGTGAAGATCTAGATAAATCAGTTAACCTAGTTTTCGCATGTGAACTGAATGTGATCACCAGGAAGAAGAGATCAAAACCCAAGGAGAAGACCTTAAAGGCGATTCAACAAATGATTGACGAAGCTCCTGAGATGGATGCTTTACCCTCATTTGTAGATGAGATGATTCAATCCATAGCATCTCCTTCATGCTCATTGTCTCCTAAAAGCACAGAAGTAATACAAGAGGAGCCAGTTGTAGAAGATGTGCATAACTTGAACTTATCATCTACAGTCTTACAGATTCCTTCAGTAATCGTCTCATCTGCTAGTATTTCAACATCTTGGTTACAACAAAGTTTAGAGAGAAAGAAGAAAAGGATGATTCAGTTGGAGGCACCCAATTTAGATGTTGTAGCTGACTTGATGCACAAAAGTACAAAGATAAAGAAGACTAAAATGGATTCCAGACTAACAGGGAACCCTACTTTAGGTAATTTATCTGTTGAAACTGCACAACCAGTCACAAAGAAGGACATAAATGAGACAAATGAATCTAATTTTAGCATCACTAAAGTGGATCTAGGCCAGACTACCCGTGAAGGGAAAGAATACAATTTTCAAGCGTCAGCTATTGTCCTAATAAAACAATCAAGGAGAGATAAGCAAGTTAAGAATCAACTCAAGTGTCAAGTCTGAGCTCTTTCTTCATGCATCAAATTGCTGATTGGTGACTCCTTTCCAGATCCTAGTTCATCCATAGAAAGTACATTAGATCCAAAGATGTTTAATGAAGAAACCATTCAAAACATAGGAGAATGCCAAACATATGGTAAAATGGTGAAAGCATGGGTACAAAGTATGAAAGAACAGGCATCAAGCTTATTTCAGGATGTTCAAGGTACATTTACCAAAGTGGATCATATACAACAAAGCATTCAAAAAGAACTGGCAACTCTTAAGAAACAGTAAACATTCTGGAGAGAAATTGATGCCAATTTAGTAGAGATTAAAGGCATGGACAACAATATAGTCAGGTCACTAAAGTTAATCAGCACTAGAGAAGAAGAGAAAATTGACATATGGCTGGAAAACATCTGATGGAAGAATGATAGTATGAATGAACAATTGAGTGAAGGAGAACAATTCTTAAACTCTTTCAAGTTACTGAAAAAGAGGGCCTTGGGAGAAATACCAATGATCGTAGAAGGTATTCCTATTAATGAACATACTCAAAATCTAGACATATCTTCCATCTTGAAATGCATAGAAACAGAAATCAACACCGAACTTGGTAGTAAACAAAGTTCAGATGCTAGTGCTATGCTGAAATTGACCAGTCTCTCAGTAGCATTGAACTTCTGTACTCAAAACTTGTCAGGTTGTGTCATAGAATTGGATGAAATTAGAAAGAGACATGAGTTGTGTAAGTTGAAGATGCAGAGTTTAATCGTCATTAAGAACAAAACTTTGGCTCAAGTCATCAAATCATTTAGAGCGTACAAGGAAAACTTGACTCAGTTGTTGGTAGCACCTACAGATCAAGGAACGAGTTCAAAGAATTAAAAGTTATAAGTATTTTTGCCTAAAGTTGTCTTAGAATTTTATTGATGTAATTTGTAAAAGGGTAAACTTTAGAATTAACTCTAGTTTTCATTTTTCTAACCATACTTAAGCTTCAAGGGTTAGGGTTGGTTATGAATCATCTTCAAGTAGTCCAAACTCTAACTTTTTGGGTAGTTACGAACCCGAAAAGTTGGTTATTCTAGATTGGCTATAAATTTCTAGAGATCAATGTAATAAGGGACTTTTTGGGACTTGGATACAGGGAAACATTGATGCTCTGATCATAAAGCAATTTTTGGAAAGTGTGTACAATTGTTGTTTTTGTGTAATCAGTTATTTCTTTCTTTCTTGGTGCAAGTTATAAAAGGAAGTACATTTAGCGTTCTCTATCCAAGGAATCTAAATTGTTAAAGTGTTGATTCATCTTTAATTACTTTCATGGTATGATGTGAGTATTTGTGGATGTTTGAATTAGCATTGTGTTGGTGAAAGTGCTCAAGCGTAGTCATTGATAGCTCTCATTAATAGTTTACATCATTTTTATGAAAATGTTGAAGGCGTGCAGTGCATTCGCTATCAATGGTTTTCCTTCCTATTTTCTAAGTTCTTCTTATCCTTTTTGAAAAATCTAAAATTCCATCTTACGAGGGAGCTGCCCCTCTAAACACAAAGGAAGGACGGATATCAAGGGCCTATCCAACTGTTGTGAACAATTTGCCACATACACTCTATTGGGCAATTTCTTTAGTGACAAATCTATTTACCAACATGCATTAAAGCTTCCTATTGAGAAAGCATGGTATCCTTGGATGAATAGAGAGCTAGATGTGGCAGGTTATAGTGTAATTTACAAAGGCTTGACATTTGCAACTGTGAGAGGAGTAGGTCACACAGTACCTAGTGATCAACCTTCTAGAGCTTTGACCATGACCAAGTCATTTTTGGCTGGAAAGCCTCTACCGGCATAGTAATTCTACTTTTCTATTTCAAATAACATGATTCAAAAGGTTTATAACTAATATTATAATTAGAATATGTACTATCTATTGTAAGAGGACCTCACAAAAATAATGATTCAAATATTTATATATTTAGACTAAAAAAATTCATTTTCTGTAAATTTGGTTTATTATAAGATTAAAGTATAAAAAGAGGTCATTTGAACATATTTTCATAAGATTATGATACTATTAAAAATAAATGTGTATCAAAATTTATTGAAATAAAGATACAATTTTTTAATTTTTTTTATTATATAAATTTGGTTAACTTAAATTATAAAAATAAATAGATATTCAGTTTATAGTATTGGTAGATGAAAATACATTTAAAGAATTGGTACCCTCTTCTCTTGCTAATAAAGGCTTCGAAATAAGTGCAAGTATCTTGAGATGGTCTTTCAACCTTTTTTTATAGATGAAGGCTAAAACTTGTTTATTGTTTAAGAAATTAAGACCAGAGAGGTGCAGATCACTATAGAATCTGTCTATCTTTAGGATAATAAACTAATAAATAACATTCCAGCATCATTCTATTTTCATGCATATTTGTTAATTATATTATTGGTTTTATATATGGTTCATTACACTTATAAATTTTACGTTATGAGCAATTGCATAGGCCTATTGCTTGGAAGCACAATAGTAAATTCCTTTCTACAATATAGTGGAGAAATTTTGATAAATAAATTAACTGAACCATTCTCTAAAATTAAACAACTAAGCAAATACAAACCCAATGCTAGTAACACCTTTACATATAAAAAATCCACCATATGTAACCAACATTCCACTATGAAATGAAACTAACATATGGTAAACTACCACACCTAGATCCTAACAAAATAATTTCAATATTTTATTACTGATCAATAATTTGTGGATGTTGGCTTGTATCTTATTTATGCCATTCCACATAATATTTCTTGAAGATGGCTTCTTTGATATAGCTATTTTATTTTCTTGCATTTAAAACCTTCAATTAAAGTAGCATGCACATAGCATAATCATTCATGTATTTACTTATTAAAAAAAATTCAAAGTTTGTTTGAAATAAATAGAAAACATTTCCCCCAGGAAACCTACCTTGGTTAACAATATAACATTAGTATAATTTGTTAGGAATAAGGTGTCTCAACCTTGTATAATTCCTATTCTTATTATTTGTTTTGTAAAATGTATTTCTTGCAAATAATGTTGATGTGTCGACATCTTGAATTGTGTGTAAGGAGATCATGACTAAAACGGTTATGACAGATTCCTATGACACGTAAGAGCTATGTTAGGAAGATTCAATGACAGGTGAAGACATGTGGCAACTAAGATATTTGAGTACCGTACACTCTACCGAAATAGTGGGGTTCGGGACATCGGCTCAAAATTTTTTTTGGGGTTCCTATTTTCTTAGAGAATGGTAAAACCCTAATATGGTTTACCTTTTGGGAGTAGCCCTAAAGTGAAGCACATGTTATAAGCATTTTTAGGGTTGTGAAGAGATGCAATGCAAAAAAGGTGTATTGTTGGTACTGTGAGTAGCTACTGGGGTGTTTTTTTGTTGATGTTGAACTTGCATTGCAAGTGTATTGTAACCTCGTGTCGAAGATAATACATTGTGCAGGTTCTGAAGGGGTGGGGTTGTTTTACCGAAAGGTTTTTCCCCACTGGAAAATCCTTGTGTTATGTGTTCCTTTCTCTGTCTATTTTCTGTATGCATGGTTGGCTGCAATATTGTTGTTTATATGATATTGAATCTATAACTGTAGAAGATTTTAATAGGATTTGCATCATACTTTCCTTATGAGATTAGTGTAGGAAGTTGTTTCCGCACCTGAGTTTCCTTACATAATTTAATGTTTTCTTTGACACCATAGTTGAAAATATGAGATAATAGTTTATGACAAGGCCATGTTATATTGGATCTCTCAAGGATCTTGCATATTCTACACTTTCTAAAAGTGTTGTACAATTTTACAATAAAATTAAAAAATTATACAAAATTACCAAAAATCATTGAAACGGGAGAATATTATGAATATTCAAAGGTTTCCAAATGACACTTCATAAAAAATCCAATGCTATAAAAGTAATCAAGGAATGTTTAAGTAGAAAAAATAAAGAAAATTTAACAATGAGAAGTGAAAACATACTAATGCATTCTTCCATTAAACTCCATCTCGAGTTTGTATAAATGCCACAAGTACAAAAGATCCATTAATAAAATAAATTTACTTTACTAAATATGATTTAATTAATAAAAAATAAAATAGTAGAAGAAGGTATGGAGAAGATGATTGAAATTATACAACAATTGTGAACATATATACAAATATATTGATGAACAATAAAAGTAACTCAAATGGAGGGATATATACAACAATTTATAAATCAATCAATTGGTTTGAATTAGTAAATAAAGAAAACTTAAAAAATAAAATATAAAAAAATATGATTATAACTATGGAGCTTATTATAGTTAAAGTGGGAAAATAACCAAAAGGGTCTAGACTAATAAATTAAGAAACTAGATGAGTCTCACAATAATATCTTTATGAAATGTATTGAAAAAGAGTTCTATCCTAGAGACAAAACCTAAGATTGAAATTGATATTAATTATCATCCAAGAAAATAATGAGAAGATCAAAATTTAATCCCAAAGGATAGTTGGATTTTCTTTATGAGTATTCCCTATTTTGAAAATAAGGTTAATGAATTGGATATCTTTGAAGATAGGATTGGTTATGATTAATTATTGTTGTTATTATTTAATACACTCAAGTATATTTGAACTCAAGACCTCCCGAATAAGAGGCTCACAATTTAACATTATGTTGTAGGCTCTTGCCTATAATGTTGATGATTCTACTAAAGAGAACAATAGATATTTGATTTTGTGGGAGATGTAAAGGATTTCAATGGGGATTTCATAGAAGGATTTGTAAAAATTCATCGAGTTGGTATTAATAACCATGTAGAAGAAATGATTTCCTGACAAGGAATAAAACATTTTTGCAAATACCTAAATTGTGGAAAAGTTATATTATAGGAGGATTCTAAAATGATTATGAATCACTTGTATGGTAGTTTTAGTTTTTTATGATATATATTGAGAATAATAGAATAATATAAAATAATCTTATATGTACTTTCAAACATTATAGATCCTCCATACTCTTAGGGAGGGTAATATCTCTACAGATTTTATGGCCAATTAAAGGAATTCGTTCTCGAGATTGATGCTATATTAAATTGGAGCAAAGCTTTCAAATGCTAAAAGATATTATTTCCAATAAAAGACAAAATATTGGTAATATGATGCTCCAAATTTGGTGGAACATCTTTATTACTACTTAATGTATTTTGATCATTCAGTGAATTTTACATCATAATAACAATGTTAAGTAGTAAAGTGTGGGTGAGAAGTTTATTTTCCCATCATCTTTTAAAGGAGAATGATATGTAACAATGCTAATGGTCAAGTATAAAGGAATCAAACTAAAGGAAAAGACATATTTTTCTCTAATTTAAGGAGTAAAGGATATTCTAAAAATATTATAAATATGGGTATTGAAAGTCAAAGGTGTTTTAGGGATTTTGTGTGATGTAGAGAGGAAGATAAATTTATTTTAATGAGGCATTGTAGAATGTTCTTTTTTGTGGAATTTTCTTGCATGGATCATCAATGCTATTGTGATTGGGTTGATTTGAACTAGCATAAAGGTGAAAATATAAGAAAATTTGAAATTTGTATAATTTATGTGAATAATGTTTTTATTGATTTAAAGCTTATGACATGAATAATCATAATTATTTATTTCTCCTTTCAAAATGACAAATATCACTTCAAATATTTGTCCAAACACTTGTGTCATTATTAAAAGTTAAAACATAATCACATTGGTTTAACTCAAAAATGTGATATTTCCTTCAAGAAGATGTGACATTTGTTCAAAAAGAGGTGCAGAGAGGTTTCATTACAATTTTAGATATTGTGGGCCAATTGGAATGACATAAAAAGGAGACCCAAATTAGTTAAGAATCATGGGTGGGCCTCTTAAGAAAGTGAAGCTCACAAATTGTTAAAAACTACTGTATAGAATAGAGAACTATGGGATGAGTTTAGCATAGTCGAGTTCGACTAATACATTTAAGTTATGAAGGATTTTAACAAAACCTCTCTGTGAAATTATAAAATTCTTTGTAAAACATTAATGTAGCTTTTAGAAGTGTAAAATTATGGGTTAGATGAGAGAAAATTACTAAGGCAATGGGTCTGAAGTGTGAAGGGAAAAAGTAGATAGAGAAATTGTTGGAGATTACAAAACCTATGGGAGAAAATATTTTGAGAAGCGTGAGAAACTAATGATATTGGTTAATGGTAATGGGTATGAAATTCTTCCCTTGCCCATTCTTATGTTGGGTGTATCTCTATGTTATGAAGTATTTTTTATTACAAGTTCATCTTACTTCTTTTCACACATACCAGTTTCGTATTTTAAACCATATAAGTCATGGGGAAAATCTTAATGTGCCAAGTTATTTTATTTTTTCTTCCCTAATTAATAGTAATACCATTGGTGAATCACCTCCCCCATTCCAAGGTCTAATCTATGTATCATATCAATATGTGTTTAATAAATCTCCTTTATGTTGTTGGTGAATTACTTGTACCTAATTGGAAGGCCAACAAGTTTAAGAATTCCCTTGTACCATGATCAAAATTGATCTTTTAGGTAGAAGCCTTCTCCTTGAAATATTGAATCCTAAACCTTAGAGAAAGGAAAAATAAATTAAAAACTTCCTCCATATATTCTAGAAATTTCATATGAAGATACCCTCATTGATACTACCTAACCAAATTGAAAGCCCCATCCATAATAAAGCTAACCCTCCAAAATTTAGGAAAACTAAATCTAGAGCAAAATAGAATTGATGTGGATAAAGAGGGTAGGGAAGAGGGAAATAATTCATAGGAAGTTCATAAGATGGAGGGCTCTTCTAAAAATAACTATGAATTGAGCTCTAGTGAGCATAGGTTTGCCCACTTGAGGAATAAGAAATATATTAAAGGGAAAATGCCTCAAGAGGTGGTGCTCCATAAAATAAAATTTCAGCATGAATATTATAACACTAAAAACATTGACAATTATAAAGATGAGGACTATGAAAAGGAAACTAAAGAGTTGGATGAGATGGAAGAAGATAAATCCATGGAGATCATAGTTAACCTTGATGACTTTGAAGAAATAGTGAACATTGATTGTAATACACATGTTCTTCTCAATGATAATTATAGGAAAAATATTTCCCCTTCTCCTAAATTGAATCCTAGAAAGGAGAATATAATGTTGGATTGAATTAAGGATCTACAAAAAATAATGGTCACTTTAGAGAATTCTATTAGTAATGAACAATTTAATACTACTATCTCTATTCTATGTCGATTAATGAGAAACATTATGGATAAATTATCTTTGGCATGGCTAAGAGAAAAATTAGGAGTCACAAGAGCACAAAGAATAAGAAATAACAATGCCACAAGGATGACAAGTAACCTCAGGAAGTTACTAACAAAAACTAGCAAAAGGATCTCAATTGTCTCTCAAAGGGATTTCTTGAGACTATCTCAAATTTCAACGATAGTTAATTATTGGGATAGTTTAATTTAAATAGGGACTATGTGATTCTTTGCATGTGGAAGAAGAAGTTATTTTTTGTTTAATCATATGATGACAAGAATGGGTGCAAGATGTTGAGTCCCATTTTTGAGAAAAAAGTGGAAGTGTTTTTCCTATTTTTAAAATTTTGTAATGAACCTTTTTTAGGGGTCCATTATTTAGCTATGACTTTCCTTTGATTTATATTCTTTTTGCCATATTGGGTGTAATTAACATACTCTTCAAGTTACTCCTGGTGGTCTTCAATATTGGCGATTGAATGTTCTCCAAGATGCTGCTATTGTATTATCTGAGACGTTTCAGTCTGAACATCATTTTCATTCAATTCATATATTCCTTTGTGCAATTCAATATGCCCCTACGGTTAGTCTTTAATATGAATCTCGATAGCCATAGATACCACTTATAACTCCATGTTGACATCATTGTCTTACTCATAAACAGTATTTGATGCCTTCCATAAATTGATGAATATCATACAAATGCTTTCCTAAATGCTTTGTTAAACATAGATGTTGCTTTATAAATCCTTGTCAAACCACAATCTACACATTCCATAGGTGATCTGGAACTACTCGCTCTTTCCTATTTACTCATTGCTAGTGTATATATTCATTTGAAATCCTCTATCGTGGCTCATCACTAGTTCTTTGACTTCCATACCAATTGATCAACATATTTACTCCATATTTGTCTATGATTATACATGGAGACATGACTTTTCAAAAGAAGA
Organism: Cupressus sempervirens; assembly: GCA_028749045.1. Lineage (NCBI taxonomy): Eukaryota > Viridiplantae > Streptophyta > Pinopsida > Cupressales > Cupressaceae > Cupressus > Cupressus sempervirens. Next base: position 686,742,430 of record CM053784.1, on the reverse strand, counting down.
CGTCTCTTAACATAGCTTTTCATTTTAATTAATCTCTTTACTTTTATATTTGTATATTTATATTGTACTATCATTTAATATTAATGGTTGTACCATATTTATTAATAGATATAATATAATATTGATTAATTAATCAATCTATTAGCTTTAGTTATTAATAGTATTTATATCCAATGTAATAATATTTAGATATATTATGATATTATTGATTTATAATATAATTATAACATATTATATATTATTATAATAATATTTAATTCTCAATTAAATTATAATATTATCCTTGAATATGTACATTTCATAATATAATATCATTAATCATTTATTTATATATATTTTTACTATCATAATAATAATTATATAATAATGCTTGATGCACTACTATTAATATTTATATATTCAATATTTATTTAGTAATAGTGTACATAATTTATTAATAACATTATTGTTATTATTATGTGTACAATTGATATCCATGAATCTTGATTACCTTACTAATATTATCAATCTTTTATTTATTATATTTTGATACTATTATCACATTATAATTATAATGTAATATCATACTATATGATAATAACATTATATTGTTATTATTATTATTATTATTTTATTTATTAATAATGATTTGAATTTTAATATTATCTTATTACTTTAGTAACGTATTACTATATCAATAATATATTATTATTTATTCTTTAATAATATATTATACCATTAATAATATATCAATATTTCTTTTAATATATTATAACATTCAAAAATAATTTATTTATTTATTCATAATAATTTACTTATATTACCTTAATTAGGGGACATGATAGTCTGCCCTTCCTCAAATTGCTTGTCCTCAAGCAATGATTGTTTACACTAAACTTTTATTGTGAATTCAATATACACTGGAATGAAAGAATACATAAGGTATGGATGTAGTTAATGTCATAATGTATGAAGTAAATGTCTAAGTACTTGCACACACGAAGCATACATGAAGAAGACACATTAATGCATGAAGACACGAAGTATACATGATGCAGACACATCATACATTATTTATTGATTTTCATAGTGAAGTAGAGTAAAAAGGAGTGATTTATAAAATATACTTTCCTAATATGACTTTTGGTCATGCACCTGCAACACAAATAATTATTAGTATATAATAGTTCTAAAGAAAGATGAATCTTGTGGTAATCCCTTTTCTCATTTACATAATCCTTTGGAAGGAATCTTTCTCTCTCCTTATTATGATCATCATAAGATGGTAGATTTATGGTGTAGAGGGTGTGTGAAACAAGCTACAAGTGATTCCCTGAAGGATATCCATCATGTGCCTGAAATTACTCCGCCTCTCCCTCCACCAACCCCCTACCTTACGATATCATAATGTGGATGAGAAGAGTGTTAAATTTAAATTACTTAGTTTATTTGAAAGATTTCTTCTTATAGTACATAGAAAACTTTCTCTCTGTTTATTATGATCATCTTGAGATGGTAGATTTATGGTGCAAAGGGCGCGTGAAACAAGCTACAAGAAATTCCCTGGAGGATGTTCATCATGTGCCCGAAATTACTCCACTTTTCCCTCCACTAACTCCCTATCTTAAGAGATCATAATGTAGACAAGAAAATTAATCTAATGAACATAATTATTTGGAATAGGAATCTTACTCTCTCCTTATTACAATCATCTTGAGAGGGTAGATTTATGGTACAAAGGGCTCGTGAAACAGGCTACAAGCAATTCCTTGGAGGATATCCATCATGTGCTTGAAATTATGCCACCTCTCCCTCCACCAACTCCCTATCTTAAGAGATCATAATGTGGACAAGAAATAGACCCCTATTTACTATCTAATCATAGGGATTTCCCTTCTATCATAATTGGTTAAATTCCTCCTTTTTTTTTGGAATATACACTGCTCTATGGACATGTATTTACTCTTTTGTAATGTCAGGTGTAAAACTAATAGTCACTAAACTATGATAGGTCACTGCACCACATTTCATAAATTCCCATGGTGTTTAATACTTCACTTGAGTGGTGGGACAAAATTTTTCATGGCTCATGCCACACCCTTTTTGTTTCTCAAACCTATTTGATTTCCCCTGGTCTAGCAATCTATTGATATTATTCTCTTTTTCCATTGTCTATTGTTATTAGAACACTAGGATGGTCTTGTTTATGTAAAATCAATTGCACACTCCATCTTTAATTGTGTCATTATATTGCATATTATTCATAATCAAATTATTTGGTGTCTTCTTATTAAATTAAATCATATTAATGTTTGAACATTACTCTTCGATATATAGCTAACTGATATCAATCATTTTCATGTAATTGGTGGTAATGATGTTAGAATCAATTATCATCGTACATAATCTCCTATTCCTTAATATTGTAATGGCTCCTCCAATGTATTTATGCTTCCTTTGATCTATGTTTTTAATTTGATGAAGATATTATTTTACTTCTTAATCCCCAATTCCTTTGTCAAGAATTCTTTTCACTGTTTCTCCTCAAGGTAAAATCAATGCTTTCCCCAGTAGTTTTCGAATTAGTTTTCAGGGATAGCCACTTCATTGATTAAATAAGATAATACACAATTGTGAATAATAATATATGATCATTCTAATAAATATCTCAATTAAAGACATACTTTTATATTGTCTTATAATTATAATAGATTGTATTACTATCTTGTTGCACATCAACTAATTCTCTTACATTTAATAAAATTTGTTATTAGACTTTACTCTTGAATACTCAATAATTATAATATTGAAATAGGTAATTTCATCTCTATCATCAAACAATAATTTTATCTTATTCTCATTATTTAAAAATGACCTTTATATTTATATTCATATTGACCATTATGAATTATTTCATATGTCTAATAATATTATTAGAATTTTATCTCAAAATAATATTATCATAAAAATTAACACAACTTTATAAATAAATAATTTGAATTGATACTCTTTCAATTAAACAATCATACTTACCTTATGGTAGTCATTTTTGTACTTAGGAAGCATTTTCCTTTGTTTTTGCTTTCTCTCTGCACATTCTTATAAACAGTAATGCTCCAAAGCTACATTAGACACTTCACACAGAAACATTAAGCAATAAAACCCTTTGGCTCAATAAATATATCAGATATAGCCTCACGGAAATACATCTTATTTCATAGATAGATGCCCAACTATATTGGTCAATATCTTCCAATTTTAGATTCCACGATAATATATAGAAGATCTGAATGTTTGCCAATTAAACTTCGGGAAATGATGTCTGCCCTTATTTGTTTCACTAAGGTAAAATTAGCACCACTACTAAAATCGATCTATGCAAGAGAATATTTGTTTCCATAAATATTGATATTGGCATAGTGGATATATTTTGGTAAAACTCAGTAATAATGAATTCATTTCCATTCACTCCCTATGCAAAATGATAGTACTAGCATCTTTCAAATAGAACCACACATTCTTTCCTTCTGAGATAGAGAATCTGCTCATACAAAACAGCATCAATGCAAACCTAAAACTATGCATTATGATACCAAACACGCTGTTCGATAGGACAAAAACTTTGGGTTGAAAACATGGTGGCATCTTACAACCTAGCTGGCCGCACTCCTCACAATGGATCAACTTCTCATTAGAAATTATTCTGAGCAAAATTGGTGATTGTTAATCCTTCTAAAGAAGGCGTCAGGTTAGAAGAAGTTTTTAAGTTATGTATGATCAAGTTTGAGGACAGAGGATAGCAAGAAGAAGCATTTTGAAGCCAATCACCCTATTTGATATTGCTCAGTTTGCTTCAGTAGAGTTTTCCCTAATTTTTCGGTTCTTTTGGGCATTATTTTCTGTTGGTAGAGCCTATCACTCTATTCTGAGATAATTTGAGGTATTGCTCTGTATCACGAGCAACAAATAGTGAAGGAATTCTCAATATATTATTGTTGTTAGAGCATTTTCTATCATCATGTGATGGATTCTAGCTTCAACATTGTTTATGCCAATCAAGTCAATTCATCGTTACAACTATGATTGGATGAAGGTTTCAGCATTCTGAGGATTGTGTATTGCTTCAAGGATGTTGCTACAATTTTATATCATTATATCAGCAATTCTTGACTTAGCATCATTTTGGGAGGCCACTATATTTGAGAGTTCAATCAAAATTGTATGGCAGATTTTGGAGGAGAAATTATTTGTTTGGAGGCTGTTTTACCTCCTTTAAAGCCGTTCTTTATATAACTGAATCTCTCTTAATTTTCTTCGATGCTTCTTTCTCTTAAATGATTCGATCTATCTCTTTATTACTGGGCACTGTCCGCTCTGAAAAGAACTGACTTGTTTTGGAAAGCTTGATTGTTCTCTTCCTTATTTTCATCTTTCCAATCTGTTTGTATTCCTGTAACTTTGTTTTGATTAGACCTCTGGCCATACCTAACAAGATGGCAGGTTCAAAGCTCTAATACAACTTGTAATGAATCTTTTTAAGAGTTCATTATTTAACTATGACTTTCCTTTCATTTATATTCTTTTTTCCATATTGGGTGTAATTAACATACTCTTCAAGTTGCTTCCGATGGTCTTCAATATTGGCGATTGAATGTTCTCCAGGCTGCCGCTATTGTATTATGTGAGACGTGTTCAGTCTTAACATTGTTTTCATTCAATTCATATCTTCCTTTGTGCAATTCAATCTGCCCCTATGGTTAATCTTTAATATGAATCCCGATAGCCATAGATGCCACTTATAACTCCATGTTGACTTCATTGTTGTCTTACTCGTAAACAATATTTGATGCCTTCCATAAATCGATGAATATCATTCAAATGCTTTGTTAAACATAGATGTTGCTTTATAAATCCTTGCCAAACTGACAGTACACAATCTGCGCATTCTGTAGGTGATGTGGAAGTGCCTTCTTTCCTATTTACTCATTACTGACATATATATTCATTTTTGAAATCCTCTATCGTGGCTCATCACTGGTTCTTTGACTTCCATACCAATTGATCAACATATTTACTTCATATTTATCTATGATTATACATGGAGACATGACTTTTCAAAAGAAGACATCTCTTAACATAGTTTTTTATTTTAATTAATCTCTTTAATTTGATTGCCGATAACATTATGACTATGAAACCTTAATATGATATGAAGCAGTTTTAGAATAGGAATGTTTATCGTTTGAATGATATCTAACATCCTTTTATATTTGTATATTTATATTGTACTATCATTTAATATTAATAGTTGTACCATATTTATTAATAAATATAATATTATATTCATTAATTAATCAATCTATTATCTTTATAGTATTTATATTCAATGTGATATATTTAGATATATTATCATTTTATTGATTTATAATATAATTATAAAATATTATATATTATTATAATAATATTTAATTCTCAATTAAATTATAGTATTATCTTTGAATATGTCCATTTCATAATATAATATCATTAATCATTTATCTATATATATTTTTACTATCATAATAATAATTATATATCAATATTATATAATAATGCTTGATGCACTACTATTAATATTTATATATTCAATATTTATTTAGTAATAGTGTAGGTAATTTATTAATAATATTATTGTTATTATTATGTGTACAATTGATATCCATGAATCTTGATTACCTTACTAATATTATCAATCTTTTATTTATTATATTTTAATACTATTATCACATTATAATTGTAATGTAATATCATACTGTATGATAATAACATTATTATATTATTATTATTATTTTATTTATTAATAATGATTTGACCTTTAATATTACCTTATTACCTTACTAACATATTATTATATCAATAATATATTATTATTTATTAATTAATAATATATTATACCATTAATAATAATATATTTATATATTCATAATAATTTACTTATATTACCCTAAATAGGGGACATGACAAATTTCTTGTCACTTGATGTCCAAAATTGAAGCACTACAAGATTGGATCTCAAAAAACTTCACTAAAATAAATTGTCTTTCTTGGAGTCTAGTAATCAAATATGCAATATTTTGGAATACCCACATAGTAGAAATTACATTTTGGTAGGCATGTTTAAAAACCACCCTTTCAAAATGCCTATTTTAGGATCATACCACACTTGTGTGTGATCACTCTTTCTTGGAGCAAAAAAATGAATTTTTGTGATTCCTTTAGGGAAATGTACCTAACATACCAAATATTAATGAGAATATTTTTCCTTATTTTTTTATGAAATGTTTTTTATTAATTTTTCTGTGACCATAAAGTGGATTTTGAAAACCTCTGGTGTATGACCACCATAATTTGATGAAAACTTCACCATTTTTTTTAAATATTGAATTACATGCTATGTAGATTGGTGACATATAATTCATTTTTTTAAAATTTAGAATCAAAAAAGTTATTAAAATTTTAACCATACTCTTTGAGGTTTAGGTACCTCTTTGACTTAGTAAATATTGTAAAACTATTAAAATAACTCATATCACTATAAAATTTACGTGTTTAGAATCTAGAAATAGATTATTATATTTTGTTTTTGTTTCATCAAAATTCATTCATAAAGTCCTCCAAAAAATTATGGCAATGTAGAAATTTCATGTGCTTGTTCCTTAGCCAGTTTTGTTTTTGGCACAAGCACACGGTTGGTCCTACCAAGGCTTTTCCAAGCCAAAACCAATTCCATTTTGTGGATTTTGAAATTTGAATTTAAAGTACAAGTTTCAAAACAAGCACCCATTTCTAAGAGTGATTAAAAATGAGTCTTTTGTCACTAAAGAATAATTTTTTTAATTTCTCAAAAATGGTACCCATTTTGAAAATAGCTGGTACCTAATTTTTAAATTTAGGATCCAACACTTGAGCCTAAACTGAGTACCCATTTCTAGCAACAAATTTTTTTCCTCAAGAATTTTCATGGCTTTGATACTTAACTTCTTGCATTTACACATAGAAAAATAGTATACATAATAGTGAAAATGGTATTAAATTAGGGATAAATAATAATACTAAACTATTTAAATTGATTAATTTTGATCATTTATGAGTTTTGGTGGCTTCTTCTTGTAATGGCCCAAAGTTTGGTCTATTATTTCTAGATGTAATGTGATTGACCTATTGCTTGGTTTCAAGGCCCTCTCCTTACCATTGTAATAAAAAATAAACTATTGAGAAAAAAAATTCATCCTTTACTGATAATATTTTAATTAAAATAATATTCACTTCTAAACCATAGTTAAAAATATTTCATGGATAATAATTTTTATGGGGCCATTGTGTACTTGATCTTTAGAAGATTCCACATACTCCATACTTTCATACACAATGCATATGTTAAATAACACACACACACACACACACACACACACACACACACACACACACACACACACACACACGTGTGTGTGTGTGTGTGTGTGTGTGTGTCTATATATATATATATAAGAAGAACTCAAACCATACATGTACTAGAACACATGGAAATTAGAAATGATATACTCATTCATTTTGACCCTAAAGGCAATCTTGGTATTGTCTATTAGTACAAAACACTTAGTAATTTTCTAGGCAATGTTGGTTAACACTTTGACCAAACCATTATATAGGTCAAGCAAGTCTAATTTGAAGTGTACATATTCAATTCATGTTGAGCACTAGTTAGTGTTGAGTACACTTAGGATTCATCAATTAGTTCAGTGAATGCTGAGTGATTCAGAATATAGTATATGTTTAGTGAGATAAAGAAACTCTATAGTATAACCCAAGCCGAGTTAAGACTGATGGACATGATAAAGAACAATATGTGTTGATCATTAAAAGAGTGTTAGTGCCAAATAAAACATTTTTTATATATTATTTTTTAACGGCACACAAACTCAAATAAGGGAAAACTATTTTTGTTGAGCTAGAAGCATGTCTTATAGATCAAGGAGCTAATTAAGCATGATAATAAAGATCATTAACCCCTATCAAAGGAAATCCACCAATCAAAAAATTGCAAGGACCAAATGACAAAAGGGATGAATCTAAATCATTGATCATGATTAAGAAGCTTTGCCAAATAGCTATATAAGGTGGTTTTCCTACCTAATTCAAATGTTATGAGAAGAGTGTAGGATTGAGAGGGGTTTGGATGTAAAATTTTGAGGTGAATCAAAGGTGAAAGATAGAGGTGACCAAGCAGTGTAGTGAGGAGTCATTGAAGATCAATCATAGTGAGGTGATATCATATTGGATAGACCATTTTTGTTACCGATATTGAAGTACATACCAAGGGATTAGGTACTGAACATTCTAATAGGTACTTTAGGGTTTAAATCTATTAACATAGTGGCTTTAACAAGCCTTTGTAAATTTCCTAACAAATTACTCACTTTTTATCATGTAAAATTATTTAATCAAGGTCGATCAAATAGTCTTTTAAGTGTTTAATAGGGCACGCCCCTCACAAAGTAGATCATCAAAAGTGATCAAGCATTGTAGCCTAAACATGCACACTTTATTGATGTAGTAGTGAAGATTTTGTGGGTGTCATCCCCACCATAGTTTTACCTTCACCTTGGAGGGTTTTTCTATTACCAAATATTTGTGTCAAGTGTGTATTTTGAAGAATTCAAACAGAAGATGGCAAAATGGTAATGGATTTTGTGTTACCAAATATTTGTGTCAAGTGTGTTATGTGTTTATGAGTTTATTCATGGAATTAGATATTACATCTGATATTATGTTGAAGTACATGATTCCATATATACAAGCTTAAGGTTTAAATGAAGGTTTGTAATGGAAACATCAAATGTGGTTCATGTTTGAAGTGTTAAAGTTTCATAGATCCTGATTAAACCACTATAGAAATAGTGAGATTATGATATTCCCCCACCTCAAACTACATGATGCAATATGTATTGGTTTTTTTTCAAATTGTAATATTATACATTAGTTTGTAAGATTATTTGCACAAAATTCCAAATCAGCCTAATAGTAGACGCATGAGGACAAGATCTAATGTTTGAACCAAGCAATGTATTTTGAGCTGAGTTGAATAACATGTGATGACTAAGTGCTAGTGCCAGACTCTTTAAATACTAGTAAAGATGAAGTTGTTATAGTCATTTTATCGGAATATAGACAAAGTTTGAAGATTGAAATGGTATCGACCCAACGAAACCTGAGAAAGTATAATTGTTAGGTTTTACAAAGATGGTTCAAGACACCTGTTGTGCACCCATTATATATATGATACATTATTAAGGCCCTAATTTTGAATTTTTGGGGTATAGATCAGTTTTCATAAGTTATTTTGCATACCATGTGTGAATTTTCAAGAGACAAAAGTGCAAGAGTGACTCCACACTATTATGTAGAGATTTGAGGAAACATTTCTTAGCCTATCTTTGACAATCTAGTGTGATTTAGTGGTCATGTTATTACTAAGTGAACCAAATTTTATTTATCAAACCCTTTATGTGAAAAATGGCATCAATTTATGCTATAATGGAGATAGGGGCATCATCTAAGGTTAGCGATAATCAATTATTTCGTAATGAAGCATGCAATCCTCCTAAGTTCAAAGTGTACCTTGAAATAGCACTAAAACGAGATACATCTAGAGCCCTATCGTCTATTCCACATAGGGTTATCTCAATCCACAATGTTAGATGTTACTACATGTGTAAGATTGGTTAAATAAGAGACTTTGAACTATGAAATTCATATGAAAAGCTTTGCATTGATGAAAAACAAAAGATGAACATAAGCATATCGTTGAGAAAGGGTTAACTCTTGCCCTAAATTTTCCTAAGGTTTTCAAGGAAGAATGGGTCAAGATTATCTTAAGCTACATACATGACATAAATTTTTGGTTAGATAGAGGATTGATTGAAATCACCAAACAAATCATTCACTATGTCATGGGATACCCTATTCTTGATAGGTCAAATTTATTCCCTACTAGTGTAGAGAGGTGATTAAACAAAATACTTTGGAAATATGGAACAAGAGGGGAATGTCTATCTCTACCATCGCACATCTTGAGCTAGACTTTGTAGTGAGGATCATGACTTAAAAATTCTATCAATCAAGTAGACTTGAAAGTGTACCATGCATTGTAGTTGATGTGGCATGGAAGATTGCATCTACAATAATTGAAGGAGAAACTGAAAAGCATGAGGAAGGAAAAGAACACTAGATGTGTAAATTTAGATCACTATTAGTTTGCAAATTATTTTATGTGAAAAATGAATTCCCTACCGCTAGTAATGTCACTTGGAGTAAGAATAATCTAGCGAATAAGTAAATCAATGAGTTTATCAAACTATTAGGAAATGATTTTGAAGAATTCAAAAAGAAGATGACAAAAAGATAAAGGATACCTAAATAATTGGTAGACAAGTACTATGAAAACATATATTTCCTAGCTTATACAGATTGGACCTATATTCAAGCTATTATACCCAAAATTGCATGGTTAAGGCCATTAGGGTATGAAACAAACATTGATCCTCGAGGTTATAGCTATCATTACTCCATTATTGGATGAACCTATTGACAAAGATGTTGAGCCATTTGGAGCATATGAAATAGCTAAGATCAAAATCATGATGGAAACCAAAGTGCCAAAGATGGGAAAAAAAAGAAAGAATATTATAAAAATCTTGGAAGGAAAATTTCATGAAGCATCATTATAGATAACATAGGGTAAAGGTGAATACCTAAGCAGTAATGAAGAAGAGGATGATATTGAAGAAGAAGATAATGAAGAAGAAGAACAGGTAGGAGGTAAAGGCAAGGAGATTGTGGCTATCGATCCATGGGCTACTAAAGTGAAACAAATTATTTTTACTGAGCTTGAGGTAAAGAAGAGTCTAAAGAAGACTATTGCAGAAATGATACCCACTCCACCAAGGGCGATGAGGAAAAGGACCAAGATAACCAAAACTACAATTTCCACACCTCAAAAGAAAGGAATTGTCAAAATAAAAAATGTAGCTCAAATTAGGATCTCTGCAAAGAGGAAGGCAACCTCTAGGGAAGAAGAGTTGATAAAACTAGTGAACAAACCAAGGAGAAGGCTTATGGTTAAGGATTATGAAGAAGAGGAAGAAGATAGGACTAAGTCAAGTGACCTTAGTTAATTTAGGATAGCTACCCACAAGAAGCTACAAGACCTAGATGAGGTATTTGAAAATATAAGTAGTGCAAGACTATCAGGTTTCCATTTCATAAAATATGATGCACCAAGTAATGTTGATAAAAGAAAAGTAGAAGAAGCGATGTTATATATGATGGTCACTTTTAAGTACACATCTATAGAATTAGGCACAATGATTCAAGAAGAGCTATACAATAAAGTTGATGCTAAATGGAATGGGCACTAGTGACTGAAAGAAAAATAAGAGAAACCTCAATAGCTCAAATTGTTTCTGACGTGACAAAGAAAAAAAAATTCTTAGCAATAAGGACCCATTCAAATATATTTTTTCCCAAAAGAAGAACATACATGTTACTGAAGAACAAAGTTTCAAAGAAGTATTCAAAGAGAGAAAAATGATATGGAAGAAGATATATGGCCCAGTTCCTGATGATGAAGAAAGAAGAGATGAGGAAGAGAAAGAGGTAGGTGAAGTAGAATTGGACAACAAAGAGGATATGTATGATGATGTTGAGCAACTAGTTGATAAAATTAAGAGAATGGCTAAATAAAGTTAAAGACAAATAGAAACAATCACCATAGAGGATGAACCCATAGACGATCAACAAAAATATGGGAATGATGCAAAGGAAGAGCCAGAGAAGACTACGTTGACCAAGCAAGAGTAGAAGGAGCAAGCACCTATGCAAAAATCAGAAAAAGAGGTGCTGATGAACACCAATCTAATGCTAGTACAATTGAAAGAATATCCTAAAATTGATACACAAGTAACTTCTCAAGTGTCTAAAAAAACAACTACTTTAGTTGATACTCTAAATCTTGTTGATAGCCAAGAACATGTAAATGTGAGTGTTGCCAGGCAATAGACTATGCCAACTAATGGAGGCGATAGTGGACAAGGACCTTAATAGATCAATAATGATAATAAGGTTAGTACATGTATTAATATAGAAGTAGAGGTGAAGGAAGAGAGTTCACATGCTATATTAGATTAGTCTACTCTAGATGTGCTAATAAATTTCTTAGGACCTCTGATTGAGGGAACAAAAGAGGTTTTACAACCGAGTTCAACAAGTGAACTCATTTCTACTTAAGAGTAGACTAAGGTGAAAGTAGGTAAATAGCAGGTGACATGTACTGAAGAAAGAAAAACTAGTGAAGAGATAAGGACAAAAGGTGTCAAGGAGTCTTAGAGACCAAGTGTAAAAATTCCCACTCAAAGTCTACAACTATTTATGTTGAGCACCAACACCCTAGATTCAAAGGGGACAAAATCCAAGAAAAAAAAGTTGAAATCTCCTAGAGGAATACAAGGAAAACCTGTTACACTTGAGGATAAGTGCAAGAAGTTGGGTCTCACTTTTAGGCAAAAAGTGAAAGTTTTTTTCCTAGTTTTGAAATTTCTTGTCAATTGATGTCAAAATTTGAGACATTTAGAGATTGAATATATAAAATCTTTAGAAATAAAAAATTTAGTGTTTAGAATCTTGTTTTTGAATATGTAATTTATTTGTGTACCCATATGATAGATTTTTTTTTTGATATGGATCTTTAAAAACCACTTTTTAAAAATTCCTATCTCCGGACCATACCACACTCATGTAAAGACACCATAATTGACACAAATAAATGAGTTTTCATAAATCCTTTTAAAGAGAGTTATCTAATACTCCTAAGATTGATGAAAATATTTTTCTTTAATTTTTTATTGAATAATTTAATTATTATTAATTATTAATTGGCTATAAAGGTAAATTTTAAAACCTCTCATGTACAAATACAATAATTTGATCAAAATTTCACTTTTTTCAATTTTTCTTTTTTTTTTAACCTCAAAAGAATTGTATGTAGATTGATGACATATAAATTAAGTTAAGAAAAATTATAAAATTAAAAAGTTATTTAAGTTTTAGTGAACTTCACTATTTTACATTTAGGTACCACCTTTTATTAAAAAATAATGCAAAAATAGTAAATAGAATCATAGCACTATAAAATTTATATTTATAAAATTAGGATAGTGAAAGCTGTAATGGGTTATTGCTTCATTAAAAAAATTGATTGGGATGACACTCTACAAATTATGGCAAGGCATGAATTTGTTAGTTGAATGCCTTAGCCAAATCTTGAGAGGTCAAGACATAGGCTTGGTCTCACAAAGCCTATCCCAAACCAAAATCTAAGGTAGGAGAATAAAAATCCCACCCAATGTTGTAAGAAATGGGCACCTATTATTTGAAATTCAAAAAATGGGTAACCATTTTGAAAAAGTCAAATCGGCATAGAAAATATTGTTCAAAAAATAAAATTTTAAATTTTTAGAAATGGGTACCCATTTTTTAAAAGTAAAAAATGGGTACTCACTTTATACTTTTCAAAAATAGGTACCCATTTCTAAAAAATAGAAATTGTTTATGTTTTCAAAAATGGATACCCTTTTTTTGAAAATAAAAAATAGGTAACTGATTTTTAAAAGAACAGGTGCCCATTTTTAAAATTTTGGATTGGGTACTCGAGCCTAAAATGGGTACCTATTTCTAAAAAATGGGTACCCGTTTCTAAAAAAACATAGTCTCAATCCGTGGACTTTCACAGAATTAATACCCAACTCCTTGCTTCTATCCTTGATGAAGTGATTTTAATTCTAATTTGGGACACACATAATCTAACTGATGATGAAATGAAGACACTTCAAGAGTTGCACATCAGACAAGAGGAGATGAGAAGAGAACAACAATAGAAAGAGATATTTTATGAGATCAAGGACATATTCCTTAATATAGTTGTTGATAATATGAGTGAGAAAGATTTAATCATTAAACAATTGGTTCAAATTGTGGAGAGATTTAATGACCTAGACATTGACACAAATGAAAGACGAATGCAATAGTCAATGAGGAAATTTGAAAAGAAGTTAATGGAAAATATTGCAGCATAGATTTTTATAAGACAGTTAGAGCTTTCCAGACTTCTAGATAATTTGGAAAATGATATTAAAAATGTACACATATTGTTTAGGAAATTATGTGATGTATCAATCTTCACAAAAGAAATAAGAGTTATAATGGATAAAAATGAAGCTAGTTTAAGGTACATTGAACATGGATGTAAATTCTAATTCAATATATTTTCACAAGTTAAGATTTTTGAAAGGGAGAGAAGTTGAGTTGTAGGCAGAAGATAGTAGAATAAGAGAAAATATTATTTCAATTCATGCTACGCTAACACCTCATTTGTGTTGGAATTACAAGGGGAAAGAGTAAACTTCTAGGTGGGGGTGAGTGAATCAGGAGTTTAAACTTGGACCCATAGAACTTTCACCATTCATTCATCATATGCATACAATATGAAAATTGAAATAACATATAAAGCATATGCATCTAAATCATGTAAACATGTAAGCAATCACACACATAACACTAGATATGATTACCCAAAAACCCTCCAAGTGAGAAGGTAAAATTGGAGTGGGAATGACACCCACAAATCTTCACTATTGCAGTAATAAAGTGTATATAATGAAGGTTACAATGATTTGATCATGAATCATAGTCTACACTATGAAAGGTCTTCCCTATTAAAGGCTTACAAAGATTGTTAGGTCTCACTTGTTAAAGGATTTCAACACCCTGTTAGAAGTGTGTTTAGTTAGAGGACTTCAACTTACAATTAAGTAAGCACCCTATTAAAGGATTTCATAAAACTTGTTGGGACTACTTTGTTAAGAGATCTAACTAAAATCACCTATTAAGATATCTCAACATAGATCTTGTGATTGACACTTGCTTGCTTAATGATAAATCACCTGTACACAATATCTAATTGATCCTTCATGATTAGATGTCTCAATCTTGTATCATTTACCCTATCCTTTATTCTTCTCTAATTGATATTGCAATTCATTCTTAATTCTAGGTCACCCTGAAAACAAATTATCTTGTTCACTCCTCCAATTTGATCACTCACTCATTGTAAAGAGTTTAGGGATTTGTCCTCCTTAAGAAGACTTTGGTGGCTTAGGGTTAGGTATGAATCTACGGCTAAGATTCATCCATATTACCGCTTGAACCTTCCCATTTTTTGATTGGCTAGGTGCAATTGCATAGGGAATCCAAATATAGATTCATCCTTATCTCCAAAAGATTGTAATCTATCCTTAAGTTGGCTCAAAACTGGTTTACATAGTTGTTTGTGGATTACAAACAAATATGTCAAAATTGTGTCACTCAATATATGAAGTCTTTGATACTCAACATGCACTGTTCTGTATATTATGACTCAACATCTGCATTACTCGACGTCCACTATTTACTTAGCTCCTAAATCACTTGGCATGGTCTATCTACTTGGCACTTAGTGACTCAGTACATGAGTGACTCGACACTCATTGCAACTTGGCATGGTCTAATATTTACATGTTGTGCTTGCCATGTATTACTAGTCTAGCATTAATTGAGTAAATGGCTTGAGTGTGTTGACACTCATTTGTTAACACCCATCTGAGATCAACAATCTCCCCCTCTGGCATGAGTGTCAAAAACTCTTGAATATTCATGATCAATCTTAATCTTCTCAAGCATAACATATCCATGACTCAGCTTATATACCAAACTTCAAAAATTCAAAAGTTTTGCATTAACTCATATACCTCAAAATTGATAACTCCTCTTGAGTTAATGTGTCTCCCTTGTATCCAAAATATGTTCTCCTTTCTAACTTCAATGCATTGTATCTGATACTCTTCCATCTGATATGTTCTGCCTTTTTTATTTTTCTCCCTTTTTTTAATACTCCCCCAAATATGTTTCTTAAATATGTTTATCATACTATATCTCCCCCTTATATCTTTAAAATCCCCCCCTTTATTATATCTCCTCCTTTTTGACACTTATGTCAAATGGGTTATACACCTATGGTGTATTTGTCCAAAAATGATTTGTGGACATCCATTATTATCCTTAGAGCTACATCCCAATTGTCACATGCAACATCCAATGACTTAATTTGGATTGCAAGCTTGGCAGCAAGGTGCACTAGACCATCTAGAGTAGAAAGATTGAGGTCTTTCTTTAGTAAATTCTTGACATAGCCTAGCTCCTTGTGCATTATCTCCATATGAGGGATAAGGGTAGCCTAAATACTTGTCAATTTGACTCTAATATTAGCCTCATTTTCTATTAAGACAATTAACTAACTCTGTGTCTGAAAAAATGATCTTAAATGCTTCTCACTCTGAGCTAGATTTGATGGTAGTCTTGCACTTGATGTAGATATTTGACTTTCTAGACTCAAAATGTGACTTTGGGTCTCTTGGGTGAAGAATGTAGGATTGCATAGTTTTGTGTACAGTGAGAATATATTCTCAAGTACCTTCATCACATCCTCAACCTTTTTCGTCAAAGACACTTTTTGTAGTGCTATCTCTCTAGACATCTTCACATTTACCTTTCTTTGAAATTTCTTTTTAGACCATTCTAAAAGTTTTGAATTTGTATCAAGGTCTTCATTTGTGACCTTTCCCACTATATCAGTTAGTTGTTCTATAAGTGGCTTGGTCTCTTCAGGATTTGGCAAGCTAAATGCATCCAAAAAGATGTCCTTTATATCTTGGAGTGCTTGCTTTTGCCTGTGTTCTCTCCTAAGCATTTATTGATGCTTTTTCTTCTCTAAGGCTTGTTGTAAAATGCCTATTTGCTCCAATGTCATAGTGTAATAGTCATATTTTGGAATCAAAATTTCTTCATCAAGGCTTATGTCTCCATTATGGATAACCTTTTCTACCTTTTATGAGCTGGGGCTTGGCACTGAAATTTGCAATGGAATGGCTTCTATGCCAAGCTTTTGAAGAGCTTGTGTAGAAGGAATGATAGATGTTGGTAAGGCTATCACTGCCTAGATGGCTTCCCGTTCCTTCACCTTAATAGATGTATCTACTATTTTTTGAATCAAAGGTTGTACATGAGTAATTAAAGTGATGACAAAAGGTGGTTTTTTTGGATTCATCTTTTCCCTTGTGACCTCAGTTACTGCCTTTTGTAATTCTTCTACACTAACCAAAATTGGATTTTCATAGAGTTTAGCTTGGAGTGTAGATTGGTCTAGAATCTTATTCAAGTCTTCTACAGTAAGTGGATTGATGTTTTGAGCTGATGCGTCAAAAAAATCCTTAACAATTATAATTTTAGTGGTCTTGGTTGTGTCATGGGGAGGACTGACACTCAAAAATTTTCTGTCCTGCACACTTTGTTCATCTTGCTACTACTCAGGTATTGCATTTTGATCATTTTTATTTTCTACTTCTTCCCTAATTGTATTATCTTCCTTGTCATCATTTTTTTTATCATCCTTATCATCATCTTTATCATCAAGTTTACCCTTTGAAGGGTCAGCTTCTCGTTGTTTCATAGTGGTCAACCCATAGATAAGTTTCCATATTTGAGTTGATTTCTTGATCACATCTTCAAATTAACTTGTCATCAAGTTTTCATAGTTTTCTCCCATATGTTCAATGAACTCATTGATCTGTACTACAATTGATCTATTTATTTTCCACCCTACATTACCAAAAGAGGAAAATATATTCTATACATAAAAGAATATACAAACTAGTAGAACCAAACATGCATTGTGCACTCTTGGTTTCCTTGATAACTTCAAGATTCTCCATTAGTTTTTGTAATTGTGGCTCTGCTAGATCATATGTATGATCTTTCTTGATAGTTTTGTAACCAATATCCATAGCTATGCATGGTACACTATTCAATCTACTAGATTGATAAAATATGTGTGAGATTATCCTTATAGAAAAGTTCAATAATGGATCAGCAATAGTATCTATTGTCATGCCACTCTTATTCCATTTTTCTCTAGTATTCTTTACAATTACTTCCTTGGAATCACTTCTGAGTGTCTTTGGGCAATCTAGGGTTGGGTAACTAGTAACCTTATGAATTATTCTCTTGGTAATCTTGATAGATCCTCCCTCTAGCCATAAAGAACCATCGTGAATTCAGCTAAGAAAAATCTATATCCACTCAATTTTTTAAATACATTAGATAAATCTAGGGCTCATGTTAAACCCTTTTTCTCAACAATTTTGTATTCCTCTTTCAAGATTCCATTTTCACACAATTTGTTATATGTATCTCTTATTTCCATATCTCCTATACTTCCTACCTTGCAATTGTAACATTTCCTCACATCTTGCACCATAATTACATTTTGTGGGATCATTGACAATGTGCCAGAAGGATCTTGTTTATAGGCAATGTCAGGAATGACTTTAAATATAGGTTTATTAACTTCATTACTGACAAGCTGAACATTTAAAACTTCTTTCCTTTCAACATTTTTTGAACTAGATGCCATTTTGTCAAACTATGGTTTATGCAAAAGTAAACTGTGTAGCTCAACTTGTGATAAATACCTCGTGAAATTTGATAAATTGGTGTGAGATCATTGCCAAAATCTTCGTAAACACTTTGAATAGGTTTCTAAATCACCTTTTTCTCTGCTTACTCTTTCTCAAATTTGAAATGATGAATAATGAGCAAAAATTGATCATATACCTTTCAAAAACCTTGCATTTAATGTTGAGTGCTTACATAGTTGTAAGCTTGGTAATAACCATTTTTGGGTTCACTCAACATCCATTGATATTTCCATCACTCGTCAGCTACTATGAGCTTGGCATCAACAAGATAGTTGGGTAGCTTGACATCAACTAACATTCCACTCAGCATATACAAGAAAATTTACATACTTGACAACAACATGAAAAACTTAAGGATTTAACTTGAATTTTCAACAACATCTTGCATCTTTATTCATACTAATGTAGTCTTTTTAGTATTACCTCCTTTGGAACTGATATATGATATAACACTTGAATATCAGTCCCACATACCTCTTCATTGCCTACTTTGATGAGGTGTGATCACTTGACCCATTGGGTGAAGTGATCCCTTATCCATTTGATTTGCTACAATCATCCTTCTTTTCCAATGTCTTGTTCCTCTCATCTCTTATGTGTTCAATGTCTAGCTTGCCTTTGCCTTTATTAATGTGATATCCTTTGACTAGTTGGACAATGCTTACTGATGTGACCATTCTTCAAACAACTAAAATACATGGTTTGACTCAACCATCTTTTGCAATTGCTACTAAAGTGTGTCCTAATACAATTCTTGGGAATATGTCCATATTCTTGACAATAATGACAACTATATCTTGCATTATAATCCCAATTATAAAAGTTCCCATTGCTTCTTACCTTTGTTGGCTTGTTTGATGACCACATGGATTTGGATATACATTAAAAAGCTCTATGTCCATACTTCTAATAGTTGTAGCAATATCCTTAAAATCATTGTTTATACATGGTCCTAATTCTGCATTCATGTGCCTGATGGTCTTTCTTGTTGCAGTTATGACAATGAGTCATGTTCTTAGGCTTGACATTTTGATTTATATTATTTCTCTTATACACAATAGAATTATGTCCTTTCCTTCAACAATTATGACAAGTAGGTTTCAAGTTCTTACCTTGGATGCTCCTTTCTTCAGTAACTTTGAATGATTCTCTTTCTTCAGTGCTTGTGTATCCCAGTCTTGATGTATCATTGTTAGGTTTAGGCAATCTCAATAATTGCTCAAAGTATTTGATGGCTTCATTTGGCTTGTTGAAACTTTTAGCAAATTCCTTTTCTCTTTTCAGGTCACTCTAAAATTGTTCATTCTGCAACTTCAATGTAGTTACCTCAATGTCCTTGACATTCAATTCATACTTGGTATTCATCATTTGACTTAGAGTGTCCAATTGCATGTTGGAAATCTTGGTTAGCTCTATTAACTTCTCTTCCAAATTTTTTTCCAAAATTATTTTATCTTCTTCAACCATGGCTTTGTCTTCTATAGCCTTCTTCTTTTGTTCAGTCACCTAACATAGTAGTATAGCTTGTGATTCTTTCTCTAGTTTGAGATTGTTGGTTTCCTCAACTTGGAATTTGTTCCTTTCCATTAAATCTACAATTGTTGCATCAAATTCATTGGAGTCGCCATCTACAAATAGCTTAGTAGTGTCTATCTCTTTATATTGTGTGTCATTCTTCACAATAGAAATTTCTTTCCTTCTCTTGAAGGATTTCTTTAGTTTCTCTCTTACCTCATTCAGGTTATGTAGTACGAGATGTATTTCAATCTCTTGTTTCTCAATAGTCTTTCCCAACTTGTAGACTTCCATTTCAAGATCTTTCCTCAAAGCTACAAAGCTTCTCTTTCAGAGAGCTTGGCTTTGGTACTAATTATTGAAATTACAAGGGGAAATAGTAAACTTTTGAGATAGGGGGTGAATCAAGAGTTTAAACTTGGACGCATAAATTTTTTTCCATTCATTAATAATATGCATACAATATGTAAACTAAAATAACATATAAAGCATATGCACCTAAATCATGTAAATATGTAAGCAATCACACACATAACACCAAATATGATTACCCAAAAACCTTCCTAGTGAGAAGGTAAAACTAGGGTAGGTATGACACCCACAAATCTTCACTACTACAGCAATAAAGTGTATCTAATGAAGGTTACAATGATTTGACCATGAATCATGGTCTACCATGTGAAAGGTCTACCCTTTTAAAGGCCGACAAAGACTATTAGATCTCACCTTGTTAGAAGATTTCAACACCTTGTTAGAAGTGTGCCTGGTTAGAGGACTTCAACTTACAATTAAGTAAGAACCCTATTAAAGGATTTCATATAGCCTATTAGGACTACTCTATTAAGAGATTTAACTAAAATCACCTGTTAAAATGTCTCAGCATAGATCCTATGATTGGCACTTAGTTGCATGATAACAAATCACCTCTATACAATGTCTAATTGATCCTTCACGATCAAATGTCTTAATGTTGTATCCTTTGCTCTATCTTCTATTCTTCTCTAACTAATTCTATAATTCACTCTTAATTCTAAGTCACCTTGAATGCTCTACATGAAAATTGTCTTTTTTGCTCCTCCAATTTGATTACTCGCTCATTGTAAAGTGTTTAGGGCTTTGGCCTCCTTAAGAAGACTTTGGTGGCTTAGGGTAAGGTATGAATCTATGGTTAAGGTGCATCCATATTTCCACTTAAACCTTCCCATTTTCTGATTGACTGCATGCAATTGCATAGGAAATCCAAATATAGACTCATCCTTATCTCCAAAAGATTGTAATCTATCCTTAAGTCAGCTCAAAAATAGTTTACATGGTTTTTTGTGCCATTACAAAAAAAAATGCAAAACTGTGTCACTTGGCATATGAAGTCTTTGATGCTCAGCATGCACTATTCTATATAATATGACTCAACACTGCATTTCTTAGCATTCACTATGTACTTGGCTCCTAAATCACTCGACATGGTCTATCTACTAGGTACTTGAGTGAGTCAATACATGACTGACTCAAAAATCATTGGAACTTGACATGGTCTAATATTTACATGTTGTTCTCGACATGTATTACAAGTTTGGTATGAATTGAGTAAATGGCTTAAGTGCATTGACACTCACTTCTCAAAATCAATCTAAGATCAAAAATTTGGAAGTAATGCAAATGGATTTATAGAATTAAAAAGAGCTAATAAAGAGAGATCCAAACTTGCTAATAGCAGCTAATATGGTAGATCACATGGTTAAATTTGAGATTGAGATTTAGGTAATAATGTATTTGAGGGTTACTTGGGATAGCTCATTGGCAAAAATTTCACATATTTGTAAATCATTTTTCCATAAGCATGGTTTAACCCCTTCTACAACCTCATAGAAATTGTGACAAAAACAAGGGAGAAATGATATATGGTCAAGATAAAGGGGAAATAAAGATAGTAAGAAAAGGTATGGAACACAACCTAAGGGGGAGTTTATGCAGATTTTTTAATTTTGAAGATTTATTGGGCATGACATGTTGACCATGGTAAGTGGTTTTTCTACTAAAGCCAAAGGGGGAGAATGTTGACCCTAAAGGAAATATTGGTATTCTTTATTAGTGCAAAATACTTCATCATTTTCTAGCCAAGGTTGGTTGATCAACACTATGACCGAGCCATTATATAGGTTGAGCAAGTCTAATGTAAAGTATACATATTTAGTTCATTCCAAGCACTAGTTAGTACTAGTACACTTAAGAGTCATCAAATAGTTTAGTGAATGTTGAATGATTCAAGATATACAATATACATTTAGCGAGGTATAGAAACTTTACGATATAATCCTAGCCTAATTAAGGCCAAGGGAAAACATGGAGAATAGTATTCATTGAGCATAAAAGAGTGTTAGTGTTGAGTAAAATAGGTTTTTGTATATGCATTTTTAATGGTACAAAAGCTTATGTAAACCATTATTGTCTAGCTAGAATCATGTCTTACAAATCAAGGAGCTAATCAAGGAGTTGATTACACATGAGAATTAAGATCAATAATCCCTATAAAAGGGAATCCACCAATCAAAAATTTTCAAGGACCAAATGAGAAAATAGATGAATCTAGATCACTGATCATGATCGAGAAGCTTTGTCAAATAGCTATATAAGGAGGGTTTTAGACCTAATTCATATGCAATGAGAAGAGTGTATTATTAAGAGGAGTTTAGATGATTTTTTTTGAGATGAATTAGAGTTGAAAGACAAAGACAGATGAGTAGTGCAGTGAGGAGTCATTGACGATCAATCACAATGAGGTGATATCATATTGGATAGAGGAGATCTATTACCAACATTGAAGTGCATACTAAAGGATTGAGTACTGAACATTCTAATAGGTGTTTCAAAGTTTAAATCCTTTAATAGAGTGGCTTTTACAAGCCTTTGTAAATCTCCTAACAAAGTACTCACTTTTTTGTGATGTGAAATCCTTTAATCAAGGTAGGCCTAATCGTCTTGTAAGAGTTTAACAGGTCAAGCCCCTCATAGGGTAGACTGTCAAAAGTGATCAAATAGTGTCACCTTAACATTGCACACTTTATTCTTGCAGTAGTGAAGATTTTGTGGGTTTCATCCCCACCATAGTTTTACCTTCACCTTGGAGGGTTTTTGTGATACCAGATCTCTGTGTCAAGTGAGTTATGTGTTTATGAGTTTTATTCATGTAATTAGATATTAGATATGATGTTATGTTGAAGTACATGATTGCATTTATAAAAGGTTAAGATTTAAATGAAAGTTTATAATGGAGACATCAAATGTGGTTCATGTTTAAAGTGTTGAAGTTTCATAGGTCATGATTCACCACCACCACCCACCCCTCACTCTCTTAGTATCTTACTTTCCCAATTAAATTTCCAATAATGCATTCCTCTATAAGGCTTTGGATTAATTTTGCATGAATGTCACTTATACATAAGATAGATTAATGATAAAGGATTAAGTAAAGATTACAAAACATTATTTAATGCATTTAAATATTGCACTAGAAGAAAATATAAAGAATATGATCCAAATTACATAACAATAATAATCACATACATATATTTTCATCAAGAATAATAGTAACTCAATGAGAGGGATAAGTATAATGATAGCTAGATGAAGTGGTTGAAGTAGGTAATAAAGTATGCTAAGAAATAAATTATAAAAAAGGCATGATCATAAATATTGAGTTTTAATTTAATAAAAGTGGGCATATTGTAATCAATTCCTAGCTTAGAAACAAAACCTAATATCCAAATAAATATCATTACCTGAAGGAAACCAATCTTATACTCTAGAGGACAGCTACATTTTGTATATGATTATTTCAAAATTTAATTTTAATTTTATTTGATGTGAATGTGTAATGACCGAGTAAATTTCTAAGAATATGACAAGATTCCTAACATAAATATAAATATAAAAATCTATAACCAACACAAAAATGAAAATCCAGAAATGAGATGTAATAAGGAACTTGTTATTAGGATTTGAAATTGAACGTGTCAATATAGTGAACTTGATATCCTAGACCTAAAGACCTTGTATTTTTCAAGGGTTTTCATTTTGGATTAAATAATGGATCTAATTTTTACAAAAAAAAAAAAAAATCTTTATCTTGAAAATCAAATTTCATCATAGTTGGAGTAAAAATTCTAAGCACTCACTTAGAATATTGATATAGTTTAAAAATAAAAAGGGTAAGATTTTGTAACCATCTTTTAAATATGTAATTTAATTTAATTCATGACAATAAAAGCCTTTCATTTAATATTACTAACAATGATCTTGGTCAGGTGAGTGTGTGTAGATATATAAGTTGTGTAATCTAATTGAAAGTCAAAGTAGCAAGAAGAATGCTAGTGAAAAGGGAATTACACATATAAATGAGGAACAATCCACATAATCTCTATATTTTTGTAAATAGGGGAATGCCCCTATATTTTTTTGTATCTTTAGTGGACATAAGTAATGGGCAAGACACGAGTCTTTCTTGACTCCTTTCTTTTTTGAGTGCCTTCTTGAAAGGAGTTACGTATAAATTTTATTAACTAATGATAAAAATCTTGGCCTCGACCTTTTACAAATAATTCTTTTTATAAAATTTGATTTTGTAGAGGATGCGCACAATTGACTTTTTAAATCTGATATATAAGTTGGTTTTAAATAGTATTTTTAAAACAATTTTTTTAAAAATAATTAATAAATAGAAAAATATGTCCAACAATTTTTTTATATACACACAAATGTATATGTATGTATGTATGTATGTATTTATGTATACATACATACCTATTGTATATACATGTATATGTAGGTATATAGGTACATATACAAATGTTTGTGTTTGTGTGTGTATATATAATTTTAATGTTGTCGAAAGCTAATTATTGAATTTTCAAACTCAAGATGGTAGAAAAGTAGTAAATTATATAATTTAGGAAAAATTAAATTATACAAATATAAGTTTAGATTTGGGTACTTCCAATCCTTAATAAATAAGCACTTGGTAAATAAAAGTTTGGTTGATTTATGTTGTGGCTTAGTTAGAATATTGAATATGACAGAATAGGATATAGTTTTGGGACAAGCTAATATACTTTTAATTGTAACAAATAATAGAAAAATTATAAAGTCTCCTTAACAAATTATTTTGGGAACTATTGAAATAGAATTGTTAATCTTATTGATCTTTGTTGGGAGAGATAGGTGAATCAATATGTAATATTTAGCAAGACATACATATTAAGTGCAACAATAAGTGAAACATCAACTACAAATAAACAATAAAAAATATAATTTAGGATTCTTAATTTATAATTGAGATAGAAAGTGTATGAGAAGATGATAAAGTGATAGAGTTATGTATATTTGTGCAAGGAAATATTTTCTCAAACTATTTACAAGTTAAAAACTAAAATAAAATGGGATTATGTACAATACTTAAGAAAATACATGAAATGCCAATTCAATTGATTTAATTAAAACTAATAGAGCTAAATAACTCTCCCATTCTAGTAATGAAAATGTTTGTTATGACAATGTAAAGAGAGAATGGAACAATAAATAATCTTGGGGGAAAAGAGTGGACAAAATGAGAAGAAGTGAACATGAAGGTTTTTGCTACATAATTCTAAAATTCAAAAAGGTATTTGATCAAGAATGGATTGGTTCAATAATGCCTAGGTTACTATAAGATTTTAGCCCAAGAGCCTCACATACACCACCAAATCTGACAATGCTTAATGTGTGAAAATTAAACCCAGCTTAAGATTCTATATTTGGACCATCACTTAATCGTCGTTGGCCAAGGAGCATGGTGAAAGTACAAATTTGTGTCACCTTTCAGGCTGACTAATCAGAACAACTAAATTTGAGTATTTCTATCTAAATTTTTTTTTTTTCAAACATATAATCTTGTTCAAATTATTCTAGCTAAGTTATATATGGTCTCACACTTTTCCAATTGGAAATATGTACTAAATGCATGTTGTATAGTAGTTAGCATCAAATTACCATAGAAATTAAATTATTTCAGAAAAATGATGTTTCAATTACTCAGTATTTTTTACGATATTTTTTAATAACATACAAAAACCAATATATATTGCTCAAAGTCAAGAATATTCTCATATAGAGTTCATAGTGCTTTAATTAGATATAATATATTGTAATTAATTATTTTTTACAAGTACACATTTTAACACTGGAGAAGATTTTGATTTTGAGAAAGAAAAAATAGTAAATCATATCAAAAAAATTTAAAATTATATTATGTTCTAGAGGAGAGAGTCCTCTTCAAGAATCTATAAGTTTTCTTTTGGTTGCAATAGATTTATTTTCAAAAATTTGATGGGAGATGAAAACTATCAATTTGAATAAGTTGAAATTTGAATCATTATAAAAGAGAAAATATAGGTCTAAAGTCAATTTTTGTTTTTGATTGTTCGAGATACATATATTATCTATAGCATAATCTGAGATCAAAAGGAAATAAGTTTATTTCCTTGTACTTTTGTGGTGGGGACTAGACCCTTAATTTCTAGCATTTTCCTACAATTGTAAATTTATCTTTAAAAAATAAGAAAAAACTATCATTTATTTTTGCAAATAATTATTAAAAATTATAAGCCTAAACTTCATCCATTTGAACACATTTCATTAGTTTACTTCATTTTCAAATTCTAAATAATAATACAAGATTTACGTCATTGAAGTTGAATAGTTATACTTTTGTTATCCTTTTTCTTTGTAAAAGGGTGACATAGCGTTTTACTTTTACCCAGCAGTCTTGTGCATAAGCTTCTTTATATTTAATTTCATGTTGTTGTTGCCTAAAACTTTCCTAGTCATATTCATCATTTGAACAATGTGTAGAATTTTATTTTATTTTTAGGAGTCAAATGGATGATTCAATCTTTACCAAACTAATTGAAGATCAATTATATGATGCAATAACTAGTTGGAGGTTCATGTGTGTTAGGCCCAAAAATCTCATTTAATGGAAAATAATAAAATATAAGAAAAACTTTACTATTTCTATTCATCAAGATTCATTACATAAATAATGTAGTCATATAGTAGTTCAACTTTTATTTAACAACTATCAAAGTTGAAATGTATTTACATAATTCTATAATCCTAACGATTAATACATTAACATCCCCCCTTAATTGGAAAGGGTTATATGAAATTAGGAGTATTTTGAACTCCTCGTCCTATTGCCTTGATAGCTATCGCTTTGAGATTTATTTTGTCCCTTTTCAATTAGCATACACTGGGTGCAATTGTATTGTTCATGTTACATTTTGATATGAACTTGTATTTTTTATGTTACAGTTTGATAAAAGCACACATTGGGTGTTATGGACTTGTTTGTTTATATTACAATTTGATAAGAGCATACATTGGGTGCTATGAAATGACACACATTGGGTGTTATAAATTGTTTTGTCCATATGAAATTTTTATAATAGCAGACATTAAGTGCAATAAAAAAGTAGATTGGGCATTGATATTTTTCCTTCATTTGAACTTGAACCTAGAATGAATTTTTATAAATATTTCACACTTGAACTTAGATCTAAAATTGCACTCACTTGAACTTGAATCTGAAATTGCATTCACTTGAACTTGAATCTGGCATATACAAAATATCCTCCCCTTGGTAGATGAGAGGAAATGATTTTAATAACATAAATTCATGTAATAAGCCATTTGATAAGATACCAAATATTTATATTCATTGCTTCAAAAATCCATATATCTTCAACATCATTTTCTATAAATCTTCCCTTAACCATTCTTGTTCCATTTTAATAGACAAGTGACCAAATATCCTCCATTATTCATTTTAATACATTCTATTTAATTGATACTTTTGAATCCATGTTGTTGATATTATTATTTTTAAATTGCAATATTGAAGAATTAATCACTGAATATTTTGAAGCCAACATCTTTTACTAAGGTTTAATAAAACAAAAATGTTACTTCCTCCTTGTGTCTCTTTCTTATTTAACTAGAATAACTACTCAAATTTCTAAGAGAAATAATAATCATCTTTTGCAACTATTATCAGACTAAGATGAAATGCATACCTCTTATTTCAAGAACATGATGAAGAAAATACACCTATCCTTGTTCCTCATATACTTTATTTTCTTCTTTGTAATTGTAGTTACATTTCAAAGCTTGTGCACTTATAAATTTTATGAGTTCTCTAACTAGAAATCTTATAAAATTTCCCTACTATATAATCTTGATAGCAATACCCTACCATCTAGATATCAATCTTAAACAAAAAAAAAAACAAAAATCTGGCCAAAGCTTTAATTTTTTAAAATTCAAATTATGGACCCAAACCAACTTTGTATGCCTCTATACAATCGTTAAAACTTGTCTTTATCATTGTAGGTGAAGATGGTCATGCCCAAAAATATCTTGCAGGAGTAGGTAATCTTTGATCCTTTTTACACTATTTATGCCAATCTACTTCTCATACTGATTGCATTGTGCTTGGTAACTCAAACCCAAAAAGGTGTCAATAAAGAGATTGCTGAAATCTGATCAGTCAAAAATTCAAACTAAAAACTCATACAATTTTTTCCCAAAAATAATTATGAAATAAAAAATTTATTTTATCCATTCAAAGCAATTATCATGCAATTCACAATATCTGATTTTCAATTCCTGATTCTTGTGTCAGCAAACCCAATAATATCTATATATGAGAGTATTTGAAATGAAACAAAGAGGAAATAAAATAGTGATCCAAACAACACTTTATTGTTGATCAATTATGATATAAAAGATAACATAAACTCACAAATCTAAACCTATAGCCATCAACTATTTTCTATGCATTCATATTGATGGCCATGGCTGCTAACAACAAGAGAGCTTGTAATATTTCACATTCTTTCTTTGCTTCTCTGATACCACTGTTAGGCCAAAAGTCTGATATAATGGAAAATAATTAAGTTATAAGAAAAACTTTACTATTTTCATTCATCAAGATTCATTACATAAATAGGTAGTCATATAGTAGTTCAACCGCTACTTAACAACTACCAAAGCTTAAATGTATTTACCTAATTCTATAACCCTAATAATTAATACATTAATGGGCATGGTGTATCAAAATGTACAATGCTTACATTTATTTAAGGTAAATTGTATATTGATATTCATTTTTTTGTCTTTTCCTTTTAGTGTCAGGAAGGGCAAGATTCTCATGAATAATTAAAACTCAAGAATAACAAGATTACATGTATTCAATCATCTTTGGAGCTTCTAACTTTGGAAATCCTTTGAATACTTCTAGAATTTGTTTGTGTTAGTTATCCACATGTTTATGAGTAGGAAAAAAGGTATATGAGTTGTTAAGAATGTGTCTAGTTTCTAGATTAATGTAGAAGGACTATTTTTATAGTGTAAACAACTCATTATATGGCTTTTATGGGGGCCTAAACTAGAGGACAAAACTATGGACGAAAATGATATTCTTAGAGTTACAAATGAAAAGTGCGTAACATGTGGCATGGTTGTTTTGCCCATAGTTTTGTAAAACCACAAATGGTTTTCAAGTGGAAAATCATTATATAAGCAGGGCTAGCAGAGGTGTTTGAATCATCGAGTTCACTTTGCAAGACTAGTGCTAGAAGAAGTATCTCTCTGAGTCCGAGTCTGAGTTCCAGTTGTGGTGATGTGCTCCTATAAGAACTTACATTGCAAGTGTATTGTAATCTTCTTGATTTGAGAATACATTGTGCTAGTTTTGGATGGTGGAGTTTTTCTCCCACAAGCGTTTGCCAATGGTAATCACTATGTTATGAGTTCATTGTTATTTTGATTATGTTATTATGCATTTCCTAAGATCTCTACAATAGTTAGTTGAATTTTCATAATTGTCCCCTCAAATATTAGCGTTGGAAGTGATTTCACGCATGTTATCTTCCTTACAAGTGGTATTAGAGCCTAGCCAATTTTGGTTCTATTTGTTGGGTACATGGTTTCTTGAGCTAATCCAGGTTTGAGTGGGAGCTTGTGGAGAGATTTTTATTTTTGTGTTGTAGGATTGAAAATATGGAAAACACATTAGGGAGGATTTATGTAGAGAAGATTTTTGTCACAAACTTTGAAATTTGGAAGCTAAAGATGGAAGATCTATTGATTCATTAGGATCTATGGGATGCAATCGATGAAAACAAGCTGAGGCCCACAGATCCAAATTCAACCACAAAGTATTATGTGAGAGATGAAAAGCTAAAAGTCTCATTAGATTGTGTCTTGCAGAATCTATACTGATTAATGTCCATGGAGAACCTACTATGAAGAAGCTTTAGAAAGAAGCTAAGTGAGATCTATAAAGTGAAATCACTTGTGAACAAGATTTTCTTGAGGAAGAAGTTGTATTTCTTGATAATGAAAGAAGGTGGATGAATTTTTGAGCATCTTGAAAGTTTTAATATGTTCATGACTTAGTTGACATCAGTTGGGGTATGGATGGATGAGGAAGGTAGGTGCCAAATATTGCTATGTTTGTTACTAGACTCAAGGGACAACCTTTTCATAGCCATAGGGAGCACTTTAGTTGTCTTAAAGATGGAGGACATTGTTAGTTCTTTACTTTCTGAAGAGATGATAAGTAAGGTCTCTTTGAATGCTAAAGAGGCTTTGAGTGTTCAAGGAAGACCAAAAGAAAGAGGCAAGAACAAAAAGCAACATGGTCATTTTAAGTCCAAGAATAAGGGGAGATCAAAATCTCTTGGTAAGTCCAAGATGATCTACTGGAATTGTGGAAAACCTGGACACTTCTAAAAGGACTGCAAAGAGGAGGAGAAGAAAAAGAAGAAGAAGCAAGATTCTGATTCTGAGTCCAAGAAGGAAGATGGAGATGTTTTCATGGTAACCTTGGCTACTCATAAAAATCACAATGCATGGTTGATAGGCTCAGGTGCATCTTTTCACATGAATCCTCATATAAATCAGTTTAGTAAGTATGACAACTTTGATGGTGGTAAGGTGTATTTGGATGATAACTTAGTTCTTGATATTGTTGGACATGGAAGTATTGGTGTAAAATTTTCTGATGGTAGAAGTAGAAGATTTTATGGTGTCTTGCATATCCTAGGACTACTGTGAAATTTCTTATATGTTAGTAAACTAATACATGTGGGTGTGCATGTACAGTTTTCTGAAGCAGATGTGAAAATGGTGAGAGATGCTATGCTAATAGCAACAGGAAGCAAATTTTTTACACTTTAACAGCTTGATGAAAGCATGGTTAAGTGCAACAATACTTCTAATAAGACTATGAAGAGGACTACTTTGTTGGAGAAGGAGAGGGTTTCTCTTTCAATGGATGGTCA
Source organism: Cupressus sempervirens (assembly GCA_028749045.1). NCBI lineage: Eukaryota > Viridiplantae > Streptophyta > Pinopsida > Cupressales > Cupressaceae > Cupressus > Cupressus sempervirens. The sequence continues at coordinate 686,710,896 of CM053784.1, read as the reverse complement.
TGATTTACAGGTACCCAAGGTTGGTCTATCTATTGAATCAAAGTTACCTGTAGAGAAGACTATGTTATGGAATCGGAGACTTGGCCACATAGGTGAGAAAGGTCTACCAACCTTAAAGAACAAAAAGCTTGTTGATGGGTTGAATGACTACAATCTTGATTTTGATTTTTGTGAGCATTGTATCTATGGTAAACAAAACCACATTGAAGTTTACTCAAGTTCTCATAAGTCCTCATATATTTTAGATCTAATCCATTCGGATGTATTTTGGTCTAGTTGATGTTCCTTCTAATGGTAGATTAGTTTATTATATTTCTTTAATTGATGATTTTAGTAGAAGAACATGGGTTTATTTTTGTAGAAGTAAATCTAAAGCTTTCAGTCATTTCAAAGAATTTAAAGAAATGGTTGAGTTGTAGAATAGAAAGAAGATAAAGCATTTGAGAACTAATAATGGAAATGAATATTGTTCCAATGATTTTGACACATTTTGTAAAGATTGTTGTATTAAAAGAGAGAAAACAACTCTGTATTCTCCATAGCAGAATGGATTTGTAAAAAGAATAAACATGACCTTGATGGAGAAGGCTAGGAGTATGTTGAGTGGAGCTAGATTGGAACAAAATTTTTGGGCTAAATCTATAGCCACTACCTACAACTTGATAAATAGGTCTCCTACATCAGCTCTTGTTGATAAGACACCAATGGAAGCATGGTTGGGCAACAAGCCTTCACTTAGACATCTAAGAGTTTTTGGTTGTGAGGCAAATGCTTATGTGTCAAAGGAGAAGTGGACAAAATTAGACAACAAAGTTGTCAAATGTATCTTCATTGGATATAGTTATCGTGTGAAAGGATACAAGCCTTGGGATCCTATTGCACAAAAGGTAATTTACTCTAGAAGTGTTATTTTTAGAGAAGCTAAGCTGTCTTCTATTATAATGCAACTAGAATAGATAAAAAAAAAAAAATATGTGATTCAAATTCCTACTACACTTGAGAAAGTTTAATCAAGGCCCTTAGAAAGTTAAGGTGTTGAAGAGAGATCTATGAGTTCTAAATCATTAAAGGAAGAGGGAGAACTTGATCATGAACCTAAACCTAAATCAAATCTTGTTCAAAGGTCTAGTAGATAGAGGAAAGCACCAGAAAGGTATGGATATTCTCCTAATGATTGGAGGTGTATATTTTCTTTGAATGCAAATATTGATGAACTAAAATATGTAGAAGAGGATATTGGTATGAATGATTCAAAGTCTTGGAAGATAGCCATGGAAGAAGAAATGGTAGATCTTAAGAGGAATGACACATGGGACCTTGTACCATTGCTTGAAGGACGGAAGCCTGTGGGTTGTAAATGGGTGTTCAAAAGGAAAATGGTTTCAGATGGAAGCATTGAGAAGTATAAAGCATGTTTGGTTGCAAAAGGTTACTCCCAAGTTGCTAGAATTGATTATGGTAAAAAGAAATTGCCTATAGCAAAAATGACATCCATTCATTTTTTACTTTCTATTGTATCAACTTATGATCTATAAATTGAGCAGATGGATGTAAAGACAACTGTCCTTCATGGAGATTTGGAGGAAGAAATTTATATGATACAACCAGAGCACTTTTTGGTGAAAGGTAAAATACATTTGGTCTGTAAATTGAAGAAATATGTGTATGGTCTATAACAAAGTCCTAGGATGTGGTACCATAAGTTTGATACATATGTATTGAGTTTTGAATTTGTGCGATCCAAGTTTGATCACTGTATATATTACAATTCTAATGGTGATTATTTCCTAGTTATTGCCTTATGTATTGATGAAATGTTGTTTATTAAGAAAGGAAATAGTTTGATTGCAGAATTAAAATCTTAGCTCTCAAAAAAGTTTGAAGTAAAAGATCTTGGTGCAACAAGGTACATTCTAGGAATGGAGATTATAAGAGATAGACAAAATAGAAAGCTTTGGCTAGGATAGAGTAAGTATGTTGGTACTATTCTAAGAAGATTCAATATGTAGGATTTCAAACCATTGAGTGTTCTTGTTACTATGGGAACAAAGCTTTCTAGCTTACAATGTCCTTCATCCCCATCAAAAATGGAAGAGATGAGTCAAGAATCTTATCAGAGTGTTGTTGGAAGTTTGATGTATGCTATGGTCTGTATAAGATCAAGCATTTCCCAAGCAATGGGATTACTTTCCTGTTATATGTCTAAACTAGGAAAATCACATTGATATGTAGTAAAAAGAGTTTTCAGATACTTGCAAGGTACCTCAAAGTAATCTATATGTTTTCATGGAATAGGATATGAGCATTCCCTTGATATTTGAGGCTATGTGGATTCAGATTGGGCTAGTGATGTTGATAGTAGAAGATCCACCAGTGCATATTTGTTTACATTATTAGGTGGTGTAATCAGTTGGATGAGAAAGTGATAAGTTGTGGTTGCTTTTTCCACTATAGAGGCAGAGTATATGGTAGCCACTCATGCCTACACAGAAGCCATCTAGCTTAAGAGATTGTATTCAGATATAGAGTTCAAATAGAGTGTAGTGACAATTTATAGTGACAATCAGAGTGTAATCTACTTAGCGAAGAAACCAAAATTTCATGCCAAGACCAAGCACATTGATGTACAATATCATTTTGTGAGAGATATGGTCAAGGACAACAAGGTGAAGCTAGATAAGGTAGAGACTTTGGTGAATGTTGCTGATGGATTAACTAAGCTCTTGAACATAGAGAAATTCAAATGGTGTTTGGAGTCTATGGGCCTCTTGGCCACTAGCAATTAATTCCATGAAACTGTGGATCCACTAACTCTTGCAAAGCGTTTGACAAGTGGGAGAATGTTGAGAATTGTGTCTCAACCTTGCAATCTTTTTCTAGAAAACTCAAGAATTTTTTTTTAAAATTATAGAATTTGTTTGTTGTAGTTTTCCATAGGTTTATGAGTTGGAAAAAATGTGTATGAGTTGTTAAGGATATGTCTAGTCTCTAGAACAATATAGAAGGGGTATTTTTAGAGTGTAAACAACTCATTATATGACTTTTATGGGTTCTAAACTAGAGGATAGAATTATGGACAAAAATGGTATTCTTGGAGTTACAAATGACAAGTGGGTAACATGCGGCATGGTTGTTTTGCCCATGGTTTTGTAAAACCAAAAATGGTTTCCAAGTGGTAAATCATTATAAAAGGAGGGCTTGGGGAGGTGTTTGAATCATCTAGTTTAGTTTACAAGACTGGAGCTAGAAGGAGTATCTCTTTGAGTATGAGTTTGAGTTCGAGTCATGGTGATGCACTCTTGTAAGAACTTGCATTGCATGTGTATTGTAATATTCTTGATTTGAGAATACATTGTGTGGGTTTTGGAGGGTGGATTTTTTCTCCCGAAAGGGTTTCCCCACACTAATCATTGTGCTATGAGTTCATTATTATTTTGATTATGTTATTATGCATTTCTTGAGATCTCTACAATAGTTAGTTGAATTTACATAATCATCCCCTCAAAGATTAGTGTAGGAAGTGATTCCACACACTTTAGCTTCCTTACACAAATGAGAGGCATACGTTAATGGGTTCTATTTATTAGGCTTTAATTTTTGTACTTTTTTTCAGTATATCTTTCTGTTAGGGAGTTCAAAATGAGATTCAAAATGAGAAATTCAATAGTGTTTGTGATAACATTAGCCATTCTAGTTCATCCTTCTCATCAGCTCAGTTGCTATGAAGTACTATCAAAATCTAGCGTGAGGACTAGTAAGGGAAAGGAATGGGTGGCTCCTTCCATTAGCAGTGAATATTCATGGATGATCAATCATTATGCTCAAGATGGATTGTAGGAGAATGACAAAATAACTTCTCTGCCTAGCCAACCAGAAGGAATAACATTTCCAAAGTATGTGACAATTGATGAACAAGCAGGGAGAGAACTTTTCTACTATTTTGTAGAGGCCACTAAAGACCCATCTACAAAGCCTCTCCTCCTCTAGCTCGATGGAGGAATTTTTTATTGTTTACATATGTTGTTGTTTTTCAATGAAGATGTACATATAGAGAAAAGGATTGTTGGAGATTATGTCATCATATCAAAATAAGTACAAATTAATAGTGGAGAGAGATCTCATGAGAAATATAATTGCCACATGAATAATTGCAACTTATAGGCTGTTATAAGTTGTATATTCAGGGACAAGATGCTCATCATTTGGTGTGGGGGCAATGATAGAATTGGGTCGTACAACCAGAAGTCAAAACTCTTTCTAAGAATTCATATACATGGAACCAAGCTTTTTAAAAATAATTTTCCTCACAGTTGATAATGTTGACTATTCTCAAACATCACACACTAAGGAAGAAATTAAGCTCGGGAGAACAAGTCAACTATGACTATTTAATATGTTTATCCTATGAAACAAGCCTCAAGCCTTAATGTATGATGTTTAAGTTGTCTTAATAATATTTCTCCACAAGTCATATGCGTAAACCATTTGCAAGAATATTGATATGTTTAGTTTTTTTGTAATCATTGTTGTAAGTTGTTGAACATTAGTCGGAGATTCATTTAACTTTTGTATTTTGCAGTGGCAAACACCTTATTTTTGGAATCACCAGCTGGGGTTGGATTTTCGTACTCCAATACCACCTCTGATTATTGAAATGGAAATGATGAGAATACTGGTATTTCAATTAATAAATTATAAAAAACAAAATTTGTGACATGAATGTATATAGTGAAGATTTAACAAAAAGAATTTTCAATACTTGTTTACTGACTAAAACATTGTTTTTCATGGGTAAATAGTTCTGATGGAATGAGGTAGAGGATTGATAATTTAAGTCACAAATAAATAGAGCAAAAATGTTGAAACATCAAACAACTTCATTTCAGCAATTAAAAACACATTTTAATCATTTAAACTAAAATATGGAGCTGCACATTTCAATACATTGTTTTTTTTTTTTACTGTTCTTGCTACAGCTGAAATTACACAGTTTAAAGAAAAAAAACTCCAGCACTCTTTCCTTTTGCTTTGTTTTTACACAATGACTTCTACATTTTTCACACTACAAAAACTCCAACACACTAATTAAAGAAATAGCTGAAGAATGTCCTAGAAGAGAAGAAATTAAACATAGCAAAATAAAATTTGGAGTCCACCACATGCTGAAATAAATGAAGTATTTGGTGGAGTAAAAGAAATGCAAAAACAAACTGCAGCTGCCGGCAAAACAATACGGACAAGTAAATGAAGCAGTTGGAGATTAAATTTCAACACTCCCCCTTAATCACAACTGCTGTCCATGATTCCCAAATTGTCTCTTTGATGCTCAAAACTTTTCTTTCCCAGTGGTTTGGTGAAGATGTCAGCATACTGATCATTTGATTTGCAATGCTCCAAATAAATTTCTCCATTGCTGATTAGTTCTCTGATAAAATGATACCTTGTGTCGATATGTTTACTTATTTTATGAAAAACTGGATTCTTTGACAAAGCTATGGCCGAATTATTATCACAGTAGATTTTAGTTGCCTCTTCTTGTTCATAGTTTAATTCTTTAAGGATCCTTCTCATCCAAATTGCTTGGCACGCTGCCCCTGTGGCTGCTACATACTCTACTTCAGCAGATGAAAGAGTAACAATTGGTTGTTTCTTTGAAGCCCATGATACTATGCCTGATCCAAAATGAAAAACATAACCAAAAGTGCTCTTCCTTTCATCTATACAACCTGCACTATCACTGTCAGTGTATCCTATCAATCTGAAATCATTTGAACTTGAGTAGAGAATTCCATAGTTCTTTGTTCCACTAACATATCTCAAAATTCTTTTTCCTGCTTTCCAGTGTGAAACTTTTGGAGTTTGCATAAACCTTGAGATGAGACTTACTGCATACATTATGTCTGGTCTTGTGGTTGTTAAATACATGAGACTACCAACAAGTTTCTTATACAAGGTTGGATTTACATCTACTCCTTTATCTTTCTTGCTCAATTTTAATCCTTTCACAATTGGTGTTGGAGCTGATTTGCAATTGATCATATTAAACCTTTTCAAGATGTCATTTGCATATTTAGATTGTGAAATAAAAATACCTTTATCATTTTGATTCACTTCAATGCCAAGAAAGTACCTCATTAAACCCAAATCAGTCATCTCAAATTCTTTCTTCATGGCTGCCTTAAAAATATCAATTGATAAATCACCGGTGAAGATCAAGTCATCAACATATAAACAAACAATTAAGATCTCACCTTGCTCATTCATCTTGGTGTATAAAGTAGGCTCACTGCTGCACCTATTAAAGCCATTTTTCAAGAGATAAGAGTCAATTCTACTATACCATGCTCTTGGGGCTTGTTTGAGTCCATAAAGTGCCTTCTTGAGCTTGTAAACCTTGTTTTCATGACCCAAAATCTCATATCCAGGTGGCTGCTCCACATAAACTTATTCCTCTAAAATGCCATTGAGAAATGCTGATTTCACATCCATTTAATACATTTCCCACTTGTTTTGAGCTGCTATGGAAAGTATAGTTCTCACAGTGTCAACATGAGCCACTGGTGCAAATGTCTCATTATAGTCAACCCCGAGCTGTTGTGAATAACCTTTTGCTACAAGCCTAGCTTTATGCTTTTGCACATCACCATTTGCATTCAATTTAGTTTTATAAACCCACTTCACTCTAATCACTTCTTTTCCTTGTGGAAGACTCATCAACTCCCATGTGTCATTCTTTTCTATTGCGTCAATTTCTTCATCCATTGCATTTATCCATTTTTCTTCTTTAATTGCTTCTTCAAAATGTGTTGGATCAGAAACATGTGAATACAATGCAAAAAGAAAATTCTGACCTGCACTACTTTCACTATCATCTTGCTCATAAATGTCTCTCAAACTTCTAAATTTTTGTCTTCTTAAGCTTGCTAGTGTGGGGTTTGACATGTCACTTGAATTTATAGATTGTGGACTTAATGGACTAGCACCAAAAGTTTTGATTGAAGATGGTGTTTGTTGCACATTTGAAGGTGTATTTGCTTGTGTATGTGTTTTTGTCCTTATGTTTGATGATGATGTCTTTTGACCACTTTGTTGAGTTTGAATGGGTGTGGAAGGAGCCACATTTGAAGGAATACCTACTGGTATAATTTCTTCATTTTCTTCTTGTGGTATGCTGGCTATTATGTTGATTGTTTTGTCTATACTTCTATCCCATGCTTCATCTTCTACAAATTTCACATCTCTGCTGATTATAACCTTCTTGCTGATTGGATTGTATAACTTATATGCCTTTGATTCATCACTCTATCCCACAAAAATACATTTTTCTCCTTTGCTATCCAATTTTCTTCTCAACTCATTTGGCACATGTGCATAAGCTACACATCCAAAAACTTTCATATGAGAAACACTATGTCTTCTTCCACTCCGTGCTTCTTTTGGAATCATATTCTTTACACTTTTGGTTGGACATCTATTCATTATATAGGTTGCACATGATATAGCTTCAACCCAATACTCATTTGACAAATGTTTAGCATTCAACATACTTCTATCCATTTCCATTATTGTTCTATTTTTCCTTTCAGCCACACCATTTTGTTGTGGGGTATACCTTGTGGTAAATTGCTTGTGGATTCCATGCTCTTTGCAAAAATTTAGAAACTCATTTGAGATGTACTCACCACCTCTATCTGTTCTCAATGCTTTGATGTAGTAACCACTCTATTTTTCAACAAGTGCTTCGAATTGACAAAAATATTCAAGTGCCTCACTCTTATGCTTTAGAAAGTAAACCCATTTTTTTTTTGAATAATCATCAATGAATGTAATAAAATAGAAACTTCCACCTATTGAAGGTGTTTGCATTGGACCACACAAATTTGAATGAATTATCTCCAATGGTGCCTTGGCTCTCATTGACATACCGGTTGGAAATGATTCTCTATGTTGCTTTCCTAAGATGCACCCCTCACATACTCTATCTGGTTTCTCTATTAAAGGCAATCCTTTCACCATGTTTTTCTTATGAAGTAGATTTAATGCTGAAAAATTTAAATGGCCAAATCTTAAATGCCAAAGCCAATTTTCATCTTTAATCTCTGCTTGGAAGATCACTTGAGTGACTGTTGCGACTTTTCCTTCATTCATTTGTGAGTTCATTGAGTTGTCTACTTGAGAGAACTCTACATTCAAATTTGATCTTATCTTTAAAGGAAACATTCTATTACCTGTCATTTGAACCTTTGCTATGAGCTGATTACTTGGTAATTTGTCTAAAATTGTGCACTCTCCATTGTTAAAAAATACTCTATACCCTTTTTGAATAAGCTGACCAATGCTCATTAAATTGTGTTTTAAACCGGGAACAAAATAGACATCATTCATGTGTTTCTTCTCCCCCATTTTGGTTAGAATGTTGATGCTTCCTTTTCCTTTGACTTCTACTTTGTTGTCATTACCCAAAGTTACATCAGATTTTACACTCTCATCCAAACTAGAAAACATTTCTAAATTTCCAGTCATGTGATTGCTGCAACCTAAGTCTAAAAACCACACATCCTTTTCATTTTCTTGTGCTACATTGCATGCTAAAAACATAATATTTTGATCAGGTTTTTTATTTTGATTTTCTTTTGTGAAATTTGCATCTTGATGTCTAGAATCAAATTGCTTCTTCCTACATTCATTCATATAATGCCCAAATTTCTTGCAATAATGACATTGGACTAAGGATTTGTCATACCTTTGGCTTTGAGGGTGATTTTGTGCTGAGTATTGACTTGGGTTTTGGGTGTTACTTCTTCCACTTGAACTTGACGGACTGTTGCCCCTTCCACTTGTGTTTGGTGAGCTGCCTCTTCCACCTCTATAAGAATTTCTTCCTCTACCTCTGAAATTTGTTCTTCCTCTTCCTCTACCTTGACCAATTGAAACTTGTGAGTTAAAAGCATGCTCTAATGATGGATTTGTTGACCTGCTCAGCCTGTGCTCATGAGAGATAAGTGATGCATGAAGCTCATCAACTGAAAATTGTGAAAGATCTTTTGTTTGTTCTATGGCCACCACGATAGATTCAAATTTTGTAGGCAAACTTCTTAAAATCTTTTCAACCACTCTCTTATCTTCAAGGGTTTCACCATGTGATCTTATTTGGTTTACTAGTCCAATAATTTGAGTGAAGAATGAATCTACTAATTCATTTTCCTTCATGTTGATTGTTTCAAAATTTCTTCTCAACATTTGCAATTTGGCAGTTTTAACCTTTTCCATACCTTAATAGCTTGTTTGAAGAATGTCCCAAGCTTGTTTGGACATTGTTGCTGCTGCAATTCTTGGGAAAATGATCTCATGCACACCTTGGAGAATAAAGAAAAGTGCCTTTGAATCCTTCTTCTTATTATCTTTCAACAAATCTTTCTTTGCCTGAGACAAAGCATTGTATGCTGCTGCATCTGCTGGTTCTATGAAACCATTTTCAACAAGATCCCACAAATCTTGTGAAGAAAATAAGGCCTTCATTGTGACTGCCCAGTAATCATAATTTTTGCCATTAAACTGTGGAATTTGTAGACTACAAATCATCTCCTACTTATCATTTGTAGACTTGTCAAGCTTGTGCTCGCTGCCATTTTTGACAGTGAAAAAAAAACTTCTATCTTTTGAAATTCTTTTAAAGAAAACTCCTTCAAATAACTTTTAGCTTCAGACCCACTAAAAAACCTTGAGCTCTGATACCACTGATGGAATGAGGCAGAGGATTGATAATTTAAGTCACAAATAAATAGAGCAAAAATGTTGAAACATTAAACAACTTCAATTCAGCAATTAAAAACACATTTTAATCATTTAAACTAAAATCTGGAGCTGCACGTTTCAATACGTTGTTTTTTTTTTACTGTTGTTGCTACAGCTGAAATTACACAGTTTAAAGAAAAAAAACTCCAGCACTCTGTCTTCTTGCTCTGTTTTTACACAATGACTTCTGCATTTTTCACACTACAAATACTCCAGTACACTAATTAAAGAAACAACTGAAGAATGTCCTAGAAGAGAAGAAATTAAATATAGCAAAATAAAATTTGGAGTCCACCACATGCTGAAATAAATGAAGTATTTGGTGGAGTAAAAGAAACGCAAAAACAAACTGCAACTGCCGGCAAAACAATACGGACAAGTAAATGAAGCAGTTGGAGATTAAATTTCAACAAGTTCAAGGGGCCTACACGTTTCTTCTAAATCGGTTTGAAAGGTTTCCACAGTATGAGAACCGAGATTTCTATTTAACAGGAGAAAGCTACGCTGGTATGTCAAGCGAGCAATTCTATGATATCTAAACATAGAAAAATCAACTTCTTGTTATAAACAAACTCTCATATTTGTCGATGTACAGTTCTATGTGCCTGAATTAGCAGATACAATTCTTAAGAACAAGAATTCTAGCACATCCTTCATTAATCTCAAAGGAGTTATGGTACGGTTTCTTTCCTATCCCCTTTTCCCTCTGAAACTGGTCTATTGCGCATGCTAATTACATTTATCTTATTGGAAAACCCATGGTCAAAGTAGAATAATTCTTAATGAAGGAAATATGGTATTATTTAGAAATTTTATTTAATGAAAATTTTTGGTTTATAGATTGGAAATGGACTTATGAATAAGGAGAAAGATGATTGTGGTTCTATCGATTACACATGGACACATGCATTGATATCATCTCCTGTAACCTACACATGCTAGTCTGCGTTGCGATTCATTTTAAATAGACATAAATACTCACTCTCTGTCTCTCTCTATTGCAGCATGATACTCTTACAAGTGGATTAGATGGATTTGATCCATGTAGTTATGATTATGTACTTACCTACCTTAACACTCGAGAAGGACAAAGTGCTCTTCACGCAAATGTAGTTTTGATTATGTACTTACCTACCTTTTGCATGGACCGAATGGAGGTATGATTATATGCATGTCATTTTTAGAAGATTGGCATCTAATGATTTGTCAATCTTCTTCTTTGAATAATGGTGTACTTTCATATAATTGGACTGCAACGACAATGTTTCCAATATACCAAAGAATGATGGGAGCGGGATTGAGAATACTCGTTTACAGGTATAAAAGAGACAAACAATATTACTATTGTGAAAAAGTGTTTAATCTAATAAAGATTTGGTTGCAATAAGTAATTAGTGATAATTTCTTTTGATTGTACTAGTGGAGATGTGGATTCAGTGGTTCTTGTGACTAGCACAAGATATTCTATTAGTGCATTAAAGCTTCCAATTGAGAAAGCATGGTATCCTTGGATGAATAGAGATCTGATCGATGCGGGGGTTATAGTGTAATTTACAAAGGCTTGACATTTGCAACTGTGAGAGGAGTGGGATATGAAGTTCCTAGTTATCAACCTTCTAGAGCCTTGACCGTGACCAAATCATTTTTAGCTGGCAAGCCTCTCCCATCATAGTAATTCAACATTTCTATTTCAAATAACATGATTCAAATGGCTTTACAACTTGTTGTCCAGTTATAAAATTCTTTCAATTTTATAAGCCTTGGTTAAATTGCCCAATTTTAAGCTTTCAATTGGCCATTTTATCTTTGAATTTTCATGAACCTCTAAACTTCCATGTCTCCAGCTTGTTATCAGCTTTGTAGAGCACTTGGAATTTTTAAAATTTGACTTCTGAGCTTCAAGTTATTAGAGGTTAATGATAGCCATCAAAAATATGTTTTTCTTAACCTCTGAAAAGGTTAATGATAACATCCAAAAACACGTTTTCATTAACCTCTCAAAAGGTTAATGATAATGCTCAAAAACATGTTTTCATTAATCTCTCAAAAGGTTAATGATAACATCCAAAAACATGTTTTCATTAACCTCTCAAAAGGCTAATGATAATGCTCAAAAACACATTTTCATTAACCTCTCAAAAGGTTAATGATAACGCTCAAAAACACATTTTCATTAACCTCTATAAGGTAGTTATTAACCTGTTAAGGTGACATATGCAACATTGGTTAATAATGCAATAGTCGGATAGAAGATTGGAATGCAAACAATTAAGACCTGTGCATACGTAGCTATAGCAAATGCTGGTGTAGAGGGTGTCATAATGATAAGGAAATTAAATTGGTTGAGTAGTGGCTATATAGAGACCAATCATGTGTAAGCTATTCTCTTCACAAAGTGTAGGGTAAGAACATTTTTAAAGGAGCAATAAAGTGCAGTTTATCAAACAACTTCACACCACCTCATTCAATACGTTGCCAACCCACGATTCTACTTTTATTGAGATCATTTTCAGCAGTAGCTTTCCTTCATAGTGGGAGATGCTTCAAAATTTCATAAGCCATATGGGGCCATAACGTGGCACAAGTTCAAATGGACATTGGTTAATGTGATTAATTAAACAATCACTCCACCAGCCAACCTCACGCTAGAGTGCTTGAGCGATACAGAGGAGTCTATTCTTCTATCCATGTGAGCAAGGGAAGGATGCATTAAAGAACCAAATGCATTTTTGGTTTATTTAACAAACATGTCAACTGGTGAGCAGTGGGTATGATACTAAAACTTGAGTTTATGCTGCCTTCGCTAAGTCTAAGAATATGCAGGTACAGTACCAGCTACATGCCCAAAGTATAAAATATTGACTCAGGCCCATAATGCTTTCAAATTGCCTTAAGTCATTTAAAATATAAGTTGTGGACAACACCCATCTACAAATATGATTGGAGAACTATCTAGCTCGAGTATTTGTGAAGACAAAATACTAATATAAACATGGGAAAAAGAATTTGATCATGCAAGACAATGATCACCTAGAATCAAAGAGAAATCTAATGGTCCATTTTCAAATCCATGGACATGTAACGAGGAATGCAAGTATTGAGTGAGATTTCTCTTGACTTGTTTGACATAATGCTTGAATAACAAGGTGGTGATCATGAACAGAACATATAGAGTACTTGAACTCATGTTCAACAAAATGAAATATCCATTCTTGACCTGTAGCTCTAAAAGCTTCACTCCTTAATTCATTTCAAATTCAGATGCATCCTTACTTTCTTAGGCAATCGAAAATCTGCAGATAAGTTGGAACATCATTAATATCATGCAAATTTATGAGTGATTTATAGTCTGGCAAGATCAAATGTGTGTGAATGTTTAAATACAAAACATGGTGACCTTCAGTCAAGTGTAATGTTGGCAAATATTTTTGATTGAACGGTTGGTTTGTTACTTTGAAGCTGGGAATAAAGAGTGTTGTACAGGGCTGAAGATATCCAAAAAATTTATAATCAATCATGAGGTACTAGTATCAAAGGCCGGATTATGCTCCTGTTGTAAGAAGTACGCTTCCAAAAATTGGTGATACCATTTTAGGAAGTGTCTGCCTTCAAGACTTCTGGTCATCTCTTGTGAATGAAGAAAAGACTCCATTAGCTGGAAAGATATTGGAAAGTGGCTTGGCTCAAGTAGGCGGACATCCCATTTCAGTACAGTGCCCAGACTTAGTGTTGGAGTGCATGAAGGCTTATCATCTGAATACTAGAGAAGTTATTTCATCAAACAATAATGTAATTGTTCGTCTAGATCTTGCCTCTATTGCTAGTGTTTTTCGATTGCCTACCCGGATGCAATATGCTAGCATCAATCTGAGAACTGCCCAAGAGTATTATACTGGACATCAAACTCAATGTTTAAACACCATTGCCACGTCATGGTCCTCAAAACCAAGACAAGGGAAATCTCAATTAGGAAAATCCATTCACAAGTCCTTGTTAAAAGAAGATGTGGCAAACATGGTGACCCTACTAAGCAGGATCATTGGTCTTCAGGACTCACACGAGTTTGAAGGTTGGATGTTCCTGTTTATCAACATGATCTATGAAGGAAAACAACATATTGATTGGGCTGAAATTATCAGCAACTTGTTGCATAGATAGCTCATGGGACTTCAAGAAAATGACTACTTTTATATGACTTCATATCTCTTCTATGCTATCGCAAGCACCAAAAGTTGGCCAGGACTTAACCAGCAGGGCGTTTATGATGACACAACCATCATTTATAATCATCTTCCTCAAATTCAGTATGATCATAGCCTGCACCATTTTAGAAGAGTGAATGATGCATTCACCATGCTAACTATAAGGGAAATTCAAGGAAACATTGGACTCAGAATTTCACTGGAAGCAGCGATGAAAGTACAAAAATATGGAAGTGTTTTCATACAATTCCCAAAGTTTACTTATATCAGGTTAGCTATCTATGATGGGTGTCCGCTGATGCTACCTAGATTTGTTGATGATAAACTGGTCTTAATTGAAATGTGCAGGCAAATTAGTCAAATTAATAAACTTTGCAAGAACAGGAGGATAGATGAAATAGCTTTTCCTATCGGCATCAGATATTATAGTTGTGATACTGCATCAGATGCTAGGAACATTGAAAGATCTATTGCCACAATAAATTTTCATCCTTACACGATGCGTTTCCCTTATGATAGTAAGGGCTATGCAGTGAAGGAGTTAAAGTTAAATCCCAGTCTTGGTCACTTCTCGGCTCTACAAGACTTTTGGGAGGACTGTGAAAATGATTTTGAAGTTAGGAAGAGAGATTGGATGCGGCTTATAGTACAACAGGTAATAGACTTCAAGTTGGACATTGATGTGACAGGTGTAGATGATGATGAGGTTTCTTTGATTGATCCTTACTATTATGAGAAAATTGAATTGCTAGAGATCCCTCCTATTGATTGGTCAATTCCTGAATTGAAAAGCTTGAAGGAGAGGTCTTCCTATGTTCTTAAAAGAACAAGAGACTGGATCAGTAAAGTCAGAGCCAAAAAAGCAACTGGTGAATTTCAAAATAAAGAGAGGAGAAAAAATATAGGGGAATCATCTCGGAAGGCAAGAGAAGCAACTTCTAGTGAGAAGATACGATAACTAGATACAGGTGCTCTAGGACAGGATGAAGATCTAAATCAGCCAGATAAGTTTACAGTCAAAAGAAAAAGGACAAGAATGAAAGGCAGAAAGAATCAGGAAAGGAATAAATCCAATGAAAAAGACCAAAGAAGTCCTCAAATTTCTGAATCACATGTCCCTGTTACATCCCCTCATGATGTAGTGATTCCTCACTTGAGTCTTTCTCCTCCTGATATGCCAATAATAGACATCACACAGTTAGATAACCCGTTATCTAATTCAGAAGACTTAATGATGGTTGCTGAAAATATAACAAGTGATGTACAAGCTTCAAAAATTATGCATTCGTGGTTCCAGGATAGTCTTCAAAAGAGGAAGAAAGTTGTTCAAATGGTCCCACCTCCATTTGATGTAATCTCTAGTATTCTTCAGAAGCCTCCTAAGGTGAAAAAGACCAAGGTGATGTCAAGGTTAGCTATTGATAAAACTTTAGGCAACTTGTGTGTGGAATTAGCCAAGCCTATAATTGAAAAGAGTGCTGATGAAGCATCTGAATTAGATTTCATTCTAGAAAAGGTTGATCTTGGTCCTTCTAATGCATAAAGAGAGTTCCAGAATTTTGAAGTGATTGCTGCTTAGATTTTGTAAAGGGCAAAGGAAGAGAAAAGCGCTAAGGAGCAACTCAAGGAACAAGTTTAGATGATGGTGGCTTATATTAATTCAATCAGCAATCCTTCTAATGCCCAAGCCGTGGTCACTCCGCCGGTTCTAACAGGTCTTGATGGTATTTTAGATCATACTGTTGTTGAAAGAATCAACCAACACAAGTCACATAGTATGATGATCGAAGCTTGGATAAACAGGATGATAGAAGATGCTTCAAAGCTTATAACTAGAGTGAAAGAGATATATGGGAAAGCCATCATACAGATACAGAAAATTTCTAAGGAGCTGGAAAATAGCAAGGAACATAAGTCCAACTGGCAAAAAGTAGCTAATGAATTAAAAGAAATGGCCAAGTTAGATAAGAGCACCCTACTTCTTGAGAAAATTATTGCCAATCCAAGTGACAACCAAACACGTATCTGGAGTAAAAGTGTTGGTTGGAAGGTGATAAACATCAGCAAAGGGATCACTAAGTTCGAAAAGCTAATAGCTTCTTTGGAGCAATTGAAAATAAAAAGTATAGATGAATTAATCTCTACTATTACAGGTGGGGTACCAGTAAGTGATCTTCATCATGTTGATTGTTAGTTTCTCCTTGATTCCTTTAGTGTTCAGATTCATTCAGAAATAGAGAACCATGTATCCAATGCTGAAACTATGATGAAGCTTAGCCTGGTTGCAGTCACGCTAGGAGATTGTAACATTTCAGCCTATTGACAAGAGTCAGAAGAAATTCAAGATAGATACTTCACAGCCAAACTTAGGATGGAAAATGTGTTCATTCCAAACTATGAATCAATGATGATCATCTTAGATGTTTACAGGGCTTTCTGGGATAGATCAATTGTGTCCGGGTAGATAGAGTTAGTAGCTAGGAGAATCCATGATTGTATATGTAAATATCTTTAGGAACTCTAGCTAAAGTTTTGTTTTTGCAAGTTTCCTTGTATAGGTTAATTTTCTTGAGGTTAATTAACCTTCCAAAATTACATATTTTGGAGGTGGTTATTAACCACAAAGAGGTAGTTATTAACCTCTATGTCTATATAAGGACACCTTTTGGCTTTGTAAAGGGACTTTTTGGTTGGAAAAATAAGGGAAAACTATGCTGAAATTTTGATCTAGGGATAAATATTGGAAAGTATGTACACTTTTTATCTCTAAATTGAAAAATCTCTATTGCTTTCTTGGTGCAAGGAAATGAAATGAGATATGCTTTGGGTTTCTTATTTTAAAATCCAAATTGTTATATGCTGTAGTAGACATTCTCATGGTGCTATGCGAGTTTTTATGAATGATAATGAATGTGCTTAATAATACTGGTTGCTTTCAAGCGTAGCTCTTGAGCACCTCTGTTATTGATTTTGTTTACCGAAGAAGGTTGTGAGGGCATGTGGTGCATTCGTCCTGAATGACTTTCTCCTGAACTTTGAAGTTTTAGATTCTTTATTCGAAAAGCCCTTTAAAAATTATATCATACGAGGGAGCTGCCCCTCAAAATGCAGAGGAAGGCCGCATATCAAGGGCATATCCAACTGTTGTGAACGGTTTGCCACACACTCCATTGGGCAATTCTACTATGACAAATCTATTTACCAACACAACTATTATTATAAATAGTATATGTAGAATCTGTTTTAAAGGAAGGACGTCACAAAAACCTTATTATTATTGTATAATGACTCAAGTATTTATATATTTGGACAAATAAATAATTTTGTATAAATTTGGTTTATTGTAAGATTAAAATATGAAAAAGAGTCTTTGAAATATATTTTCACAAGATTATGATATTATAAAAATTTAACGTATATTAAAGTATATAGAAATAAGAGAATAAATTATCATTGTTTGCTATTATAGAAGTTTGTCTAACATAAATTATAAATATAAATAGATGTTCGGTATATAGGAATATATAAGAGAACTAGATAGCAGATGAAAATACTTTACTTTTTATTAAAATATTAATTAAAATATAAATAAATTATTGTCATAATTATATTAACTTTACTTTAAATCTGAGTAAAAATTTAACATTTTAATTTAGAATAGAGTTATACATCACTCCATATTGGTCCACTACATGTTGGGTTTATTAGAGAGGTATAATACAAAGCACCTCTATGTTCCCTAATAAAGGCTTTAAAGTAAGTACAAGTATCTTGAGGTGGCCTTTTAACCTTTTTGTCACCCTACATATGAAGACTAAAACTTAGTGTTTGCTTAAGAAATTAAGAATCCCATATGTATGTGTGGGTGGAGGAATTAGTAAAGAATCTCTCAATCATTAGAATAATAAAGTAATAAATGACATACCAACATCATTTTTTTTTCCTGCATATTTTTTAATTATATCATTGGTTTTATATATAGTCCATTACACTTGTAAATGGTACATTATGAACAAGTCCATAGGCTCATTTTCTTGAAACTCTATATTGCATTTTGTTATAGACTATATAGTAGAGAAATTTCAAGTAATAAATTAACTGAACCATTCTCTAACATTACACAATTAAGCTTAATACCTTATACAAACCGAATTCTAGTAGCACCTTTACAAACAAAATATCCATCATATGTAACCAACATTCCACTATTAAATAAAACCAACATATGTTAAACAATCATGCCTAGATCCTAACATAATACTTTTAATATTTTATTTTTTATTAATAATTTATGGATATTCACTTGTATCTTATTTATTCCCTTGTACATAATATTTCTTGAAGATTGCTTCTTTCATTTAGCTATTTAATTTATCTATCCTTTCCAACTTTCAATTGAACTAGCACAAACATAGCATAATCATTCATGTATTTACTCACTAAAAATAACTTCAAATTTTGTTAGAAATAAATAAAATCATTTCCCCCAAGGAAACCTACCTTCTTTAAGAATATAAATTTAGTTTATAATTAAATTTTCCTTCCATAGCATGGTTGAAATTTTCCAAGGATGATGGTTTTGTATAATGTCAAGTTATACTAGATCCTTGAAGGATTCTCCATGTACTCCACACTTTCTAAAAGTTTTGTATAAAATTTAAAATTTTAAAAAATATATTAAGAAAATACTTCCATGTACTAAAAACCATAGAAGCTAGGATAATATCATGTATATGGAGAGGTTTGTAAATAACAGTTTTTTTGATGAATAGTCCTTTTCTATTAATAAATAATATACTAAGTTACAATTCACAAAAGAGGGTTGGGGGATACATGATCACCTCACAAAATTTCACATGGCCTTAGCTGGAATGAACAACTATTCATATAAAAAAAGAAAAACTTATAAGAAACATCCTTAGGCTACCAAAGCAGTGCTAGCCAAGGGCGGTGGTTCATCCCTATTATGAAATCCCCAGTCATCCTTAGGATTGGCAAGTGGGCTAGCAATAGTCCAGCCATCAAGAACATCATCAAGGGATTGAGTTTCATCCTTGTTATCAGTCCTTGGAGGTGAGATGGCCAAATCTAGGAAAATGGGCCATTTACTAGATATAACACATCGAGCACCAATGGGGGGAGCCATTGGGCCTGGAGACCACCCTATTCCACCTTGAGGTGGAGAAACTAAGTGGTGACACCAACCACCATCATCACCACTAGGAGAGTAATGATGGGAAGCCTACAAGCGAGGCATGTGCAAGTGACAACCTAAAGAGTTGTGCCCCTGGTAATGGCCCCTAGGTGAAGTAGGGTTAGTAGAGACATTAGGTATTACTCTAGACATTGTACATGGAGCATTACCCCAATGGTTAAGTAGCTCCTACAGGTGGGCCAACTCTAGAGCTAGCTTGTTGGCTTGTACTTGAATCTACATCATTACATTATTACAAATGCATGCATTAGTGTACATAGCAACATTTATGTCAAGAAAATTGTGAGAGAAAATATAAACATTCCTATCTTTCCATAAAGTAAACAAAATCTACATCCAAAAGGTATGCCATATCTAGGTAAACTTCTTGGGAAACCTAGGGGAATCACCCAAAATAACCATATGCTAAGAAAAGGGCTCTAGCTAAAAGGGTTGAAAAAAATCATGAATCTAGTGCCAGTACTACTGAGCATGTCTACAGAACCAAAAGATATGCAAAAAAGTCTCTAGCTTCCCTCACAAAGGGCACAAAGGATCTAGAACCCCAAAATGAAAATGGGCATTGAGAGAAAGAAGACTACAAATGACAGCCCTAGTTGAGAGTATCCACCATCGACAGATGGAGAGAACACTAGCGATATCCCAAGCTGGTCTTATAGCTGGTGAAGGAAGTGGCAGGATACCATTTCTATTCAATCCACCAAGGATAACTAGACTAAATACCCACCTTGTGAAGTAAATAATCTAGAATTGTAACAACCAATAGATAAAAAATAATTTGTTCTGAACGAGCAAGATGAAACTAAACTTGAATTCCTTCCCATTATCTAAGGCTCATAGTAACCCTAGAAAAGAGGTCCTTAGGGGTCTTGATGCCATGTTTGAAGAAACTTAGAGCACAAGCACCTTGAGTCCTGGCTAAAGTGATACCCTGGGTGGCAAACAGAGGATACAACCAAATGTTCTATTCATTCAAAGAGAGTCCATCCTGAAACCCATCACCAAACCAGTGAAGCCAAGGCTTGATAGCTCCCCAAGCTTTCCATATTCTCTTGATAAAAAGGAGCCCTATATGTGCATAGGTTCCCACATGATAAGAAGGGTTTGAAAGCCAATCCCCTTCCATGGACGTCTATTGACAAGAAAGCCAAAAGAAATGCAATGCCGAACCAAAACTTTCCATGCTTCATCTCTAGTTATGGCACAAATGATCCATTTGGCACAAAGAGAAAGCCCTTTCTTTTGAGTGGAAAGAAGGCCAAGGCCTCTAGACTCTTTGGGGAGGCAACAATAATCCCAAGCCACCTTGTGGAAGCCATGATGGTTAGAGCCAGAAGAAAAAAGAAAGTCATGAAGTAATCTCTCTAATTTTAGATAAGAAGCTTTGGAGGGAGCCCAATAGGAAGAATAATAAACATGCATAGTTGCCAGAACCATTGAGAAAATCTAGAATTTCTCAACAAGACAAAGGGGTTCAGTAACCCAATAGTCAAGCTTCTTTTCAATCTTGATAAGCACAACATTCCACAAATCAAATGGTGAGGCTTGAAAGGCAAAAGGAATGCTCAAAAAGAGAAAGATTTTCCTGTGAGTGACCAATTTCCATTGGAACTAGTCAAGCCATGGTGGAGTTGGAAGAAAATATTGCCGATAATAGAGCATTTTGTGACATTGAATAGCTAAGCCAGATGCTTGACAAAAGGTATCCAGACATTGCAAGGCATTAGTGATGTTTTTGTCATCCTAAAAGTAGTGAGAAAGGAATCATTAGCAAAGTGACCATTGACCAACTAGGAGGAGGAATGTGGCAAGAAATTGATGGATGCACCAAACTAGAAGAAACAAAGTGGGCTAGCAAGTATCCAAAACCTTTAGTAGTGAGAACATATAAGGCTAAAGCCAGAGGACAATCCTTCCAGATGGAATGAAAGAGAACAAAGGCTTCATATTGAGAGCTATTGATAGTAATACAAGCATTAGCATCTCCAAAAAACATTTCCACAGACTGAAGAAAATTGGACCCGAAACCAAGAGCTTAAAGCATAGCCAAAATGAATGGCCATTTGATTCAATCATAAGCTTTAGCAAAGTCAATTTTCAAAAATACAGATCGCTGATTGGACTTGTGAACTCACTCCATGCCTTCCCAAACAATAATGTTGTTGTCAAGAATATACCTAGACTTAATAATGCCAATTTTCTCTAGCCACACAATTAAGAGTAGGAGATGGTATATTTTGAGAGAAATTTCCTTAACAATAAGCTTATAAGACACATTAAGCAAGGTAATGGGTCACCAATTATAGATATCTTCAGGATCTCCAAATTTAGGTATGAATTTGATGTTTCCTTTGTTAATAATAGCTCTTGGACTCTTAGAATGAGAGGCTTCAAGATAAACTTTGTGCAGGTCTAGACCAATAGCCTCCTAAAGATGTTTGTAAAATTCATAGGGGAACCCATCATACCTAGGGGATTTGACAAAAACCATTGAAAAAATTGCCTCCTTGAGGTCTTGGATGGTGAGAAACTACTCATAAAAGGCTCATTGCTCAATTGCTGGTCAGTTTGGAGTAACAATAATACACTTTCTAAGGGCTTCCTCCTGAGCAACCAAATTTTCCTATGAAGAAAACACATTTTTGTTGTGGTGGTAGGATGTCAGTGAGACTGGAAGGAATAGGATTGTCTTGTTTAATCATTTTAAACCCAAAATTGGTAGGATGAGTTCTAAGAGCCTAAAAAAAATCCTTAGAAGCCTTATCACAAACCTCTAACCAATGGAACCAAGCTTTGACTTGGGCCCCATTTTCAACATAGTTATCTACAACCTACTTGTCATGATGAAACTTGGCAAGCTGAATTTGCAAATCAACATCAAAAGGGTTGAGGGTGAGAGCTTCATAAGCATTTTTGAGAGCTGTGGTAGTGGATTCATATGATCAACGTCTAAAAATTACTAACTGCCACCTATAGATGCATAGGAATCTGGTAGTTCTAGAGATGGCATCATTCCATCACTAAATCCAACTAGTCTAAGAATGCAGACATGGCTCCAAATTCTAGACATGTAGGATATGAGCAATAGTAGAAGCATGTGTTAGCACTAACATATTGAGAAAAAATTGAGTCTTGACAACACATTGGATAGCTATATTCCAAGAGATGGAAAAATAAATGGGATAGTGGTCCGATTGTTGGAATGTTCAAATAGGAATAATGCTTCTGAGAGGGGGGGTTGAATCAAAAGAGTTATACTTTACTCATTAAACTTTAACTGAAAGTAGATTGCATGCATATAAACATATCAAACATCCATGGAAAAACAAACATGTACCACCACATAACACTTAAGATTTTGGTAACCCAGAAACCCTCCAAAAATAAGAAGGTAAAACTAGGGTGAGGATGATACCCACAAAATCACTACAATAATAATTTTTGACCACTTCTGATGGTCTGCCTAGTTAAAGGCCTGCCCTATTAAATGCTTTACACTGTGTCAATAGTGACCTGGTTAAAGGATTTAAAACACTTTACATGAAGTGTTACCCTGTTAAAGGATTTAATCACCTATTTAAAGGACCTACAAAGTAGCTGTTAAGCTAAGCTATCAACATAGGATTTCCTTTCTAATACAATTGCTAGAGAGTATTAGGTATAATAAACCTAATAGCTTACAATCCTTTGATTGCTGAATACATGCACTTGATCTACTTTCTTTAATCTTGATCCTCTAAGATTTGATACTTGTTTTTATCCCTTGCTTTGTTCTAATCAACTAAATATTTCACTGCTACTCTCTTCCTCTAAGTCTTTATACTCTTTTCTCTAAACTCTAGTATAATTTCTCCATACATTCCTTTTTCCATTTCCTCAATGAGATTTTGTCTTCCTTATAAAGACATTTGAAGACTTAGGGTTAGATATGGATCTATGAGCCATATTGAATATCTGTTTCCCACTCATTCCTTGCACTTTTCTTATTGGTTGCATGCCTTCTCAATTTTTCTTATTGGCTACATGCCTTCTCCATTTTTCTTATTGGATGCATGTAGATTGCATAGGAATTAGAAAAGATTCAATCTTATCAGTTAAATCCTTCATGATTCATCATATGTAGGCCATGAAAATGGTTTACATCTGAATTAGTGAAGTTACAAACTCATATGTGTATTCTGTGTTACTCGACACTTACTGATTTCTGATGCTTGACACTTATAACAAACCGGCTTACTCGACTCTTCCTGCATTTCTATTTTTCTCGGCATCATCTCTGACTTGGCATGTCAAATATCACTCGACACTTGTTTAATGCTTGGCACCTAAAGTCACTCGGCACTTGATCTTCACTCGACACTTGAAGGCTGCTTGGCACCTGAAGATCACTTGACATCTATTGGATTTCCTGACTCGGCTCATGTTGTGGCTCGACATATGTAGTGTGCTCGGCTCTAATGTAGAAAATGGTTAAGTGTGTTGAAACTCAAATGTCAAAACCAGTTAGAGACTAACAATCTCCCCCTTCGACATGAGTGATAAAAACACTTAACTGACCTCATGAGTACATTCACTAATCTCTTCAGTATATACAGAGGTTTAAAGAAAACTTGATCAAAATTTTGTAACTTACAATAAATATACCTCAAAATTATTGTAATTCCCCCTCAGTTGATTGTGCCATTATCTGCACTATCTTGGTAACCAAAATTTTATGTTTTATATCATGCTCCCCTTTTATCTTGTCTTCCCCATTCATCTTGTCTCCCCCATTCATCTTATAATATCTCCCCCTTTCATCTTATAATATCTCCCCCTTTTTGAAACTTATGTCAAAGGGTTTTAAGGGTTAAGACCATATTTTGCCAAAAATGTGTTGTTTACCTCCATAATCATCCTAAGATCTACATCCCAATTATGCAAAGCAATTTCCAATGAATCATGCTGGATGGCAGTCTCGGTAGCAAGGTGAACATGTCCATCTGAAGTAGAAAGATTAGGATCTTTCTTGAGAACAGTTTCTACATAGACCTATTCTTTATGGAGTACTTCCAAATATGGGGTAATGAAGGATTGGAGCTATATCAGTTTGGCCTTGATGGTGTCTTCTTCTTCTATTAATACAACTACTTCTTTCTGAGTGTAAAGCATTTGATTAAAGTGCTTCTCACTTTGAGCTAGACCTTGGGCTAGTTGCGTTCTTGAAATCTTTATATTTCTCTCCAGGTTCATTATTCTTTGGCTTGTCTCCTGTGTGAAGTATGAAAAGTCACATAGCTTGTTGTACAATGAGAATATATTCTCAAGTACCTTTTTCACCTTGTCAAGCATTTTTTCCAATTCAACCAGGGAAAGTGCAATTTCACTAGATATTTTCTCATTTGCTTTGCCTTGAAATTTCTTTTCAGACCATTCCATAAGTTTTACATTTGTTTCTTGGTCTTCATTTGTCACCTGGTCAACAATATCTGATAATTGCTCCATGATATGCTTTGACTCATCTGGTGACTGCAAACTGAAGGCATCCATAAAGATGTCCTTAATCTCATGTAGTATTTTCTTTTGTTTATACTCCTTCTTGAGTATCTCCTACCTTTTTCTTCTACTCAATGCTTCCTGCACCTTATTGATTTGATCAATGCTTATTTTTTTGAGTCATAACTTGGTATGACTATCTCTTCATCTAATTTAGGGTCTCCATAGTGAATTACCCTTGCAACTTTTGTAGAACTTGATTCTAGTGCTGATATTTGCAATGGCATTGCATCATTACTTGGCTATTGTGAATGAGTTCCCGAGGTAGGCAAATTTATCAATGTTTGAATTGCCTCTTGCTCTTTAGGGGTTTTCTCTACTTCCTTCTCCTCTATACTACCTTGATCAACTATAGAAATTTTAGGAAGTGCACCTTGTGTTTTTGCTTTAGGATCAAATGTAATAGTCTGTCCTATTTGTTCTATTTCTTTGTCTCCTGTTGCACTTGGTTTCTGTACTATGGTGTCAACTATTCTTGATGAAACAATTGTTTGCATTTGAAGTTGACCACTAGTAGCTCTAGAGATGATGGGTGGTTCTTGTGGATTCACCTTATCTCTAAATGTTTTTTCTACTATTTTTTGTAATTCATCCACAATTACCAATACTAGATCTGTACATAATTTTGCTTGTTGTGTGGATTGGTCAAGGATTCTTTTGAGATCCTCTACAGTTAATGGATTGATGTTCTGAGTAGAAGTGTCAGGAACATCCTATACAGTTATAGTTTTTACAGGTGTGATGGGTACATGAGGAGGTCTAGAGGGTGGCAATTGTGTGTCTTGCACACTCTGGTATTGTTGCTGCTCTTGCTCAGTTGTTGCCATTTCATCTTGCTTTTGTGCCTCCTCCTCCTCTATTTCTTTATCCTCTTCATCTTTCTTTTCTTCTTCCTTCTTCTCTTCTTCTCCTTTCTTTTCTTCTTCCTTCTTTTCTTCTTCTCCTTTCTCTGTAGTCTTTGCTTCTTCCTCCTCCTTCTCACTAGGTTCTTCATGTTCTTTATTTTGTCCCTCAAGGGAATCTTCTTCTCCTTCTTTAATATTAGTCAAGCCATATATCAACTTCCATATTTTTATTGACTTACTGACAACATTTTCAATCTTGTTTTGTAAGATATAAAAGGCTCTATGCTTTGGTGTGAAATTGCCACTATATTTCTTATTAGCCTTTTTTATTTGACCTCTTGTTAGGTTAGGCATCACCTGAGCTAAGGTAGATTCTCTTATCTCCTTTTCAATTTTCAGACAATGATGCCATTTTTTTTCAATTATCTCATATAATTCTCTCAGCATGATATTGTCTAGCTCTAGAGGTGTAGTCTTGAATTCAACCATCATGACATATACTGATTCCTCTATTTTGTTTTCCTCTTCTTTACTGAGCTTGTTGAAGTCAATGCTTTTCAAATCAGTAAAGTCTACATTCTTAATATTTTCACACATTTTATCTACGGCTGATATTGGAGGATGACTTACCACTCTGAATTGGCTGATATCTTATGACTTTGTTCTTTCCTTCTCATCAGAATCTAGTTGTGCTACATATTTTCTTCTTTTTCTTGGCACTTCACCAGTCTTTTCAATAGCCTTCTTCTTTTCTTTGATTTGTTCCTTTTCCTTTTGTGAAGATTCCCTTATGGTAGCCCTTTTGATTGGTATTTGTGGCTTGGCTTGAGTTGGCTTAGCATCCTTATTTTTTTTGGGCTAGGCTGGAGGCTGTACTCTTGCCTTTCTTTTCTTTGGCTTGGCTTGGGTTGGTGCTTCCTTGTCTTCACCTAGGCCTTGAGTTAATTCCATTTGGCCTTGCTCTTGTTCATCCTCATCATCCTCATCCTCATCATCATCTTCCTCTTCTGCTTCATCCACAATTCCTTCACCAAATTTCTTCTTAATTTTCTTCATCAATTTATCTTTCTTCTTTATTGTGGAGGTAGTCTTTAACTCCATATTTACCTTTGACCTTACCACATCATAAGTGCCAAAGTGTGGGGCACTCTTGTCTATCTCTTCTGCCAATAATGCAGTTATTGCTACAAATGCTTCATCTATGTTGATCTCATAACCAAATGGCCTTAGCCATCTCACCCTTGGAATTATTACTTGGATATAGGTAAAATCAATATCAACTAAGAAGCATATATCATTAGTATATTTTTCTAATAAGGAAACTGGTATTCTTACCCTTCGCTTCATGGATTTCTTGAAATCCTCAAAATAGCTTGTCATCAGTGTATCAAAATTGTTTCCCATAAATTCTATCAATCCAATAGACTCAATAGTGTACCATGTATTGCAGTAGATGTAGTTACAAATTGGTGAAAAAGGATCATACTTATGATCTTGCAGAACTACAACTACAATAGATTAATGAAAACCTAGCTGCCATAAGAAGGACAAAGGGTGCTCAATGCAAATTTGGAGAAATTCTAGTTTGTGTATTCTTTTATGTGTGAAGATCACTCGCCACTTGTTAGATTTTTTGACTCGGCTCATGTTGTGGCTCGACATACATAGTGTGCTCGACTCCAATGTAGAAATTGGTTAAGTGTGTTGGCACTCAAATGTCAAAACCATTCAGAGACTAACCCTGATAACAACACATCTAGCAAGGAAATGATAGGTAGACCTTGATCCTCAAAAAAGGAGAAAAAAGATTGTACAACAATAATAACACAATTGAGACATTTTAGAATGCAGTCAGACCTAGCTCAAAATTTGGACCAAGTGTGCCAGACCCCACTATGCTTGCAATAGTTAGTATTGGGATCACAAAGGTCCAATTTATTATGTATGTAGTACTCAACCATATTGAAGTCACAAATAGAACCCAAGTAGTTGGAGCCAAGTTGTTTGCCATCCAGCCCCACAAATTAGATCTTTCCATGGCATCATTGGAAACATAATCATTAACTACTCTAAAGGAATGATTGTTGATAGAAAGTACAAGCCAAATTATTCTATGCATGGGGTCAGAACCATGAGAAATAATAGCATAATGAAGATATGATGACAACAGAGTAAATACACCACCTCTACTAGTTTCATTCTAAGAAGAAAACATAATGTCATCTAGCCAAATGATGTGACATGCAGAGGAAAGCATAAAATTAGAAATTTTAATCTCTTGCATGTAGAGAAAATCTAAATTAATGTCTATGATTAGTATCCCTGACATAGTACTTTCGCGAGAGGTTTGTAAGACCCTATATGTTCCATGATTAAAAAAATTCATGAAAACTCTTCCATATCTTCCTCATCCTCAAGATAGGAAGAGCTATTTTGCAACAAAGTGGAAGCTTGGTTGAATCTAGTAGGAAAATCCTTTGGACTAATTGCCCATATTTTCTTTGGTGTCTCAACACATCCGGGACGACTGCAAGAATGCCACACATTCTAGGTGATAATGGAAATGGTTGCAAGAGGACTGTGAATCACCACAAAAGTGTTAGCCCTTGTGGCCACCTTGATCCCCTATGAACTTCGATGATTTGAAACCTAGGAAGCACCAGGGTTTGAATCCAAAAAAATTGGCCTTAGCGCTACAATGGATGGGGCTTATGCTCTTGTTGAAATGGGAGGAACCAAAACAATAGTATCAGATGACTATTTCAAAGTTGAGAGAGTTTTACCCTTGCACCCAAATATATTCCATTCATCTTTTTGTTTCCCTTCTATACATTTAATCAGGGCCTCCTTATGTGAGGGTTTAACCCTAGGCCTAGCCAAAGGGCAATCTTTGATCTTGTGTTCTACTAACTAACACCTATAACAAGTGTTGGGTAGGTTCAAATAGAGAACATTTTGAGAGAAGGTTTGAGAACCAATTTGTATTTCCATAGAATATTTGAGAGCCTTGGAGAGATCAACCTTAATGCATACACATTTCTAAGGATGAGCATTGAAAAAATGTTCATGTTCCTTATTAATAATTTTTCCAAGAGTATTGATAATAGACTTGATAAAAGGCCAACAAGAGAAGGATAAACCTGGGAACTCAACCCACACAGGGACCCTAAGACTTTTTTCATTAGAGACAGTAAAGTCTCTCAACTATCTTTGAAAAACAAGCAGGGAGGAGAGCATAGACCAAGGGCCATTTCTAAACATTGCACTTGCTTGAGACATGTTGGAAAAAAAAAAAAAAAAAAATTTGCATAGCATCAAGGTAGACTCCATGGGGAGTCCAACTCTTGTCAACCCATTCTCAAAGCATAGCTTTAGGGGGAGTCCTAGCCAAAAAATATACTATCAAGGTATGTTGTTCTAACCAATCACAAGTAGCATCAAATTCTTGCAAAGGAAGGTTAATATTAGGATTACCTCATGAAAAACCTTCATGAAAAATCTGTGAGGATGTTTGTTCAATAAATGTGGTTTGACAAGTGGAAAACATAGAGTTGAGAGCCGTATGCAAGGAAACTCAAAGAATGCTTGAAAACCCTAGAAGACTAATTTTCCTAGAAGATTCTTTAGGTTGTGTACTATCAACCTCTATCATGCTTTGTATCTCATAAATAACACTTAGGTTCCATTTGGTTGTTGCAATACAACTGGAATAAGAATTGAATAATAGAATTTATTTTATATTGTCTGATTGGTGCATCAAATCAGAATTGTGAATAAGAATGTTTAAATTCTCATTTTTTCCCCAAAATAAACATTTATTCATTCCCAAAAAAACATGTTATTGGAATAGGCTATTCCTATACCTATTTTAACTTTTTCTTATTTAATATCTTTTTAAGATCTAGTTTATTTTAACTTCCTTCTCAATCTCCTCGAGATTAGAGATCAGAGATCATTGAGAATTTTTCATGTTTTTGGGCTTAGTATGGAAATCAAATGAGCATTCCAAGTTATTAGGAGTTAGAGCAAGCAAAAAGTGTAAAGATGGAAAATGTATGCATAGAAAAGGAGAGAAGCTCTCATCAGCTAGAGTGGGTCTTTGTACACCTTTCCTTCACCTGGCCCAATGGTAATACTATGATGTAGTGAAGACAAAGTTAAATTCAATATATATGAAGTATCCTAGAAAAATGTGAATTGTGTGCAAATAAAGTAGCAAGCAAAATGTAGTAAAATTGAATGTAAATGAAAGTAAGAAAAATGTGTAGTGGAGTAGAATTTATGTAAATGGTATAGAAAACCAAATAGCCAATAGAAAATGAGTGGATTCTCTATCACCTTCATTACCATTGTCCAGAACATTTTTGGCAATCGAGACTACACATCATGTGCAACACCTAGCAGGCTCTGGGCTCAACATTCATGTGGTGAAGCTCTAGACATAAGGTTTTGTAAGAGAAGAAGGAAAAGAGGTCTCATTTTTCTATAGGTGGGAGGTGATGAGAGCATCTATGCCCACTTTTGATGACCTCCTCTATTGGGATGTCCTATAGTGGATTCCTCCATATTGACCCCATAGTCTCCTTGACTCTCTCTATCACTACCAAGTTTGAAATCCCCATATTTGTTCTATACTCTACATGCTTTTCTACCCATATAAGGACATTCATATTCCCTATTCCAATATTAGTTTTGTACAATCAAACATGGAATTAATGTATTCTCAATCAAATTCTAGGTGAATCAAATAGGATTGGAATAACAATTTCTAATTCTCATTCTCAGTCCCCATTATCATTCCCATTTTCAATTCTAATTCCTAATTCCTATGTCAGCAACCAAACAGACCTAATTAAAAATCCAATGCTATAAATATTTTTAAGGAATGTCTAACTAGACAAAAGAAACAAAGTTTAACAATGATAAAAAGTCAAAACATACTCATGCAATCCTACATATACTCCATCTTGAATTTATATAAATGGGACAAGTAAAAGAGATAGATTAATGAGAAAAAATTACTAGAATTATTAAATACGATTTAATTCATAAATAGTAGAAGAATATATGGAGAAGGTGATTCAAAAATTATAACAATTATGACACTATATACAAATATATTGGTGATCAATAATAGTAACTCAATTGGATATATATACAACAATTTCTAAATCAAAAAATTGGTTTGAATTAGTAAATAAAGAAAAAAATTATAAAAAATTATATGATTATGAATAATCAATTTATTGTAATAAAATTGGGAAAAAACCAAAAATGGTCTAGACTAATAAATTAAGAAACTAGACGAGGCTCAGAAAAATATCTTGATGAAATATAGAGAAAAAAAGTTATAGCATATAGACATAACCTAAGAATAAAAATCATATCATTTATCAAAGGAAAATAACAAGATCTAACTTTATTCCCAAAGGAGAGTTGAATTTTGTTATAAATTATTTCCTCTTTTTTATATTGATCTTATTTTAATTTAATTTGTAATGACTAGGTAAAATGGTAGAAAGTGGAAATATCCTTGGCATAAATAGAAAGATAAAATCTACAAACCAACACAAAAGTATAGGTCTAGAAATGAGGCACAATGAGGAACACATTGTTGGGATTTAGAATTGAATTTGTAAGTATAGTGAACTAAATTTTCTAAACCTAGAGACCTTTTTTTTGTCAACTAAAGCTTTAGTTTATGGATCAAATAATGGGTCTATAGGTAGGTGTGTGTGTATATATATATATATATATATATATATATTCATATATAGACATATACATACATACATACATGTATATATATATTATACATTGTTATCTAAATGACTTTTGATTTAGTCTAAGACTAACAGTTTGGTTCCCAAACCTAAAATAATAGAAAAATTATATGTTTCAAAGATCAAACTTTATTGAATATATATATATTTTTAAATTGCTAATAAAAATAAGCTCCTTTCACATAGGTAGGATTTTAGACTAGATAATTAAATCCTTAATATATACATATATTTAATAAAAAATGCATTTGTTATTATAAAAAAAAATCTTTTCTACATGACTTTAACTAAAACTATACTTGTCTTCTAACACTTTTCCTACAAATAATCATGTTGATCCTTTCATAGAAGTTTCTCGTCTTTCAAGGATGAAAATCTAAAAGTATTGTTTGCAACTCCTTCAAATTTGGCTTACATTTGTGTCTAGTATTAAGGGGTGTTCATTTATAAGTGCTTTCTCTTATCATAATTATTATAATTTAGAGGTTTGTGGTTAACATTTCATATTTCATATGGAAGCTTTTATTTTTATAGTAATTTTGTTTAATTATGTTTCCTTTTGTGAGAAAAAACCATTAATCCCAATAATTATATTAATATATAAAAGATAAGATATTACGATAACATGACTCTTTAAAGTTAGATATTTTGAAGGCCCGTTATAGAAAATACTATCATCTTAAACTTGAAACTGATGAAAGAGCCAATTGAACAATAAGATAGCTCTACAAACCTCATAAAAAAAATAAACCCATTGTCAAGACTAAATAACATGATTTCCCAATAAAACTTCTTATCAGAATCTAGTTCTGAAATAGAATGCATTCAAAATGCCAAGATACTAGAAGAAGCCAAAATAGTTGAATGGAATAGTGAGAAAATATGAAAACTCCCAAAACTCATAAGAAAGAAGCTAACAAAAATTGGAATATAAAGAACCTATAATGTCGACATTGGCATGAATGTTCATATCATCATCATTTCAATACATAGCTACCAGGTTAAGGTTTGGAACCTTAGAAATTGATACTTATGAGCTCATGGAATATGATCATGTTGAAAGAGTAGCATGAATATAGCGCTAACACTTACATTAATTTGGTTAGCTAGAGGAATTTTGCAAAAATTGATGCTTATGAAGGGCATTCCTTGTGTACCTAAAATCTATTGGAAGCTATAATTGGAATAATTGTTATGTTGCTGTTGATGTCAAACCTTACTAGTGAGATAGTTGCTACCTAAGTAGAGTACCATATCATTTGATTGATAAAGAGGATTTGAAAAGAAGAGATAACAAGAAGACCTAGCAGAAAGGTTGAGTTATGTGGAACTATAATGTGTTAGGTTTTGGTGACTAATCAGGGAAGTATTGTACATACTTCAGAAATTCTTTGGGGTTCTATTCACCAATGGTGGGCTGCTATTTTCCAATGGCTAATATTCATCAATTGGGTATTGTTTATACACTCTCCAATTTATGGCCAACATGTAGTAACTAGTTTTAACACTAAAGCAGAAAGAAAAACTTTTATAAAAGGGCTTAGGGTTAGGGATTATGTAATAAGGTGTGATACAAAATTGCTTCTTGTAGCATTATTGAGCTATAAGGGATTACAAATTGTAATCAAGTTGTAATCACTAGATTATAATAATATTGGACTTACTATTTTGTGGATGTAGCCCAGGAATTGGGTGAACCATGTTAAATTTTGGTGTCTTGTGTTATATTCTATATGATTTATTATTTTATATTATTGGTTATTTTTGCATGTAATTGTTATTTCTATCTCATGATTAATCCTAACATAATGAGAACTTAATTAGTTGGTACATTGGCAAGATAATGTATTGTCTAATCATTACACCAAGTGTAGAAGATAGTTTAAGTGAAGCCTAGTAGAGATGATCAATGGAAGACCAAATGCATAGGCTAAATTGAGCAATAGAATAGAAGATTAAGGAACTTATAGTTGAAGTTGAGGTATGCTAATGTTAACTGAGTGACAGTTGTGGCCGAGAATATAAACTATTGACTGAGCATCAATAAAAGTCTGAGTGAAGATAGTATAAGCCAAGAGAAATATTTTAGTGATGACTAAGTTATCTAGTGGTGACTAAGGTTGACGAACTTAGTATTGAACAAATGTCAAATTTTGATAGTTTGTGAAGGAATTTAGATTCTCAACCAACATAGTTGAATTTTTGGATTGGTCAAAGTGCATGAAGGATAAGTATTGATGACCTAGAGCATTTAATAAAAGATAAGCTAAGTTTGAGAGTTCCTATGCATGGATTCAAAGAGAATTTTTTAAAAGTATCTAGAAGGAGGAGGAAACAAAATGACTGAAGGATTTGATGAATCTAACCTAACCCTAAGATGAATGATGATGTTTAATAGGAAAAATATCAAAGCTACCTTTTAAAGGAGGCATAAGGATAACCTAGTGAGGTTGGATTATTTGTTGATTCTATTGATTGGCAAACTTGAGCAGAAGGTTGTGAAGAGTTGAGAAGAGGTGAAGTGTGATTGCCTGAAGGGTTTCCAAGTGAATTAGTGATAGAGATATAAGTGAAGGCTAGTTAGTGGATCAATAGATGAGCTACATTGTGATATGTATTTCTAAAGTGAGTTATATTTGGGTAAAAGCACAAGCCTGTGTCACCCTTTTGTAAAGGAAAAGGCTAACAAAAGTATAACTGTTCACCTTCAATGACATAGAATTGGTATTATTATTTTGAATTTGGAAATGAAGTAAACTAAAGAAATGTGTAGAAATGGATGAATTTTAGGATTATAATTTTTAATGATTCTTTGGAATAAGGAATGATATATTTTCCTAATTTTTATAGATAATATTTTAGGTGCTGAAAAATGCTAAAAATTAGGAGTCTGGTTCCCACCACAAAATAATATGGAAATAAACTTATTTCTCATTGATCTTAGACTACGTTATAGATAACATATATATCTAGAATAATCAAAAATAAAAATCAGCTTTAGAACTATATTTTCTCTTTTATATGGATTGAAATTTCAACTCACTTGAAATCGATAGTTTTCATCTCCCACCACATTTTTCAAGAAAAATCTATTCTAGCCAGGAGAAGAATCATACATTCTAGAAGAGAACTCTCTCCTCTAGAATGTGATTTCAATTTTTAGATTCTTTTGATATGATTTAATATTTATTTCATTGTCAAAACTGACATCTTTTTGAGTGTTAAAATAAGAGGTTGTGGAATTTTTGAATTATAGTTTACTACATCTAATTAAAACACTATAAAATCTACATAGAATATTCTTGACTCTAAGCTCTATAAATTTTGAAATAATTTTATTTCTTTAGTAATTGGATACAAACTAGTATAAAATATGCACTTAATAGACATTTCTAATTGGAAAAGTGTGAGACCATATATAACTTAGCTATAATGAATTTATCTAGATCATATGTTTAAAAAAAATTGAGTTTTAGATAGAAATAGTCAAATTTAGTCATTCTAATAAGTCAGGTTGAAAGGTGATACAACTTTGTACTTTTACCCATTTATTAAATCAACCTATTGTTACTTTCTAACCATTGTATCAATTAAAATCCTTTAATTAGGATTGACCTAACAATCATTTGTAAATGCTTCAAACAAGGTGACATTCTAATGGGATGTTGTAAATCTATTGAACTAGGCCAATCCTAATAGGGTGATTAAATCCTTTAACAGGATCACACTTAACAGTGTGCATTGTAACCTTAAACAAGGTTGGCTCTTAACCGAGTTCACTTCAAAAGAGTAAAATTTTGGTAGCGTGTTACTAGTGATTTTTTCCAAATTGGGTTTCCACATAAAACCCTGGTGCATACATTTGATGTGTTTTATTGCTCATTGCTTTACATCCCGCAAGTAGGTCACTATTGGAATGCTATAACACAAGTTTATGTTGTTGTTAAGTTGATATAGAGATCAAGTGGACTAAGGAATAAATTTTATTTTTTAAAAGCGGTTACAAGTTTTTCTAGAACATCCAAACACATCAATAACTAATTCACCTCCCTCACCCCACCCCTCCTTAGCTATTCTAAAATCATTGTAGCCAAATCTTATGTTTCAAGGACTAATTTAATGTTATCATAAAATAGGAACCTTTCTATGAGGAATTCCTAGCTAATAAACCACTATAATAATCCTCTCCATTCCAAGGATTATACTTTTTAACTATAGAAAAAAAGGTGACATCAGAGATTACACATTGTTTAACATATATTCCAACCAAAGATTTAATTATAGATAAATATTGAACTAAATTGATTAAATTTTTAGAAAGATAGATATAATCTGATGGGGAAAAAGATTCTACAGGCCATTGGTGACAATAGATCTTCCTTGATTATGCATCTTACATATCTTCTATAATTGTCACATTGTATGTTCAACAATAAGCACAAATCTTCATCTAATTTTTTATTAGTGAATTATCTATCACCATTATTTGAAGGTAGAAGAACAGGAGATTAGATGGATCATATTCCATTTGTCTTCTCAAGACAATTTGGAAACCCAAGAACTCCCTATTATTAATTATATTTACTATGGATATTGTGCTTTGTAAGTCATTATAGTGATTTGATATATAGTTTTTAGATTTGATTGTGTAGTATTTTTTACATTAGTTTTTTGGATCACACTACCTCATCCATCCTCATAATAGAAGAGAGAAACAGTGAAGAAAAATATTGCAAATTGTAGACCTAGAACAGATTAAGAAGGAAAAAATGCAAGAGAGAGAAAGGGAAGGAACATGTTGACCTCTCCTACAATTTTTTTTTTTTAAAACCAACAAGGAAAAGCTTAAAAAACTAACTCAAAGGACTAGAGGGAAGGAAAATAAATGCACTAAAACACCAAGATAAAAAAAATCAACAAATTAAAGAGGTGCCCCAAATGCACCATCAAAAGATCAAGAAACCACTAAAGAGAAAATTTAGCCAAAAATTAATATAAATGAAACCAAATAATATAAATAAGAGAGAGGGAAAAAAACCCACAAAGAAAAGAGGAAAAATCACCAATAAAGTAAAAGCATATATATATTGAGTGTGTGTATCTAATTTTTCTCTTTTTCAATTTCTTAATTTTAATGCCTATCATTCCTTTATATTGAGTGTTTTTTTTCTTCTTATTCTCTTATTCAATATGTGAGACAAAAAGGGGAAATGACTAGAAGAGAATAAGAAAAAATGAAGACTCAATATAAAGGAAAGAACATTAAAACTAAGAAATTGTAGAAGAGAAAAATTACATACATATATATAATTTTTCTATCTCAAATTTTTTATTAAGTCTACTAGAAGGACAATTTATAGGTTGAACTCGAGACTCTTTTATCTTCATCTTGAGCTAGTAGCCTCTTTACACCTAGACCTATGGATTCACTTGAATGTTTTATCATATACCAAAGAAGTTGGTCAACAGAAGGTATGTGCTTTTCATTTTGTGTCAACCTCCCTTGGTGGTTCTCATGGCGAGACTCCCTTTTGTGACTTGGCAATCTCTCCTCTAAAAAAATCTAACTTTTTGGCCCCCTTCTTTCCATCACATGCTCCTCTATGACATTCTTTAGATGTTCCAATGTTGGACTCCATCTTAGCTAAGTCCTTTGTGGTCCTTTTTGATGTATTTTCCTTTGTCTTTTGTTATCAAGAATTCAGAGTCAAAGCTAGTGGTCAACTTATCACAAGCTAGCTTGGACCTCTTAGTGTTCAATTTTCTCAAGAGAAGCCTTAATGTTTCTATTTGTCCAAGGGCTATTCCACATGTTAGCTTTCTTATCGAGATTGAGAACATGGTTCATGGTATACCTTCCTCTATAGATAATGAAGTTAGACAAGATTATGTTGTGGCTCTTAGCTGAGCCAAGCCACCTAAGTGCAACATTCCTAAGTCTAAAATTATTTCTTTTAAGAACTTTGTTCATAATCATGATGGTGTCTTTACAAAAGCAAATAAAGGAAATGTGACAATAATTCTAGACAAATCTGACTACACTTCCAAAATGCTTGACCTTCTTTATGACTCTAAGATTGTCTCTCTTGACTCTTTTTCCAAGACTATAAATAAGGTCAAGGCTTCCATTGTGAGCTTATTCTTTGATGATGTCACTAAGAAGCATTGTTTTCCCTCTAAGCAAGTCACACTATGGATTTATGGGGTTCCAATATGAAAATTCATATTGCAAACACTAATTATTAATCTCTTATCTTAAATGATTATTTAACTACCAAAAATTAATTCACAATTAATATCAAAAAATAACACAACTATGACTTAGCCAATAAAATATGAAAAGAAATAAGAAACACAATGAACACAATATTTTGAGAAAAACTGTCCTTAGAAAAAATCCTATGGGAAAACCAGTTCTATAAATCATGAATTATATTAACTTTATAAAATCAAGAGATACAAAATTCCTTGCCTCTTACTAGCAAAAAATTGACAATCCTTCAATTTCTGTTGCTAATATTCTTCTGCTACTCTCCCTAATGCTATCAATGTGTCATTGATAATACTACACTTAGACTATTTGATATCACTACAAATGTTTCTCCAACTTATGTTCTTCAAATGCCCCTTGACCCCCCTTATATACTACTCCTATTGAAAAACCAATGGCCAAGATTGATTCTCAATCAATGGTCAAAATTAAAAATAACTTAACAATCTTAATCAAGTTGGTTTCTAGTTGCTTCTAAAATGAGTAAATTAATTAACAAATAGCTGTCCCTACTCTAACTCATTAGTTAGTAAAACATTTATTTGCTAAATAATAGCATATGGACAAAGAATTGTCCAAAGCTAACAAACTAACACTCCCTCTTAGCGAGGAAGTTGTTTTGCATGACACCCAACTTATCTCTAAAGAAGATTTATTTTGCATTCACCAATGCCTTAAATAGAATTTTTTCTACTTGCTCCTCTGTAGGTGTGTATTGTAGTTGAACAACCCCTCATTGTACAAAATCTTTGATGAAGTGATATCTAATGTCTATATGTTTAGACCTATCATGAAATATTGGATTCTCAAACAACTTGATGCAACTCTAATTGTTACAGTGTATTACAATAGTCTCAACCTTTTGACCAAACAAGGCTACTAACAACTTCTAAAGTCATATAGCTTCACATGTCACCATTATAGCTTCTATATATTCTTCTTTTGTTGAACTTAGTGCTATAGAATTTTACTTCCTACTAAACTAAGACGAAACTCCTGATTCCAAATTGAAACAACATCCTAAAGTGCTCCTATTGTTCATTGTATTGGTTGCCCAATATGTGTCAGTATAGCCTATCAATCTGATATCTTCACCTCATACATATCTGATCCCATACTCATTTTTACCATGAAAGTAACATGACACATGCTTACCTGTTGTCTAATGCATTATCTTTGGTTCAACCATGAACTAGCTAAAAGAGTTTACTACAAATGTTATAATTGCCCTGGTGTTGACCAAATACATAATTGAACCAATCAATATACCTTTCCCTCTATATATCTACCTTACTTGAATTCATTATCATGGGTGTAGACATGGATTTGCAATCATCCATCTTGAATCTTTTCAAGATTTCAATGAAATATTCCCTTGACTACAAAAAATCTCTCCATTTGTCTGACACACTTCCATGCCTATAAAGTAGTGTATAAGTACTAGATCTTTCATGTTTAACTCTTCTACATGGTCCCTCTTGCCCCCTAGTGAACTTTTAAGAAACAAGTCATCCACATGAAGAACAAGAATGAGAACCTCACATTCAACTACCAAGTAGTAGAGGTTAGCATCCACTTCACTCTTCACAAATCCCATTTTCTACAAGTACATATTATTACACTCATACCACACTCTGGGATCATACTTGATTTCATACAAGACTTTCTTCAATCTACACACATGGGTCTTTTTTTTGTGTACTACAAAGCCTTCTAGTTACTTTATATATACATCCTCCTTCAACTCACTATTAAGGAATGTTTTTTTGGCATCCATTTGATGCATCTACAATCCCATCTGTCTTGCACATTAGATCACAACATATAGAAGTATACCTAGCCACTGGAGCAAATGTATCCTCATAGTCTACTCCATCCTAAGAGAACCCCTTTTCCAAAAACTATGCCTCGTAATTCTCAATGCTACCATCTACATCATGCTTTATCTGATAGATCCAATGTGATCCAACTAATTCTTTATTTGTTGGTCTAGGAACTACCTCCCACACATCATTCTACATTATTGTCAGATATTCTCAACAATAGCATCTTGTCATACCTAATGCTCTACAACCTCCTAATAGCTAGAAGGCTTACTATCTACCAACTAACAAATGCCACATAGTTATTGAACTTGGTTGGCTGCCTCCACTCTCTAGTACTCCTAGGAGCACCCACAAACTCCCAACCATCCCTTTATGTCTCTTGAACCTCGTGGTTCCTAATACCAATTGTAGAGGATGAAATATCAATCTCTAAGTATTCTAGATGCATTTCATGTTGTACTTGTTGCTCCACATTATGTGAATCTTCATCATCTAATCCTACACTTGTATTGGTAGTTGTACTTGTGCTTTTCTTCCTATAATGTCCACCCTTAGTTTACTTTATATTATATATATTGAACTCTTTTAGGCCTATTTCATACATTTGCTAATTTTAGAGATATATGGTATGATGTTATTTTATGACTTAAAAATATCATTTATGATTACATTACATAGTTGATTATATTTCATTTGTTTCCTATTGATTATGATTACTTATGTATTAATGTTTCTTTAATGATTCTTTTTAAGTAGATATGATTTCTATCATAATGATGTCCAATAGTATGTCTTGAATGATGATTATTTTACATTCATAGTAATGCATTGTTATATCTAAGCATTTGATGAGTTGACTCATGATTCATAATGGTACTTACCCCATAATTTCATGTCTATGATGAAGCATTTGACAAATACAAATCCACAAAGCCCGAAGAATACTTGCATGTAAAAACCTATCATAGAGAAGAAAAAGACAAAGGGAGGTAAGGGATTTTCTCTAAAATATAAAAATTGTATTTTCAAAAATAGAAAAGATATAAGATAATTACAAATGATCTATCCTTATAGAAGGAGATCGAAACTTGAAAATGGTAATCTCAAAGGTAAATGGGTAACCTAAAAGGTGAATACTGTTTAATAATTACTAATTAATTATTAAATAAGAATGAAAAAGGTGCATAAAGTGAAATCTTAAGAAGGGAGTAAAACACATTTAATAGATGAAATTAAATTAATAATTTACTCTAACACCCCCCTTAAGATGAGCAACAATGCAACTACTAACAATATAGAAAGAGTAAGGAATAAACAATGCAATTCTGAAAGCAAAATAGGATCCTCACAACAAGGTTTGATGAGGTACCAAATCACAGCTAAATCACTATGGAATAGAAAAATAGAGGAAACCCAATGGGAAAAACTCTACTCCAAAAAGGGATAGCATGAAAAAGAAGGAAGGAAGGACTCATCACTGAGACCCCCAAGGAAAACTTTCTTTGCCTCAAGCATAGAACATAGTTAAAAATACTGCAGGGATGTAAAAGGTTTAGTGAAGATGTTTGCAACCTATTGAGTAGTAGGAATATACTCCAAGCTCAAAGTGCCATCCTAAATTAGGTGCCTGATGAAGTGCATGTGAAGCTCAATTTGCTTGGTTTGTTGATACTCAATTGGGTTACATGAAATGTGTATAGCACTTTGATTGTCACACCAAAGAAAGGTGGGACTAGTACGAAAAAATCTAAACTTTTTCATCATTTGTCGAAGCCTTATAACCTCCTGACTAGCCAAAATAACTGCCCTATATTCTACATCTGTAGATGATAATGTGTGAGCATGTTACTTCCTGCAAGACCATGTGATAGGACTAGAACTAAGATAGAAGTAGACTTGTGATCATCAATATCACTAGCCCAATCTAAATTTGTGAAACCAACAATGTGAAGATCCCCTGATGTGTAGTGAATGCCATAACATGTTGTACCTCAAATATACCTCAAGATACATTTGGAAGCTTGCCAATGACTCTCACAAGGATCATGTGAGAATCAAGAGACAAGTCCAACCACAAAGGAAATATCAATATGTGTGTATGTCAAGTACAATAAACTACCCACAAGTTGGACCTTTATAAAGTGGAATCCATTGTAGGAGTAGAGAAAGTGGTAGATAAAACAACACCTAACTGAAAAGGTGTGGAAGCATGCTTGCAATCAAGCATGCCAAATCTCTAATACCATGAAGGATTTTAGCAATACAAATCCATAAAGCCCAAAGAATACCTGCATGTAAAAACCTATCACAGAAAAGAAAAAGACAAGAGGAGGCAATGGTTTTGCTTTGAAAATATTTAAATTGTATTCTCAAAAATGGAATAAATGTAAAATAATTTAAAATGATTTATTCTTATAGAAGGAGATTGAAACCTGAAAAGGGTAACCTAAAAGGTAAATGCTATTTAATAATTACTAATTAATTATTAAACAAGAATGAAAAAGAAGCATAAAGTGAAATCTTAAGAAGGGAGTAAAGCACTTTTAATAAATGAAATGAAATTAATGCTTTACTCTAACATATGATGTGCGTATCTATTTTACTTGTTTGTCTAACATAT
Source organism: Cupressus sempervirens (assembly GCA_028749045.1). NCBI lineage: Eukaryota > Viridiplantae > Streptophyta > Pinopsida > Cupressales > Cupressaceae > Cupressus > Cupressus sempervirens. The sequence continues at coordinate 686,668,804 of CM053784.1, read as the reverse complement.
CTAATGTGGTTAAGGGAGGAAGTCATAGTCACCTGCTAGTCGAGATCTACACGATGCACCACTCCCTACTATTACCTGTCTAGTTTATTTATATACATGTATATGTACATGTTAATCTTTTATGCAGCTTATAGATACTAAGCATCGACTTACTTGAATTTCCACGATGAGTGTGCCCTATCACAATAATTCAATAGCAAAAATAAAAAAATAATGATCAAGTCCAATCCTAACCATAGCTTAATTACTTGTCTTGCAAGAAGGAATCATAACTGACTCTCTACCCCTATTTCAACACACAATTTTATCTTTGCATGTGTTGTTTGAGTTTGGGTTATGAATGGTTTTGCTTATGTGGATTTGACTATGTTTTTCTTTGGTAAAAGGTTTAATTATGATATTTAGATCAATCACATAGTATTAGAATTATTAAATAATATTTAAATAAAAGAAATAATTATAATATCATGACATTTAACTAATTGAAAATTAAATTAATTAAATATTTGATTTAAAAAGTCTAAATGTGAGAGTTGGAAAAATGATAAAACTATAATATTAAAGACTAAATATTGATTTATCATGAATATTTAAGCAATGATTAAACAAATTAGACTTGCACATAATTAGTGAGCTTTAATTATTATTAATGACTAAACTAATTATATGCAAGTTAATTGCACATTAATTAATAAAATTAAAACAAGATTTTTGAGTGAGAAATAAGATATTCAATTTAAAAGAAAAGACATTTTTTTATAAAAAGATACATCTTTTTTTTGAAAAGAAAGTAAATAAATAAAGAATATTTATTTTTTTAAGATTAAAAGAAAGAAAAATAAAAACAAAAATTATGTAGTTCTTTTCTTTAAAAAAATGTAACGTGATCTCATTTATTTTTTAAAAATATAAGGAAAAAAAAGAAAAACCATTATTTTATTTTAGTTTAGTTACCTTATTTTGTAAGTTTACTCATTTTATAAACTTTAGTTTTATTAGTTTTATTTATTTATTTTTCATTATTAAGAGGTCATTCCAGTCATTTTTAAAAAAAAAAGGGAAAAGGAGGATTTCTAAAGAACAACCAAATAATTTAGAAAAAAGATTTTAGAAGAAAAGTTACCGGTTATGCATTCGGATTTTGAAGTAAAAAAAAAAGTTCAAAGCTTGGAAGTAAAGTCTATAATTAGGTTTTCTTATTCTTGTTAAGAAATCAACTTGGTGTTTGAAGGTAGGGGTTTCTTAATCTGTTTGCAATTTATGTTGGAAAGATTGTATTCTAAATGTTTTCTTGATTATGAATAAATTTGTTTGCAATTACTTGTGTGTCAATTTGAGGGTTTGAAACATATAATTTTTGTATAACTTTTATTTATTATATTTTTAATAAAAAATGTAAAGATACTTTTAGTCACCCATTTGGATTTTATTTAACATATATAAAAAATCAAATAAGACTTTTTTGTATGGACATTGTCAAATATTGACTATCATGCTAAAACTAGACCTATTTGAGCTTGATTTTTTTATTAGAGACAAATGAACAATCACTTATAACATTTTCAAAATATATATTTAGAAAATAATCTTCATTGTGATTGTAAATAAGTCTATTATGAATAGTTTTCTTGATTTTCATGAAGATCCAACAGTTCGAACAAAAGTTGTGCTCTTTCTTCTAAAATAGTAGCCTTCAAAACTAAAAAGTGTTGCTTGGAAAATTTATATTTTACACCATTCAAATGAACTTTTCTTTAGGACTCATAATAATAATAATAAATGTGGGAAATTGAATTATCTCTGCATCAATATAGGTTGTAGATCTGTATCATCCCATATGAGATTATAACATTTAAATTACTAGCTGATTTACATAGAGAAAATGCATAAAAACTCAATATTATGAATATTGAAAATATTTTATCTTTATTGTTAAATATTATTGATTTTAGAATAATGATAATTAATTCTAAACTTATTATATAATTAACATCCTAAATTTATCTATACATATATACCATTAATATAATTAAACAAAACTTTTGAAAATAGTCTAATCCAAATCATTCGATGGAACCTTGTATTATTTGATATGTGTTTATTTGAGGTTTTGTGGTAATTTTTTTTGTGATGCATTTTGGAAATTTTAATGTGATGGCTTTTATGTGAACTATTTAGCTGGTCTGACTAGGCTATGTACCATAGTCGTCCTTTTAGATTTCTTTTATGATGGTTATTTGAGTAAATGTTAGGATGTGCTTTATGATTCAAAATAGAGGCTGATGTTTATGAGATTTATTTCATGGGCATATGTGATGACCTGGATTTTGATGCATCAACTTTTACGAGTCATAACTTTTGACTCGAATATGGGTTTTGGCTAAAATTTTATAAGGAGTTGTGTGAGTAGTTATTTGGATTGCTAAATGGGCTCAGATCAATAGGTGGTCATTTGGAAAAAACAATTGGGAGCCTAAAATATCCTCTTACCTCTAAAATTAGGTTTTTGTATTTTTTTCTTATTTTTTAGAAAGTTGTTTTTTGTAATAAATCCAAAATCATATTATTGATTTTGTAGATTGGTTGGAAATTCATCTTGCCTTACTTGGGGGCTTTCCTTCGGAAAAAATAGGATTCATATGATGGTTTTTGGAAATTACCAAAAATGAAAAATTCAATTTCTCCTTAAAATCTGTCAAATATGGTAATTTTCATAATTGTAATAAGTAGGTGTTTTCTTTCATTGTAAGCTAGAGCAGAGTTGGAGAAGTTGAATGAAGAATCTAATATTCTAAAAATTTATGTTGGGTTAATATTTTTTGAGTATTATTTTGAAAGGGTTTGGGCTTAATCATTTGGTATCAGAGCAGGAAAATGGATGGGCGAGGAAGAGGAAGAGGAAGAGGACGTGTCACTCCAATGCAAAGACTTATTTTTGATATGTAGAGGCATATTGAACGACTGAATGAGGGAATGGATAATCAAGGAATACTGGTAGCACAAGGAGAGGATGAATCATATGAAGAAGGAATTCAAAGAGGTGTTAATCAAAATGAAGAAAATGAAGAAGAACCCTTAGAAGAGTTGAGCTATGAAGATAGAGTGCTTTAGGCTTTAGAAGGAAAAAATAAGGCAATAAAGATTGAAGTCTCAAACTATGCTAGTAATCGTAAGCTAGAAGAGTTCATAGACTGGCTAAATGAGATGGGTAAATGTTTTGAATGGAAGCCTATGGCAGAGGGAAAGAAGATGAAACTTTCCTGCACAAAATTGAAGTGACATGCAATGATATGGTGGGATCACCTTCAAAAGGAATGAACCAGAAAATAAAAGGATTACATCAAAACATGGAGCAAGATGGGAAAAAAGCTTTGGGAAAAGTTCTTGTGTTTCTTTCAAGAAGGGGAGAATGATGCATCAATTTTTGAGTCATAACTTTTGAATCAAAGATGGGTTTTGGCTGAAAATTTTCAAGTAGTTGCATGAGGAGTTATTTAGATCTCCAATGAGCTAAACTTGATAGGTGGCTATTTAAACATTTTTTTGGGAGCCTGCAATATCATCTTGACCTCTGAAATTAGGTTTTTTTTTTTTTTGTTTTTTTTCCAATTTTTTAGAAAGTTATTTTTTGTAATAAATCCAAAATCATATTCTTGATTTTGTATATTAGTTGAAAATTCATCTTGCCTTAGTTAGGGGATTTTCTTGGGAAAAATCAGGATTCGTAGGATGGGTTTTGAAAATTACCAAAAAATGAAAATTTTGTTTTTCCCAAAAATTACCAAATATGGTAATTTTTAGAATTGTAATAAGTAAGAATTTTCTTTCATGGGCCTATTGAGAAACCAAATTTGATCATTATGAGTGTTGTGGTATGGGACATAATTATGATTTTGGTGGTTAGGGGAGGTTGTCTAGGTACATGTCTTTGGAAGTGGCTTGCAATAGAGGTCTGAGACCTAAAGTGCTTAGTACAAAGGTAACCTATTTTTAAGTTGTGTAATAAGTGATAACATAGGAATGAAAATATCTTGTCTATTTCTTTTTCCTTGAGATACATTAAAAATATAAGTTAGAGATGTGCCTCACACATGCCTTGAGTGTTTGTACAAGCTAAGGATGGGAACGAGATTATACCTAGTGAGAAATATGACTATTTTTCCTCATCTTCATGAGATGGTATTCTAGTTCTACATGTGTCACATTGAGGGTTTGGGGTTCAAAGTGACCAATCCAGGGTAACTTGACACTTCAGGGTTCGTGGTCTAATGAGAGACCAGTCTAGGGAAACTCAAGTAGTTTGATGATGTGATGACACTTCCTAGTAGATAGCCTGAGTCTCCTCCATAGATTTTATATTTTCCTCTAGTGGTGCAATTATTGTTGGATGTATTTACTATTGATGTTTACTTTAATTGATGGTGATTATAGTTTTGACATATTTTTTTTGACTTGAGGTGGATATCTTTTTTGGAATTTAACTCATAATTTTGGTATTAGATATATACTTGGTATATGTATGTTGAGTTGGTATGTGGTGTTGGTATTGGATGAGTGTTTCATATTTCGTTATCTCTTTTTTGTTAAGTAATTTGTGTTACCCTTGAGGTAGATTTGGCTATTAGGATTCCTTTCCTAGGAATGTTTTATGGTTTGATTTTTCATATGTGGATCATTCATTATCTTCACTACATGGTGGGAGTGAAAGCCTAACTAGGTAACCACATAGTCTGGAGGTAGTGGCTTCTTACCATTTGGGTCCCCCTTGGATTTACAGATGTTGGAAGTTTCATGATGTAGTTGTACACCTTTATCATTCTTATCCATATCTTGTAGACTTCTATTAAGTTGATGTATTTATATGTTATCATGTATAGATTATATTTTGATATAATTGTATCTATTCTCACATACCCTGCGACATGTTTAGTGGATGCTATCCATTATATGTATTTCATTGTATCAGTTATATTCATGCATTTGTTATGAGATTAATATGCTATATTTTATGATAATGGACACTGTACTTAAGTCTTAAAAAATTGATAGTAAAATCTTAAACATGACTCAACATGAAGGAACCCTTTAGGAATGAAATCTATATTGTAATTCCATGTGTAAATGTTGTGTTTGTATATATTGCTTCTACATTGTTACTTTGATGTTCTATAAACTTTAGAAAAAAATATTTCGATAAACATTGTAACATATTAGGTTTATTTATTTTGGGTTCTTGAGTGGGGCATTATATCTTGTATCAGAGCTTGAGCTTCAACATTGGGAACTCTAGGCATATTGTGCAACTTTAGTTAAACAATTAGTAAACTTGAAACATGATTAAAAAATAAACATTTATTGACATCAAACTTAGATCCAAAAAATTGAACAACATACTTTGGAATGATAGAATTTTTTTATGTGAAACTTGAAAACTCCTAACATCTATGTTCTAGAATCTCACTTTATGTCTATGCATTGCATCCTTACATTTTCTAATGGATTCTGAGATGTCTTCTTGATTTTGGGTGCAGTAGAAAAGATGGTTTCTTGGTCTAGATTTTTTTTTGTAATGGTTAAATAGATGAATGTTGGATCAATATAGTTCTCAATTTATTCTTAAACCAGAATCATATTGCTCTTAATGACTGAAAGTATATACATAGTTAAGTTGTTTATAATTATTTTTTGATACTGTGTTTTGACATTTGTTATCCTAGTGATAGTAGTAGGCATCCAAGAGTAAGCCTAATTATAGGGGGTAGATGTAATGCCCACCCTTAGTTTACTTTCTATTATATATGTTGAACACTTTTAGGCCTATTTCATACATGTGTTAGTTTCAGAGATATATGGTATGTTATTATTTCATAAATTAAAAATATCATTTATGATTACATTACATAGTTGATTATATTTCATCTGTTGTCTAATGATTATGATTACTTACATGTTAATATTGTTCTAATGATTCTTAGTTAGTAAATGTGATTTCTTTCATAATGAGGTCAAATGATATGTCTTTAATGATGATTATTTTGCATTCATAGTAATATATTATTATATCTAAGCATTTGATGAGTTGACTCATGATTTGTGATGGTACTTACTCCATACTTGCATGCATATGGTGTGTGTATCTATTTGACTTTTCTATCTAACATGTCTAATGTGGTTAAGGGAGGGAGTCATAGTCACCTACTAGTGAACATCTACACAATGTACCACTCCTTGCCATTATCTGTCTAGTTTAGTTATATATATGTATATACGTGTACATGCTCATCTCTTATGCAGGTTGTAGGTACTGGGCATCAACTTCCCTAAATTACCACGATGAGCGTGCCCTATCACAATAACTCAATGGTAATAATGAGAAAATAATGATTTGGTCCAATCCTAGCCATAGGCTAAATACTTGTCCTGTAAGGAGGACTCGTAATTGACTCTCTACCCCTTTATAAACCCACAATTTTATCTTTGCATGTGTTGTTTGAGTTTGGGCTATGAATGGTTTTGCTTATATGAATTTAACTATGTTATTTTTTTGGTAAAAGTTCTAATTATGATATTTAGATCAATCACATAGTATTATAATTATTAAATATCATTTAAATTTAAAACAAAGAATTATAATATCATGATATTTAATTAATTAGGAAATTAAAATAATTACATATTTGATTTTATTTAAAATACTTGATTTAAAAAGTCTAAATGTGAAAGTAAGAAAATTGATAAATAAAAACATTAAAGACTAAATATTGATTTATCAAATTATTTAATCAATGATAAAAACAATTAGAGTTGCACATAATTAGTGGGTTTTAATTATTATTAATGATTAAACTAATTATATGCAATTCAATTGCACATTAATTAATAAAATTAAAATCAAATTTTTGAGTCAAAAATAAGATATTTAATTCAAAAGAAAGGATTTTTATTTATTTTATTATAAAAAGATAAATCTATTTCATGAAAAGAAAGTAAATAAATAAAGAATATTTATTTATTTAATATTAAAAGAAAGGAAAATAAAAATTAAAAAATATTTATTTCTTTTCTATACAAAAAGGTAAGGTAATTTTATTTATTTTTGAAAAATATAAGAAAAAAAAGAAAATACATTATTTTATTTTAGTTGAGTTACCATCTTTTGTAAGTTTACTCATTTTAGAAACTTTAGTTTTATTAGTTTTATTTATTTATTTTTAAGTCATTTTGGTCATTTAAAAAAAAAAAATTAAAGGAAAAAGGAGGACTTTTGGAGAACAACTAGATAATTTAGAATAAAGATTCTAGAAGAAAATTTACTAGTTATGCATTCAGATTTTGAAGTAAAAGATTTTTTTTCAAAGCTTGGAAATAAAGTCTACAATTGGGTTTTCTTATTCTATTAAAAAAATCAACTTGGTGTTTGAAGGTAGGGGCTTTTAAATCTCTTTGCAATTTCTATTGGAAAGATTGTATTCTCTGTGTTTTCTTGATTATGAATAAATTTGTTTGCAGTTACTTGTGTGTCAATTTGAAGCTTTGAAACATGTAATTTTGCTATAATGTTTATTTATTATATTTTATCAAAAATGTAAAGATACTTTTAGAACCCATTTGGATTTTATTTAACATATATAAAAATATATAATTTTTTTTTTATGGACATCGTCAAATATTGACTATCATGCTAAAACTAGACCTATTTGAGCTTGATTTTTTATTAGAGACACACAAATAGTCACTTATAACTTTTGTAAAGTATACATTTAGGGAAATATCTTATGTTTTATTGTAAATAGGTCTATTATGAATATATTTCTTGATTTTGATGAAGATCCAAACAAAAGTTTTGTTCTTTCTTCTAAACTAGTAACCTTCAAATCTGAATTGTGTTGCTAGGAAGATTTATATTTTAGACCATCCAAATGAGATTTTCTTTAGGACACATAATAATGAAAACTATGTGAAATTAAATTATATGTCCATCAATATAGGTTGCAGATCCCTATCATCCAATATGAGATTATAACATTTAAATTACTAGTTGATTTACATAGAGAAATGCATAAAAACTCATTTGTATGAACTTTGAAAATATTCTATCTTTATTGTTAAATACGATTGATTTTGAAATAATAATAATTAATTCTACACTTAGTATTTAATTAACATACTAAATTTATCTATAGTTATATACCATTTATAGTATCAAACAAATTTTTTGAAAATAATCTAATCCTAATTATTCGATGGAACCTTGTATTATTTGATGTGTGTTTATTTGAGGCTTTGTGATATTTATTTTATGATGGATTTTGGAAATTTTAATGTGATGTTTTATTTTGTGATGGCTTTTATGTGAACTATTTAGCTGGCCAAGCTAGGATGTGCACCAGAGTCATCTTTTAAGATTTCTGTTATGATGATTATTTGACTAGATGTCACAATCTGCTTTATGTTTAAAAATTGAGGCTTATGTTTATGAGATTTATTTCATGGGCATATATTATGACTTGGGTTTTAAGAAATAACTTATTTGTGGTTTGCCTATTGAGGAACTGAATTTGATCATTATGAGTGTTGTGGTATGGGACATAATTGTGGTTTATGTGCCTAGGGGAGGTTGTCAAAGTACATGTTTTTACGAGTGGCTTGCAATAGTGGTTTGTGACCCAAAGTGGTCAGCACCAAGGTAACTTATTGTAATTTGTGTATTAAGTGATAACATAGTGGTTGAATGCATGAAGTTGGGTCGCAATTCCACGAAAGTCAATTTTGTAGAATGAGACGTCTTCAAAAATGGGTACCCAATTTGTTAGAATTGGGTACCCCTTATGCTTTGGGTGCCCAATCCATATTCAAAAATAGGGCACCTAGTTATTTAGTACAAATCAAGTACTCAAACAGTACCCAATTTTCAAAAAACATATAATCCATTTTTTGTGGGTTTTTTATTTTCATTCTCATTACGGAACAGGAGTCCAATTTATGCTTAGAAATGGGAGCCCATTTTGTGTTTTTCGCTAACCCCCAACTATTTTTTTCAATCTACTAGGTATTTTACTTTGTTTTATATTATATTATTTCATTTTTTTTAGTTTTTTACTTTATAATTCCATCAATTTATGACTATTTTTATAGAATTCTTTGTTCGAGTGGGCACTAGTAGGAAACAACAGAGCTCAAGAAAGCCTTGAGGCATTTCCAAGACTGAGTCCTATATTATATAGTATAAAAGGGGCATATCCAAGTTTATATGAAACTTTATATAGGTTAATACAAAATTTGATGAAGCAAGTAATAACATATAGACATCCTTAGAAAAGGGAACATAAAACTGGAGAGAGGCAAGGTTTCAAACCAAATTTAGTAAGGATACTATCAAGAAGAAATAATCCATCTACCATTTGCATGACAAAATACAACTATCTTCCAATATGGGATTAGTACCATTTCAATGTAATCATAAAAATGGGAGGAGTAAAGAGAACAATCAACATACTGAGAGACTCTTTGTACAATAAAATCATAAATTGTACCAATAGAGTTAATCAGAAGATCTTATAATATGCTTTATATGAATCTTTATCTAGAATCTCATCTTGTTACGTAATAAGTTTATAGTTTATACATAGAGTGGATTAGATATTCAGGGTCCTTATCTAGTTCGAATGAATAGATTAATCAAAATTATATTAAATAAATTCAATAATTTTATATGTTCATTGATTCTTCTTATTCTTATTGTATACTTATGAGTTTAAGAGGAGAATAATTAAACAAGCTCTCCCCAATTGCCTAGGAGATTACAAACCTAGAAATATCATCTACTAGGTTAAGGATTGTATTCCACCTCTCCTATTTGACAACCCCTCTAAATATCATTGTCCACACTTCCAAAGCATGAAAGAGGGCAATAGTAGAGTCCATGCTCACAAAGAAACAATAAGGTTTGATAAGAAAGAAGAGTAATAAAAAGATTTAGTATTCTGAGTCTTAAATAATAGATGATGACTCATGGGTTGTTAAGCATTGATTGATTCCTACACAAATGTCTTATAAATGCAAGTATATTTTCTTGCTATGAATGCCTATCTAATAATTACTTCTAATAAAGGTGCATCATATTTCTATTGAATTATCCTTTGCTCTAATCTTAGTATTCTACTTAACTTAATTCTGTTTTGCTAAATATATAACGTCTTCTCCCTCCACTCCTTTATTTGCTAATTTATTAGCTTCTAAATTCCCTTCACAATAAATATGTTGTATTGTAATCTCTTCAAATTGATTTATAAGATTAAGTACACTTTCTATTTTAGCATTTAATATCCAATTTGGTGTTTGTTGCTTTCTAATTGCATTTAGGATAATTTTTGAATCACCTTCAATAATTAACTTTCTAATATTATTTTTGATGCCTAATTTAATCCTTATTTTAATACTTCCAATTCAGCTATATTATTAGTTACAATACCTAATGGTTTAGCTCATTTTAATATCCAATCTTCATTTTCTAATCTAACTATACAGCCCAATCCTACTTTCAAGCTCCATCAAAGTTTAATTTCTTCCATCCTATCAGAGGTGCAACCGATTTACATTCTTTCTTAGCTATATTATCATTTTTAGGATAAACTAAGGGAGGATTAATCAAATGAAGCCAATTTTTCCTCATATACTCATCCCATGCTGAGAATGTACCTTTTGCCTTGGGTGTGTTCCTGAAATGGCAATTTATAACTTATGTGATGGTTGCCGTTATCATTTGTTCACCTGCCAAGGATTCGAATTTTAAATGTCCAGCCCGTCCAATGGCTAGTCCCTGAATTAATATTATTTTAATGCCTAGGAGACATTGAAAAATCTAAACGATCAAACCTTATAAAAGTTTCCATGGCCTGCAGGTTCTCTATCGTCAGATCTGAGTCAGATCTACGGTCGGCGCTATCTCAACATTAGAAGTTGGGCGAGATTTATGTTAACAACATGGCGCCCTTTCACCATGTGTTCGGTGGGTCCAATAGGCCAGGCAACAGGTTCAGGGGGTCGAAAAAATTTTGTGGCACTGTGGGCGCTATGTCGCTATCATGTGTTAGCCAGAAAATCTGCATAGTGACACAACGCCCAACGGAAAGGTCTGACGGTGGGCAAGTTGCGTCACCGGGAAAGTTAGTGGCGGGCGGTCAGTTTCCCAGGCCAAAAAGCTTCAAAATGCGGCAAGGTGCCATGGCATCAATGGAAAACTCATGAGTTTTTCATTAGTGACATAGCACCTAGTTGACACGTGTCCCTCAGTAGGGACAAGGTGGTACAAACCCTCCAGGTTGGTGCTTTGTCAAACCAAGGTGGTGCTTCGTTAGGCCAATGAGGAGCAACCACGTATGCCAGGTCAGAATATAGTCAGCATCGCCAGTGAATGAAACGGTTAAGATCAACACCGTCAGATCTGCGAAGATCAACGGTAGGTGCCATCATGCTATGGATAAGCCGCAAAAATTTTATGTTAACAACATGGCGCTTGGAGGACACGTTTTTGGTGGGTCCAAGTTTGGAGGCGCAAAAAATATAGATGGTTGGTATGTGGCCATTTTCTATTGATCGATGCACTAAGGAGTAGTATATCTTGCTTGCCATCAGATTAAGTCAGATCGATGGAAGGTGCCATGTCACCATGGTGAAGTTGCATGATCTTTACCATAGCGACATGGCACCCTTTCGCCACATGTCAGTGGGGCCAGGTCTTGCTAGGGTACATCGGTCAGATATTGCCAGGTGTCATTTGGTCATAGAGCGGTTGCTGAGGTGGCGCCATATATGATGGGCCTGGGTAAGAATAGTACAGTGGTACAACGAGTCTCCATGATCATCAGATTTAAGGCAGATCGATGGTCGGCACTATCTCGCCTTCTGAAGTTGCACGATGGATACCATGGGGACACATCGCCTTGTTGACACGTGTCTCACTAGCTCGGCTAAGGTTGGCCATTAATGGCTGACGGTTAGTGTGATCGTCATAGTTAAAGATAACAGTTCAAACGTGACGCAGTTAGTCCAACGTAAGGAATGGTCAGCGCGTGGGACCTCGAGGAGGTGGCAAAATAAAGAGAGGCGATTGGCCCGCATGGCCCAGTTGGTGCATAAGGAACTGGTTGACTCTTTGACCCCTACTGATTCATGAACCTAAGGGGCAAAGGTGATCAATTTTATCTTGCGATCTAATCTTCATGATCGATCCCGACCTACCAGAAATGAATGTGAAACATAGGGAGACACTTCACCATCTCAGTCGATCCATCTACCTAGTCACAGCGTAGTTATGGCACCATTATGTCTTCTCCAAGCTCTTTCTTAGAGGAATATAAGATTTTGGTACTCAAGACCACCAGATCTTTGATTGGATTTTCAGGGTGAGAAGTTATTACTAGTAGGTAAGAAGTAAATATAATGCAAAAATCTTCAGTTATGCCTGAGCTATAAAGGTAATTTTTCGATCTTTTCTGAGAGGATACTCCTTTTCTGATTTCTCTGCTACTACTTGCAGGTCTGCAGTATAAAATTCCCTTTGTCTCTGAGCTATATAACATTCTGTATCATCTCCTTCAACCATCAATGTGTATGTGCACCCATCTTGCCTCTCATTGGCGTATTGTTGAGATCAGTGGCTTGCATACTATATCTATTCTCGGCCTATTGGATAATATATAAGTGAAATCCTTCTCCTTATGTTATTCAGTTTGGTATCTTGATCTGTATGTGGTTATTGATTGATATAAGTTTGGGTGTGTATGTCCTTTAAATGTTATCTTGGTTTTGTAGTGCATATATGGGCAAAAAGGAAGTTTGAACACTCTATTTTGGTGCGTCACCTCCTTAGATTAGACTAGGTAGATTTTCTTTCGTGCTCTCCTTCTCCCTTTTCCTCTCCAAGAGTAGATAGGTGCGCCCTAATAGTAAGAGGAAGCCGGCCTTCTCTGGAGACTCAATCTTGCAGTTCAAGTCCTGCAGCTTGAAGGTTGTTTCCATGTTTCACTAGGTTGTCCTCGTGCATAGGCCTTGGATAAGGGTGCAAACCTAAGCGAAAACAGTTTTTGGCATGCCCAGTGGGACACTTTTCAAAAAAATTTAAAGTCTACTGGTGTCAAGAAGAAAGAGTTTCAGAGATTAATGCTGAAGAGGTAGTGCTGGCTTCAGTATTCAAGCCTTTAAGAGGTTGATCCTTCAAAGTAATTGGTGACTCTGAACATCAACAAACCTGGTTCTAGGCCAAAGTTGTAGTGATTCATTCCCAGAGCTGAAACAAGGGCATCTTCTAGAGGTAAATTTCAATATCAAGAGCTTTCTCTTTCAAACACTAGAAGAAGGAGGACTAGAACTTTATTATCACCAGTTAGGGGTGTAATAAACATTAATATACCTATAAGATCTGTCTCTACTCCTCCTGTTGCTCGAACTCAGCCTAGATTGCCATCAACACTCATCAATAGAACACTTGTTTACATGGCACAGCCAAGAGTTCATGCTTTTGCCACCTTTAATGGTGGAAGTCCTTTTTGTTAGCCCAAAGACATGATATACCAGTATCTGCACTAAAAAGTATATATGATTTTACTGGTGAAACTTCCATCTCCCCTTTAGAGCATATCCAAGAGGTAGCAAATGTCTATAATATTCATGGTATTACAGAGGATGATGTTGCTGTCAGAATTCTAGCCTCATCCTTAAAAGGAAAAGCATTACAGTGGTATAGAGGCTTAGCTCATGGTTCTATAACTTATTGGGATGGACTAGGAGCAGGATTATGCAAACATTTTGAGAATAAGAGTGACCATTTGTCACTTTTAGAGTAGCTGACTACAATAAAAAGAGCCCCCCATGAATGTATGACTGATTTTAATCATAGATTTCAAAAGACATGGGATAGAATACCCAATATAGTGAAACCTACCCCTTGTAATGCTTTCTTGCATTACCTTAGAGCTTTTAACAATGATATTGCCACTACAATCCAAACTATGGGAGGAGATACCTTGCCTAATGCTTATGAGATAGCCATAAAAGCTGAGAACATCTTGATACAAGGAGGAAAGTTGGCTGCAAGGCCCCCTATGCCTTTGTTTCCTGATGTTCCCAACCACCAAATAGCAATGGCCCCTCTTCCTACAACTTCTACATCACAAGCCCTTACTCCAGTTCCCTAAGCTTCCACATCCTCAAAAGGGATAGATGAACTCAAAGAGATGCTCCAAGGTCTAGTACTGAATACAGATAAGAGAGAGAAGACCATGGATAAATATTGCAAGAGCAGGGGAGGGAGTTCAAAGACCAAGGGAAGAGATTAGAGGATAGTTTTTCTATAATACAAAAAATGAGTAACAAAGTGGTGGCCTTAGAAAGGCAGCAAGCTCAAGGTGGCAGGCCTCCCCAATTGCAATATCAAGCTCCAAATGGTGGTAGGCCTCCTAATAAAGTGGAATAGCTCTTTTGATCAGGGTAGGCAAAATAGTCATGCTTCTGCTTCAAGCTCAAATTAGAATAGAGCTATAATCCCTCAAAATAACTTGGCCCAAGATCAAGATTTCTGTCCTTCTTGCAACTATTCTTATGCCTATTGCATGTGCCAAGAGGCAGAATATTATTTGGCCATAACTGACCAAGAACCTGCATCAAAGAAATCATACAAGGACGATCATTCCAAGAAGGCCTCATATATTCAAGGACATGATGATTGCTCTTTCATGAGTCATCAGATTGGGGAGCATTGTAATGTAAACTAGGATTCCGTTGCTCATAACACAAGAAGTGAGAAGAGAGCTATGGAACATGTTGCCCCTCCTTCTCCTAAGTAGGCCTCAACTTCAAGTGCTACACCTCATGCGCATGCAGTAAATGAACAAACAAGTACTTCACAGCAGCAAAAGCAAGATTCTAGAAAGAAAGATGCATGTGATCCTTATGTTGCCCCATCTCAACCTCTTATAGGTGCAGCTCTCAAAGTTTCTACCAAATTTCCTAATGCACCATTTAATGTGGTAGAGCAAATGAAGAAGACCAATGTGAATATCTCCATGTGGGATGCCATTGCTACCATACCAATACAAAAGAGGATGTTGCAGCAAGAATTAGAGAAGATTGAACCCAAGGATCAGCCATCTACCATGGAGAGTGCCACAAGTCTAGTACAACCAGCAGGGCATGTGGAGACAAATAAAAAGGTTAGACCTCCGCCATTCTATGTTTCTCTGATTATAGGAGGCAAATTAGTCCACAATTGCATGATAGATTCAGGGGCTAGTAGCTTAGTAATGCCCAAGTGTGTTGTTGATGCTTTAGGAATAAAATATGAGCCCATTGTTAGGGATGTGTTGCAATTAGATGGTAGTACTGTCAAAACTGTAGGTATCCTTAGGAATGTGGAGATGGCCCTACATGCATGACCTGGTTGCACTATGATTCAAGACATATCTATTGCTGAAGTCAAGCCCTATTTTGCCATCTATCTTTCAAGAGACTTCACTACCCAAATAGGTGGATTCATATCTGTTGATTGGGCATATATGTCATTTAAGACCAGATATGGAGCCAATGCCTCAATTAGAGTAGAACCTCAAGCCCTTCATCACATTGAATCTTATAACCCCAATCCCATCAACATGAATTACCCTATTCTAGAGATGGATGAAAATGACATAGCAAATGAGCCTATCACTTCCATACCAAAGATTCTTGATTTCTTCTTGGATGACTAGGCAAATGCATATCAGTTTGAGCCTATGTTAGAGACTCTTGAGGCAGGCCTTAGTACATATTGCATAATAGAAAAAGATGCTAAAGTTCTTGATCTTGTTGGGACTAATGATGATATAAATGGAACATGGAGTATGTACTTTGATGGCTCAAGAAATAGAAATGGGGCAGGGGCTGGTGTTATGCTGATCTCTCCTGCACAAATAAGATATTACTTCTCCTTTAGACTCCAATTTAGTTGCACCAATAATGTGGTTGAGTATGAATCTTTGATTCAAGGTCTCCTACTTGCCCAAAAGAGAGGAATTCAAGCCTTCAGAGTATATGGGGATAGTGAGTTGGTAGCTAACCAAGTGAGAAATTAGAACATCACCAAAAATGGCCTGCTCAAGTCTTACAAACATAGAGTCTGGGATTTTCTTGAGGGCTTCAATGCATTTAATATTTAGAGCATTCCTAGGAAAGAAAATAAACATGCTGATAGACTTGCAGTAGTGGGTGCATCTTATGATGTACCAGGGAATCTTGAGGAGAGGAGGAAGCAAAAAATAAAGGTGGTAGTGAGGCCTGCCATCCTTGACAACAACACTCATTGGTAGATGTTTGATTCTAATGAGAAAATTGTGAGTTTCTTGCAGAATGAGGCTGAATTCTCAGATAGAAACCGGTCAAGACTGCAAGATCAGTATGGTGATCAGATCATTCATCTCAGTTCTATCAAGTTGCCCAAGGGTCTCATTACCTTGGAGAGTGTCTTTAATCTTGATGATCAAACAAGAGGCAAAGGAATGAATCTAGCTGCAGAGAAGGATGATTATGCCCCGTTACAATTGCTGATGGAAAATCTTTGAATATGGGGAAGGTATGTTCTAAAACTGAGAAAGAAAACTTTATCCATCTATGTCAAGAATTTAATGATGTATTTGCTTGGACATATGATGATTTAAAAGGGTTTGATTCTAGTTTGTTTCAGCATACCATAGATTTAATTGATAAGGCCAAACCAGTAAGGCAAAAATAGAGGCTAGTGAATCCTGAGATTGAGCCCCTAATGAGAAAAGAACTATCCAAGTTGGTAGAGGCAAATATAATATTTCCTATCAAACACTCATCATGGGTAGCTAACCTTGTCCCTGTAAGGAAGAAGAATGGAGAAATCAGACTGTGTGTGGACTTTAGAGACCTTAATCAGGCTTCTCTTAAAGATCACCATCCTCTCCCTTCGATGGAGCAGATTCTGTCCAAGGTTATTGGTTCAAGGAGATTCTCTTTTCTTTATGGATTCTCTAGTTATAATCAAGTGCTGGTTAAAGAATCTGACAGATATAAGACTACATTTACTACTAAGTGGGGCACCTATTCTTATTGCAAGATGCCATTTGGACTAACAAATGCAGGTGCCACATTTCGGAAGGCAATGGAGATGGCCTTCAAAAAATTAATTGACAAGTTTGTCTTAGTATACCTTGATGATATAACTGTATATTCAAAGAATGTAGAAGATCATTTTGATCATCTAAGACAGGTATTTCTAAGATGTAGAGAGTTTGGGGTTTCCCTCAACCCAGCCAAGTGTGTCTTTGCTACAAGCCAAGGAAAATTATTGAGACACATTGTATCTGAGGATGGGCTGACCATTGATCCAGAAAGAACAAAGGTAATACTTGCCCTTCCTCTTCCTAAACACAAGAAGGGGCTGCAAAGTTTCCTTGGTAGAATAAATTTTGTGAGAAGGTTTATTCCTAATCTTGCTACCATGGTGAAACCTCTTACAACTATGCTTAAGAAAGGTATGGTCTTCTCATGGACCAAGGAAGGTAAGGAGAGTTTTGAAGAGATCAAGGCAGCCATAGCCTCAGACCCTACTCTCATGAACCCAAATTTTGAGAAAGATTTCATCCTCTACACTCTAGGTGGTGAGTCAAGTATCTCTACTGTCTTGACTCAAACAAATGACAAGGATGAGGAGTAGCCCATAGCCTTCTTCAGTGAAGGGCTCAAGGAATATGAAGATAAGTACAGTTATGTAGAGAAGCAAGCCCTTGCAGTCATCAAAGCCTTGAATAAATTCAAGCACCTCTTGTCCCACAATAGGATCCATTTGTTGGTGCCCCATGCCAGTGTAAAAGATTTCCAGTTAAGCAAGGATATCAGCAAAAAGAGAGCTGGATGGATCACTAAGGTAATGGAGTATGATGTTGATATTCAGATTACCAAGCTAGTAAGGGGAAGAGGATTATGCAAAGAAATGTTATCAGGCCAGGATTCAGATGAAGAGGCTGCTATGGTAATAATAGAGCAGCAGGAGGAAGGAAATGGTAATGGTCCAAGGAGCTGGATAAATGATTTGAAGAGCTTCTTATTAGGGGATGGATACCCTCAGGGATTGGACAGAGCTAAAAGAAGACAATATAGACTGCAATCCATTCCCTATGTTGTAATTGATAGTATCCTATTCAGGAAGGGTTTTAATGGGACCCTGTTGAGATGCATTGAAGAAGATCAGGCTGAGAGGATGATTAAGGAACTTCATGATGGCCCTGATGGTGGCCATGTCTCTGCAAGAACAACTGCCATGAAGATCATGAGGGCTAGTTATTATTGGCCATCTCTGTTTCGTGATTGTTATGGATATGTGAGGAAATGTGAGAAGTGTGCTTTCTTTTCAAGAAAATAGAGGCTTGCAGCTGTCCCCCTTCGTCCTATTCAGGTGGATCAGCCCTTTACCTAGTGGGGGTTGGATTTTATAGGCCCCATTAATCCTCCATCTAGTGCAGGTCATACATGGATTTTGGCTACTACTGATTATTTCACTAGATGGACAGAGGCAGTTGCCTTGAAGGATGCCACAGAACCATCAGTTGTTGAATTCCTTGATGGAATTATATCTAGGTTTGGTGCTCCTTCTACTATCATCTCGGACAATGCTAGGTCTTTTGTTGGAACCCAGATTTGTGCATGGGCAATGAATCACAATATCTACCTGAGCACATAATCAAATTACTATCCTAGGGTAATGGTTTGGCTGATTCTTCCAACAAGAATCTGATCATAATCATGAAGAGGACAATAGAAGACAATCAGAGGGTCTGGCATAAGAAATTAAAAACTGCTCTGTGGGCTTATAGGATAACACCCAAGAGATCTGTTGGGAATTCACCTTTTTTGCTGGTATATGGTAGGGAGGCCAGACTCCCAATTTCATTAGAATTCCCATCCTTGGAATTGGCTCATTAGCACGAATTGATTGAAGATAATGTCATGTCAGTAAGAATGGCAGAGCTGATTGAACTAGAAGAAAAGATAAATAAGGCTATGCAAACCCTAGAGATACATCACCAGCAGATGAAAGGAGTTTTCATAAGAGAGCTAGGGTCAAAACCTTCAGAGAAGGAGATTTAGTTCTAAAGTGGGATTTTGACAGAGAAAAACTAGGAAGACATTCCAAGTTTGACCCACTATGGAGTGGCCCCTATCTGATTGCCAGTTGTAAACAGGCTAATGCATTCCAACTGAGCAGACCCAATGAAGAGATTTTGCCCATTCTAGTTAATGGGATGTATCTTAAAGCTTGTTTCTAATTTGGGTCGAGTTCCTGTATATTGGTAGTTTAGTTTCTTTTCTGTTGTTTCCTACTTTTCAAGAAGTACGCGGGCACAGCCGTCTCCCTATGAGGTAGCAGATTTTGAGGTGTCTCAGGTTGCAGAGGAAGTTTTGTTTTTGTTTCTAGTTGTAGTCGTAGAGTTAGGGTTTTCAATGTCTTGATCTCCTTGCAGAAGGGTTAGGGTTTTGTAGTTCTCAGATTCACACTTTTTTGACCCTATGGCCCAATGGATTGTTACAGGCACTGGTCATGCATCGAGCAGGCTCGTGCCCCCTGTGAGTCACCAAAAATGTTATCATTTGCTCACCCGCCAAGGATTTGAATTTTAAATGTCCAGCCCATCCAACGGCTAGTCCTAGAATTAATATTATTTTAATGTGTAGGAGACATCAAAAAATCTAAACGATCAAACCATATTAAAGTTTCCACGGCCCGTAGGTTCTCTGCTGTCAAATCTAAGTTAGATCTATGGTCGGTGCTATCTCCCCATCAGAAGCTGTGCGAGATTTATGTTAACGACATGGCACCCTTTTTCCATGTGTCTAGTGGGTCCAACGGGCTAGGCAACAGGTTCGGTGATTCAAAAAAATTTTGCGGCACCGTGGGTGCTATGTCGCTATCGTGTGTTGGCCAAAAAATTTTCATAGTGACATAGCGCCCAACGGAAAGGTCTGATAGCGGGAAGGTTGCGTCACTGGGAAAGTTAGCAATGAGCGGTCAGTTTATCAGGTTGAAAAGCTTCAAAATGTGGCAAGGCGCCATGGTGTCAATAGAAAGCTCATGAGTTTTTCGATAGCGACATAGCGCCTAGTTGACACATGTCCCTCAGTAGGGTCAAGGTGGTACAAACCCTCCAAGTTGGTGCTTTTTCAGACCAAGGTCGTGCTTCGTTAGGCCAATGGGGAGCAACCATGTATGCCAGGTCAGAATACAGTCAGTGTCACTAGTGAATGAAAGGGTTAAGATCTCCACTGTCGGATCTGCAGAGATCAACGACAGGCACCATCATGCTATGGATAAGCTGCACAAATTTTATGTTAACGACATGGTGCTTGGAGGACATGTGTTCGATGGGTCCAAGTTTGGAGGTGTAGAAAAGAAAAATGGTTGGTACATGGCTAGTTTCTATTGATCGATGCACTGAGGAGTAGTATATCTTGCTTGCCATCAGATTAAGTTAGATCGACAAAAGGCGCCATGTCACCATGGTGAAGTTGCACGATCTTTACCATAGTGACATGGTGCCCTTTCACCACGTGTCAGCGGGGCCAGGTCTCACTAGGGTACGTCGGTCAGATATTGCCAGGTGTCATTTGGGTGTAGAACGGTTGCTAAGCTAGCGCCAGATATGATGGGCTCAGGTAAGAATAGTATAGTGGTATGACGAGTCTCCACAATCGTCAGATTTAAGGCATATCGATGGTCAGTGCTATCTTGCCTTCTGAAGTTGCACGGCAGATACCATGGCGACATAGTGCCTTGTTGACATGTGTCTCACTAGCTCGGCTAGGGTTGGCGGTTAATGGCTGACAGTTAGTGTGATTACTGCAGTTAAAGATAATAGTTCGAAGGTGGCGCAGTTAGTCCAACGTAAGGAACGGTTAGCACATGGGACCTTGATTAGGTGGCAAAATAAAGAGAGGCGATTGGCCCGCATGGCCTAGTTGGTGCATAAGGAACTAGTTGACTCTCTGACCCCCATTGATTCATGAACCTAAGGCGTGAAGGTGATCGATTTTATCTTGCGATCCATTCTTCATGATCAATCCTGATTTACCAGAAATGAATGTGAAACATAGGGAGACACTCCACTGTCTCAGCCGATCCATCTACCTGGTCAGAGCAGAATTATGGTGTTGTTCTTTCTTCTCCAAGCTCATTCTTAGAGGAATATCAAATTTTGGTACTCAAGACCACCAGATCTTTGATTGGATTTTTAGGGTGAGAAGTTATTACCAATAGGTAAGAAGTAAATATAATGCAAAAATCTTCAGTTATGCTTGAGCTATAAAGGCAATTCTATGATCTTTTCTGAGAGGATACTCCTTTTCTGATTTCTTTGTTACTGCTCGCAGGTCTGTAGTGTAAAATTCGCTTTGTCTCTAAGCTATATAACATTCTGTATCATCTCCTTCAGCCATCAATGTGTATGTGCATCTGTCTTGCCTCTCATTAGTGTATTGTTGAGATCAGTGTCTTGTATACTATATCTATTCTTGGCCTATTAGATAATATATAAGTGAAATCCTTCTCCTTATGTTATTCAGTTTGGTTTCTTGATCTGTATGTGGTTATTGATTGATATAAGTCTGGGTGTGTATGTCCTTCAAATGTTATCTTGGTTTTGTAGTGCATATATGGGTAGAAAGGAAGTCTGAACACTCTATTTTGGTGCATCACCTCCTTAGATTAGACTAGGTAGATTTTCTTTTGTGCTCTCCTTCTCCCTTTTCCTCTCCAAGAGTAGATAGGTGCACCCTGATAGAAAGAGGAAGCCGACCTTCTCTGGAGACTCAACCTCGCAGTTCAAGTCCCACAGCTTGGAGGTCATTTCCATGTTTCACTAGGTTGTCCTCGCGCATAGGCCTTGGACAAGGGTGCAAACCTAAGTGACAACAGTTGCCTCTATTTTCTTAATCTTTTTTTATCTTACTAAGTTCTAATTTTTCAAATATTCATCGATTTCTTTCATTCCATATTTCCCACATAATGATTGCAAGTGTAATATTCCAAATTTCTCATAGACACTTATCCTATTCTTAATTGGCCAATCCCTAATAAATCCCTTTATATCATAAGGTAAAGGGGAAGTCCAATTGAACTTATTCTTTACCCAATACCAACAATCTTGCGCAAAGGGGCAATTAAACAAAATATGCTCCATACTTTCAGATTCATTTTTGCATAGACTAGATCTGGATGGTCCTTCAAATCCCATTCTAGAGAATCTATCAGTTGTAAGAATCTAATTTTGAATTGCTACCCAACTGTAATAACATGGTTGTATCTCATCTTATGGTGCAAGTGTGTAGCTCTCTACAAACTCAACAACTAAAATTATGGTTCCAATTGGAAATGTATTCTTACATATGTGAAATTGTCCATCAAGCCAACTAGCATATTTAGAATGTTTAAAATACTTTGGTATTCTCACACTCTTAAACTCCTCCATATATATATGACAACTAACTTTATATATAACTAGATCACACCTTCTTCCAATTTTCCCATCATTCAATTGATATTCAATAGATTTGAATCTTTTTACACCAACTAATTGTTGCCAAAATGTAGTCAAAGATTTTCATGCAAACACTCATCTACCGAAAAAGGATTGTCACACATATCACATGTATCAGAAAGACATGCATTGAAAAGAAAATATTTTTCATTATGTGTCTTACAAAATAAACCTAATATGAAATCCTTTATAGTTTGAGGTGGTATTTTTATACCACATTCCTACAACATTTCTTTTCTATGCATGGTACCACGTATAGATTGAAATACATCATAATGGTAACAAAATTGAACATGAGTTTTCAACAACATGTGATTCTTTCCTTGTTAATCTTTACATACCATGGTTTACACTTTTCAAAAGATCTTTGACTAATGGTAATAGTTAGCACCTTATCATCTAAAATATTTCTGAATAATTTAATTTGAGTAATGTCAAAAAGGTGTTTAGGATGTGCATCATGTATTTTTAAGCCAACTCTCAATTTAAGATCATCTTTTGATTTAGGTGTTACTCTTGTATTATCATGCCAAAAAAATTAAACCAAACTTTTGACTTCACTAGTAAGTTTCATATCATATCTTAGGAGTCTACCACTAGAAGTCCACAAACTATTTTTTGGATCATATTTAAAGTTAACCCTTCTCTTTAAAGCTCTTTCTAATGTCTTATGATTTGCATTAAGATATACACTTATGTTACTAATCAATATTTTTCCAGTAATTGATTTGTTAACTAAAATTGGTTTAATTTCTTGTCATGCTACATTCTCATCTTTTGAATGACTTCTCTTTCCAATAACATCAAAGGCACTAGAAAAAGTGGATACAACTTGTTTTAATGACTAATTTTATTCTTGAGTTTTGTATACATTCCTAAACTTTTCATTACCTTTCACATTTTAAATATTTTAATTAGTTGCAACATCAACTGACATTGAAATGCAAATTTCTTATTATAAAAAAAATCTCTATATAATATATTACCATGTGTCCTAATTTGTCTCCATGAAACCAATCTATGAAGATTATCTAGAACATCTTTAGAAAAATGAAAACTATGTTTATGCACTTTAGTATCATTTAGACATGTTTCCTCAGTACTTGATGTTTCCATGTACAAATTCATACCATTTTTATTTTCAATTGACATTTCATTTTCAATGTTATTTGAAATTTGAATCTCATTTTCATTTTTTCTTGGTATTTCTTTCATGGCTTGCATTTCAATTAGAGTTTGTTGTGCATGATCATTTGGCAATCTAGTCTCATAAAGAGAACCTAAATCATATAAATCATAACATACTTCTACAAAATCACCAATTTCATCATGAGAAAAGACTCAAGGGTTTGGAGACATACATGCATTGAATGTTTGATTAGAATGTGCACCTAGATCTTCTTCTATTGGGTTCTCTTCTTTAGCCTCTTCATCAATCATGATATCATCAATGTCTTTCTCTTCTGAAATATTATTCAACCCTCTAAGTCTTTATCTTCTCTCTCATTGGCATTGTGCTTCTTTCTCTTTGTTTGTTGCAATCTCCTCATTTTTTAGAACTTCTATTTCTTTCTTTCTTCGATGTTTTGATCCCATGTTTGCACCAGTTTTGAATTCAAATCAATAGGTTGCAAATTATAGAAGATGATAAGAAAACTAAATAATTGTGACAAAAATTTGCTATTATAGCTTGAAACTATCATTCAATCATTGCAATCATTGAAAATTTCTTTGTGGGGAATCTTTTGGGCCCCAACAGGTACTTCAGGATTGGGTACTGAATTTTTAAATAATCAATTACCCAATTTTAAATCGGGCACATGATTTTAAATAACTAGGTGCCCGATTCTAAATTAGGCACCCAATTTTTAAATAATTAGGTACTTGATTGATTAAATATTGAGTGTCGAATTCTAATAATAGCTAAATTTGAATCGGGCACCCAATTTTTGAATTGCAAATCGAGTGCCCAATTCTAATGCCATGGGCAAGAATTTCCCTTAGGCATCAAGTTTTACCTTCAGTAAAGGCATGGAATAGGCTTGGTGGGAGCAAGCATGTATTTTTATGAACCAAATTTTGACTAAGGTAATTAATCAACAATTTTAGAGATTTTTGTAATTTTTCTATTGTCATCCCTGCAAAATGAAAACCCATTATAGGTCTTCCTGTTCTAAATTCAAAAATATAAATTTTATAGTGTTATGAGTTCATTTTCTATTTATTTATTTATTTATTTTTATTGGTAAAATGACCAAGGCCATTATGATATATATATAAAAATTAAAATAGTTACAATAGCGTTCCTCTGTTCAAACGGGCACTGGTAGAAAATAACAAGGAAAGAAAACCTCCGGTCTAGCCCGGGACCTCAGTCCTATATTATTACACATACAAAGGGGCATACCACAGTCACAATATCCTGATTAAACTTCACATTTGGTAATTATTTACATTGAAAATACTATATAGTGCTTTGTGAATCTAGCAGCTCCTTTTAGTGAGATTTTGGTAATCTTTAATCTAGGTGAAGTGATCAAAAGGTTGCATCCCTGTTTGATTGCCTTGCCATTGAAGTGGTTAGTAGTAATGCTTATATAATCTTTGAGCATTTCTATCCAGTACTAAATCAAATAATTTTGAAAAAAAGAGGCGCAACACAAACAACAATACTCTCTTGTCAAAGTTAGAAATAAGCTCTAAATAGCGCCCACATATCAATAAAGGAACCTAAATTAGATAAAAAGAGAACAAATTGACATATAGAAGCCAAATTGTTCCTGTGTTTGATCCTCTACCTTACTAAACTTACACATAAATTAAATAAGGAAAACTACGAAAAGAGATAAACAAGTTCCTGACCTAGGATACTTAGATTGGGTCATGACTACCATAGCCTGATCATACCAGAGCTGAAAAGAAAAGAATCAACATAAGAAATATAAAGTTACGTTGGAAACTCTCTAAAAACAATCATAAACTCCAATATCCAAGAGCTCACAAAAAATCTTAGACTAGGGAAATGAGGAAAAGCTAGATTAAGCCAGGCCTCCTACACTCTAAGGTTATCTGGACTCAGAATATCTATATGCAGCTACTCGACCACCTCTTGGGAATTCCTCCTAAAGAGAATGTAATGAAACCTTGCTCAAAGTAGAGCAAGAAGAAAACCTACACTAAGGCTAGCAATATAATGGTTACCAAAAGGGTAGAAGGAAAACTAGAGGATAGAGGACACTGATAACCAAGGAGATAAAACCAATATTGCATGAAGAGAGAATCATGGGGAGGGTAGAAGACATAGAGCTGAGAAGCTCAAAACATGACTAAAAGTTTGCTCCAAACCCCTGCTACCAAGAGAAACACAGCCACACTTCGAGAGATCATGCCATAATCGAATGGAAACCATGCTAAAATGCCATACAATAGCATAACAAAAGATTCTGAAATGACATTAATCCTATCCCAAAATCTAGTAGCTTTTAAGAAGATGAGAGAAGACCAAAGAACCAGACCAAGAATCCACACTTAACATAGAACTCTTATCGAAAGGAGGAGTTCAATTGGACAACCCTCTCCTTAAAAATAAAAACTTAATACAATGAAGGAATCCATACAATCCGTGTATTTTGAGAAAAGAACCTTCTCAATTACATCTGTTAAGCTAAGGAAACTCTAGCATCTAACACCATAACAGCACAAAAGAGAATAAGTATAAACTAACAAGCTAAAGACTACATAAATTATCAAAAAAAAATGAATACTTTCATTCCTAATTAGGGACCATATATTAATTCATAAGAAATTAACCTAAACAATATGTATATAGAGACCAGTTAAGAAGACAGATCTATGGCATGAAAACTAACTACTTTAAACAAAGAGGGAAATTGTGATCAGAGGACATACGCCAAAGTCTTATCAACACATTTTCAAAGAAAAAAATAGATAAGCAACCCATATAAAGAAAGAGACCTAAATTAAGAGGTGTGAGCCAACCTGATCATTGCTTAAGCATAATTATTCAAAATACCCACATTTAGAGTATGCATAGAACAAGTTCTTAAAATAAAGAAGGATCTCCATAGCCCTAAATTATGATTATCCTAAATAGTAGCCATATATTATATATAAAACTGAGAGGTTCTTATACATAAAGCTAAGAGAGTGAAGTTATGATATAACATCTGTACATATGTATCATACTAAGATATTTAACTATAGAGTTGAAAGCATACTAACAAAATTGCTTACTCTATATAAAACCTTACTAATATGATACTAGTCTTAAGAGAAAATCATATTTCAACTAGACCTCTTCCTTCCTTCCACTAGACCATGATTACATCCTCGATGTCACTAAACTATTCCACCTAGTAATTTTGTAGGATCTCAAACTCAACTTTCCTTCTACTCGTTCTTTCTGCATTTGGTGTGCTGAAGTCTAAATCATTCAGATTCTCGAATGTTACCCTGAGATGGATGTAGGTATTAAAGAGATGGAGATAATTAATTAGCCATTCCACGTTATCTTTAGGAATGATGTCCCTCCAGTGAAGAAGAAAATCCAAACTAGCCTCCATCTTTGTCCACTCATGATAAAATGTAAAGTTCTCTCGTATGAGCAAAGATTGGCGGTGGGGAGCTATGTCAAGATCTGGATGGCCAAGTGGAAGATTCATATATTTCTTGAGGAAAGGAATCCTAATTTTTTTTTCTATACTATAGACCACTTGTTCAAGCCCCTTTCTCCAAGAAGGGACAAATAGGTCATGAAAAAGCCTAACTATGCTATCAGCTTGAACTTTGGCTCTTACCAGATAGCCAATGAATGACCCAATGATGTCACTATTTTTTCTCCAAGTATATTCATAATCAGAAAACCCTGCACCCAGGACTTTTTTGATAGAAAAACGTGTCATGTCATCCATTGGGTGTAGAATTTGATTCCATCTTTCGGGTTTCACTACTCCACAAAAATCCATAGTGCGCTTCTCTGAAGTATGGAAGAGAGCTATATTGGATTCCATGCTCAATGATGATAGAGAAGAGCGGAGTCCAACTGATAACACTTGTGAGATGCAAAGGGAAAATTCTAGAAGGCAATAGTTAAACTACACGAGCATATGTGAAGAAGAAGATAAAAAATGATAAATAAATGTTGAGCCAGAGCTTGTGATCAGCCATGATGAGGAAGATAATTACACGATTCTCTTGACAATCACACATACGAAGCTAGTGCCGAGTTGATGTGAATGGTACTACAACCATCCATATCAACTAATGATTATTAATGCTAAACCATAGGGTATCAAATATATAAAGTAGACAAAAATGGAATAAATTAATATAGATAGAATAGTACTCAATCTGTTGGGACATAGTCTAGAAGAAGATTTTAAAGATAGTTTAAAAGGGTCAGATGAGAATTAAACAGGCTCAAAGAAAAATCTACCTTAAATATGGGTAAAATAGAAAATTAGAATGCTAAGGAGCTAGAGAGTAACCATCATTTAAAAGCAAGGAGTTAATTCTATCTGCTCCTAAGTTAGCAAGATGATTTGCAAGTTGATAAGCTTCTCTATAGATATGACCGATCCTAAAGTCAACAAGCTTGTCTATAAGGATAGAGCCACTTCTAGTTGAGAATTGAGTGCCCAATTGGGAGTGGACCATTTCCTTATAGCATTCACAATAATCTAAGAATCACCTTTGATAAAAACTTTAGGTAAATTAAGTTGAAGACATAACTGGATTCCTTGGAGAAGGGCCTCAAGTTCAACTATATTATTGGATGTTGGCAGAATCAACTGAGATTTTTTGGCTATCCATAGCCCATCCCCATTATGAATGATACATCAAATCCCAGCTATGCCCGGATTTCCTCAAGATGCCCCATCAAAATTTAGTTTAACCCATCCAAGGGGAGGTGGCTCCCATTTAAAATTCTTCTTGGAATCTTTATTAGCCTTAGAGTAATATAGAGGGGCATTAATCAGATTAGGCTAGGTTTTCTTCATGAGGCCATCCCAGTTGGAGAATGATCCTTCTTCTAGGTTCACTTTTCTTAAGTATGCATTAATAGTTTCTACTATGCAAGCTTCTATTTTGGATATAAGAATCTTAGGTTTGAAATCCAAATTGCAAAAGATGTAGCGATTCCTTTCCTTCCAGATTTCCCAAATCATGATGGAAGGCGAAATGTTCCAAAGTTTACTATAGACATCTATGCCACTAAAAGATGGCCATCCTTAAATTAAATCAGTAAATGATATAGGAAAGGGGGCTGACCACCCCAGCATCTATCTAAGCCATTCCCAACATTTTTGGGAATACGGGCAAAGATAAAGAAGATGATCCACGTTCTCTGAACTTTGGTGGCAGAGAGCACATCTTGAAGGGCCTTGAATACCTACAACATTTAATTTGTCCATAGTGAGGATCCTATTTTGAATTGCAAGAAAAAGAAAGAATTTGGCTTTCGGAAGGCAGGAGGGGTCCCAACAAAGCTTAAGTGGGATGTGCAGGAATACTGGTTTATAAGCTTCTAGAATGGCCTTGTATCCATCTTTGACATTGTATTTCCCATTATTAGATGCTACCCCTATAAGGGAGTCTCTTTTATTAGGCTATATAGGTTTCCTACCTTCCACAAACTTCTCAAATTGGTAGATTGATTCTTCATCAAAATCTAGACCTCTAAGAGATTTCCAATTCCATGATGGAGAGCCTTCAGAGTCCACTAGACAACAATAGTTTCTCACTGGGTAAAAGCATAGATCTGTGTCACCGTTTGTGATACAAAAACCTATTTTGGTCAAATCTCATTTCTCTATCAAAACTCAATTTAAAAAAAAAACTAAAAATACCCTTTTATAGATTTCAGATTCAATATCATCATTATATAAATTTTTGAGTGTTTTGATTAGTTATAATATGCTATAATCTAAAAATATTATAAGTCGATATTTCAACATTTCAGAAGATGCTCTCTCAAAAAATGAAAAAAATAGTAAATCATATCAAAAAAATAAAAAAAATATATTTATCACTAGAGGAGAGAATCCTCTTCATGAATATGTAATTTTTTTTCAAGAAGGTATAGATTTGATAGGGAAGTTTTGACGGGAGGAAAAAACTATTGGATTCTGACAAGGTCGAACTTGAGTACTTATAACAAAAAAATATACATCAAAAAAAATTATTTCTTGTTTTGTGCACTAGCTATACATGTCATCTATAAAATATTTTCAAATCATAACAAAAAAAGATGATTTGCACATACTTGTTTGACGGGAACTACATCCTATATTTTTTATAGTTAAAAAAGGGACTTGAAAATAAAATAAAATGAATAAATTATTAGTCAAAAAAATAATAAAAATTATAGGCATAAAATTCATACAATTCTACACATTTCATCAGTTTACATCATCTTCATATTTTAAACACAAATACCATTTTTTTTGTCATTAATGTTGAACTATCACATTCTGATATCACTTTTCTTTATAAAAGGTGACACAGGTTTGTGCTTTTACCCCACTTTGTTGACCCAAATCTCAGTTAGCCTATTCTTAAGAGTCAGGGGTACTTTGTAGGAGGAGAGTGGAGGTTTACCTTCCCAGGAATCTTCCCAGAATAATGCTTCTTCCCCACATCCAACATCCCAAGTTAGGCATTTATTGATCAAATGGTAACACTTCAGCATAAAGTTCCAACATTCAGACCCTTTAGGAGGGGAGCTAATTCTAAAAATTGAGAGTGGGTCCTCAGCAATAAGATATTTATTATAGAGGATCTTAGCCAATTTACAATTGTATTCATGATATAGCCTCCAAATGAGTTTTTCCCCTAAGGCTTCATTTTGCCACTGTAGGTTTTTGATCCCTAAACCCCCAAGGGTCTTAGGTTTGCAAATATTTTCCCACTTGATAAGAGCTAATTTATCGTCATTGTCCTGATCATTCCAAAGAAAGTTCCTCATCTTGGAATTAAGTTTTTTTAGATTTTGATTCGATATAGGGAGGCAAGACAGAGGGTAAGTTGGGATGGCTGAAGGCACTACACAGATTTTAGTGCATTTTCCAACCTTGGTGAGCCATCTATCTTTCCAGGAGCATAACTTTGAATCCAATTTTACGAGAGTATTATCCCAAACCTTTCTTGATTTTCAACCTTTTTCTAGAGTTATACCAAGTATTTACATGGGAAGGTTCCTTTCTTGAAACCCATAATCCTACAAATATGAGATTCCATATCTGGAGAGGTATTTAAGAAGAAAATTTGCAATTTTAGAGTATTGACCTTTTTTCCTAAGGCTTCCATATATAAATTCAAGATACCTTTAAGGGAGAAAGCTTCAAAAATCTTACTCTTGCCTAGGAGAATGCTGTCATCAGCGAATTGTTGATGTGTAATATTAGGCATTTTTTCGTGATAGTGATACCCGATATTCTCTACTTATTATAAGCATCTATCACCGCTCTCCCAAATGCTTATGCCATTATGATGAAAAGAAAGGGAGAAAGAGGATCCCCTTGCTAGATGCCTCTCAAAATATCAAAATAGCCTTCAGGTGTACCATTGACAAGGATCGAGATCTTAGGTGTCGATATGAATTTGAAGATTAAGTTAACACATTGACAAGAGAATCCAAATGCTTCTAACATCTTGCATAGGAATATCTAATCCACCATATCATAGGCTTTTTGGATATCCAGTTTCATGAGCATAAATGCTTCCTTATTGAGGCCTACAGATTGAATCATCTCTTGAATGGTGACGATGCCATCAAGGATGGATCTTCTTGGCATGAAACTATTTTGTTCCTTAGAAATAATCATGGGGAGAATCTCTTTAAGCCTGTTTGCTAGAATTTTTGAGAAGATTCTATAGACAGTATTGCACAAGGCTATTGGTCTGAAATTGCCTGGAGATTTAGGGTCACATTTCTTTGGAATCAGAGTAATGAAGGAATGATTGATTTCAGGAAGGATGGAGCCACCGTTTCTTGAAGCTTCAATAGCTTTCCAGAGATCCTGACCTATAATATCCCAACACTTTTCGAAGAAGAAGGCCTGGAATCCATCTGGGCTCGGTGATTTATCTGAGTTCATGTCAAAAACCACTCTGTTGACTTCTTCTAAAGTAATGGGTCTATTAAGGTTTTTATTGTCATCTTGGGCAACAATTTAGGAATAAATTTTAAAAGACTAGATTGCATAGTATAATTTGAGAAATGCTAGTTATTCAGTAGATCCTGAAAGAAATCAACAAAGATGTCTACGATTTCTATAGGATTTTCAGTATAGTTTCCTAGCTAGTCTTTAATGCATGTGATTCTACTCTTGTCTCTATTATATAAGGTAGAATTGTAAAAAAAAAATTGTATTGTGATCACCCTCAGCCAACCATTTTTCTCTTGATTTCTGTCTCCAAAAGGTTTCTTCTTTGGATAAGATTGACTCTTGCTTTGCTAGCAATTCCTTTTCGAGGAGATAGCTACTATTATCCATGCCCTTTCTGACGATCTCTAAATTTAAATTTTTAAGTTAATTTTCTATATCCATCTTTTCTTTAAATATGTTATTAAATTGTTATGTATTCCATTTAAGGATGCGCTCTTTTAGCATCTTTAATTTCTAGATAAAGATAAACATTTTTTATCCTACACAGCTGTCTTGGTCCCACCATAATTTGACGTTATGGATGAAATTTGGGTCCAGAAACCACATCTTTTCACATTTGAAGGGGTTTCTAGAAGGCTTGAGAAGCTCAATAAATTCAAATCTGACTGGGAAGTGGTCTGATCCAGCAATGGGAAGAATTGAAGACTAAAAATTTAAGTTGTTAATGTCTAATTCACCTTTGATTAGAAATCTATCAAGCTTCTCTGCAATATAGGCAAAGTCCTTTCTCCTGTTGTTCCATGTATAGGTCCCATTACTGGTAGGAACGTCAATTAAATTGTGCAGAGTGCACCATTCTTTAAAGTCTCTAGATGCTTGTGAAAGCACTTGTGAACCTCCTATCTTTTCCTTAAAATCTAGTATCATATTAAAGTCAACCCCTAATATACAGAGTTTGTTATCTAGACTATCCAAGAGTTGACCAATCTAATTCCAAACTAGTAGTTTATTTGTATTGTTAACAAGACCATACACATTAATAATTGTAAACTTTAAATTAGATTTTAAACTTTGTACTTTGCCACTAATCCAATTTCTATTACTGTTATGAATATTAATATTGACCTTCCTAGGATCCCAGAGGATGCCCAAACCTCCTGAGGCCCCTACTAATTCTTCAAACATAGAAAACCATACTCCAAGCATTTCGCTAAATTTATCTAATTCTATTAAATTTAATTTAGATTCCTGAATGAGAATAATATCAGAATTAAAGGATTTGAGGTTATGCTTAAATAACCCCTTTTTGCTAGAGGCATTGAGGCCCCTAGCATTCCATGTGGTGAGTTTCATACTTGAGCAAGAAGGCACTTCCCCTTCCCATTGTGAAATAGTTGATCTATCTTCTGTCCATCCTTGTTGAGACTCTCTGTTTCTCTAAGTTCCTTTAGTGACTTTCTCCCTCTTTTGCCTTTTGTTTTACCACAATAAGGAGACTTAGGCCCAATTTGTGTCATGTGAATCCCAAGCTGTCCAATGTTCATCTCTACTTCCTATACTCTATCAATCTTTCTTGCTAGCAATTGTTCCTATTGCTCTAAGTTATTATCTTCAGCAATCTAGTTATCTATTTTATATTGTTTGGAAAATTTTGAGATCAATTCTTTCCTTTGAATGTTCTATATATCTCTTTTGAGATTTTCACCCAAATAGTTTTCACCTCCCAATTCAAGGACCCTCCGAATGAGTTCCTCCTTCTATGTTATTGAAGACTTATCAAGATTTTTTGGATTGAAAACTTAGACCAGCTCCTTAGTAAGCTGATCAATCATTACAATGTCCTCCTTTGCCATATCTACTTTATATAAAGAATCTGAGATACATTCCTCATTTAGAAATTCTTGAAACTCCAATATTGGTAGATCTTATGCTGGGATCTCTCCCTTCTGTGTCTATTGATCCGAGCCATTAGGAGTAAATGGTGAGCTGATGCTAGCAAGGGGAGTCTACCAGAATTTGCTAAATGTTTCAGGTGGATACACCATGTTGACTGAAGCCAAGGGCCGAGTTGATAGAAAGGTGTTCATGTCCTTTCATGGCTCTTTATTGTTTCTTTTTCTACTTGAGGTAACCATCACCGAATTTTCTCTTTCCTCTAAAAGAGTTGCTTCATTATCCTCTAGGTGGCCTATTTGATATGGAGTAGAAACTTCTTCCTTATGAGGATCATAATTCTCTAAACTATTTGATTCTATTCTTGCCCTCTCTTTGTCCCATGTATTTGGTTGATCCTTCTCTAAAGTGAAGGGAGAAGATGGGTACTCATTCGGGGTCTGCCAAAATTTGGGTACTCCTTTGATTCTCTTACTGCTGTGTTTCACTATCTTTGGTTCAACATTTCTTTGTGAATGCAACCACTCCTAGTCCTGATTCTCTACTGTAATGGAGGTTTTGTTCCTTCCCATCTCTGCTGCAGAGAATAGAAGAGTGTTTTCTTTTTCTAATATGTTTAGATTTAAATTCTTATTTTTATCTCTATCCAAATCAATTTTAAATACCTCTTTTCTTCTGAATAACTCTCTTGTTTTGTAAAAAAAACATTTTAGAGAGACCTTCTTCTTTTTTGTTGTTTCTTGTTGTAAGTCTAGTTAGTACTAGGCATTCCTTATCATTCTTATCTATATCTTTATGTAATTCCTTCTCAAATGTCTTACAATTTTATCTAGTTCTATATTAAGATGATTTGGGCCAACCCAATCTTCCTTACTGGTACTGACATTCTAATTTTCCAAATCAGCTGGAGCTGAAACTAGGCACTTTCCTTGCTCTTTATCATTGATAGTATCTTTGATATGTACAAAAGCAGGTTCTTCTCCGATTTCAGCAATATTCTCCTTTTTGTTTTGTTGCTAAGGTTTGGTAGATTCATATCCACTTTTTATAGTATCATTTCTGATTACATTTGTTGCTTCTTTCTTATGTTTTTTTGATCTCTTTGGGGATCTCCCAACCTTCCCCTCTTAATTTTTTTCCGTGAAATCTGATCTTGGCACTGGTGAGGAATCTATTACTTTGCCTATTATGATGCTTTTTAAAGAGGTTCTCAGCCTATTCTGAGCATTCTGATCATTCTGATTCTCTAAATAGGAGATCTCCTTACCTTGTTCTTGCGTCCTGATTTTTATTATAGAGCTCACCCTAGGGAATTTATTTCTAAAATCTAAGGTAAGGGGAAAGATCTTGGGTCCTATTTTGTGTAACTCATCAGATCTCAGTATGTCAATGATTTTCCATTTATGTAATTGAAATTTAATGTCATAAGAAGCTTTACCTGTTTCAGCTCTCTTTTGGATTTCTGAAGGATGTTTAATGTTAACATTAATGAGGATTTTAACATTATTACAATAGAAAAAAGATGCATCAATAGCTATGACTTCACCAATTGCAGAACATAAAGAATAAATAATGTCTATATTGCACAACTCCGGAGGGAGAGCAATCAGGGAAAACCATGTGGGGATCATGCAATCAACCATTTCTAAGTGAAAATTATGGAACCATTCTAAAAATTTGACACAGTAACCTCTAAGAAAACATTCAAAAATAGAAATGAGTTCTTTCTTAACAAATTCTTCCTCACATTTTAAGAACAATGTATTGTCTGAATGGTGAAAAATACTTACATGTTCCTGACAGTTGTCTTTTAGCCACTCTATTAAAAGTGAGATTTCTTCTAGTAGGCCATTCCAGATAGTAAAAACCCCCTTCTTAAGACAATCATACCAGGAGTCATCTGCTGCTTCAATGGAAATCTTAATAGGATTATCTTGGGGTTTCTTAGGGGGAAATCCTGAAGTTGTTTTAGGGTTAGATGACTAGTTGGTATTGATTTGTCTGGGATGAGGGGGAATGTAGGAAGAAGGGGAAAAAGGCTTGAAGGGAATCTTAGTGGCTAGGGTCATGGCCATCTGTGATTTACTCCTTGGATGAGATAGAGGATTTATAAGCTTGGGCTGCACATATCTAGTCAGATTGAAAACTTGAATTTGATCATCTAACTGTTCGACGGTGAAAACTAGGAAATGTGCACAAGATTCATATCTATTGGAGGAGTCAGAAGAGGCTTTTGCAATGTTTACTTGAAGTCCTCCTTCCTAGCATTGGTGTTGATTTCCTTCTGTATGTTCTTCCAAGACCAAAAACCTATTGGTCGTCGAAACCTCAAATCTAGCACCCGCTTTCCCAAGCTTGTTATGAATTTTGTTGCGTTAGCTATGGAGCGGTCTCTCCTATGGGGGTCTCTAGGATGTTTCTTTTTGTTTCAATGCCTCCACTTTTGGCCTACATTTTTCGAAAATTTAATGTTTGAATTTGTCCAATTTTCTATTTTTTTATTACGTATTAATCAAAAGTGTCGTTTAAACATAAAATAGTGAGATTCACTAAAACTTTAATAAAAAAATTTATTTTTCATATTTCTTGAATTAATTTACATGTCATTAATCTTCACACAATTCTTTTGAAGTTAAAAAAAATCTTTAAAGTTCAATTTTGATTAAATTATGGTGTTCGTACACAAGAGGTTTTAGAAATTAGTTTAATCATCAATTAAAAATTAATAATAATAATAATATTCATTAAAAAATTTAAGAAAATTATACTAATCAATCTTTGGTGTGTCAGGTAATTTCATTTGAAAGGGTTCACAAAAATTCATATAGTTGTGTAAAATTATTGTATCCATACATGAGTGTGGTATGGTCCTGAAATAGGAATTTTGAAATTTTGGTTTTTAAAGATCCATACCAAAAAGGTTATCTATCATATGGGTATAAAAATAAATTATATATTCAAGAAGGAGATTCAAGACACTTATTTCAGAAGTTTTTTATATTTAATTTCTAAATGCATCAAAGTTTCACATCAATTGACAATATATTTCAAAAATAGGAAAAATAGTTCCACTTTTTGGCCAAAAGTGAGACTCAACTTCTTGCACTGACCCTACTAAATTTTAAAATATCTTGCCAAGACTTTTTTTCCTTGAGATACATTAAAAAGATAAGTTAGAGATGTGCCTCACCCATGCATTGTGTGCTTGTATAGGCTAAAGATGGGAATGAGATGATACCTAGTGAGAGGTATGACTAGTTTTCCTCATTTTAGTGAGATAAATTAGCACATGATCATATGAATACCTTCACAACATAGACTAAGGAAAAGGAAGATGAATTGAAGAGTGTAATCAATCAAATCAAGAATGCAGATGCTCAAGTAATTTATAAATTTCACAAAATAGTTAATTTTCTAAATATTATTTATGTGATTTGTAACTTATTTTAAACAACCAACTAGAACAATCCATGTGGGCATATTTTTATGGTCAAGCTATGTGGCTACATATCTCACCATTAGATGATGTAGAAAGATATGGGAGGCTTAGAAAAACTATTGTATGTTGATTGGGATTCACATGAGAATTATTGAATAGACTAAAGCCATGTGGAGTCTTAGTGATAATAATTGGGGAAGAATGTAAATAAAAATTTATCAAGAGAGGGAAAACCTTATCTTTTTTCTTTACTGAAGAAAGAGCGAAAAATGGAGGAAAAAATAAAAGATGATTTAAGAATAAATTAAGGAATTAACAAAGGAAGTATGGCATCATAATTGATTTGAGAGTGAGCATAGATAATGGAGATAATTGAATCACCATATTCATCATAGATTTGTGTGTGAGGTAGATGATAATTCTCCGATTGTAGTATTGATCCATTTCGATAGAGAAAATCCCTATGGTTGGTTTTATCTTGTCTAAGTCCATTAGTTGTGAGTAGTACCTTGATGAGTTGTGATATGTGACTCTATGGTAGTACTTTGGACATTGGTTTATATATTTTTTGTTCTCTGTGTGATTTTATCTTTCTTATGCTCTTGCATTGTGTTTATACTCAAACCTTGTATTTTCTTTAAGTCATGCATTGGTTGGAATG
The DNA here is from genome assembly GCA_028749045.1 of Cupressus sempervirens. Taxonomy (NCBI): domain Eukaryota; kingdom Viridiplantae; phylum Streptophyta; class Pinopsida; order Cupressales; family Cupressaceae; genus Cupressus; species Cupressus sempervirens. Next base: position 686,631,094 of record CM053784.1, on the reverse strand, counting down.
AGTGTAGCCTTCTTGGCGTGACTAGTGTCAACAACCACATAAAATGTGTACCTTACAAACTACATTCAAATTTCTGCATATTTTATTTTTACACATATATTATATAAAATAAATAACTTGTACATATTTTAAATCATTTTTTCTAACTTTTTTTTTCTCTAAAATTTTATTTCTACTTGAGGGCCTACTTTGGCACATCATGATCCTAGACATACCTCAAATGTTAATTTGTCCTTGCTATTTCCATTTCTATTTAGTTTCCATTAGAGGTCAGCTATATACAGTCTTGGTATTAACATTTTGTAGTTTCTCGATTTCACAATAGATTGAATTTACTTACATAGGCTATATGTATACTTGCCTCAAATAATGATATATTTGATAGATGAATTTTAGTAAATTCTTCTACAATTATTGAGTTATTCCCATATAAACCATAATAATATAAGTGATAATTATAGAGGTAGAACCAGACGATGTTACTATAACATGTATTAGCCATATATATATATATATATATATATATATATATATATATATATATATAATACCCCACTCTAACTCAACACTTTTAGAAGGTAGGAAGTTAACCCCTTAATACTTGTCCTTAGTTGTTATTAGGGAAAGGAGTGATTTATTTATCCTATGTTTATAGTATCGCAAAGCATGGACTATCTAATAATGTAGATTCTAACATCACTCTAATTTATATTAATATATTAGAATTTCAACAGATAGTAAAATCAACAAATATTATTTTATTGTTGATTTATGTTATACACATATAGATATGTGTATGGGTATTTTACTTATTTAATTAGAAAATTCAATACTAACTGATGACAGTGATTTGTACCTTAATTTTTACATGATTTGATTTTTTAAATACCCTTTTGAACATGTATTTTAATGATTTTTTTCATACTTCAATCTTAGAATAAGTCAAGAAAGTACAATATTGATGATGCCCAAATATGTAAATATGCGTCAACAATAATATTTCCAAAATATATTACACATACATTCATCATACTGATGGCTATATAAAATCATTTGAATGCCTTGTTAAATGTAAAATGGTGGAACTGTTATGATGGTAGTGGCTTCCCAGCCAAAAAGGATTTGGTCATGGTCAAGGCTCTTGAAGGTTGATAGTTAGGTACTTCATGCCCAGCTCCTCTAACTGTTGCAAATGTCAAGCCCTTATAAATTACACTAAACCCCCCAACATCGAAGTCTCCATTCATCCAAGGATACCATTCTTCTTCTATTGGAAGCTTAAGTGCATTAATGGAATATCTTGTGCCAGTCACAGGAACAATCGCATCCACATCCCCGTTACAATCAAAATCATTTACCATTAGTTTGATTTTGCTACCAGATTATTCTCATTAAACACTTCCTATCAATAACATTATTTTTCCTTTATACCTGTAGACTAGTATTCTCAATCCTGCTGCCATCATTCTTCGATATATTGGAAACATTGTGGTCTCAGATCTTGAGTATGAAAGTACATCACTATTTAAAGAAGAAGATTGGAAAATTATTAGATGGTACTCTTCAAAGTCCTAGACTTTGTAAGATCAAACGAATAATCGTACATATTTAAAAATATCAATTTCATACACTCGTACCTGCATTCAGTCCATGGATAAGACAAGTCTGTTACATTCCCATGAAGAGCACTTTGCACTTGTGGGGTGTTAAAGGTGTGTAAATACATAACCAGGACTACATGCATCAAATCCATTTAATCCATTTGTTGAGGTATCATTCTGCAATTTAAGGAGAATAAAACATATATCTACTTATTCAATACATATAAAATATGACATAGAAAGCATTGTACTACATCAAAATTTCTATGTCAAGAGATTCTAGCACCATGTTTACATACTTACAATAGAAGTAGAAGATGGCCAAATGGGATCTGGATGGGATGGACAAAGTGGGGCATAGATATTATAACGATTTATCTCTCCATCGGTAGATTCTGCTTTAGACTCAAATTTATTGTTAAGAATTCTATGGCTTGATCCAGATGAACTACAACGCTGATCTGCATAATTTTCATCTGATATTAATGCATGTGACCATGCATAATCAATAGATCCACAATCATCTTTATCCGCATTCATTATTCCATTTCCAATCTATACAACACAGTTTTTCAATAATAAGAATTCCAAATAATCCACTCTATCAATGTGTATTGTTTATACACATTTTCCTCACTTATCTAAAGATCACTAAGATTTATTCTACTTTGAGGAATTTTTCTGCTGCAGGAGCAAGTGCTGGGCAGAGGAATAAATTTTTGGTTTGCAATTGTGATGGTGTTTAATTTTAGGGCTTAATTTAATATTTTGTTATAACTTTAGTAAAGGTTTAAACAAAACCTTTACGGATCTGGTGGTTGCCAAAACTAGTTCTTAACTGTTTGACTTTGTTTATAAATTCCCTCTAAAATCTTTTGGGAGAGTATGATTTGAGAATTTTCTTTTCTGTGTGAAGAAGGACTGAGATGGACAGATGAAATAAATAAAATTGTAGTGCTTTCTTGCTACTTGGATTTTGGTTTTATTTTATTCACACTGCAAATTGATTAGGGATGCATATCATATCTTTTGTTTTTTGAATAAAATAGTAGTAGTAGCATTGTTTTCTTTTTGTAGAAGTTATCATTGCAACAAGCCAGACTCACACTAGAATCTTTGGAAATTAAATTGGGCATACTTTCAGAATCAGGCATAAGAAAGGACAAGCCAATAAGGTGGCTGATGCACTTAGTAGAAGAATGTTAGCAGTGCAAGAAGTACAAATCCAAAGCATGGGTGTAGATGCATTGAAGGGAATGTATGCGGAAGATAGAGATTTCAGCGAAGCATATGAGGTTTGCACTAAATTGGAAATAGTTTTCATTCTACTTTTTCTGAATTCATTGTGCAAGATGGACTGTTGTTTAAGGGAAGCCAACTATGTATTCCCAAATGCTCTATGCGGAAAAATGTTATTAAAGAAAAACATTGTGGAGGTCTTAGTGGTCATTTTGGACTCAACAAGACATTAGAATTCAAATAGACATTAGGAAGTTTGTGGAAGGTTGTCTGGTGTGTCAAAGGGCAAAGGGAATATCAACAAATGCTAGACTTTATCAACCTTTACCCATACCAAACAGACCTTGGGAGTGTTTGAGTATGAATTTTGTCATGGGATTTCCAAGGACAAAGACAAGTTATGACAGCATATTTGTGGTTGTTGATAGATTTAGTAAAATGGTTCACTTTATTCCATGTAGAACCACTAATGATACGAGTTATATTGCTGGACTATTTTTAAAGAAATAGTTCATATTCATGGTTTGCCATTGAGCATTGTATCTGACAAGGATAGCAAGTTTGTGGGTCACTTTTGGAGAACCCTATGGAAGAAGCTAGGCACAAATTTATCTTTTAGTTCAGCCTATCATCCTCAAACAAATGGGCAAACTAAAGTGGTTAATAGATCCTTGGAAAACCTTTTGAGGTGCTTGACACGAGAACATGGAGGTAGTTGGGATGCTATCATACCTCAAGAAGAGTTTGCATATAATGACTAAGTGAATCATATCATAGGCATGAGTCCTTTTGAAGTTGTTTATGGGAGAGATCCAAGGTGAGTTTTGGAACTCAAAAATTTGGATGGTTTGGAGAAAAGGAGTTGACATGCAGAAGACTTTGCTGAAGCAATGGTGGAAGTGCATAAGTACGTGAGGAAAACTCTACAACAGAATAATCTAAAGCTGAAGACTAAGGTAGATTTGAAAAGAAGAAATGTACAGTTCAAAGTTGAAAACATGGTTATGGTTCACTTGAACAAAGATCAGTTACCTCGGGGCAGCCATACAAAGTTGATGATGAAGAAGATTGGCCCATGTAAAATTTAAGAAAAGTATGGAAAAAATGCTTACAAAGTGGCATTGCCTCCAGATGTAGCTATTTCACCTATATTTAATGTCTTAGATCTCACATTGCATAAAGGTTCAAACAAAGAAGTTGGTACAGAAGCAACAACACATGAATCAAATGACTAGATTCAAGAATTGCCTTCTAAAGAGACACCCCAGATGGAAAGCATCATCAACAATAGGGAAGCCATGAGGACAAGACACAAAGTACATATGGAGTACTTGGTTAAGTGGAAGGGCCTTCTAGATTCTGAAGCTACTTGGTTGCCTGAAACAGAAATTCTAAGGCAAGGTGGGGATATACAATAGTTGGTCTCTAAGAGGACTTGAGACAAAATTCACCCCCGAGAGTATGCTGCAGGAGCAAGTGTTGGGCACAAGAACAAATTTTTGGTTTGCTATTGTGACGGTGTTTAATTTTAGAGATTAATTTAATATTTTGTTATAACTTTAGTAAATGTTTAAACAAAACCTTTATAGGTCTGGTGGTTGCCAAAACTAGTTCTTAACTATTTGGCTTTGTTTATAAATTCTCTCTGAAATCTTTTGGGAGAGTATGATTTGAGATTTTTCTTTTCTATGTGAAGAAGGACTGAGATGAACAGATGAAATAAATAAAATTCTAGTGCTTTCTTGCTACTTGGATTTTGGTTTTATTTTATTCACACTGCAAATTGATTAGGGATGCATACCATATCTATTGTTTTCTAAATAAAATAGCAGTAGTAGCATTGTTTTCTTTTTGTAGAAGTTATCGTTGCAGGAAGCCAGACTCACACTAGAATCTCTGGAAATTAAATTGGGCAGTAATGCCTCTTGCTCGCATAATCACCATGTGAAGTGGCCTGAGTGTGGTGGAGAGTGGGTAGGAGGAATGTACATTACTTTCTTCATGGCCATTTGTAGGAATGGGCTACAGTTTGAAGAAACATGTGTTTAGTAAGGCAACATCCCTATGTGCTCGCCATGAATGAACACATGTAACCTGCAAGGTGTTGTTCATATTTGATGTTTCCTTGTAGTTTTTTTTAATTTCTTCTTTCCATCCAATATTGAGCCTATTATAGGCTTTGTTGTTGTTATCTCCTCATCATATTGGTATGAGAGCGAGACAAGATCTTGGTGGGAAGTGTATGTCTGCAGAAGAATGACAGGCTGGGGCTGAGGCTCACACCATGCTTTCAAAAAGTATAACTCCAGATGCCATCAGAAAGATGATGAAGGAACTTCTAGAAGAGAAGTTGAAGGAGTTCAAGAAGTCCAGTAAGAAGGATAAGGAGAATGAGGTGGAAGAAGGTACCAGTGGAGATGAAGAAGAACAACAACACCAGGATCCACCAACAAAATTTGGTACAGATCAAAAGGCACTTGTTGATGCCTTAAAGTGAATAAAAGGAGATATTACTGATAAGCTACCTACATATGGAGGTAATCTCAATAGTGAGGAAGTGATTGAATGGATTGAAGCAATCAAAAATTACTTCGAGTTGAATGAAGTTCCAAAGAATGATAGGGTAAGGATTGCAAAAGGAAAGTTGAAAGGATCTACTCTCTCATGGTGGAATTATATTCAAGGAGAAACGATACAAAATAACAAAAATATGATCTATTCATGGGAAGTGATGAAGGGAAAAATCAAGGCACAATTTTTGCTTGCAGATTATGAGGTGCAATTGTTTAAGAAGTTGCAAAGCTTGAGGTAGTGAGACATCAACGTGAATACCTATATAGAGGAGTTCCATAGGTTAACTCTTAGGGGGAAAAAAAAAGAGAAGGAACCAGAAAGAGTGGCTAGATATTTAAATGGTCTAAGAATGAACATACAAGAGGAGATCAGCCTCTTGGCCCCAGATACATTGGGGAAGTGTTTTCAACTTGATCTTAAAGTTGAAGAGAAGTTGAAGAGGAAGAGTGATCAGAAACAAGGAGGGAGAAGTGGAAGGAATGACCGAGGTAGGGGAAACTTCAACAATAGAGGACAAAGCTAGAGGTCCCAAGATTAGTCTAACCCTAAGGAGCAAGCGGGTGACTCAAGTAGCAGAGGAGGCTATGGTGGAAGGGGATATAATGGAGGAAGGTTAGATGGATTAGGTAGAGGATCTAGGTTCTCAAGAATGAAGTACTACAGTTGTGGTCGGATAGGGCACCCAAAATATAAGTGTCCAAAAAGGGCATCTACTTCTCAAAATGGTGAAAGGAGAGTCACTTATGTGAAAGAAGATAATGTGAGTATGAACTCACCAAAAGTTCAATTGATGAAAGAGGCTCAGGGAGAAAGTCTTATGTTAAGGAGGACACTTCTTAAGGAACCACTAAAAGAAGATACTACTCAAAGGAGGGCTCTTTTTTGAGTTCAATGCAAGGTGAAAGGTAAGTTGTTTAGAGTAATAATTGATTTAGGTTCCATAGATAACATCATCTCACTTGAAGCTGTAAAAAAATTGAAGTTAGAGAGACTTCCACATTCCTTTCCATACAAGGTTAGTTGGTTGAACAAAGGGCAACAAGAAGTTGTGAATGAGCAAGCTTGGGTAGAGTTCAATATAGGGGAATATAAAGATAAAATATTGTGTGATGTCTTGCCCATGGATGCTTGCCACCTCTTGTTGGGAAGAACTTGCCAATTTGATAGGAAGGCATGCCATGATGGTGAGAAGAATTCTTATAGCTTCCAAAAGGATGGAGTAACATACAGATTGAATTCTGAAGGAGAAGAGAAAGGGGTTGGTCAAGTTGGACCAAGTGTGTTGATGGTGGGTGAGAAAGAGTTCATTAATACTCTTGAAGAAGATGGAATAGGCTTTGCATTGGTGTTGAAACCTAAGGAAGATAGGAAAAAGGAGTGTTGTTGGACAGCAGGCTTGAAAGAAGTTGAAGAGTTGTTGAACCAATACAAGGAAATCATTGCTGAGGTAATGTCTGAGTCTCTGCCACCAATAAGAGACATAAGTCACCAAATTGATCTTATTCATGGAGCAGTGCTACCCAACAAGGCAGCATATAAGATGACACCACAACAAAATGAAGAGATTGCTAGGCAAGTACAGGAGTTGCTTGACAAGGGGTTGATAAGGAAAAGTGTTAGCCCATGTGCCATACCCTCAGTTCTTGCTCCAAAGAAGGATGGTAAGTGGTGCTTGTGTACTGATTCTAGGGCTATTAATAGGATAACTATAAGATATAGATTTCCTATTCCTAGAATAGAATATTTGTTGGATTGTTTGGGGGGAGCTTCATATTTTTCTAAAATAGATCTCAAAAGTGGGTATCATCAAATAAGGATATGAGAAGGGGATGAATGGAAGACAACCTTTAAAACTAATGAAGGGTTATATGAATGGCTAGTTATGCCATTTGGTTTATCTAATGCTCCTAGTACATTTATGCGACTAATGAATGAAGTTTTGCATGACTTCATTGAGAAGTTTGTTGTGTTCTACCTTGATGACATTTTCCTGTATAGTAGGAATAAGGAAGAGCATTTGCAGCATTTGAAGATGGTTTTTCAATGGCTACAGGAGAAAAAGTTGAAGATAAAATTGGCAAAGTGTGACTATTTGAAACAAGAGTTTGTGTATCTTGAATTTGTGATATCCAAGGGAGAATTGAAAATGGATCCATCTAAAGTGTAGGCCATCATTAATTGGCCAACACCAAGGGCTGTTGGAGAGGTTCAAAGTTTTCATGGCTTGGCCACATTGTACAAGAAGTTCATAAGGAACTTTAGCAACATTTGTGCACCAATTTTAGACACCATCAAATGAGGAGGTAACACAAAATTTGAATGGAATAATGCAGCAAATAAGAGTTTTGAGGAACTCAGAAAAAAGGTAGCCAAATATCCTGTTGTTGTTTTACCAGATTTTAATAAAGTTTTTATGGTAGAATGTGATGCTAGTGGCTTTGAAATAGGGGCTATTCTTAGTCAAGAAGGCCATTGCATTTTTTAGTGAGAAGCTGAATGAGGCAAAGAAGAAATATTCTTCTTATGATTTGGAATTGTATGCCATGGTCCAGGCATTGAAAAAATGGAGGCACTATTTGTTGCCTAAAGAGTTTATTGTGTATACTGACAACCATGCTCTTAGTTTCTTGAATGGAAAGGAACAACTCAACCATAGGCACATGAAATGGGTTAAGAGTTTGCAGGCTTATACTTTCACAATCAGGCATAAGAAAGGACAAGCCAATAAGATGGCTGATGCACTTAGTAGATGAATGTTAACATTGCAAGAAGTACAAATCCAAAGCATGGGTGTAGATGCATTGAAGGAAATGTATGTGGAAGATACAGATTTCAACGAAGCACATGAGGCTTGCACTAAATTGGAAGATAATTTTCATTCTATTTTTTTTGAATTTATTGTGCAAGATGGACTGTTGTTTAAGGGCACCCAACTATGTATTCCCAAATGCTCTATGCAGGAAAATGTTATTAAAGAAAAACATTGTGGAGGTCTTAGTGGTCATTTTGGACTTAACAAGACATTAGAATTGGTACAAAGATTTTATTATTGGCCTAAGATGCAAACAAACATTAGGAAGTTTGTGGAAGATTGTCTGGTATGTCAAAGGGAAAAGGGAGTATCAACAAATGCTAGACTTTATTAGCCTTTACCCATACCAAACAGACCTTGGGAGTGTTCAAGTATGGATTTTGTCATGGCATTTCAAAGGACAAAGACAAGTTATGAAAGCATATTTGTGGTTGTTGATAGCTTCAGTAAAATGGCTCACTTTATTCCATGTAGAACCACTAATGATGCTAGTTATATTGCTGGACTATTCTTTAAAGAAATAGTTCGTATTCATGGTTTACCATTGAGCATTGTATCTGACAAGGATAGCAAGTTTGTGGGCCACTTTTGGAGAGCCCTATGGAAGAAATTGGGCACAAATTTATCTTTTAGTTCATCCTATCATCCTCAAACAGATGGGCAAACTGAAGTGGTTAATAGATCCTTCGGAAACCTTTTGAGGTGCTTGACACAAGAACATGGAGGTAGTTGGGATGCTATCATACCTCAAGTAGAGTTTTCATATAATGACTCAATGAATCATAGCACAGGCATGATTCCTTTTGAAGTTGTTTATGGGAGACATCCAAGGGGAGTTTTGGAACTCAAAAATATGGATGGTTTGGAGAAAAGGAGTGGACATGCAGAAGACTTTACTGAAGCAATGGTGGAAGTGCATGAGCACGTGAGGAAAACTCTACAACAGAATAATCCAAAGGTGAAGGCTAAAGAAGATTTGAAAAGAAGAAATGCACAGTTCCAAGTTGGAAACATGGTTATTGTTCACTTGAACAAAGATCGATTACCTCGGGGCAGCCATACAAAGTTGATGATGAAGAAGATTGGCCCATGTGAAATTGTAGAAAAGTATGGAAAAAATGCTTACAAAGTGGCATTGCCTCCAGCTGTAGCTAGTTCACCTATATTTAATGTCTTAGATCTCACATTGTATAAAGGTTCAAACAAAGAAGTTGGTACAGAAGCAAGAGCACATGAATCAAATACTAGATCCAAGAATTGCCTTCTAAAGGGACACCCCAGATGGAAAGTATCATCAACAATAGGGAAGCAATGAGGACAAGACACAAAGTACACATGGAGTATTTAGTTAAGTGGAAGGGCCTTACAGATTCTGAAGCTACTTGGTTGCCAGAAACAAAAATTCTAAGGCAAGGTGGGGATATACAACAGTTGGTCTCCAAGAGGACTTGAGAAAAAATTCACCCCCGGGAGTATGCTGCAGGAGCAAGTGCTGGGCATAGGAATACATTTTTGGTTTGCAATTGTGATGGTGTTTAATTTTAGGGATTAATTTAATATTTCGTTATAACTTTAGTAAAGGTTTAAACAAAACCTTTATGGGTATGGTGGTTGCCAAAACCATTTCTTAACTATTTGGCTTTGTTTATAAATTCTCTCTGAAATCTTTTGGGAGAGTATGATTTGAGATTTTTCTTTTCTGTGTGAAGAAGAACTGAGATGAACAGATCAAATAAATAAAATTGTAGTGCTTTCTTGCTACTTGAGTTTTGGTTTTATTTTATTCACACTACAAATTGATTAGGGATGTATATCATATCTGTTGTTTTCTTAATAAAATAGTAATAGTAGCATTGTTTTCTTTTTGTAGAAGTTATCGTTGTAGGAAGCTAGACTCACACTAGAATTTTTGGAAATTAAATTGGGCAGTAATGCCTCTTGCTTGCATAATCACCATGTGAAGTGGCCTAAGTGTGGTGGAGAGTAGGTAGGAGGAATTTACATTACTTTCTTCATGGCCATTTGTAGGAATGGGCTATAGTTTGAAGAAACATGTGTTTGGTAAGGTAGCATCCCTATGTGCTTTCCATGAATGAACACATGTAACTTGTAAGGTGTTGTTCATATTTGGTGTTTCCCCGTAGTTTTTTTTATTTCTTCTTTCGATTCAATATTGAGCCTATTATATTCTTTGTTGTTGTTATCTGCTCATCATTTTCAAAATGATAAATATAGTTAGAATACAAATGATAGACTGGTTATGAGCGGAAAAGGGGAAGAAAAAATTAACTGTACCATAACTCCCTTGAGATTTATGAAGGATGTATATGAGTTGTTATTCTCAAGAATTGTGTCTGCTAATTCAGGTACACAGAACCCTACATGCACATACAAAAAAGACACCAGAAGAGAGTTTATTTATAACATTGTGATGAGATTTCTATATTCAGATTTATCAATAGGATTATTGTTTTGCATACCAGCATAGCTTTCCCCTGCAATATAGAAATATTCAAGCCAATTCAGAAGAAATGTGTGTGAGTCTCGAGCTATTTACCCATGAAAAACATTTGTTTTCATTAGTAAATATACATTGAAATAAGTATCGAAACATTGTTTACCCATGACAAACATTGTTTCCATTAGTAAATAAGCATTGAAAGATATCTTTATTGTGTCCAGTCATATCCCAAAATCTGTTTTATAACTTATAAAGTGAAATACTAGTGTGATCATTGTTGTCGTTTAGATAATTAGAGGAGGTATTGAGTATGAAAATCCAACACCGGCAGCGGATTCCAAAAACAGGGTGTTTACTGCTACACATTAATACAAAAGTTAAATGAATCTCCGGGAAATATTGAATAATGACATTTCTAGTTGGAAAAGAAACTTATGATATAAATGATTATAACCAACATTAGTTATGAATAGTTCAAGAATTATATTATATTAATTTGGGCAAAAGGATCGTCATTAAACATCACACTAAGAAATAAATTAAGCTTAGAAAAATAAGATAAATTTGATTATTTAACACTTTTAGTGTAGGAATTAAGTCTTGGTATATGATATTTAAGCTGTCCCAAGTAGAAGCATTATAGAAAGTAGAATAATATATATAAAACCTTGGTTCCATGCATATAGATTTTTAGAAAGAATTTGGCCATCCGGTTGTACACGGAATGGACCCAATTCGTTCATTGCTCCCACACCAAATAATGAGCATCCTAGTCCTGAATATACAACTTATAATAGTCAGTAAGTTGCAATTGTTGGTGTAGCGATGAGATCCCTTTTCATCTCTACTATTAGTATGTACTTTTGATATGATGGCAAAATCTACAGCAATCCTATTCTCTATAAACATATCTTCATTGAAAAACAAGAAAAATATGCGAACAATTAGAAAATACCTCCATTGAGCTAGAGTAGGAGAGGCTTTGTAGATGGGTCCTTGGTGGCCTCTACAAATTAGTAGAAAAGTGTTCTCCCTACTTGTTCATCAATGGTCACATACCCTGCATACTGTGCAAATGTTATTCCTTCTAGTTGGCTAGGGAGAGAAGTTATTTTTGTGAGAAATAAATCACAACATTAAAATTTTGCTCTGCTCTAACAATTGCTGAGTGCCAGTTTTTCTTGGCACATGAAGTTGTTGAGTGGCAATGTGCTCAACATATGAAGGTGCCGACTGATAGGCAGTAGGTGCCAAGTTAGCTCGGCACAAGATGAAGCCAAGTAAGCTCGACACATGAAGAAGCCAAGTTAGCTCGGCACACAAAGGGCAATGCTCGGCAACAATGGATGTCGAGTGATCTTGGCTCAAACTAAAAAAATTATAACTTAGTGAAATTTCAATGTGAATGTTTCCACCATTAAAACAAGAGAGCCAAAGCTTGAAGCTTCTAAACAAACTTCACAAATGCAATGAATAGAAAAAGGACAATGGATTCAAGTATGTCTTCTTGTTTTCTATTCAACTTTGATTATAAATATTACAAAATTTGAGAGCATTCAGCTTCAACCAGAAAACCCTAAAAGAAACTTAAATTGGTAAAACTTCAAACTTCAATGAGCTTTTAAACTTGTAGCTCTAATGGCTGCATACAATGGTTCTTGGAGCAATCATTGCTTTAACACCACAAAACCAACAATAACGAACTTAATGAATGAACAGAGGAATCACGTGCAACTGGAGAGATTGGATCTGCTGATAAATTTTTTCTTCTTCCTTCTCTGTTCTGCTCTGCTCTACTAAACTTTTGATTTACTGAACTTACTCTCTGAATCTGGTTGAATGAATCTCAGACATTCCTTTTGTCATATATTTCCTCCTCTTTTCTTGATTTCAAAACTCACCTACCGCATTCATGTTTATGACTGTTGTGTAGGTCGTCAAAGATAGTAGGTGGGCATTTGGCTCCAAGGGCAAACGTTTCATGAATGACACGTGTCATTTTCCATTAGCACTTTGTATCCATTTTGAATGAACTAACCAATGCTCATCAAATTGTGCTTCATACCTAGGGTGAAATACACATTTTGTATTTCCTTCTTCTCACCTTTCTTCGTGCGGACCATAATAGATCCTTTGCCCACAACTGGTAGGGTTCCATTGTTACCCATTTTAATCTTAGATTTGAAACTCTTGTCAATGAATGAAAACAAGGTTTCATTACCACTTATGTGGTTGCTACATCCACTATCGAGGTACCAAACCTCGGGGCTTCCTTCTTCACCAACATTACACATGATGAAGGCAGTGGCATTGTTTCCACTTCCCATGTTCACATCAGCCACATTTTCTTGTCTTGACTAATTATTTTGCTGCTTCTAGCATTCACTTGCATAATGCCCATATTTATGATAGTAGTAGCATTCTACATTACTTCTATTTGAGTTTTAGTTTTTCTTACCTCCTCTTGAAGTATTTTGTGAGCTACTTCCTCCATCTGCTCTTCTTGAGCTTTCTGATGCAGCATTTCTTTGTCCTCCATTACCTCGGCCTTTGCCTCTAGAGTTTCTTCTTGAGCCATTTCTTCCTCTCCCCCTTTCTCTTCGATTTGACTAAGCTTTGAATGATTGCTCTTGGGAAGAAGAAGATGGAAATCTGTTGATCCTATGCTTATGGGTTTGAAGAGTACCCATCAACTCATCCATTGTCAAAATAGTGAGATCTTTTGCCTCTTCTATGGTCATGACCAAATTGTCATACTTATGAGGTAAACTCCTCAATATCTTTTCCACTACCCTCTGCTCTTGATAGTCTTCTCCATTTGACTTTAGTTGGTTAATCACATTGGAAGTCTTTGAACTAAAGTCTGCAACTTATTCATTTTTTTTCATTTGAAAGTTCTCAAACTCCCTCCTTATATTTTGCAGCTTTACTGTATGGACTTTATCAATCCCCTTGAAGTTCATCTCAAGCATATCCCAAGCTTTATTTGCATAATTTGTTGCTACAATCTTGGGAAAAATTGTCTCTATCATTGCTGCTTCAATAAAACTTAATGCCTTAGCATCCTTCCTCCTTGACTCCTTCAATTGAGTCTTTTGAGCATTTGTGAGAGCAACATACCGAGTTGGGTCTGTCACATCATTGAACCCATTAACTACAAACTCCCACAAATCATCTCTAAGGAGTGTGATTGAAGACCCCTCATGGCTATGGCACCTTAGGTATGGTCATCTAGGCTATGCTGGTTTAAATTTGTTGTCAAATAAAAGAATGGTAGAAGGCTTGCCACGTATAGGAAATTCATGTGATAAGTGTGAGGCTTGTATTTTGGGTAAGCAACATAGGCTTCCTTGTAATTCTAGAAATTTTAGGAGAGCTAGATATCCATTAGACTTAGTGCATACTGACCTAGCCAATTGTATGCAAGTTACTTCCATTGGGAGGGAGTACTTATTTAATGACATTTATTGATGATTTCAGTCATAGGACATGGGTGTATTTCTTAAAGAATAAATCTGAAGCATTTGATAAATTTGTAAAATTTAAAGCCTAGGTTGAAAGAGAATGTGGACAGTATATCAAGGTCCCAAGATCAAATAGAGGAGGGGAGTATACCTCTAATTCTTTTATAAATTTTTGCAGGAAACGTGGCATAAAGAAAGAGCTCACAACTAGCTATACACCACAGTAGAATGGAGTGGCTGAAAGAAAGAACATGACCATTGTTCAAATGGCAAGGAGCATGATGAAAGAGAAAGTTCTCCCAACTAAATTTTGAGGAGAGGCTATGGAAATAGTAGTTTACCTAATTAATAGGTTTCGTACAAAGGCAGTTCGTGATAGAATTCCAATGGAAGCATTGTCATGAGGAAGATGGATAGTTGAACACCTAAGGGTGTTTGGATGTGTTGCATATGCACATGTACCTAAAAAGCAAAGGAAAAAATTGGATGACAAAGGTGTGAAGTACATCTTCATAGGGTACAGCTCAGAATAAAAAACATATAGATTGTATGACCCATTGAACAACAAGATGATTCTCTCAAGAGATGTGGAATTTTTTTTAAATTAGTCTTGGAATGGTCCAACTGATGAGTCACTGAGCACTTCAAGTAAAGTGCCAATTATGAGTGAAGAAGATGCTAATGAAGAGCAAGAAGAAGGAGCATATAGAAGAAAAGGCAAGTAATCTCAGTCATTGTTGAGCTCCTCTATACATAACTGAGTGTTAGTGCTGAGTACCAGTGAAGACTGAACTAGTCAACAAATCAACAGCAGTGAAGATTCTGATCTCACACTATCCTATCTATTACCAAGAAAGACAAAGAGTCTTAGGGAGATATACCAAGATTAAAGGTATGAAGATTATGATGAGAGTGTTAATTTTGCATTATTTTCTCATAGTGATCCAATATATTTTGAAGAAGCTATTAAGAAGAAGAAATGGTGTAAGACCATGGATGAGGAAATAGATGCTATAGCAAAAAATGAGACATGGGAGCTAACTGAATTGCCTCCCAAGAAGCAAGTGATTGGAGTGAAATGGGTCTATAACATCAAATGTAATGCTGAATGAAAAATTGATAGACATAAGGCAAGGCTTGTAGTCAAGGGCTACAAATAGTAGTATGGTAGAGATTATGATGAGACATATGCCTCAGTTGCAAGAATGAAAACTGTGTGTGCTGTCCTAGCAATTGTAGCTCAGCACAAATGGAAGGTATACCAAATGGATGTGAAGTCTGCCTTTCTAAATGGTATATTGAAAGAAGAAATCTATGTGGAGCAGCCACCTAGTTATGAAGTTATAGGTGAAGAACACAAAGTATATAGATTGAAGAGAGCTCTTTATGGGCTCAAGCAAGCTCCAAGGGCATGGTATAGTAGGATTGACTCATATTTGATGAGCAATGGCTTTAGCAAAAGAAATGGTGAGCCTACTCTCTACATCAAGGTAGCAAATGAAAATGTTTTGATTGTTGTCTTATATGTAGATGATTTGATTTTTACTAGTAATGATAAAGCTTTAATTGGTGAGTTCAAGGAGAACATGAAAAATGAGTTTGAAGTAACAAACCTTGGTCTCTTGAAGTACTTTCTAGGCATAGAAGTAAAAAAAATGCATGACGACATCTTCATCTCTCAAGAAAAATATGCAAGGTAGATTTTGGAGAGATTCAAAATGTAGAGCAGTAAGGCAGCCCCCACACCAACAGTAATAGGTCTGAAGTCGAGCAAGGAAGACTCTAGCAAGAGAGTGGATCCAACACAATATAAGAGTATGGTTAGAAATTTAATGTATTTGACTGCAACTCAACCAGACCTAATGCATGCAGTAAGTTTGATTTTCAAATTTATGAAAAGATGAAAAGATTCCCATTGGCAAGCGAGAAAAAGGATCCTAAGGTATGTGAATGGTACTGAGGGATTTGGAATTTTGTATACTACATCAAATAGTTTCAAGTTGTTGGGTTATACTGATAGTGATTGGGCTAGAAGTATAGATGATAGGAAGAGCACTTCTGGATACATGTTTCATATGGGATCGGGTGCAATTTCATGGGCATCCAAAAAGCAACCTATTGTTGCTCAATCTACAGTAGAGGCTGAATACATAGTAGCGAATGCAGCAGCATGTCAAGCTATTTGGTTAAGGAGAATCTTTACAAATTTGAATGAAAGGCAAGAGGATGGAACCACAATTTATTGTGACAACATCTCATCAATTGCATTGTCCAAGAATCCAATCTTCCATGGTAGAAGCAAACATATTGAAATCAAATATCACTTCATCAGAGAGTTGGTGGAGAATGAGGATATTTAGATGGAATTTTGCAGGTCTGAGCAGTAGCTAGCTGACATTTTTACAAAGCCATTAGGAATTGGAACTTTTGTACACCTAAGAGAGTCTCTTGGTGTAGTTGATTTGGATCAGCAGTGATCCTTGTTTGTTTGGCTCGGGACAAAGGGGGAATGTTTAAATATTAAAGGCAAAAGGCCGTTTGTCTTTAATATTCCAACCATTTTGTCATTCTCTGGCAAACCATATTGAGCGTATTGATTGATCTTCCATGAATATTCACTGCTAATGGAAGGAACCACCCATTTATTTCCCTCTCTAGTGCTCACATCAGACTTTGATCGTGCTTCATAGTGACTCGGTTGATGAGAAGGATGAACCAGAATAGCTAATGCTATCGCCAAAACTATTAAATTTTTCATCTTGAACTCACAACACAAAGATATGTTCTGAAAAAAACACTAATTGGGGGTGACTAAATAGACCCAATTGCTATGTTGCTCAGTCAGATTCTCCAAATTAACGTACGTCTCCCATTTCTGCGTGAAACTTGTTATTAGGGTTATTCAATCTCAAAAAAATTGATCTTGACACGGTGGTTTATTCACCAATTTGGTCTTTGGTGTTTAGAAACATTATCTTCTATTTGTGCCACTTTGTGTCGCAGTGCGATAAATGGGTAAAATCCATAGACTATACTATCTTAGACAAAGATGCCTAAGTTTTACAATCATTGAAACGGCAATAGATTTGCGGTGGGGATTGAGAAAACAGATTGCGTGGATAGGGTGGAACATCACGAGGAGCTGTGAATTATGTTTGTGTATTTGGATGAATCTATTTTCTATTGGTAAAGTGATTTACTATAGAAAAGGGTAATAATGTTTATCTATTAGCTTTCATATATAAATGTTCATAAATTACATATATGAAGATAACATCTTATGTAAATTATCTTTAGATTACAAATATTTTTAATCCTTAATTTCTATTCTTATCTATTATTTTGACAAGCTCGTTAATTTCTTAAAATGTTTGTGACAATATGATCTTAGAAATAATTGATGAATTTCACTAAATGTTAGAGACATAATGAGTCTATTAAAGATTGTAGACTTGACCTCAAATAATTATAGGATCAAAACTGTATGTACATGTTATTCACACAAATGGAGGTTCATCAATGTGAAAAATGATGTATATCAAATGTTTTTCTTGGTATGTGAAAATAAATTTGAAACATAAAGGCACCATGTAAAACATAGACTAAAGATTACACTTTATAATAATGAAAATATTTAAGTATGATACATTAACATTAATGTTATGCAATAACTCTTAGCATTATTTTGACCACAATCAAATAAGTAAGTTTATCTACTGATAGAATTCAAAATAAATTAATGGAAAGGTGTATTCATCAAAAAGAAAGAAAGAAAAACTAGTTTTCTAGTTTATAATATCATAAGATATGACTTATATGTCTTAAGATCAAGATTTCTTCAAATGTATTTAATCTCATCTAAGTGATTAGCAAAGAAATATGTAATGGTGACATACACAAACTATAATAAAATGAATCTCATTCCAAATATGGATGATTCAAACCTAAATAATATAGTTCAATTACATAAATTGAATACATCTAATCTAACATCACAACATCCCACATTAACTTATACTATGAAAAGTTCAAAATATCATAAAGATTGCAACTAAAATTCCACATAAAAAATACATGTATTTTTTGAAATAAAATATAACACTAAATATAATGATAATACTCCATCAAAACTCTAATGTAACGGAGGCAATAGAAAGAAGTTGGAAAATATATAAAACTAAGCCATCATCATCAAGCTTACATGAAATATTGAAAGAGATTAGTCAGAAATATTATCCATTTCTCAAGCATATTATTGAGAGATTAGTCAGAAATCTTATCCATTTCTCAAGCATATTATTTACTGGAATAAATACATAGACTATTTTAGGCAATCATGAAGCTATAGTGAGAGATCATAAATAGACTTCTAGGATAATCAATCTCACACATAACTTGTGTCTCAAGAAAGACACTAATAATCTACATAAGGCTTGTAAATTTATTTTCATGTCACCAATGCATAAACCATGGGGATGAACAAATCAATACTAAGTCAATACACAACCATGATTGAGTACATAATGCATCAATACTTTAATGCATAATTGACACCTTGGAAATTAATGATTAAAAAATATGAAAATAAAATAGGCTAATAAAATCAAGTATCAATAATTCTAGTTTACTAATAATGTTCTTTACTATTCATCAACACTATCCATTCTACTCATGAAATGTTTTAGGGTGCCTTTCAAAACCTTATGGCTCCATTTAGATTGGGCCACCCTTTCATTTCTCTTTTTGCAATTAGATGTTCTCTTGAGATTAGTTGGTTTCAAGATGCCTTAAAAGATAATTGATTTTGAGGTCTTTGTGGTTTCTTTCCTTGTTTGTTCTAGGTAGTCCTCCCACTAAAAGGTTGTTAGGAAACCTTTCAAAATCCACTATTGGTTTTTAGTTTCCTTTCTTGTGTTGAGTCTAACACAAAGGTTTTTGTAGTTGGAAGATTATTTGGGGTTTCTTCCTAAAACCCTCTATTTTTATTTTGTAGGTTGTTGGTTCTCATTGATTGGTTGTCCCACTCAAAAGTCTCATTTTCTAAAAAAGGGTTCTTTCCTTTCCTTTATTTGGCAGTCTCACTACTCTTGAGTTACTTCCCCTTCACTATTTTTTGTAACTTATAAGGGTAATTTATCTATACACAACACTAACCAATTCACTTCAAATCAATTTAGAAAAGAAGATAACTCATCAAGCTATAATTAGAATTCATACATTACCATGTGTTTAATCACCATTTACATTGAATCATCATAAAATGAAAATAAAGAAAGATGTTATCCTACTAATAACCATATATAGTGCACATTAATTCAAGAAATGATACAAAAGGGTTATGGAAATCAATTACTAAAGCCACATGATAAAAATAGTGACAACCACCAATATCAATAAATACTATGGTGACCTAGAGCACTTCCACACTACAACCACATAAACATATTAGGTGCAATTCCCTATTACAAATGAAACAACCATATTACCCAAAAAAAGTAACAAGGTTAAGATTCAAAAGAATTGAAGATATCTATATTCATATAAACACTTTCTCCCTTTTAAGTACTAATATCAAACTAGAATGGTTGGGTGAGCTTATTAGCATGAATGTTGATGATACTACATTGGGGGAGTATCCTAAGCATTCGAGAGAATTCACATATTTCATTCATGACTATGTTTGTCATTGATGCCAACATAGCAGAAAGTATTTGAAGACTAGCAGAGTAGCAGAGAGAGATCAAGTTGTATGAACAAGGTTTTTATCTAGTGATGCACGCTCATGGACATGTTCTACACTATGTCCTAATAAGAAAGTTTAATGTACAACATGTAAGTGGAAGGCTTATGGAAATTGTACTTGATTTACTAAGAGTAGTATAGAGACAGAGTGGTTGGAAAGAAGTTCCTAATGCTTGTATTATAGCTTTCATCTAAGATGTAATAAGAAGATGCACGGTTAGTCAGTGATAGCGAATAGTCTAATAATGACAACAACAGATGTGCAAGCTCCCACTAGTACATTTGGGCTCATTTTTTGACCTTTATTAGTTGAAATTTCGACCCATTTTTCAACCAATCTTTGACCAACAAATTGGGCGATAATTTTTTAGTCAAAAATTCAACAAACATATTGGATGGTCAAAATTTTGACCAATACGTTGGTCGAAAAATGTCTAGGTCATTGAGCCATTTTCTGCCATTCATTGGTCAAACTTTTGACCAATGCTTGGTAGAAATTTGTGGGGCATTGGTCAAAATTTTGACCATCCAATAGGTTGGTCGAAACTTCAACGAATACAGTGGTCGAAAAATGTTGGCGTTGTTAGTGCATTTTCATCCATTCATTGGTCGAACTTTCGACCAATGCTTGGTAGAAATCTATAGGGCCCATATCATGCACAGCAATATCATGGACCCACTTCCCGTGTACTAGGTATGAAGATTTTTGATCATGAGATCGAGCTGGGATCAAAGGGTGGCGTTGACTTGCTATGAAGAAGTGCTTGTAAGTTTAGCGAGTTAGCAAGTGTGGCCCACTACTATTGAAGTAAAATTTCTATCCACAAGATCAAGTCTGGATCGACGATGCTCGTTGACTCGCTATAAAGAGATGTGCAAAAATTAGGTATATCAAGTTAACGAGCAATGAACCCACCATTTTGTTCTTAAAGGTTGTTTCAATTGTCTACCACACAATTAAAGTAAGATCAGTGATCATCGCTAGCTCGCTGCAGAAAGGTGCTTGAGAATTATGTATAACGAGTTAGCGAGTTGATGACACGTGTGCGTAGTCATGCATGGGCCCGGTTTGAAGCACCAGCCTTGAAGGAAAGGTAGAGGTGGAGGTGTTTTATTGTCTTGATTGCCAATGTGTTAAGAAGAAAGTTGAGTCAGCCTAGTTGTAATTCCCAGATCGTGGGATTTTTCAAGGATCAACGGTACAAGTTTAAAAAAGAAAGTGCGACACCACTCTATTTTTCTATTCGGCACATTTATGATAATTGAAAGCTTCACGTGTGGGAGAAACAAAGAATAACATAGAGATTTTCATTAATTCTAGTCCCACGCGAACAAAGATTGCAAATTTTCTTAGCACAAGAGCCTGATTGATTATGTCGTGTTAAGCTTGGTAAAAACGTGAAACTATTCTTTTGTCATTCGAGAGAAATTTTAGAAGTTCAGAGAAGAACAAGTTCAGAAAGTCAAGTAAGTACTCATATTATAACCTCTGTGGCATTCCAATTCTCTCAATACTGTCAAAATGCCTCCTAAGAAACCATTCTTTGGGCTCATTAATTATATAGATAGGAATGTCCACGATGATTTATTAGAATTACTCCCAAAATCTGTTGTATAGCGTGCACAAGTTAAAAATTTAATTTCCTTAAACCCTAGGCTTAAAATTGGTGATGGCCTATATGACAAGGGAAACTGGGTTAGGGATGCAACAACTACTCAAACTGGTCTTATCTTGTTTAAAAAGTTGTTTTCAGAAAGAAAGTTGTTTTCCTTGCATGCTAATGTCTAGAATTTTGCTTTGGGAGAGTTAGTAGTCCCAAGTGTTTTCATGGATTATGATTTTCTTGAAGCCATTGCTAAGAATTATGACCAAGCCATTAGGGTTGTAAGAAGAAAGGATGGTGTGCCTCTGGTCTCGATTACTCCTGAAGAAATTAGAGAGGTTTTTTACCTGGAACCATTATCAGACTACCATGTGCAAATCAATCTACTAGAATTAGAGAATCTATATAAAGAAAAGAAGGATGTAATTAGGGGAGGTGCACTAAGGGCACATATTGGTACAATAGGAACTTTGCCAATAATTACTGCAGCCTCTAGAGAGCCTTTTAAGAAGAGTCTTTTCACTTCCTGGACTATAGAGATATATAGGACCTTATGCTAAGTATTTGGTGAAGATGAGCAAGAATTTATGCCCATTGGTTTCATGTACATGATGGTTTAGATTGCTTCCTTTGGTGTAGATGTTATTTTTGATTTTGCTTCCTTTTTGGCTGAAGAAATTCACATTGGTTTAGTTGGGATTGCGAAGGGAAAGGTGGAAAAAAAAATTTGGTCACTACTCTCTATTAATGCATATGTTTTTGTTCAAAGGAGTGACATATTTTGGTAATGAGATGGAACTAAATAGAGAGGAGAATGGGGAAATACTACTAGTCTATTTGTGGAGTGCAAATATGACCTAGGATGCAAGTAATGCTAGCTTTGTCAGATTTGATAGATATTTTGTTGCTAAATTGAGATGCCTCATATTGAGTGACAATCCCAGAATCCCTAGGGTACTAATGAGTCTCATCAGGCCTATGGATAACCCCCATGACTTGAAAGTTTCACATAATTGGGGAGATATCATCCCCTACCCTGTTTCTACTATTTTTAGAATCTATGGTTTCAAGGGGAACCCTCATGTTTTTCCTTACCAAGTTCCTTTGAAGGTTGGAATGGTTGAATTTTTATGGTAGTTAGGGGGGGTGGAAGAAATGTTTTTGTTGAAAAGGAAATTAGGGTCAATTTTCCCTACCTGCATAGTGGCCCATCAATTTGTGATTACAAAAGGGGGATGGGTATTTTTGCATAAAATTTTGGAGCAATATATGATGGCTGTCTCTCATCCCTGTTTTTGTGATTCTGGGGAGATTTTCAATCAAATGTTGAGGCATAGAATCAAGTTGGGACCGGTCAAGCACGATTCTTATTATCCAGAGGATATTATAAGGAATGAATTCTCATTGCAAGAGTAGGAAACTAAAAAGGAAAAATGGAGAGTTTATTCTTGGGTCTTACACATCATTCATTATTTTGATAATAAATATGATCCTTTGGATAATGCTATTACAGAGGCTGACAAAATAAGTAAGCTCATGAATACCTTCCCTGAAATAATGGAGGTCATGAATGAAAATAAACCTTTTTTTATTGATTCATATCCTGATAAGGCCAGAGAGGTCATGAGGAGGTTGGCTTTCATTCCAAATGTGAGAACTGATAAAATAATTGTACAAAAGAGGCTCGGATATACTATAATTTAGAATAAAAGGGTTCCTATAGACAAGGGCAAACAAATAATAGGATCTACCAGTATGGCCCAAGAGGAGAGACCTAAAGAGCCTAGTCCTAAGAGGCAAAAGGTAATGATAGAAGAAAGGCCTCAAGATGAGGAATATTCACCCACCCAGTCCCCTTTGAGGATTGGAGAAGAGTAGCTCACTGGTGAATAGGTTGAAAAAATAGGATCACAGGGAGATATTTTCATTACTCAAGAAGAATTAGATGAGGGTAACCCTCCAGAACTTCCTCTCCCAAGTTTGGACCTAACAATAGCTAATTATAAAGGTAGGGAGTTGGACCCTATATTAGAGCAGGCAAGTCATCAATTTTTGACTAATGACAGTTTTGTGAAATCAAGGGCTTTTCAATAGTTTACATGGAGGACAAACATGAATGTTTTCGAGGAGAAATGTAAAAAGATGAAAATAGAGCATCTAGAAATGGATGAAACTTCCATGCAAAACCAAATTAAAGAAGAAATGATGAAGGAATTGCAGAATATAAGCCCTGAGGAGGGGAGGAAAATGATAAAGGCATCTAACATTTTATTATTGCCCAATTGGGATATTGCAGAAGCATTAATTTTCAATTATGTTTCAAGTAGATTGGAGTTGCAAGACCCAAATAGAAGAGACTTCCAAGGCACTTCATTCATTGAAGATCAAGCTGCATTGGTCAGTTGGTCATTGAGAAAGGGATCTAGAGCCACACCATCACAATCAGATGAGTCTGGGTTGATGGGAAATATACTTGTAAGAAGGGTTGCCGACACTTCACATGTATAGGCAGCATGTGGATTCTTCTAAGTTTGTGTTGGCCATTGCTAAGAAGGAGGAATAGGTTATGTCTGAGTTACAGAATAAATATGGAACACTTCTTGAGGCCTATAATAGGGAGGTAAAAAGGAGAATTGAACTTGAAAACAAGGCAATGGGAAAATCCACAAGGCCAAGAATAACATACCCTCGTCCTCCAGTGGAACCTTTTAAATCCACCCCCCTTGTAGAGATACCAGACACACCTCAAAGGCCTGAATATTATACAGTCGAGGAATTTGAAGAAGAGAAGAGCAAACTATGGGCCTTACATGTAGAGTTAAATACATAGTATGAGGATAAGCTTAGAAAGGCTCTAATTTATTTAGTGGACAAAATTGAGTGGCCCTTATTCTTCGATCAGTTGGTAAAAGTAATAGATATATGGGAGGAATTGAAAACTCATGATGATACCCTAAAGCCTATTTTTCAACATGGTAGCCACATATTCTGAGGAGCTGGAATAATGAGAGACAAATCAAAAGTTGATGATTCACAACAAAAATTGGAACAGGCCTACCTGAAGGAATATTTGATACGCCTGGCATTCTGTTGTGATTGTTTTTGTCTTTTGTATGATGCTTTGTTCCTTGGACACTTGTCAGATCACAATTGCCCTTTGCTTGTTGCAACTCATGCTATATAAATGAGTTTTCAAGGCATTGTGATGGTCTGAGACTTGTGCAATTTTTTGTTTCTTTCAAGAAAAGTACATATTCAGTCGGTCCAATAGTATACAAAGGTTTTGAGTTTGCTTCCATTGTACTTTCTAATAAGCAAATTGAAATGATAGAAATGACAATCTATTCTGGGCATTCAATTGGTTTTCTATTGGTTATTGTATTAGTCATATGAAAAGGATAATAGAAAGAGGTATTTACACTATATCTGTGGATCATCAATTTATGTCTCCAGTTTATGGGTTTGTTTACTTTGAAGTCATTTAAATAAGGTTTATTTAGGTGAATGTAGTCTGGATGGGTTGTATGTTGGTTTTATTGTTGCTTTTAATTCAACCAATTATATAAATGCTTCAATAAATCAGTAGGGTTTATGAGTTTATAAAAGGGATATTGCATAAGAATGGAGATGGGTGATTGCAGTTGATTAATTCTTATACAAGTTATTTGAATTAAATCTCCCGCTAATAGTCAATTTCTTGCCCAATGGATAAGGCACTGGTCCTATAAATCAGAAGTAAACAAGGATGAATTCTGTTGCTACATATCAAATCATCTTACAAAATCAAAATTATTTTCAATCCTGTTCAAGAATTATAAATGCTAGTCTCAACTCATTTATATCTAATTCTTGAGTCTTAGGTAGCTGCTATTTCCAAGAATATTTGTAAATTTGAGGAGAATTATGATCAGATCTACTGATAAGGGATGTGTATAACTTTAAGAGCATTGAAGAATTGAAGTGAGCTATGTATGTATGTGAGGGTAACAGAGGAGAATTAGAATGAAACTAAGATAATTTCATTTTTGAATTCTACTGCACCATGCACTTGTACAGATCCTTTCTTGTTCCTCTTTGTGCCCACCACTTAGCCTACATTATTGAGTTTCCTATACAAGAAAGTCTTATAGCAAGCAATTTACCCAAAATTCTTGGAGTTGTTCCATTATAAGATATGATGAAATCATGAACTAATTGCCTATTATTTAAGAAAATGAGAAACACTATAAGACACTTTGTAGTGCTGTAATAATAGCCAAATCACCAAAGTAGGCATGCTTTTTGGATCATATTCTCTCTCAGACACAGATGTAACATGCATTTTGGTTGCAGGTGATTTCTAGGAGCTTGGGGTTCACTATCAATTCCAACACCTTCGACTAAAATTTTTGAACAAGTCAAAAGTTGTTCCACTATAATGATTACTAATAAACTTTATCATTGTTCAAGTCAAAATTTTATCATTAGCAAAAATGGTAAATAATTTTGTTCATGGTCTCAAGGAAAACAAAGACTGCTTGACAATAGAAAGAAACAACACAGATGACTTAGAAATAGTCTATCACAATGAAAGACATATTTTGCCCACCATAACACTAGCAGTGCTCTACTATCTCATTTTTGGTAACAGAGACACCCCCCAAACATGAAGGATTCACCCCCCAAACATCTTCAAACATGAAATGATCCACTGTCTATTAGATTGGTGTCTAATCCAAGCTAAACCTCCATCAACAATTACCATCCAACACTACACTTGCACCAAGTTTTCCCACTCTCCTGCATTTAGTTAATATAGTACAAATAAACTATCACAACCTCATTGTCTCCCACCAATAACAGTGACTAAAGGTGGTAGGAGAGAATCTACATTGTAAACTTCAGAATAAGTACAATTGACTGTGCCTAACCAGTCACTAGTTTGAATGCACCAGTCTATTATTCCTTACTCAACCAAAAATGAAATTAAAAGAATGTGTGGACAAGGTAACAAAAATAATAAAATGTTCTCACATTAAATATTAGTCAAAATGCATTTGATACATCATAGGAACTCACTGCTCCATGGGACAGAGACTGAATTGTAGAGAACAAGATTATTTTATTGATTATAATTTTATCACAATGCCTTGTCTCACCACCCCAACTCTACTTCTCCCCCAAACACTCAAAAAATCCCTTCTAAATAACCAAACAATAGTAAACAACCATTGCTTTCTAACTATCTGACTGTTACCAGTTAGTTATAAACTGAAATTTGTTGTCTAGTTGACACAAAGTGTCAACTTCAACAACTTACAATCATATATGCCTTTAATATATTTCAGTAACCTTTTCAAATGTTTTATAACTTCACTAACCCTTCCAAAGACACCTAAAACCTTTACAAGCTGTACTAGGCCTAAAGACACCTAAAACCCTTACTAGCTTTTCTTTGCATTTTTTCTACATTTGATACTTTTCTTATAGGTGGACATGTCTATCACAAACATCCAACATGTCTGTCCTTAGAATTCATGGAAAAAACCCTACAAACAACACAAAAAAAATAAGGACATGAACCATCCAAACATCTCTAATAGCTTGTGGATATCCCAAAGATGCATAAGTGCATGACTTGTGAAAACTAAAAAGATAAGACTAACTTGTATAACAAGCGAATAACCAAAATGATTTTATGTATGTGTTATGTTTGACAATGACAATGATATTTGGATTCAAGTATGAAGAAATTTGTATCAATCAATTCATCAAATATCATTTGAATACAAAGAAGATTTTAAGAGATTCAAGAGCATACTTATAAGCCAAATTTGTGGAAGACCGAAATCAAACCTAAGTGAACAGACATGTGAAGGCTTATTTTGAATATGATGAGCAAATCTAAGGCAGAATTTTTATGAAGGTATATTCCAAGTTTAGAGCATTTATTGAAAAATAATATTTCAAATCTTGGTGGATTATTCATAAGTACAAGGCAGATTTGTTGAAGACCTCGAAGGAGATCTAAGGCAAATCTACCTACATTATAAACACTTTGCATTTCAAAGGTCAATTCCTTCTGCATTGCAAGATTTGAGGTTGGTGTCTCTTGCTAATTGAGTCTATACATTTGTTTGAAGTTATATACATACATACATATATGTGTGTTTGTGTACATACACACACAATTCACCTACAAGGATTTCCATGCTAAATAGTATATGCATCTTGTCTTGTTTTCTTAGACATCAACTATGTGAATGTTTTCTATATTGCTTTCAGTTGACTAAATATATATAATAAAATATGTAGGTTTCTATGCCAAACCAACTCTAATGTGGACAAATATCTAATAATTGGGATTTAAACTAAGAAAGAACTATATGCTCAAGGAACCAAAAGATGATTGCAATGAGACTATTACAAGAGAAAAAACTTCAGTCTCGTTAAAGAGAATTGGGATGTGTGTTTGAAGACTTAACAAATTTTAGCTTCACTTGGTTTCAAGAATACTATAATATTCTCTACTTAACAAGGCCAACCACGTAAAGGTGGAAGCTCATCTGGCCTTACCCCCCTCTCCCTAACATGAATCTAAAGTACCCATTATCATCTAATTACATACTTCATTCATTAATTCATCCATTTATGAACTATAACATTCAATCAATGCAATCACATAACATTCATTAATATGATATAAAAATCATTAATACTCAATACTAATCAAAACTTCATTAAAACATAACAATATTCATTAACATAAAATAAAAATCTATAGTAATACACATCATTCATACATAATTACTTAAAACAAAGTTCTTTCATTATCCAACAAGGTTTATCAAAGAAGATTTTTAAAACATCATTTCTTTTTTTTGTTTTTCTGAGCTCTCTTAAGAAAAGTGCTCATAGGGACATCCATATCTACTTCATTCTCCTCCTCTTTTGGCATGTGTAATGTCAAATTATGATGGCTCCTTCTCTTTAGAGGAGTAGGAGGTTGCTGCACTAAAGGGGGCTATGTTGCAAGAACAAGTGAATGCGATAAATTGGCATACTCTTTTTCTTTTTCTAACTGTTACAAGTTTGTAATTAAGTACGAGTACAACATAAAATGCATTTTTCTTACCTGAAAATGCCACATCATGTACATTAACATTTTGATTTGCCACTGCGTCAACATGTTGAACACTTGGAACATGGTCCAGTCCTTCAGCATGATTTTCAACATGCTCTGAAATATTCAAAAAAAGGATACATGTCAAATTCCAATTGAAAATGTTAAATTGTATTCATAATTGCATAATTAATTTCCAATAGCAAATTAATACCTCCACCACTATAATGCACATCATGGCCTTCGTCAGGAGTAGGTTCTATGGTAGGATATGAAGGTTGCAGTAAAATGTTATGCACATTGTTATGTAGTCAATTTACATTTAAAACTAATACCAAAAAAGAATCTTCTCAACTATTTAATTTCATTTACTTTTAATCTGACCAATTTACCTTTGAGATATCATTTGGTGCACTAGATTCTTGGGCAAGGCTTACATATTCTTCATGTAGGCGTGCAACCACAACTTTATAGCCTTCCTTCAAGGCAATTTTTCTATCTTCATCTGTGACCTCCACATTGAAATCTATGCCCTATGGTTTTTTCTTGATAATGTTAGTTTTACATGTATGGTTTCATTAAACAAAACTATTTGCAACATTATATTAAGAAAAAAACAAAATTCATTGCTCTACTTACAAGTTGAGACTGCAGATTCATATAGCCACCAGAGCCAAGTTTGTGTTGGTCAACCTTTTCTATTCTCGCTTTTGTAGCCACGGATGTGTCCTGCAATCTATGAACAATTTCAAACATATTAGATTATATATTTACAAATATCAATAATTAGTGCATGATTACAATGTACTTAATACTATAATGAAATACCTATTTTTGCCCTGTGCTGCTTCATTATCTCTATCTTCACATAGCCTTTTCTCCTTTGCATCTTCTATTATTTCATTCAACTCCATTGGTGGAATCATAGGAGGACGGTCATACTTTGGGTTTTCCTTAAGACCCCTTCTACATTGATCCCTCACAGTCTTTATATGCTTTGCTGCTCTTTTCAAAAGTAGGCCAGTGTCAAAAATGTTTTTCCCAAATTTCTCCTCAATGGATGCGATCAGCTGATTTTTTAATTCCCCAGCTTATAAATTCCACCTTTTTAAAAATAAATAGATTGTTAGATCAATAACTTTAATATATTACAATAAATGGAAGAAAATAAAATTATGTAGCAATGATATGAAACTACGTACCTTTTACGTATGGTGGGTCCAAACGGTCTCAATGTCATATGAAAAAGATGTTCAAAGAAAGCATTATTACCTACAAAACCATAAAGGATTTATCAGTCCAAAATGAGTAATGTAAAAGTAAACTAAATTTACACTTTAAAAAATATAAATTTTAAAGCACCTGGAAGCTTTTGTTCTCTTAATGGAAACATAATTTTCTTATTCAATAACAATGTCCCTTCATACAAACCAGTACTAATCACACGAACTGCTCCAAGAAATGGATCAACTTCAGTAGTACTGCTCTCTGTTGCTCTATCAACTGAAACATCATAACAATTAAATGACAATTTTAGTACTACTCTCTATTGGTCTACCTCCCTGCCTATGTCCATGTCTCTCTATGTGGCTATATATATATGTGTGTGTGTGTGTGTATGTATGTATGTATGTATGTATGTATGTATATATGTATGTATGTATGCCTGGTGTGTGTATGCATGTGTTTATGTGTATGCAAGCTTCTGTAGACATCATTTAAGCACTAATGTGCTACTTCATTGTTGATCAAATTGTAGAAAGACATTACAAAATATAGCACATTACAAAATATAACAAAACAAGGTTTTACCAGTTCTATTGGGCATAGATGATGATGTTTGCATGGTCCTTGTTGCCGACAATGCAACAGACAATAGTGGACCACCAACCGAAAGAGGAGTCTGCACTTCATCATGAGCTGAAGAATAGAATATTGTTAGCAAAGACATTTGCAGTGGATAAAGATCAAATGGGATACTAGTTAAAAACATCAACAAAAAAAAAGGTAAGTGTTATAGTGTTGATAAAAAGAAACAAAGTGTTACTTACACGAAGGTACTATGAAACAACCCTGACCATGTTTAGTATATAATGTCGCAACTGGCACATACGTCTATAAAAGAACACATAAAATTAGAGATCATGGTCCATAAGATACTATAAAATATTAATATCTATTGAATTTCTATTACTGGTTTAGTTGAATTACTGCTTACTTTCAAAGATTGGATTATACGGTCCAATTCTATTCTTAGTGCCTCTTTCTCCTCACTTTTGTCACCCTTGATGATAATTTGAACAAGCTCATCAGTGTATCTTTGTGTAATTTGTTGGGTGATAAAT
The DNA here is from genome assembly GCA_028749045.1 of Cupressus sempervirens. Lineage (NCBI taxonomy): Eukaryota > Viridiplantae > Streptophyta > Pinopsida > Cupressales > Cupressaceae > Cupressus > Cupressus sempervirens. The sequence goes on along the minus strand of CM053784.1, from coordinate 686,600,150 downwards.
ACAAGGTCAGTACTAAGGCCAATGTCATGTAGATATGACGCCCGTGTTTCAGATTGCATTTGATCAGCGATCATTGTAGCTTTTTCCTATCAGTTGTGACATCAAATATTCGTATACTTTCATCAAAATAACTCCAAAGCCATAAAGAAAAGAATATAATAATAGGACATTTTTTTCTATATTAACATTAAAATTTACAATAATTAATGTTTACCTCTACTGAAGGTGTCTGACATGGTGCATCCATATCGCCCTGTGAAGAAAATTAGTAAGTCTCAGAAATCAGTAGCAAATTTAAAGTAATAGACTCACCAAAAAAAATATTAATAATAAAGTAGATTGTATATGTAAATCATTTGACTTAAGTTAAAAATTTAGAGTAACTAATGTTTATATCTAAAAAAATATTTGGCATGTTCTATTTAATGTTTATATGTGCACATATGGTTTGGAAAGAAATATTTGGTCATACAAGACCCCATCATAGTTGACATTGATCGTACCTGAAGATTTTATTGATCATCATGATCATCATCCATGTCATCATCATCACCATCATCATCACCATCATTGTACTTGTCACTTTGATCGTTGTCGTCACCACCACCATCTTCATCACCATCATCATCCTCTTGATCACTATCATCATCATGACCATCATCGCCATGATCATCACCATCTTCATCACCATGATCATGATAATCATTAGCATCATCATCATCATTATCACCATTATTGTTAGCATGACCAAAATAATCACCATCTTCTTCTTCTTCATCACTGGGTAACTGTTGTTTCTGATAATCATTTACTTCCTCTTGTGCTTCTTTAATATCTTCTTCTTCGATCACATTATACTTTACCGGCCTTCCTCTTGGGTCGTGTCTAACAACAAATGACCAACCTAGTTTTTCTGGAACACCAAAGTAAAACACTTGCTCACATTGACTTGGAAGAACATAGGGCTCATCTCCGATTGGCTTAAATGACCTTGTATTAATCATAGTAAATCCACTGTCGTGTTCAATAACAGTCCTATCGGGATCATTTCAATTCAGTCGTAACCTAAACCATTTGATGACAAATAGAACTATTTTGAATGAATTAAAGTCGCACTCAAGTATATCATCCAAAATGCCATAGTATCGATTTTCAGATTGTTGAGGATGTATGTTAGTTCTAGATGAAATATTGGTGACCGCGAAGATAGCACTTATCCCAGAATCACACTTTTTTTCATTTCATCTAACTTTTTTGTGTGGAATTTATAGCCATGGTAGTACATAGCTTTGTGCTGTTTGACTTCTAATTATTCAAACATGTCAAGAATCTTCTCATTGATCTGTGAGTTGATATTAAACTTATGTCTCATGATTAGTAATCTTATGCATAGCTTTCTATCTCTTAAGCCATATATTAGATCAAGTACCGTTGGCATAACATTGGGATATCCATTACAATGAGCTTCTTTAACCAACAATGCAACACCATCCCATGTTAATGAGAAACATTTTCTTGACACTATTCAATCCACACTGTCATCCAATCAAGATTATTTGCAATATACAAGTGTAGTGCATCCCACTCATGACCAACTATAAAGAAGACAATTACACCAGTTAGAAACAACTTATATATATTGATGATGGATAAGAATTGTTAAATTACAAAAAAAAAATTATAATTACCTCTCACCCTCCTCAATCTACCTTTCCCCGTCAGGTACTCCCCTTTGAATTTTTCATTACAGTTGGGATCCCAAATGCGATCTAGATGGATACCTGCTGCAAACTTTGGAAAATATTCACTAATATACACCATGGTCTGGTATATAATATATCCCTCTATCATAGAACCCTCAGGACATGCTCTTTGTTGAACCAAGCCCTTCATAAATTTCAAATGCCTCTCAACCATCCACATTGATCTAGCTTGTACAGGTCCACACAATTCAATCTCCTCAACTTGATGTATGAGGTAGTGTTCTTGAGCATTGAAAAACGTTGGAGGTAAACACTTTTGCATTTCACACAATAGCTGTGGAATTTTTCTCTTCCAATATTTTATATCTTTTATATCAATTTCTTTAGATGATAACCACCTAAATGAGATTCAACATGCAAAAACACATAGAGGGGATTTCAAATGAAATTATACAATAGATTTTAGATAAAAAGCTACAAATATAAGAAAAAACACTCTTCTAACCTCATGTATTTTCTAAGATCATATATAACTTGTTTAACACTATTGTCAAACTATTGTGGAAGGGATAGAGGTAGGACAAACTACAATCATTAAAAAATGATCATTTCAATATATTATTAAATAATGCAACTGGTACTACATCCAATCTTACAAATATATTGTAAATAGAAAACATGACTTACCTTGAGGAAGGTATGCTAATCACATGTCTTCAACCCTGGCCCAAAATCACCTTTCTTTGATAGAAGAGTTCTTATATTTGCAACAAATCCTGTTGGAAATTTTTTTTTTTTATGACTTCTTTTAATGCATCACTTTGTTGCTCCGTTAATAACCAAGGAAGGGCACTTGTATTTATGCACTCTCCATTCCTATTTGATTCAATGAAAAAATTTAGTGCATGATTAGATTCATGAATGTCAATACAAATTTTAGCAATTTGTTCTCTATCATGCCTTCCATCCAACATTTTCCATAGTGTCTCTGTTACATTCTTTCCAATATGCATAGCATCAAACAAATGCATGATTGGGAGATCCTTGTAGTATGGTAACCTACTAAATTGAGTTGGATAACTTTTCATTCCTCTAGGAAGTTGGTCATTGATGCCTTGACGACCTTCACAAGCATCAGTTAAAGCATTAGTAAATATAAGACAATATCAAAATACAAATTGTAAACTTTGGACAACAAATTGGACATTACCTCGATGATTTAGTCAATCGTATTCCAACTTCCATAAATGAGGTGTCATTCTTCATGGCCTTGATGATGTCTCTTCTTTCCCATTGAAAAGTTGTTTTTTGGAAATTCGACATCTATGATTATTGTGGAGAAAGTGTCTAAACTCATCAAACACCTACTTTCCTAAACTTCTCAACTGACGATATTTCATCTTTGGACCACAACCTGGACATGCAAATTTTCCCTTTGTCTGAAGACCTAAAAGATCATGTATAATTGGATCATGTACAATTATCATACGCAACTTAAGCATTTGATAGTAATGTGTAATCACTATAACAGACCAAAAATATGTGATCTTAACAATATAACATACCGCAAAAATGAGTTAGCCCAGGGGCATCATGTATTGTCCATACAAGCATTGCATGGAATTGAAATTGTCAATGTCCTATCGATCTAGAGATGTCATACATAGTGATGTCATTCCATAACTTCAACAACTCGTCAATTAGGGGCTCAATATACACGTTCATATCTTTAACTTGGTATTTACCTAGCAATTGAATGAACATAAACATTATGTAATTATTATAACCATTTTCATGCACTATTTATAAATTAATTTAGATAACTATAAAAAAAAAAATTACCTGGCACAATCATTGACAACATTATGTGCTCCCTCTTTATGGACATCCAAGGAGGAAAGTTATTGTTAATAACAAAAATAGGCCATACTGAGTAAACAGATCTCATATCTCCATATGGATTGACACCATCCGTCGTCAATAAAGTTTCAGATTATGAGGTTCTTCTTTAAAGTGTGACTATGTTTCTTCTATCTCTTTAAATGCAGAACCATCGGTAGGCATTCACATAATGTCATCCTGACTTCTATTGTGTGCATGGTAATCCATAAATTGTGCCAAGCTAGGGCACCTGAATAACCATTCCAGACGTGGAATAATGGGAATGTACTGAAGAACCTTGTGAGGCACTTTTTTTGTTATTTGATCTGACCAATATCTACTAACATGACAATCAGGACATTCTGTTGCAAATTCATGTTGTTTATGATATAGAATGTGATCATTGGGACATGCATGTATTGTCTAATACTTCATTCCAATCTGATCCATAATGTTAGATAATTCTCAGTACGAACAAGGCAAAATATTTGATGGTGGTAAAAAAAACTTCCTAATCAACCTACAACAACAAATATGCATTGTTAATATAATGAATAGTAATTGTATGCTAACGTTGAAGATGAAAAAAATGAGATACCTTAGCATACGTGACATTGCTACATTGGATATGCTATTCATAACCTTTAAGTTCACCAACAACACTATAGCTAATAGTAGAGTTGTTTGAGAGCATAGGTATAAGGGCTCGTGTGCCTTCTCAAGTAAAGGTATATCAAGACCATCTTCATCATTATTATCAAATTTGCTAGTACCATCATTGTGAGCCTCTTCATCACTTGCCCCAATACCATCTTCTTCAATCATGTCCTCTGGCACATTATCATCTTCTTCCATGGGAGCATTATCCTCAACTTGGATATTCACACCTCCATCTTCCTCTAGTAGGAAATCCACATTCAGAAATGGACGAAAATCGTGGCCCCCTTCAACATGACCATATTGCCTACAATGACTCTGGGCTGTTGTGATTAGAATTCTTCGATTCTTTAAACCCTTACACCTTTTGCAAGGACAATAACATTTATCAAGTTTTCTTCAAAATTGAGCCCACAATGTAGCCATTGTCTCATTATTTTCTTCTAGATTCATATTGTCAGGCATGGTCTTTCTTCACAGGAAAATATACCTAAAAATAAATTGGACATGTTGTGATTAATGTTTATATTTGCACATATGGTTTTTGTTAATTAATGTTTTCAAATGTAACTAAAATGATTGCAAGCATATCAAAAAGGATCTTCACAGGTTCTTATTACATTAACTATTCTAACATGGTCATGTTGGTTATCTTGAGACCTTAATGTCTTCTCATGCCTTCAACCTTTACCTTGATGCTCCTGCATCATTCTCCCAAGGATCAAGGAAAGTTGGATCATCATGGAATTGAGTAGGTAGACCTTCTAGGAAGTTGCAATACTTCAACCTTGTAAGTGTCACGTCAATGCAATGGGTACTAAAAAAACAATTTAAGTTGATGAGAAATGGTTGTTATGAATTCAAAGTGTAAGCGTCACCTCAATGCATTGGGTATTAAAAAAACAATTCAAGCTGATGAGTATGGGTTTTTATAAACCACAACTCATGAAATATGCATTAAGTCCATACCTGCTATTTACAATGAGTATGGGTTTTTTTTCTAAGAACATACCTATTTTTTATAGTCAGTAAGTTTCTATATCCTCTAACAAATTTGAAGCAATGATCCAAAGTCACACAGTTGAAGATGATCATTGTCCCCTCAAAGCGCCATCATTTGATAAATTGTTACATTGAAATATGATCGAGAAAGGGACTTTGCACATAGTATGTTGGCACTATTTGGCAATCATCGATCATGCGATTATTGCAAAGAGGCTAAGGACCAAACATGGAATCATGTAGATAGTGCACAGATGTACAAGGAAAATTTGTTGCTCTTTAGCTACTAATCTTGCTTTGTGCTTGTCAATTAAAAAATTATTTTTAAACTTGATCTTAATACTTTTTATAATCAATGGCTTTCTTTCCAATGTCTATCTCTCGACTCAACACATTTTTTCATTTTTCTTTCCTTCTTGCTTCATCATAAATACTTGGTTCACAAGAACTTATGGTGTTCTTCTTGCTAAGATTATGAAGTGGAGAATGACTTTCAATCTAGATAATCAAATGTTTGGCTTAATTTTTTTGGATATGTGATGATATGCAGTGCACTATAAATTTTATCTTCAATGAAAGGATTAGCACCTCTAATTTTTTAATGGCGATCAACCAGAACTAGCTAACAATCTAACCTAAAAAATACATTTTATACCAAATTCCAATCATAGTTAAAGATATTTAGCTATTGGAAAATGGCAAGATTATGTCTTATTTCAGATATGCAATAAAATGGGCAAGAAATGTGGAAGAACGTTAAGTTTTTATCCACCAAAACATGAGTAAAATTGTATAAACTGAATGTATTTTTAAAAATAATGTCAATTCGCTTCAAAAGAAATATTTTGCATGCAACTTACTTGCTGAAGATATTTCAAGTTCAGCAACTCTTTAATCATAGGATCCATAATAGTTCGAAGCTTTAACCTGTCTGTCAGTTGTGGCTTGGCCTGCAGGAACAAAAAATTCTTAGTATATGCATCTCAACATTTAAAAAATACATCAAGAAATTCAGGTCAGTTACAGTCTGTAAATTAACTGGCATTTGTTTCTTCTTTAACATATTCGACGATCAAGTACAATTAATAGGAATACAAGAGCAAAACTTGGAATTCTACTAATGTCATCAATGTTAATCTTGGGTACTAGTACAAAGTCAGTAAGAAATCTACAGTTGTACCAACCAAGATATTTACAAGACTTGATCACAAAAGCTTCATTTAGCACAAAACAACTTCAAAAATATTGTATATATACACTCTTTGACGTTGTCAAAGGGAACAATTATTTTAATGATGTTTTATGTAAGAATTTCTAGAGGAAATGATAAGCATGAAATATATTCAAGTTTTGACACTAAGGAATTGAAACATCTGCACTCAGGAATTGCTTGGAGTATTTAAAGAGTGTGTATCCCACAAATGAAATTGGTATAAATGTTACAACCACCAAATTTGGAGGGCATGGAAATTCAGTCATCACTATCCTATGTAGTACACTTAATTTCATATGTTGGAATCATTTTGTGACTTGTACACATGATAGCCCAATAGTTTTTAATGTCATCTTCATCACAATTTTTCTATGATAGTCTAATAGTTGCAGGTGGTATCTTCGTCACAATTTTTCTATGATAGTTTTGTTGGTCTAAATTTTTGCATAATCAAATTCCTTTGTCCAAGGTATAGAAGAATTCAGATTGGGATCCACCTATGGTGAATAGGGTTTCTAGCCAAGTCATATTTTGTAGGTCTTTGAAGCAAATTTTTGTCAAAACCCTAGGTCTTGTTTTCTTTTAAATTTTTCGGGCGTGAAACTAAAAATATGTGAAGATTCCCATCCTTTTCAAACTTTTCGTACCTGAGTCACATCTTTTCTTTTGTGTTTCTGACCGCTCGATACCTAAAAGATCTATGAAAATCACTATCTCGCTATGAAAAAGTTACAAGTATTTTACCCTTAGCGACATAGCGACCACCACTAAGTTGAAAAGTGGTATTGTCAAGTGGAAATATGGTGATTGTAGATTGTATTATTTCTGAGATATTTCATCACATTTACAACAGACATGTCAGAACCTGAAAAGGAATTACAACATTGAGGTACAAAAGGCATCAATAGAAATCTTAGCTTTTTCAATTAGTCTCTTTGTTGCTATCAGAGAAATTGGGCACTTTGCCATTAGCGACATGATGCCTTCACCAAAAATAATGGTCGGCAGTCACTTTTAAATTTTTCGATGATTGTAAGTTTTTTCAGGCTGTGTGGTGCACGTGCTATTTTATTATGTGTCAGATGCATTAACGAGGGTAGTTATGACTTCACTCACCTTTATCTTTTTGACCCTAAATTTTGATGAGTCACCAAAAATTGCTATGTCACTATCGAAGAAATTGTGTCTCTCGCCGTTACTGACATAGTGCCCAGACGAAAAGTAGTACTGCGACAACTTTTCAAAGTAAGTGGGTCCCAGAAAGTACTCCATCAAATATCAATTATAAAGCTTTGGAACATGCTAGCATCTAATGGGCTACACATATACGTTAGGAAAAGAAAAGACACCAAGATTTTCTATGTTGCTATCGAGAACTTGTTCTTCTTGCCGTTAGCGACATAGTGCTCGATCGAGAAATAAACAAATATGGGCCCCAGGAAGCAGGTAATATAGCTAGGATTTCATCACGTCATCAATGATTGGACCCACACCCTATTCACAAAATATATGAAAGACTAATCATTAGATCTATCTCAGATCCATGATCGTCGCTATCTCGCTATGGCGAGTTGCATGAAGGTTACGAATAGCGACATGGCAACAAGGGGCCCACCATTTTTCTTTTGAGCAATGCATCAAATGTCATCTGCATGATCAAATAAGGATCAATGATGGGAGGTATCTCGCTATGGCAAGGTTCTCACTCTTTATGTATAGCGAGATAGCACCTAAGTGACACGTGTCCTCAAAGTTCTGTGGGTCCAGTTCAGAGGCACCAACAATGAAGGAAAGGTACACATGAAAATTTTTTATTGAGTTGACTACTAGCTTGTCAAGAGGAACATGAGTCATCTTTGCTTGCATCCCTGGATCGTAGGATTTTTTGTAAATCTACGGTGTAAATTTGAATATAGAAGGTGATGCCACCCTGTGCATTTATGAGAGATGAAAGCTTCACGTGTGAAGAAAAATAGAGTATAACACAGAAGATTTTCTTAATTCCACCGTACTCGAACAAAGATTCAGACCATTTCTAAGTAGAAACAGTTGTTGAGAAGAACGTGCTAGATTCGGTAAGATTGTGAAGTAGTTTGTTCGTAGAAAGATTGCAATAACACTAAGAAGAACTAGAGAAAAATTCAAAGTAAGTACTTGCATTATAATCCTCCTGCTATTTCAATTCCTTCGAGAGTTAATTAAAATGGCTCCAAAATAGAAAGAATTTTTTGGTCAAGAGAACTATTTGGATAGGAATGTCCACGATGATTTGCTTGAACTGCTCCCTTCTTCCACTATTGAAACTGTAGAAGTTAAGAGGCTAACTTCATTAGACCCTAGGCTGAAAATAGCAGATGGGCCGTATGACAAAGGAAACTGGGTTAGGGATGCAACAACTTCACAGACTGGTCTTGTTTTATTCAAAAAATGGTTTTCAGAGAGGAACCTTTTTGCCCCACATGCCCACATCTAGAATTTTGGTCTAGGGAAAATGATGGTTCCCAGTATTTTCATGGATTATGATCTTTTGGAAGCTATAGCTAAGAATTATGACCAATCCCTTAGGGTAGTGAGGAGAACTGATGGTGAAATCTTGATTACAATCAGTGCAGAGGAGATTAGAGAAGTTTTCAGTTTAGGGCCTATCACTGATTATCATGTGCCCATTGATTTGAAAGGGTTAGAAAATGAGTATATGTCTAAGAGAGATGTAGTTAGGCAAGGAGCGGTGAGGGCACATATAGGTAGAATTGGAACACTGCCTGCAATAATAGCATCCTCTAGGGGGCCTTTCAAAAGGGCATACTTCAATTCTAGGGCTATAGAAATATATAGGTCCTTGTGTAAAGTTTTTGGGAGAGATGAAGAAGATTTCATGCCTGTGGATTTTATGTATATTATTACTCAGATTTCCTCTTTTAGTGTGGATATAGTTTTTGATTTTGCTTCTTACTTAGCTGAGGAGATTCACATTGGACTGATTGGAATTGCTAAGGGTAAGGTGGAAAAAAATTTTGGCCATTATTCTCTATTAATGCACATGTTCTTATTCAAGGGAGTAACATATTTTAGTAAAGAAATGGAATTAGACAGAGAAGAGAGTGGGGAAGCATTACTAGTTCAATTGTGGAGTGCAGATATGACTTGGGATGCAGAGAATGCCAATTTTGTCAGGTTTGATAGGTATTTCGCTTCAAAGCTAAGATGCCTCCTATTAAGGGACAATCCCAAAATCCCCAAAGAATTAATGAATCTCATTAGGCCTATGGACAACCCAAGTGGTTTGAAATTTTCACATAATTGGGGAGATGTCATTCCATATTCTGTTTCTAGTATATTTAGAATATATGGTTTTAAAGGAAGCCCTCACATACTACCCTACCAAGTGCCTTTGAAGGTAGGAGTTGTTGAGATATTATGGCAGCTGAGAGGAGTGGAGGAAGCCCTTCTATTGAAAAGACAAAAGGGGTCAATTTTTTCTACTTGCACAGTGGCTCATCATTTTCTAATCACAAAAGGAGGTTGACTTTCTCTGCACAAGATTTTGAATCCTTATAAGATGGCCACTTCCCATCCCCGTTTTTGTGATTCTGAAGGATTTTATCATTTGGCTCTGAGGCAGAGAATTAAGCTTGGTAAAATTGAGCATGAATTTTATTTTCCTGAAGACTTAATAAGGAATGAGTACTCCTTGCAGGAGCAAGAGACTAGGAAAGAAAAGTGGAAAGTCTTTTCTAAAATTTTGGATTTCATTCATTGTTTTGATCCAGATTATAGTCCTTTGGACGATGCAGTTACAAATGTAGATAAGATGAGAAAACTTATGAATAATTTTCCTGAAATAATAGAGGCAATGAATGAAAATAAGCAATTCTTTATTAGGTTCTACCCGGATAAGGCCAAGGAAGTAATGGGAAGATTGGGTTTTACTCCCAATATAAGGGCAGGTCAATTAACTATCCAAAAAAGGCCAGGATATACTATTGTTCAAAATAAAAAGAATACAGTGGACAAAGGCAAACAAATAATTGAGTCCACTAGTAGGTTTTTGAAGAGAGGCCTACTGAGCCCTCCCCTAAGAGGAGGAAAATAATAAGAGAGGAGGATTCTCATGTTGAGGAGCATTCACCTTCACAGACCCCTTTGAGAAATGGGGGGGGGGGAGCAGCTCACTATTAGGCAAATTGAACAAATTGGATCACAAGGGGGAGTTTTTTTCACTCAAGTAGAGATCCATGAAGGGAACCCCCAGGAACCTCCTGTGCCAAGCCTTGCGCTGACTGTAGTTGATTTTAAGGGAAGGGAATTGGACCCTATTTTAGAACAAGCCAGCCAACAATTTTTGCAGATGACAATTTTGTAAGGTCTAGGGCTTTCCATCAATTTGCTTGGAGGGAAAACATCCACAATTTTGAGGAAATATGTAAGAACATGAAAATAAAGCATCCAAAAATGGATGAAGCCTCCATCCAAAACAAAATAAAGGAGAAAATGATGCAAGAATTCCAGAACATTACCCCTGAGGAGGGAAGACAAATGGTAAAAACTTCTAACATACTATTGTTTCCTAATTGGGATATTGTAGATGAATTGATTTTCAACTCTGTTTCTAATAGACTGGAGTTACAAGACCCAAATAAAAATGAATTTGCATGGACTACTTTTAGTGATGATCAAGTTCCTCTTTTTATGTGGTCATTAAGAAGAGGATCTAGGATTGTATCAGCAAAGCCTGATGGTTCAAGAGTGATAGGTAATATTATTGTGAGGAGAGTTGTTGATACCTCACACGTACAGGCAGCCCACATGAATGTGGATTATTCTCAGTTTGCCTTGGCTACTGCTAAAAGGGAGGAAAAGTAAATGTTTGAATTACAAAGTAAATATGAGGCAATTATGGATGCCTACAATAAACAGGTAAAAAGGAGAGTTGAGCTTGAGAACAAGCTACTGGGAATATCCACTAGGCCTAAAATAACATACCCTCACCCCCCTGTTGAACCTTTCAAATCTACCCCCCTCGTTGAAATACAAGACACACCCCAAGGGCAATAGTATTACACTGCTGAGGATTTTGAAGAAGAAAAGAGTAAACTATGGGCCTTACATGTAGAGCTAGAATCTAAATATGAAGATAAACTAAGAACATCTCTTACATATCTAGGGGACAAGGTTGAATGACCACTAATCCATGATCAATTGGCCAGGGTGATTAACATTTGGGAGGAGTTAAAAGTAGATGATGAGGCTCTAAAGCCTATTGTGAACAAATGGGTGAGAAGGGAGAAAGCAATAACCTTATTGTGTCTATGTGTTATAAATAATTCTCATGATCAGATTGATAAAACCTTTGACATTGTTTCTGATCTTGCTAATTTTGATAGCAAAAGGATACATTTATAGAAGATAATAATAGGCTACTTAGACAAATATAAGAGCCAAAAATTCAATTTATTTCCTCATGCCCTAGATAAGAAAAATAGTTTGAAAAGAAAAGAGGAATGGGCAAAGGAACTTGATGATTTATTCTGTTTAAGAATGAATCAAGGCATAAATGAAACAGGGCATGCACAGTGCGCCACCACAACAGAAGAAATGGTTGAAAGCCAAAATATTCTTTGATTCTTTAAAATAGGAATTTGTTGATATTGATAATGAGGCTGATTATATAATAAAGAAACAAAAGGATATTTTGCAATTCAATTGGCCAGATCATACATTATTTGACAGGTGAATGGTAGAAATCCTTCTAGTGAACAATTTGATGTAGATGAAACTGACAGTGATGAGGTGCAAGGTGAGGAAGTCCAAATCATTGATACCATCACTACTCAAACCCAATAAGAAGAAGAAGACAAGAAAAACCTGTCACTTTTAGTTGCAAAACTGGGACGACAAGATGCCAATACAATTAAAGAAAAGGAAAAGGTAGAAGTTGTCTTTACCATGCAGAATGAAGGTGGTGGAAGCCTGTAGGTGGAGGTTAATGTGCCCTCGTCAGAACAAGCTTCATTATTAGCTAATTTAGCAGTTACATATGAAGATGAATCATATCAATAGCCAACTCAGCAACATCAGAACATGTAATAGAAGCTGACCCACCAAAAGGAATGATTTGATTTCGATATCTTCTGTTACCCATAGTTTTGTCATTTTGTGATAGGTGTATGTAGATATTCCTTGTAAAAGAAACCTGTTAGTTTCTCTTAGCCTGAAGCTTGTTGCATTTCACACTATATAAGTGAAATTCCAAGGCGAGAGAAAAGGTTCAAACTCTATTTGCTAAGTGATACACTTAGTCTATTTTTGGTCCACCATTTTTGAGAAAAAATTCATGATGTATTTTCTCTGTCAGATCTTGAGAATACATGAATATAGAATGATCTGTGTTTCTTTCTGAAGTTCATTCAGAGTCTATTGAAATTTGTATACAATTTTCAAGGAAAATGAATACAAATTATGAGTTGTCCCCATATCAGTTCTTTCTCAACTTTGTCTCCTTTTGATTACTTGGTTATCTTGATGTTGTATAAGTAAAGGCTTGTGCAATTGAATGCAGTTCAATTAGGTTGTATATCTGTTTATCATGGTTGTTAATTCAATGGATTAAGTAAAAGGTTTGATGAATTTGATAAGATTTTTGCAATAGTGGAAAGGATTTTGAATGACGATTTCTGATAAGAATTGCTGATAAAATTTGTTGTAAGGAAACAAATTAGATCTAGAGATTTGTAGTAGACTCTGAACCCCAATGATTTAGGCACTGATCAAATTTAATCTAGCTGAAAGAGAAATGTGTCCCACATGATTGTCAAAATGCAGAATTATAATCAACTTTACTTTTATTTCCTATAGATGTTCAAAGTTGGCCTCTACTTGTTTGCATGGAATGTTTTAGATTTAGTTAGCCATTATTGCTGAGAACATCTGCAGACCTATAGAAGATTTTTGGCCATATCTATTATATGGGATGTGTTTATTAAAGTATCAAGAATTGTACATGTATTGGAGAATTTGAGATGAGAATCAGAATGAAACTAAGATAATTCTCATACAGTTTTTTCAGTCTTATATCATCCTTGGGTATATCCACCCTAGTTTTGTAGAGCCAAAAGAGTAGAAAACCACCCTTGGTTTTGTAGAAGTTTGGCCCAAATGGTGTGCACATACAATTGATAATAAGAATTGGCTAGTCTTTAGACTGTGTGAGTATTTTCATCTTGGTATTAAGCATTTTGTTGCTTAGTAGTTTTAAAACACCAACAAGTTTGTTATTCATCCAAATGGAAACCCTTGTAGGAAGACCTAATTGCAATGCAACAATTAAATGTAATGTTGAAATATAGGAGAGAGATTCTTTTGGTTGACCTGGAAGATAAATCATCTTCTAACAAAATGACAGAGACTTTTGGTGAAGGATCCAAAGTACATCAATTCAATTATAGTCTAGTAAATTTAGGTGTCATCTTCATCATAAGTTTTTGAAGATAGTCCAGTATTTGTAGGTGTCATCTTCATCAAAAAATTCCATAATAGTCTATTAGTTTGAGGAGCATCTCCATCACAAGTTTTCCATGGCATACTTGTAGTTAGAGGTGCATTGAAGACCTTTTATCACTACATGAGCTAGTAGTAGATGGTGATTATTCATCATCATCATCATCATCTAACATAGAATCACATGAATATCATGTTTTATAGCCCACATGGCCTAGGTATTGAGGGTACAACTCCAAGCACTAAACACACCAGATTTCAAATTATTATCTTTATGTGTTGATGTTTATGTTGAATGTTCTAGAGTTGAAGAGAGAAACACACTCAATTTTTTTTTCTTTTTGTTCTTTTTTTGAATATGAAACTGTTGTCTAAATGATACAATATAATTATGTATTATTAAAACAAAAATATAAGAAAATATGATACCAACACAACTATATTTATAAAACAATTTTTTTTTCATTATTATTTCTTCTAAGCTTTTACAAATACAGCTTCTACATATACATTTCCTTTCTTTTCTTTCATTACTATAACAAAAAGTATAATAGTTGTTACAATAGACCAACATTCCAAATGATAAATCTGCATCTACACATTTTCAATAAAATGAAACAACAAGTACATTACATTCTTTTTGCAACTAGACTCTTTTTAACACTTATCATCAAAACATCACTGAGAAAAAACACTTGAGTGGAGACCCTCCCATTTATATTACACAACAATGGCTAAACTTTGGCATAAAAAATAATAATGATAGTAATAGTATTCACTTCCATCTTCAATATTATCATAAAAAACTATAACACAAATACACATGTACCTATGGAAATATGCTCGAAGAGAAACCCCTCTCCTCAACCACCAGAGATGTAGGTGTGATTGGAGGTCATGAATGGAACAACTTTTGAAGTCAAGCACATCAGGAAGAATGAAAGAAAGATAATATCGAGAGTTTCGAACTACTATTCTGCCCCCCCTATATTGATGCAAATGCAGGGCCCCCTTTCATATTATTCCTAGGGCTAGTAGGTGTCATTAATCAAGTGGGTGGAGAAAACCTGAAACGAAACTGGGCTCAAAGAAAACCATGCGAAAATGCTCCAAAAAAGTCAAATGAAATCGGGCACAAAAATCGTAATTGGGAAAATGTTTTTTGAACTTTGTGGATGTATAAACCCTATGTTGGTCAAAACTTTGACCAACATGGGTCTTATATGTAAAAAAATGAAATTTTTGTGTTTACATTCCTACCACCCTAAATTTATTTAGTTGATGGTCAAAATTTTTGGTCAAAAAATGATGTTAAATGTAGTAGTGTCCAATATCGCACATCTGAAGTTTTGTATATACTATGAGTCGATAGTTCTATTGTAATTATATATAAATGAATTATCTTATTATGATTAATTGGGAAAGCCTAAAGGCCGATTCAAGGAATTATTTTGAAGATATGGTATAAAGGTAAGATTTTTTCCTTGTTTGTAAAAGAAGTATGTGTGTTGTGATTATTGTATAAAGTGCAAAGTGTGAAAAGGAGCAAAGTGTTTACTAAATGTGAGTAAGTGATCCAAAGGATTACTGAATGTGAGATTTTTGATCTAATTAGAAGATTAGAAGGAGTAGAGGTCCACTTGACAAGATAGTGGAAGAAATTACTATTCATTTCTATTATTATACAAGGAATAATACAAAGATCATTTGGATAGTGGGTTTCTTCATCTTACGCTTGAATCCATTTGGGCAGTGGGTCATCTAACTTCCTAAACTCCTAATAGAGTTGGTACAACTACTAACGAGGTTGGAATCTCCTAACAGGGATTCAAATTCTCCTGATAGGGACTGGTATGCATTGAATTTTGTTTGAGACTCGTAACATAGTCCATCCTCTAACAAAGAATATTTATATTAGTACATAATCTTGTGGGTATCGTCCCCACTGGGGTTTTCCTTTTGATGAATGGTTCCCCTACTTAACACATCTTGTGTGATTATGCATGAGTATCTTGTTGTGGTTTCTAATTATATTGCTCATATGGTTTAGTTTTTTTAAGGTTAATAATTGGATAATTGATTGACCCCTCCCCCCCCGCCACAACCCCCCCACCCCTCCCAGTTATATTGGTATTAGAGCATCAAGTCCATGAAGGATAAGTTTAATAGCTTTGGGAGATTGATGGAAAATATTTTCAAAAATGATAGTCCTATATTTGATGGGGTCAACTATGATTGTTGGAAGGAGAAGATGAAGACTTATTGTTATGAATGGGTCTAGGTTATTGTCTCTTCACAAAGAGTGAGAAGACAATTTTGAAAGAGGAAAGATTTGAAGAATGCAGTGAAGCAAAAAGAGATACGTTCATGTGCAACATGAGAGATGGAGAATATTTAATATCAACTCTTCCAAAGAATGAATATAGTTAGGTAAAATCATTTCAAACATCTCATAAATTTCAAAAGTATTAGAATCTATGTTTGAAGGTGATACACATACAAAGAGAGTAAGATTAAAAAATTGGATATGTGCATTTCAAGATAGTAAAATGATGGAACATGAATTTGTAAGAAACAATATTGATAGGATATTAGAGATTATTTTAGGAATCAAGTCACATGGTGCAACCAAGGAAGGAGATGAGGTTGTCTACAAGATCTTGAAATTTTTGACACCACCATTTAGGCAAGTTTCTAAGATGATTTAGCTACTAATACCCTGCACTAAGGAGTTTACCAAGGAAATGTTACCTTGAAGATTGGAAGTAGCAGAAGTGAATTTGAGACAATCTATAGAATTAACAAGAGTGGAGACAAATAAGAAGTAGGTGACTAAGAAAATCAATGAGTTTATCGAACAATTAGGAGATGATTTTGAGAAAGTAATATATAAGCATTTTGAAGAATTCAAACAATAGATGAAAAAAGGTAAAGGGTACCTAAATTATTTGTAGAAAAATATTATGAAATATATATGTTTCCTACCTGATACAGATTGGACCTATATGCAAGCAGTTATACCTAGAATTGCATGGTTGAGGACATTAGGGTATGAAATAAACATTGATGAGGTTGTATAGTTGCCATTATTGCATTACTGGATGAACCTATTAACAAAGATGTCAAGCTATTTGTAACATATTAAATAGCTAGGATCAAAATCATGATGGAAACCAAAGTGCCAAAGATGCAAAAAAAAACCAAAGACTTTAAGAAAAAAAAACAAAGACTTGATTATAAAGACCTTGGAAGAAATGTTTCATGAAGCATCATTGCAGATAACATAGGGAAAAGGTGAAGACCTAACCAGTGATGAAGAAGAAGATGATAATGAAGAAGACTAAAAAGTAGAAGGTAAAGGCAAGGAGATTGTGGCTTCTGATCCGTGAGCTACTAAAGAGAAACAAATTCTTGTTGCTAAGCCTAAGTAAAGAAGAGTCTAAATAATGCTGTTGTAGAAGAGACACCAGCTCCACCAAGGTGACGAGGAAAAGGACTAAGACAACTAGCACTATAATTTCCACACCTTAGAAGAAAGGATTTGTCAAGATAACAAAGCCAAATCAAACTAGGAGCTCTACAAAGAGGAAGACAACCTCTGAGGAAGAAGAGTTGAGAATACCAATGAATAAACCAAGGAGAAGGCTTGTGGTTAAGGATGATTAAGAAGAGGAAGCAAAGAGGATAGAGTCAAATGAATTGAGTTAATTTAGGATAGCTAATCACGTGAAGCCTCAAGACCTAGATGAGTTATGTAAAAATATAAGGAGTAGTGTAGGACTATCAACTTTTCATTTCATTAAATGTGATGCTTCAAGTAATGTTGATAAAAGAAAAGTAGATGAAGCAATGTTAGATATGATGGTCAATTTTAAGTATTGACCTATAGAATTAGGTATGATGATTCCAGAAGAGCTATACAAAAAATTTTATGCTAAATGGAAATGGGCACTAGTGACTAAAAGGAAAATAAGGGAAGCCTCAATAGCTAAAACTGTCTCAAAACTGACAAAGAAACAAGTTTACTTAGCAATATGGACCATTTCAAACAATTTTTTTCCTAAAAGAAGAGCATACTTGTTACTAAAGAGTAGAGTTGAAGAAGTAGTTCAAGAGAGAAATATGATATGGAAGAAGATATATGCTCTAGTTCCTGATGATGAAGAAAGAAAAGATGAGGAAGAGAATGAGGTGGGTGAAGAACAACTAGACAACAAAGAGGATATGTCTGATGATGTTGAGAAACTAGTTGATAAAATTCAAAGAATGGCTCAAGAAAGCGAAAAATAAATAGAAACAATCACCATAGAGTATGGACCCATATAAGATCAATAGATAGGTGGGAATGATGCAAAAGAAGAGCTAGAGAAGACTACATTGACCAAGCTAGAGTAGAAGGAGCAAGCTCCTACACAAAATGTAGAAAAAGAGGTGTTGATTAACACCAATTTTGTGATGATGTTGAGAAATTAGTTGATACAATTCAAAGAATGGCTCAAGAAAGTGAAAAATAAATAGAAACAATCACCATAGAGTATGGAACCATAGAAGATCAATAGATAGATGGGAATGATGCAAAAGAAGAGCTAGAGAAGACTACATTGACCAAGCTAGAGTAGAAGGAGCAAGCTCCTGCAAAAAATGTAGCAAAAGAGGTGTTGATAAACACCAATTTTGTGCTAGTACAAGTGAACGAATACACTAAAATTGATACACAATTAACTTCTCAATTGTCTAAAATAATACCTAATCCAGTTGATACTCTAAATCTTGTTGATAGTCAAGCACATATAAATGTGAGTGTTGTCAAGCAACAGATTGTGCCAACTAATGGAGGTGATACTGCACAAGGACCTTAACATATCAATAATGATAGCAAGGTTAGTACATGCATTAATACCAAAAGAGAGGTGAAGGAAGAGATTTCACATGCTATAGTAGATCAGTCTATTGTAGATGTACCAACAAATTTCTCAAGACCTCTGATTGGGGGAATAAAATAGGTTGTATAACCAACTTCAACAGGTGAACTCATTTCTATTGAAGAGAAGAGTAAGGTTATATCACCTAAATAGAAAATGACAAGTACTAAGGAAAGATAAAGTGATGAAGAGATAAGGGCAAAAGGTTTCGAGGAGTCCCAAAGATTGAGTGTGGAAATTCCCAGTCAATGTCTACAACTATTTATGTCAAGCACCAACACCCTAGACTGAAAGGGAAAGAAATTCAAGAAAAGAAAGTTGAAACCTCCTAGAGGAATACAAGGAAAACCTGTTACACTTGACAAAGTTATTTTAATTCCAAATTGGGACATAGATAATCTAACTTACAATCAAATGTAGACACTTCAAGATTTTATACAAAGGAAAAATAGACAAGAGGATATGAGAAGATAATGATAATAGAAAGAGGTACTTTATGAGATCAAGGACATATTCCTTTATACAGTTGTTATTGATAATCTAAATGAGAAAGATTCCATCATTAAACAATTGGTTCAAATTGTGGACATATTAAATGACCCATAAATGGACACAAATCAAATACTAATGTAATGTTCTAAGAGGAAATTTGAGAAAAGCTCATGGAAAAGATTGTAGCAAAGATTGCTATGAGATAGGTAGACCTTTCCAAATGTGTAGATAATTTAGAAAAAGGCATAAAAATGTACATATATTGTTTAGGAAATTATGTGATGTATCTCTCTTCACAAAAGAAATAAAAGCTATAATGAATAAGACCAAAGCTGATTTGAGGTATAGTGCTAATACATTGAACATGGATGCAATTTATAATTCAAAACATTTTCGCAAGTCAAGAGTTTTGCAAGAGAGACAAGTTGAGTTGCGGACAAAAGATAGTAGAATAAGAGAAAAGATTATTTCAATTTAGGCTATGCTAACACCTTATTTTGAGGTCATGCAAATGTATTTATAGAATGAAAATGAGCTAATAAAGAGAGATCCAAACTTGTCAATAGAAAATAATATGGTTGATCTCACAACTAATTGGAGATTGAGATTGAAGTAATAGAGTTTTTGAGGATTACTTGGGATAGCTCATTGGCAACAATTTTATAGATTCATAAACCATTTTTTGATAAGTATGGTTTAACCCCTTCTATGACCTCAGAAAAATTGTGACAAAAACAAGGGGGAAGTGATGTATGATCAATATCAAGGGGAAATAAAGATAGTAAGAAAAGGTATGGAACACATCCTAAGGGTGAGTTTTTGCAGATTTTGAAATTTTGAAATTTTATTGTGCATGAAATGTTGATCATGATAAGTGTTTTTTCTACTAAAGCCAAAGGGGGAAAATGTTGACCCTGAATAAAATCTTGATATTGTCTATTAGTGCAAAACACTTAGTCATTTTCTATGGAATATTGGTTGATCAAAACTATGACCAAGCCTCTATACAGCTTGAGAAAGTCTAATGTAAATTTTACATATTCAGTTAATGCCAAGCACTAGTTAGTGTGAGTACACTTAAGATTCACTAAATAGTTTAGTGAATGTCAAGTGATTTGAGATATACAGTACATATTGAGCAAGACAAAGAACTTACAGTTTAAGCCTAACAAAGTTAAGGCTAAGGGACAACATGAAGAATAGTATGTGTCAAGCATCAAAAGAGTGTTAGTACTAAGTAACACATTTTTTTATATATTTTTAATGGCACAAAAACTAATGTAAACTAGTTTTGTTGAACTTGAAGCATGTCTTACAAATTGAGGAGCTAATCAAGGAGTTGATTACACATGATAATGAAGATCATTAATCCCTATGAAAGGGAATCCACCAATCAGAAAATTGCAAGGACCAAATTACAAAAGAGATGAATCTAGATCATTGATCATGATCTAGAAGCTTCACAAAACAGCTATATAAGGATGATTTTAGACCTAATTTAGGTTTAATGAGAAGAGTGTACTGAGAGGATTTTACATAAAAATTTTTAAGGTGAATCAGAGGTGAAAGACAAAGGCGACTAAGTAGTGCAGTGAGGAGTCATTGAAGATCAATCACAGTGAGGTAATATCATATTGGATAGAAGAGACCTATTACTAACATTGAAATGCATATAGAAGGATCAGGTACTAAACCTTCAAATAGTTGTTTCAAGTTTTAAATCTCTTTATAGAGTGGCTTTAACAGGCCTTTGTAAATTCCTAATAGAGTACTCACTTTGTTGTGATACAAAATCCTTTAATCAAGGTATACCTAATAGTCTTGTATGACTTTAATAGGTCAAGCCCCTCATAGGGTAGACCATCAAAAGTTATCAAAAAATGTAGCCTTAACATACACATTTTATTGTTCTAGTAGTGAATATTTTGTAGGTGTCATCCCCACCATATTTTTACCTTCACCTTGGAGAGCTTCTGCGATATCAAATCTTTGTGTCAAGTGAGTTATGTGTTTATGCCTTTTAGTCATGCAGTTAGATATTAAATATGGTGTTATGTTGAAGTACATGATTCACCCACCCCCTTTCCCCCCACCCTCTTAGTATCTTACTTTCCCTATTAAATTTCTAACAATGCACTCCTCTATAAGGTCATGGATTGATTTTGCATGAATGACACCAATACATAAGATAGATTAATGATAAAGGATTACTAACATTACAAAACATTATTTAGTGCATTAAAATAATGCACCAGAAGAAGATATAAAGAAGGTTATCCAAATCACATAACAAAAATAATCGCATGCATATGTTTTCAGTAACAATAATAGTAACTCAATTAGTGGGATAAGTATATTATAGCTAGATGAAGTGGTTGAAGTAGGAAATAAAGTATGCTAAGAAATAAAATATGAAAAATTCATGATTATAAATATTTTGTTTTAATTTAATAAAAGTGGCCATATTGTAATGAAACCCTAGCCTACAAACATAACCTAATATCCAAATCAATATTATTACTTGAAGAAAAATAATCTTAAATTCTAGAGAGTTGGGTTTCGTAGAGGATTATTTTAAATTTTAATTTTAATTTGATTTGATGTGAACATATAATGACAAAGTAAAGTTCTTAGAAGATGACAAGATTCCTAACATAAATGTAAAGATAAAAACTATAACCAACACAAAAATGCAAATCCAAAAATGAGATGTAATAAGGAACTTGCTATTAGGATTTGAAATTGAATGTATCAATATAGTGAACTCAATATTGTAGACCTAAAGATCTTGGATTTGTGAACTTAAGGTTTTCAATTTGGATCAAATAATGGATCGAATTTTTACAAAAAAAAAATTGTTTATCTTAAAAATCATATTCCATCATAGTTGGAGTAAAAATTCTGAGCACTCACGTAGAATATTGATATAGTTTTAAAATAAAAAGGGTAAGATTTCATAACTATCTTTTTAATAAGTAATTTGATTCAAGATGAAAATTCTTTCATTTATTATTACTGGTAATGGTTTTGGTCAAGAGGTGGGTGTGTAGATATATAAATTGTGCAATATAATTGGAAGTCAAAGAATTAAGAAGAATGCTACTAAAAAGTAAATTACAAGGATACTTAAATAGAAATTGTTTAAATTGTTTAAATGGGGAACAATCCTCATAATCTCATTATTCTTTTAAATAGGCGAATGCCCCTATATTTTTTGGGATCTTTAGTGGACATAAGTACCTGGCAAGAGAGGAGGTTTTCTTGACTCCTTTCTTTTCTATGGTTGTCTTCTCAAAAGAAGCAATCATGTATAAATTTTATTAACTAATGATAAAAATATTGGCCTCAACCTTTTACTAGTAAAAAAATATATATAAAAGTTGCTTTTGTAGAGGCTCAACTAATTTTTTAAAATTAATATATAAGTTCTTTTTAAAGTAGTATTATATGTCATTTCAATTTTATAAACTATTTTTTTAAATAATAAATAAATAGAAAAATATGTCCAACAATTTTATATACACACACACACACACACACATATGTATACGTATGTATGTATGTGTGTGTATGTATGTATGCATACATACCTATTATGCATACATGTATATGTAGGTATATATATACATATACAAATGTGTGCATATATATTTATATATGTGTGTGTGTATATATATAATTTTAAGGTGGTCCAAAGCTAATAATTGAATTTCCAAACTCAGAATAGTAGAAAAATAGTAAATTACATACTTTAGTTTTTTTTTTTTTTAATTATACAAATATAAATTTAGATTTGGGTACTTCCAATCCTTAATAAATAAGCACTCGGTAAATAAATTTTTGGTTGATTTATGTTGTGGCTTATTTAGAATTTTTATTTTTATTTTGATTGGTAAGAGGTTGAAGCCAAGATTAATTATTATTATTTGTTGGACTTAGTTAGAATATTGAATATGAGGCAATGGGATATAATTTTGGGACAAGCTAATATATTTTAATTATAAAAAATAATAGAAAAATCATAAAGTCTCCTTACCAAATTATTTTGGGAACTTTTGAAATAGAATTGTTAATCTTATTGATCTTTGTTAAGAAAGATAGGTGAATCAAGATGTAATGGTTTTAGCAAGACATATATAATAAGTGCATAAGAAGATGATAAATTAATAAAATTATGTTATATTTATAAAAAAAACTATATATTTTTTCAAACTATTTACAAGAAGTTAAAAACTAAATAAAATGAAATTACATACAATACTTGCGAAAATACATAAACACCAATTCAAACTATTTACGAGAAGTTAAAAACTAATAAAAGGGAATTATGCACAATACTTTAGAAAATATATGATACACCAATTCAATTGATTTAATTTAAACTCATAGACCTAAATAACTCTCCCATTCTAGTAATAAAAATGTTCGTGATGACAATGTTGTTGGAATATTTAATGCTATCATCCTGACGAACTCCAGAATAGACATAAAACATAAATGTGGTGGATGAGATTTGGAATCAGGAAAGAGAGGGAAAAAATATGTCAAAAGGAATGTTTTCATTTTATTCAGTTAGTGTGTGTTCAGCAGAACAAAGAAGAGAATCGGTTTAGCAGAGAAGAGCAAAGCAGAGAAGGAAGAAGAAGAAAGTGATCAGCAGATCCAATCTCTCTAGTTGCATGTGTTTCCCCTGTTCACTCTATAAGTTTTTTATTGTTGGATTGGTCCTATTGAAGCAGTGATTGCTCTAGGAACCATTGTATGCAGCCATTAGAGCTACAACTTTGAAGTAATTTAAAGTTTTAGGGTTATTTTAGGATTTTCTAGTTGAAGCCGAATGCTCTGAGATTTTGTAATATTTTTAATCAAGGTTGAATAGAAAGAAAGAAGGCATACTTGAATCCATTGTTCTTCTTCTATTCATTGCATTTGAGAAGTTTGTTTAGAAGCTTCAAGCTTTGGCTATCTAGTTTTAATGGTGGAAACATTCACGTTGAAATTTCTCTAAGTTATAATTTTTCCAGTTTGAGCTGAGCTCACTTGACATCCATTGTCGTTGAGCATTTCTTTTTAGTGTCGAGCACTTTTTGTGCCAAGCTAACTCGGCACCTATTGCCTATCACTCAGTAGCTACTGCATGTCACTCAGCACCTTTACATGCCGAGCAACCTATCACTCGGCACCTTTACGTGCCGAGAAAATTACCACTCGGGACCTTTATGTGTCGAGCAAAATTGGCACTCAGCTATAGTTTGTGCCGAGCAAAATTTTTGGGTTGTGTTGTTTTAGAGTTGTGAGTTTTAATTGAATTTTATATTTCTCACATAGTATTAGAGCTTTGAGGCCCCAAATCCATAGTGAGTTAGGGAATTTATTTTCTTGGGATTTTTTGACATGGTAGTAGATACAAGAAAGATATGGTAGCAACCACCATCCTTTAATGGGAAGACTTATGATACATGGGCAAAGAAGATGAAAACCATAATGGTTACAAATGATTTATGGGAGTTTGTAGTTAATGGGTTCAATGATGTGACAGACCCAACTCAGTATGCTGCCCTCACAAATGCACAAAAGACTCATTTGAAAGAGTCAAGGAGGAAAGATGCAAAGGCATTAAGTTTGATTGAAGCAAGAATGACAGACACGGTATTCCCAAAGATTGCAATAGAAAATTATGCAAAGGAAGCATGGGATATCCTTGAGATGAACTTCAAGGGGATTGATAAAGTTCGTACAGTAAAGATACAAAATATAAGGAGTGATTTTGAGAACCTTCAGATGAAAGAAAATGAATCAATTGCAGATTTCAGTTCAAGGACCTCCAATGTGATTAATCAACTAAAATCAAATGGACAAGACTATCAAGTGTAGAGATAGTGGAAAAGATATTGAGGATTTTACCTCATAAATATGACAATTTGGTCACGACCATAGAAGAGACAAAAACCCTCACTATTTTGACAATGGATGAGTTGATGGGTACTCTTCAAAGTCATGAGCATAGGATCAATAGATCTACATCTTCTTCTTCCCAAGAGCAAGCATTCAAGGCTTAGTCAAATCCAAGAGGAAGGGGGAGACGAAGAAATGGCTCAGGTAGAAACTCTAGAGGTAGAGGCTGAGGTAATGGAGGACAAAGCAATGCTGCAACAGAAAGCTCAAGAAGAGCAAATGGAGCAAATAGCTCAAAAAATACTTCAAGAAGAGGTAAGAAAAACTACAACTCAAATAAGAGTAATGTAGAATGCTAAAACTGTCATAAATATGGGCATTATGCAAGTGAATGCTGGAAGAAGAAAAATGATTAGTTAGGACAAGAAAATGTGGCTGATGTGAGCATGGAAAGTGGAAATAATGGCACTACCTTCATCATGTGTAATGTTGCTGAAGAAGGAAGCCCTGAGGTTTGGTACCTCAACAATGGATGTAGCAACCACATGAGTGGTAAGAAAACCTTATTTTCATTCATTGACAAGAGTTTCAAATCTAAGATTAAAATGGGTAACAATGGAACCCTACCAGTTGTGGGCAAAGGATCTATTATAGTCTGCAGCAAGAAAGGTGAGAAGAAGGAAATACAAAATGTGTATTTTGCCACTGGTATGAAGCACAATTTGATGAGCATTGGTCAGCTCATTCAAAATGGATACAAAGTGCTGATGGAGAATGACATGTGTGTCATTCTTGAAAAGGATGGGAGCAAGAACTTACTTGCAGTAGTTCAAATGACAAAGAAGAGGATGTTTCCCTTGAAGATAGAGACATGTTTCTCATCTCAAGTTTTTGCTGAACCTCCCACACAATCAGCTCTAAGGAGTGTGATTGAAGACCCATCACAACTATGGCACCTCAGGTATGGTCATCTTGGCTATGCTGGTTTAAATTTGTTGTCAAATAGAAGAATGGTAGAAGGTTTACGACATATAGTAAATTCATGTGACAAGTGTGAGGCTTGTATTTTGGGTAAGCAACATAGGCTTCCCTTTAATTCTAGAAATTCTAGGAGGGCTAGATATCCATTAGAGTTAGTGCATACTGACCTAGTCAGTCCTATGCAAGTTACTTCCATTGGGGGGAGTACTTATTTCATGACATTTATTGATGATTTCAGTCGTAGGACATGGGTTTATTTTTTGAAATCTAAATATGAAGCATTTAATAAGTTTCTTGAGTTCAAAGCCTAGGCTAAAAGAGAATGTGGATACTATATCAAGGTTCTAAGATCAGATAGAGGAGGGGAGTATACCTCCAATTCTTTTACAATTTTTTGTAGGAAACATGGTATAAAGAAAGAGCTCACAACCAACTATACACCATAGCAGAATGAAGTGGCTGAAAGAAAGAACAAGACCATTGTTGAAATGGCAAGGAGCATGATGAAAGAGAAAATTCTCCCAACTAAATTTTGTGGAGAGGCTATGGCAATAGCAATTTACCTAATTAATAGGTGTGCTACAAAGGCAGTTCATGATAGAATTCCAATGGAAGTATGGTCACAAGGAAGATGGATAGTTGAACAGCTAAGGGTGTTTGGATGTGTTGCATATGCACATGTGTATAAAGAGCAAAGGAAAAATTTGGATGAAAAAGGTGTGAAGTGCACCTTCATAGGGTACAACTTAGAATAAAAGGCATACAGATTGTATGACCCATTGAACAATAAGATGATTCTCTCAAGAGATGTGGAATTTCTTGAAAATTAGTCTTGGTATGGATAAATTGATGAGTCACTTAACACCTCAAGTAAAGTGCCAATTATGACTGAAGAGGATGCTGATGAAGAGCAAGAAGAAGGAGAAAATACAAGAAAAGGCATGCAACCTTAGTCATTGCCAAGCTCCTCTAGGCATGATCGAGTGTCAATGTTGAGTACTAGTGAAGACCGAGCTAGTCGACAAAGTAGCAGCAGTGAAGATTCTGATCCCACACTCTCCTCCTTGTTACCAAGAAAGACCAAGAGTCTTAGGGAGATATATCAAGATGAAAGGTATGAAGATTATGAAGAGAGTGTGAATTTTGCATTATTTTCTCGTAGTGATCCAATATATTTTGAAGAAGCTGTTAAGGAGAAGAAATGGTGTAAAGCCATCGATGAGGAGATAGATGCTATAGAAAGAAATGAGACATGGGAGCTAATTGAATTGCCTCCCAAGAAGCAAGTGATCGGAGTGAAATGGGTCTACAAGACCAAATGCTATGCTAAAGGCAAGATTGATAGGCATAAGGCATGGCTAGTAGTCAAGGGCTACAAACATAAGTATGGCAGAGATTATGATGAGACATATGCCTCGATTGCAAGAATGGAAACCATGTGTGCTGTCATAGCAATTACAACTTAGCACAAATGGAAGGTATACCAAATGGATGTGAAGTTTGCCTTCCTAAATGGTGTATTAAAAGAAGAAGTATATGTGGAGCAACCAATTGGTTATGATGTTTTGTACACCTAAGAGAGTGTCTTGGTGTAGTTGATGTGGATCAGTTGTGATCCTTGTTTGTTTGGCTCGGGACAAAGGGGCAGTGTTGGAATATTTAATGCTATTGACATTTGCCCCTAGAGCGTAATTCCCACCTACCACCCTAATAGACTCCAAAATAGACATAAAACATAAATGTGGTGGATGAGTTTTGAAATTGGGAAAGAGGGGGGAAAATATGATAAAAGGAATGTTTTCATTTCATTTAGTTAGTGTGTGTTCAGTAGAACTAAGAAGAGAGTTAGTTCAACAAAGTAGAGAAGGAAGAAGAAGAAAGTGATCAGCAGATCCAATCTCTCCAATTGCACATGTTTCCCCTGTTCACTCTGTAAGTTCATTATTGTTGGATTTGTCATGTTGAAGCAGTGATTTCTCTATGCACCATTGTATGCAACCATTAGAGCTACAAGTTTGAAGTATTGAAGTTGTTTAAAGTTTTAGGGTTATTTTAGGGTTTTCTGGTTGAAGCCAAATGCTCCTAGATTTTGTAATATTTTTATTCAAGGCTCAATAGAAAGCAAGCAGCCATACTTGAATCCATTTTTCTTCTTCTATGCATTGCATTTGAGAAGTTTGTTTAGAAGCTTCAAGCTTTGGCTATCTAGTTTTAATGGTTGAAACATTCACATTGAAATTTCTGTAATTTATAATTTTTCTAGTTTAAGCCGAGCTCACTCAGCATCCATTGTTGCTGAGTATTGCTTTTGAGTGCCGAGCTAACTCAGCACCTACTGCCTGTCACTCAATACCTTCACCTGCCAAGCAACCTATCACTGGACACCTTCAGCTGATGAGCAGCCTGTCACTCAACACCTTCACGTGTCGAGCAACCTATCACTCGACACCTTCACATGCCAATCAAATTTCCACTCAGCACCTTCATGTGCTGAGCAAAACTAGCACTCAGCTATAGTTTGTGCCGAGGGAAATTTTTGTGTTGTGCAGTTTTAGAGTTGTGAGTTTTAATTGAATTTTATATTTCTCACAAATGTAAATGTTTGTGATGAAAATGTAAAGAGAGATTGGAACAATCAATAATCTTGGGGAAAAGAGTTGATAAATCGAGAAGAAGTGAACATGAAGATTTTTGCTACATAATTCTAAAATTCCAAAATGTAATCGATGAAGAATGGGTTGGTTTGCATGACTTCAACAATGCCTAGGTTACTATAATATTTAAGCCCAAGAGCATCACATAGACCACCAAATCTATCAATGCTTAATGTGTGAAAATTAAGCCCAGCCTGAGATTCTATATTCAGACATCACTCAACCGTTGTTAGCTAAGGAGTAGTCTCATATGTAAGTTTCTTTATATGGAATTTTATGTTGTTGCTGCCTACAAATTTCCTATTCATATTCATCATTCAAGCAGTGTGTAGAATTTCATATTAATTTGAGGAGTGGA
This sequence comes from Cupressus sempervirens, assembly GCA_028749045.1. Lineage (NCBI taxonomy): Eukaryota > Viridiplantae > Streptophyta > Pinopsida > Cupressales > Cupressaceae > Cupressus > Cupressus sempervirens. Next base: position 686,570,895 of record CM053784.1, on the reverse strand, counting down.
ATGGATGATTCAGTCTTTACCCAACTAACTGAAGATTAGTGATATGATTTAATGACTACTTGGAGGTTTGCGTGGTGTATGCAAATGTAGAATGCTTACATTTATTTAAGGAAAAATGTATTTAAAAGTTTATGTTATCTTTTCCTTTTAGTATCAGAAAGTGGGAGATTCTCTAGAATCATTACAACTAGGTAGAGGCAAGATTTATGTGTATGTGCTCAGCTTTGAAACTTCAAACTTTGGAAAACATTTGAATAATTAATCTCAAGTTGTAGAGTGTAATCTCAAGTCTATGCTTGAAATCATTATCTTTAAGATTTGCTTTTGAATATGAAAAACAATTGGTTGTGTATCACTTTGTCATAAAAGAATACTTGTTCTTGTGAATCTTAATCTTTTTCATTGAACCTTAGAACCATAACCACTAAGGAACATTTGTAATTAGGTTTGCAATAATTTAGTTTGGTCAATGCTTAGGATTTAGATTGACACAAACTGGGGTTTTAAACCCGATTTCCATGACAACAATGATGTCTATAGGGAACAAACCCTAGCATAAAACAAGGTTGATTACTACAATAAATAATGTCTATAATAGGATTTTCTATGCAAAAAATTGTTGGAATAGGAAAAGTCATTAGAATAGACTAAGTCCACATCTTTCTCCTATTGCAACTAAAACTGCAATTAACTCCACCACATGTGTGCAGAATTGAATTTGTCTCCAAACACATTGCAAGGTTATTAAGTGTTAGTGCTATCACATTACACAGTCCACATGTATGCTCTAGACTCCTCATTTGTACCTGGAAGTCCTTTATTTATAGAGGCTATCTATTCTGTATTATTGTGCAGCCAGATTAATAAAATACTTTTGTAATCTGTTGTCACCACTTTGTTTCTTAGTTCTACTTTTTAATATGGTATCAGAGCTATTAGATATTTTGGACTGTGATTTTATTTGAATATGTCAATGTTTGACCTTTGTTGATTCATGAAGATACTATTTAAAATGTGACATGGAAGATATGTTGTTGCCAAATGAAAAGCAACGCTGATCATTAAAGTCAATGTCTGGAATAAAGAGAACCTATTAGGATACAATCTAAGCTTCTAGTGTTGAGAGAACCTAGTTGAAGATAGAAAAGTTGTCACCAAAGGAAATTGAGACTTAACTGACTAGTTAGTTATCGTGTGAGAAATGTATAACATATTGATGAACCATGTATCTGAAAAATATTCATTCAAAACTGGTAAGAATAGTGGCTGGATACTCATGTGACTTAGTAGATGGATTATTTTTTATATGGGCTCAATATTATTGTGCATGAGAAAAGTTTAGAGTTGGTTTCCTCATTATTAGAACAATATTTTTCTGAAGTTTGAATGGTTCATGGTAAGCCAAAACCATTTGTTTAAGAGAAGAATGGTTCATGGTAAGCCAAAACCATTTTATTAGGTGAAGAATGGTTTGTGGTAAACCAAAACCACTTGTTTGAGTGAAAGATCCTAAAGCATTTTTTGAAGAGTTTGTGGTAAGAAAAAACCACTTGTTTGGGAGAAAGACCCTAAATACATTTTCAAAGACTTTGTCGTATACTAAAACCCCTTGTTCGGGTGCAAAATCTAAAAGTTTTTAAAAGGTTTTTGGTAAGCCAAAACCACTTGTTTGGGTGAGAAAACCAAAATGAAAATCAATTGCATTAGTTGGGAAAAATCACAAATGGTTATGGGTTAATCGGTTAAAAAAACCCATATCATAATAACACAAGAAACAAATTGATAATGAGAAGGAAAACCAAATTTTTTAGATTGTAAAATATTACCTAACAAGTCTCAATGCTGGGACCTATTCTATTTGAATTACTTATCATAATTTCTTCCACATAAAGAGTTTTTAGTGGTAAAAATTAAGGGAGGGTGTTGGAATAGACAAAGTCCACATCGTTCTCCTATTGTAACTGCAGTTAACTCCACCACATGTGTGCATAATTGAATTCGTCTCCAAACACATGGAAAGCTTGTTAAGTGTTAGTGCTGTGAAAAAATAAATCACACCCCTAAAAATCTCACTCGACAACAACTAATGCCAAGTGACAGTTTTTCTTGGCACCAATGGATGCCCAGTGACAAGAGGATGGTGTTGAGTAAAGCTTAGCACAAGAGGAAGCCGAGTGAACTCAACACACAAAGGGAAACTTTACACAAGAGTATGTTGAGTGAGCTCAATAGCCACTACAAAGTTGTGCTTGGTAGAAGAGGATGCAAAGTAAGCTTGGTAATAACTATAGTGAAGGAACTTGGTCAAAGAATAGACTGAGTGAGCAATATGATAGGCTACCATTAAAATGCAAAGAGCCAAAGGTTGAAGCTTTCAACAATGAAATTCACAAATAGAAAATATCATGCAATGATGAGTAGAAGAAGAGAACTAAAAGATATGTTTGACTAGTTGCTTGCTTGCTTATATTTTATTCAAAAAAATGATTACAAAATTTGATAGCATTCGGCTTCCACCAGAAATACCCTAAATGCTTCAAATTGCTAAAAATTTAAACTTTAAACTTCAAACTTATAGCTCTAATGGCTGCATACAAAAATTCTTTGAGTAATCACTGGTTTACAAGACAAATCCAAAATATTAAACTTAAAAAATGACAAGAGAAAATACATGCAACTGCAAACATGAAAACTAACTTCCTTTTGTTTTCTAACCTCTGACTTGATCTGCTAATCAACTTCCTTCTCTGGTCTGCAACTGATTCAATCCTTTTCACTACTCTTTTGCAACTGCTCAACTTCTTCAATTGATCAAATGAAAGTTGATTCATTCCATTTGTCTCTTGGAAGAATATTTTCCTTCTCATTTTGAATTTGAACTCACCTACTAGCATTAATGTTTTTGACCATTCTACAGGTTGTCAAGATGGTATGTGGGTGTTTGGCTCCAAGGGCAAATGACTATCCACATTAAATATTTCAACACTCTCCCTTTGTCCTGAGCCAAACAAAATAAGGATCACTCCTGATCCATATCAACTACAACAAGAATCTCTCTTATGTGTATAAAAATTTCAATGCTTAAAGGCTTAGTGAATATGTCTGCTAGCTGCTACTCAAACTTGCAAAATTCCCTCTTGATATCCCCATTCTCCAACAACTCTTTGATGAAGTGATATCTGATCCCTATATTCTTGTTTCTCCTATGGAAGATAGGATTCTTGAATAATGCAATTGAGGAGATGTTGTCACAATAAATTGTGGTTCCATCCTCTTGTCTTTCATTTAATTTTTTCAAGATCCTCCTTAACAAAATAGTTTGACATGCTGCTACATTTGCTAATATGTATTCAGCCTCTATTATGGATTGAACAACAATCGGCTGCTTCTTGGATGCCCATGAAATTGCACCCAATCTCATATGGAACATGTCTGGAAGTGCTCTTCCTATCATCTAAACTTCTAGCCCAATCACTATCCATGTAACCAACCAATTTGAAATCATTTTATATAGTACACAAAATTTGAAATCCCTTGGTACCATTCACATACCTTAGAATCCTCTTTCACACATGCTAATGGGAATCCTTTGGTGTTTTCATAAATCTGGAAATCAAACTTACTGCATGCATTATGTTTGGCTGAGTTGTAGTCAAATATATCAAACTTCCAACCATAATTTTGTATAGTGTTGGATTAAAAAAATTTCTGCAATCTTCCTTGTTTAACTTCAGACCTACTGCTATTGGTGTTGGGGCTGCCTTACTATTCTACATTTTTAATCTCTCCAAGATCTACCTTGCATATTTTTCTTGAGAGATGAGGATGCCATCATGCATTTGTTTTACTTCTATTCCTAGAAAGTACTTCAAAAGACCTAGGTCTATCATTTCAAATTCATTCTTCGTGACCTCTTTGAACTCACCAATTAGGAAATTGTTATTTCTAGTGAAGGAGAAGTCATCAATATACCAGACAACAATTAACACATTACCATTTTCTACCTTGATGTAAAGTGTGGGCTCACCATCACTTTTTCTAAAGCCTTTCTCAACAAATATGAGTCAATCCTATTGTACCATGTCCCTAGAACTTTTATGAGCCCATAAAAAGCTCTCTTCAATTTATACACTTTGTGTTCTTTACCTAGAACTTCATACCTAGGTGGCTGCTCCACATAAACTTCTTTAAATACACCATTCAAGAAGGCGGACTTCACATCCATTTGTGTTGGGATGCAATTGCTATGACAACACGCATGGTTTTCATTCTTTCAACTGGGGCATATGTCTCATCATAATCTTTTCCATATTGTCGCTTGTACCTCTTGACCACTAATTGTGCCTTATGCCTATCTATTTTTCCTTCAGTATTGCACTTGATCTTGTAAACCCATTTCACTCCAATTACTTGTTTCTTGGGAAGCAAAGTAGTTAACTCCTATATCTCATTCCTTTCAATAGCATCTATTTCCTCATCCATGGCATTACACCGTTTCTCTTCATTCATAGCTTCCTCTAAATATATTGGATCACAATGAGAAAATTATACAAAATTTACACTCTCTTCATAATCATCCTCACACCTTTCATCTTGGTATATCTCCCTTAGACTCTTAGTCTTTCTTGACAATAGGGAGGTGAGAGTGGGATCTAAATTTTCAGTATTGTTGCTACTACTGTTTTGTATACTAGCTCAGGATTGTCTTGAAGTTCTTGGAGCTGTTGCTTGGCATGTTAAGGGTTGCATCCTTTTTTTCCTTTGTCTACAATCCATGTTTTTTGCTCCATAATCTTGCTGATCACTAATCTCATCTTCATCTTCTTTAATAGTAGGCACTTTACGTGAAGTGCTTGAGGATTCATCTAGCGAGTCATCCCATGATTGATTTTCAAAAAACTCCACATCTCTTGAAATGATGATCTTCTTAGAGATTGGATCATATAGCATATAGGCCTTTGATTCTAGGCTATACCCTGTGAAGATGCACTTCACACCTTTATCATCTAGCTTTTGCCTATGTTCTTTGAGCACATGTGCATATGCTACACATCCAAACACTCTCAAGTGTTCAACTATCCATCTATTCCTTAACCATGCCTCAAGAGGAATCTTGTCATGAGCTGACTTTGTAGGACACCTATTGATAAAATATATTTTTTTTGCTATAGATTTTTCCCAATATTTAGTTGGGAGTTATTTTTCTTTCATCATGCTTCTAGCTATTTCAACAATGGTCCTGTTCTTTCTCTGAGCCACTCAATTTTTCTGTAGAGTATAACTAAATGTAAGCTCTTTTCTTATGCCATTTTTCCTACAAAAATTTACATATATATATTGGAGGTATACTCCTCTCCTCTATCTAATCTAAGGACCTTTACATAGTGTCCACATTCTTTTTCAGCTAGGCCTTTAAATTCAATAAATTTATTAAATGTTTCAAATTTGTTCTTCAAAAAATACACCCATGTCCTATTCAACTGAAATCATTTGTAAATGTCATAAAATAAGTACTCCCCCAATAGAAGTAGTTTGCATAGGGCCTACTAGATCAGAATGCACCAATTTCAATAGTTCTCTAGCCCTTCTAAAATTTCCAAAATTAAAGAGAAGCCTATGTTGCTTACCCAATATGCAAGCCTCAAACTTTTCATATGAAGCTACAATGCTTGGTAAAGCATCTACCATTATTTTCCTAGACAAAAAATTTAAACCAAAATCCATACCTAAGATGCCAAAGCTTGGAAAGATCTTCAATCACACTTCTAAGAGCTGATTGCTAATGTACTATTGTACATGAATGCTTGGGAGGTGCAGTATTGACTTGAGAAAAGAAACATGTCTCTACCCTCAATGGGAACATCTGGATCTTTGTCATTTGGACTATTGCAAGTAATCTATTACTCCCATCCTTCTCATGATTGAAACATTTGTCATTTTCCACTAGCACCTTGTATCCATTTTGGATGAGTTGTCCAACACTCATCAAATTGTGCTTTATACCAGGGGCAAGATAAACATTTTTTGTTTCCTTCTTTTCATCTTGCTTGGTGCAGACCATAATAGATCCTTTGCCCACTGTGGGAATGGTTCCATTATTTTCCATCTTAATTTCAGACTTAAAATTCTTATCAATGAAAGAGAATAAACTTTTATTACCACTCATGTGGTTGCTACAACCGCTATCTAGGTACCATACCTCATGGCTTCCTTCTTTACCAATGCTACACATGATTAAGGCTATGGCATTATTTGCATTTTCCATGTTCACATCAGCCACATTAGCATTTTTATTTGACTGATCACCTTGTTTCTTCTAGAATTCACTTGCATAATGACCATAGTTATGACAGTAGTAGCATTCAACATTGCTCTTGTTGGAGTTGTAATTCTTCTTACCTCCTCTCAAGTTGTTTTGAGAGGTGCTTACTTCCTCTTGGTTGTTTGCTCTTCTTGAGCTTTCTGCACCAATATTCCTTTGACCATTCCTTCCATGACCTCTACTTCATGAGCCTCTAGTGGAGCCATTTCTTTGTCTCCTCCTACCTCTTGAATTATCTTGAGCCTTGAAAGATTGCTCTTGGGAAGTAGTTATTGATCTATTTATCCAGTTCTCATGGGTTTGAAGAGTTCCCATCAACTCATCCAAGGTCAATGTGGTGAGGTCCCTTGTTTCCTCTATGGTCATCACAAGGTTGTCATATTTCTAAGGTAAACTCATCAATATCTTCTCTACTATTCTTTGCTCATCATAGTCTTCTCCATTTCATTTGAGTTGGTTTATCAAAGTGGAGATTTGTAAGCTAAACTCTACAATAGGTTCAGTGTCCCTCATCTGAAGCTTCTCAAACTCTCTTTTGATCATTTGTAGCTTTACTACTCTGACCTTATCAGTTCCCTTGAAGTTCATCTCAGGAATGTCACATCCTTCCTTTGCATGATTTGTTGTTACAATCTTGGGAAGGATTGTCTCTGTCATTGCTGCCTCAATTAGACTTAATGGCTTAGCATCCTTTCTCCTTGACTCCTTTAGTTGAGTCTTTTGACTATTGGTAAGTGTAGCATACTGAGTTGAGTCTAT